>CM058236.1:15698996-16360171 GCA_030180135.1 Orychophragmus violaceus
CATCATCATTTATATTTTAGCCATCTGCCACTCAAACGCCACGTCATAGTGTTCAAAAATATTATTTTAAAAATAATTTAAAATATATAGTTTATATTTAAAATATATTTTATTATTATTTCACATATAATAATAATAAATAAATATATTGATAAAAATAATAATAACTCAAATGTGTTATTTAATTTAGATCTCTTCAAAATGTTTTATGTGTTTTCCAAGAACGTTTCATGATTTCTTAAAGAACATTTAACGTTTCAGAATTACATTTTTTATTTAAACACAATTTGTTTTCGAACATCTAATACTTCTTAAAATTTATTCGACCTAGAACCTCAAGATTAATGGTATTTTTGTGTTAACTATGGAAAACTAGAAAAGTTCAATTAGCCAATTCGGTGGTTCGGCTCCACGTAGATAAGATATGACGGTTAGATTCTGACCCTTCTTGCCAAAATATCATTTTTTGTGTTGCTCGCCTGTGGGATGTGTTTGATAACAAACCTTGTAAACAATCCTTCCTAAACGCTTACTCTAGATGAATTTCGAAAGCCGACCACTCCGTGGCTGTAGACACTATCTTCACCAGTTTTGAACAGTCGGTAGCAAAATTGATCTCTTGTTGAATCCATCTCATCATACACTCCATAGTCCAAATTAGAGCTTAAAAATCAGCGTGTAGTGGTGAAAGACTTCTCCTTATATTTCTGGCTCCCATCTTAACATATCTTTCTCCTTCATAGATACTAAACCATCCTTGGTTTGAGAAATTATAACCTTCCTTCCATAAACCAGCTGAAAACACCATCGTCCCTTTGATTCTGTATTTACTTCTGTATTCATTTCATGTGGTATACCCGTCATGTCCACCTTACTTTGTGGGTTCATAAAAACCATTTCATCCGAAGTTTGAGCGTCTACGTGCCCATGCTTCTGATTCTGCTATCTTGAAAATTCCATTTGGTTCCCTATCAATATTGTTGATTTTTTTTTTAGTTTATGCTCTTCTAAATATACAAATTATCCACTGATAACGGTTGTTTCTATCGACTCTTGGCAGTCGCCAGAAAAGGTAATCCATGTTGGCAAAAATTGAGGACCATGGAAAATTGTCTTGATTTGATGGGACTGAGGATAATTCTCAAGTCTGTACTGCCGGGGGGACATTCAAAAAGACATGATAACTTGTCTCTTCGTCTTCTTCACATCTGACACATTTAATACCTTTGTTTCTCAAATTTTTGGTAATTGCTAAATACCATCTTACAGCCTTCCACATGAAATGTTTTATCTTTGTAGGATATTTTATTTTCCATGTAAATTCCTGTAGAACCTTTACGTTTGGTCCGTAAGTAAGAGCTTTCATATTCTTTCTCGAAGATTTGTGCTCCAGATGATATCCCGATTTTACTGTATATTGATCAAATTTTGTGAAATGACAACCAATTATGTCTGGGCGGGAGCACCTACTAATTGGTAATATAGTGATTATAGCTGCATCCTCTAATACTATAATATGTATGATCAAATTATTATTCCACATGTGAGTCATGGGGTCGATAAATTGATTATCCAGTTAAAATGATGAAATCAAAGTTGTTTGTTTTACAAGATGCTAGCCTCGGGCATAAGCCTAATATCTAGGGGCCACGCCATAATGAGATCGATGCTCATGTTCCAACCCTATTAATTAGTCTTTTATTAATCAAAAGTAGAGCATATACAATACTCTTCCAGCCATAGGTTGGAGAGTATGATCTAATTGGGTCCATAGAACCTCCATTTATGTAACATCTACCTTTGAAAACCTTAGCAAAAAGACAATCTGGTTGTTTGGCCAACATTGCCTTGTTAACATCCGTTAAAACACAAAATCCAGAACCACCCTCTTCCTTTCCCATACACATCTTATCCCATAATAACCAATGAATTTCTTTATGAGATTTATTTGGAGTCCACCATAATTGTGCTATGACACTTGTGAGTTTATTCGTTACCATCTTTGGAAGCCTGAAGCATGACACTACACTGTTTGGTAAAGCTAATGCTACCGATTTTATTAATACCTCTTTCCCTCCTTTTGTAAAATACTTTATCGTCCAACGATTGACATAGTTATGTAACTTATCTTGTAGAAAACTGAAGATTTGTGTTTTTGGTCCCCTTAGACTCTATGATAGCCCCAAATAAGAACACATTCCTCCAATTTTGCATATTCCTAAGATCAATTTAGTCTCCTCCCTAACTGAATCTGCAAACTTATGTCGAACCTGTAAGGATGTTTGTTAAAAGTTATTTATTGTCCAAACACCAATTCATAATCCTTAAGGATTCTTAGTATAACCTGACATTCCTCCTTTGTTGGCTGACAACAGAGTAAACTATCATCCGCAAATAGCAAGTGTGAGATCGGAGGACATACTCTTAAACATGTGAGTAACTTTTCACTTTCTGCTTTCTGGATAATAAAGACTAATGCTTCTGTAGAAAGTATGAAAAAGTAAGGTGACAAGGGATCTCCTTGTCGAAGTCTTCGATTGGGTGTAATTAGCCCACATGGCTGTCCATTTAAAAGTACATTATTATACTGAATTGATGTAAACCATTGCATTATCAAATTTATCCAACCCGCTGAAAAACCTATTTTCCTTAATATATATATTCTCAATGAAGGCCCACTCCACTATTTCATAGGTCTTACTCATTCCGTTTTAATTGTCATATGTTTCCCTTTAAATGAGGGGTTTGTTCTTAAACCATGGAATATATCTTTTGCTATTAAATATTATCTGAAATGAGGCGTCCTGAAACGAAGGCTGATTGGGTCTCCGATATAAGGGCCGGTAAAAGCACTACAAGAAAACAGCGATTTAGCGACTGCAAAAAGAGTCGCTATTTAGTCGCAAAATTAGATTTTGCGACTAAATAGCGACTAAAGTAGTTAGTCGCTAATCTCTGGTCGCTAAAAGTATTAGTCGCTATATTAGTCGCTATTTTGCGACTATTTAGCGACTAATGTTATTTTATTAATATTAGTCGCGCATTAGTCGCTAATATTTAGCGACTCAAGTGCGACTAAGTAGCTACTAATATAGCGACTAATAAACAGTCGCTATATAGTCGCTAAATGTGTAGTCGCTATATAGTTGCTATATTAGCAACCGTTTAGTGACTATCTTGCGACTATTTTAGCGACCGTTTAGAGACTGTTTAGCGACTATTTTAGCGACTGTTTAGAGACTGTTTAGCGACTAATTTAGCGACTGTTTAGAGACTGTTTAGCGACTAATTTAGGTTTTGGATCATATTTTTTTGGCCATATTGCGACGAATTAGCGACTGTTTTGTGACTCTATATTCGCAATATGGCCAAAAAAATTTTGTAATTCAATTTTAATTTGGTTTTGGTTTCTATTTTTAGATTCCTGTTTTTTTATTGTTTTATTTTTTTAAGACTCTAAAACTCTTACACATAACAAAGAACATACATTAAAGTTGATTACATTGTCTTAACCAAAACAAACATAATATTCAAACACTTATAAACATAAACAAGTTTATACATCATACAGATCAGTCTTGTGAAGTAGGAGAAGACTGAGGTGCTGGTGCATCAGTCTGACTTTTGCAAAAGTCTAGGTATGATGGGTCTGTTTCTTGAAGATACCTTTGCACCATGATCAACTCCTTATGCTCCTTAGCTTGTCTAGCTAGCTCAGCAGCTTGTGTCTCAAGTTGGCGTTGGGCTTCTTGTAGCTGATCTTGTAGTGAGTTGTAAGTCGAATAGGTACCCGGGTACTTGCGCTTTTGAGAGGCGTGATACTCTCCTAGACTTCCAATACCATAAGCATGGCCTCTATCATCGACAATTGTTGACTAGGAAACATGAAAGTTATATACACGGTTAGAAAATTGGTTTGGGAATGACAAATGACTTAAATAACAGAAACACTAACACATTTGAGCAATAAACAAATCATCAACACAACTATCTCAATACCAATAACTCAAGAGATTCATAGCAGTAACAGATTCTCATATGTACTCTCATAAACATTAAAACATAGATGGTTACGATTTCACAGAAGCTTAGTTACCTGAAGGAACAGTTCATCGATTTCGTCAGTTGTCAGCTGCCTTGGTCGCGAAGTCCCATCAGATGTTTCTGCCTCAAGCTCAGCCTTCCTTGCCTCGACCTTCTCCTTATACTTCTCTCCCACCTGTTGCGCCTTCAAGTCTATGTAGGTTCCATCTGATTTGGTGTGGGTCTTCAGGAAGACTTCACCAAAACTTACTTCTCTGCCCAGGTCTTGTTCCTGAAAATGCAACAGAAGATAAATTGGTTAAATAAAAGTAAATATACTAAGAGAAGAAATATATAGAGGAAGTCTGAGTCTTACCATTTCTTGTTTAACTTGCAGAAAAGACTTCTGCCCGCTGTAGTTCCTGTGAGGACCGAGACCGCCACGATCAGAATTCCGAGATGCAGAAGCGGTCCCACTCCTCTGTTTACCCTCATCAGAGTTCCAATAGGCCACCATTGGCGTCCAGAATTCACCTGGGATCCACGAAGGTCGCACACCTGAAACATGAGCTTTGCTGACCATATCCTTCATCCTTCTCTGACAAATCGCCTCAAAATGTGCTTGCACGGTCCCTGTTATTAGGAAATCCCAGTGGTGCTCTTTCTACAAGAAGCAGCAGATGGAAGTTAGTAAGATATTGATGACAAGTAAAACAAAAGACTAGACTAATGTACTACACTGACCGCAAACTCAAGGAAGTATCTCTCTGCTCGCGGCCGTGGCACATGGCTCCAGCTGTAGAATGGTCCATCAAACTTGTTTTGGTATATCTTAGTAATCTTCCTGACCAAACTAGACTTGTCACGTCCAAACCTACAAAGGGAGCAAAAATCAGTACATATCATGACTTAATTAAACAGAGCAAAACACAATCTAACTGGAGAGAGAGAGAGAGAGATGGTTTTACCAATTAGTGTTTGGCGGCTGAGGAAGTATTGGAGAGAGCACGGTCGTCCACTGCTCACGGCCTGGCATGGACAGAAGCCTCTGAAGATAGCGGAGACGGCTTTCCTCGAGATTTGGTTGATTATCAGCATTGTCATCAACTCCGTCGATGTCATCTTCACTCATTTGGTTGGACTGCTGAGTTTCAGGCGCATGAGTGCTGTTAGCTTCGGAGTTCTGATTCTGAGAAGCCCTCGGTTGTTGAGACACTTGAACTGAACGAGCAGGAGAAGGTTGTGGAGGAGTCATCTGACCTGAAATAGTGGTCAACGCATCATATACTCTTATAAAGCAACATGAGCTAGTAGCACTAATATACCAAAACAGAGAGTTAATACCAACAACGTGTCATATAAACAGAGAGATAATACAAACAACGCATCATACAATCTCAAGTAAGCACAAGCATTAAGAGGTATGAGCTAATACCTTATGATACTAAAAACCAAAGCAACATGAGCTAATAATACCAAGTCCTAATAAATTCTAAAGCAATCACAAGTCATTTAACTCACAGACAGTCTTATAAGACCAACATTCAAGCAACCAACATGAGCTAATACCAAAATATAGAGTTAAGGTCAACAACGCATCATATAATCTTATAAAGCAACATGAGCTAATACCTTATGATACCAAAACAGAGAGTTAATACCAACAACGCATCATATAAACAGAGAGTTAATACCAACAACGCATCATACAATCTCAAGTAAGCACAAGCATTAAGAGGTATGAGCTAATACCTTATGATACTAAAAACCAAAGCAAGCACAAGTCATTTAACTCACAGACAGTCCTATAAGACCAACATTCAAGCAACCAACATGAGCTAAATCACACACACAGTCCTACACTAAATCGCATCATACAATCTCAAGTAAGCACAAGCATTAAGAGCTAAAACCAAAGCAACATGAGCTAATAATACCAAAATATAGAGTCCTACACTAAATCGCACAAACCAAAGCAACATGAGCTAATAATACCAAAACTCAAGCAAGAACAAACAAGCATAAGTCCTACACTAAATCGCACACACAGACAGAGAGCGAAGTTACTTGACCTTGACTGTTCTGCCTCGGAGTTACATGCAAAGGGTCTCTTCTCTGAGACTCGGGATTCGGAGAGTGGCCTTGAGACGCCTGTCTCGGACTGGTCGAGTTGTTCTGAAAAATAACCTGCGGCGGTGGATAGTTACGAACATGCAGCTGAGTTTGCGTCAGAGATGGGCGCGGTGTGGGAGAACCCTCGCTCGCCGGAGTGAAAGCATATTGTTGAGGTAGATTCGCTGGCCGACTTTGCGTGGAAGAGGAAGGCTAAGCGTCGACGGCGACTGGACCTCTTCCTCTCCCTCGACCTTTTCCTCTCCCTCGACCTCTTCCTCTACCTTTTGCTGGAGCCATCGGAGTTTAAACGGAGAGGAGATATCAGACAAAGACAAAGATCGAGAGAAGACAAAGAAAGAGAGATCGACTTAGAGCGACTTAGGGTTTCTGGAAAATAAAAGGTTGACCACAGAGAGAGAGATCTAAGAGAGGAAGATTAAGAGAGGAGAGGGACAAAGAGATGGATCGAAAACTAGTTATCGATCGAGAACCAGAGAAGAGAGGAGGAAGAACACTCGAGAGAACGAGAGAGAGAACGAGAGTCGGCGCAAGAAAGGAGAGAAATGAAATTAGGTTTGAGAAAGGGTTCGACCCCTTAGATTCGGTGAAAAAAAAATTAGAGGGAAATGTTCCCGGTTCAACCAAAATTTGGTGGGAAATGTTCCCGGTTTAGTGAAATCGGGCTTAAAAATTTTGGGCCGAAAACATTGTTTTGCGCGGTATAAGGGCTAATGGGCTGAAATTTTTTGGAGGGGCTATATATTTTTGGCGCCAAAATTCTGAAACCCCTTTTAGTCACTAGTTAGTCGCTAAACAGTCGCTAATTTAAATTATAATTTTTGGATTTTAAACGTTAACAATCCTTATTAAATCTAATTTATACAAATTAAACATTACAAATTGATAAAAAACCATAATCCTTATCAATTTTTCACAAATAGTATCCATTCATCTTATAACTAAAACAAGAGTAAGATGCATAAACATTAAAGGTAAACACTAAGCATATGAAATCACTAAGCATGTCCAATTGAAATTATTTGAAATCTGAAATACATTAAGCATATGAAAACACTAAAGATAGACAAAAAGCATATCAAATCACTCGTCCTCTTCTGCATCATTGTCTTCCGCTTCTTCATCTTCGTCGTCGTCATCATCATCAGGAGAAGATAGAAATTCGTCTTCTGGTTCTTCATCTCCTACTTCGTAGTCAAGATTGATTGGGTTTTCATTCTGCACAAAATCTCGGGAACGAGATCTTCGACCGTAGTCATCATTACCGGATCATCATTTTCCTGTTGGAGAAGAGTAATTTCTGTGTTGACATATTCCCCCGAAATATTCCCTCTAGGGTTGACTTTGACAACATTGAGCCACAATTGCTTCGGTCTCTTCGTGTACGGATACGGGATATAACAAACTTGCTCCGCTTGAGAGGCTGTGTAAATTAAAGATTGAAATTAAACTTAGAGTATTTATGATATCCATACAATAGTTACGAAGATAGAGATACATATATATATTACGTACCTAGAATAAATGGTTCGTATTTATTGTACTTTCTTGATGCACGAACATCTACCACGCCAGCATTGCTCCTTCGAGTGCCTCTACCGAGAACAGGGTCATACCAGCTACACTTAAAGAGTGTTATCCTCAAATTAACAATCCCCTCGTACTGAAGTTGTATTATGTCAGTTAAGATCCCGTTGAAATCAGCTGCATCACTATAATTCTCTCCTTTAACACATACACCGTAGTTACATGTCTTTCGTCCCTCGCCATGGCTTTTTGTATGAAACAGATATCCTCTTGTATAGAAGATAGGCCAAGTTTTAGCCTTGTTGACGGGTCCATGCACAATATCTTGAACCCAAGGAGGAAATTTATAGGTTTCGTTCCAGTAAATGACCTGAATATTGTTAAACACACAATGTCAAATATGTAGATAAAACCACAATACATATATAATGTGTTCATAAGAAATATTTCACGAACATACATAATCTCGCACCCATGTGTCATATTCCTCGGCCCTTTTCACAGAGAGTTGATTCTCGGAGAGATCTGGATATTTACCAGAAATATAGTCTTTGAACATACTGTTTATAAGATCAACATGTATATATATGAGACCAACACAATATATAAATTAACTTAAGTTGTGTTATACCTCTCAAATGGTCGAAAGTAAGCGCAATTTCGCAAAACATAAGCATGTGCAATTTTATAATCTTCTGGTGAAAGCCATACTTCATGCATTTCGCCACTTGGACGACCAACCTGAGTAAATATATCAGGAACGTCGTCATCATATTCGGGGACACCGCCTTCGTTGTATCTTGTTAACCTGACAAAAAGAGTTAATAAATATAACTTTAGAATAGATAGCATACATGTCTCCATATACTAGATATAAATTTACCTTGAATTCGTGACTATATTCGAGGCGAAGTAATGCTCTGTGAAATAAGCAATCTCTTCATTAAGATATGATTGAACAATAGATCCAGCTGCATATCTTTTGTTCTTCGCTTTCCCTTTCAGCTTTTTGAAAAATCTTTCAAAAGGGTACATCCACCGGTATTGAACAGGGCCTCCTAATTCAGCTTCGTAGGGGAGATGTATAGGAAGGTGCTCCATCACGTCGAAAAATGATGGTGGAAAGATCTTCTCCAAATTGCAAAGAATCATAACTATGTTTTGCTTTAGAATTTGGACGCGACTCTTCTGCAAAGTTCTTGAACACAAGTCACGGAAAAATCCTCCAATCCCTACAACATATATAAAGAGATTTAAACAGCAAATGGTTAATACAATAAACAAACCCGAAACTACATATCCAAATACTATAACCGGTACCTGCTAAGGCAAGGTGGACATTCTTGTCTAGGAGTTCTGCAAAGATAAATGGAAGTAGTCGCTGCATAAAGACATGGCAGTCATGACTCTTCATCCCAGAAAACTGTGCATTACCCAAATCAGCACAACTTGCTAAGTCTGAAGCATAACCATCTGGGAATTTGACCTCATGCTTCACACATTCCAGTAACTTTTTTTCTGGCTTCGTTTGTCAAAGCGTAAACTGGGAATGGAGCTCTACCAGCACTATCAACATGCAAGTGTGGCCGAGAACAGAAGTTAACTAAATCCAATCTCGATGGGATGTTGTCTTTGGATTTACCCTTCACACGCATAAGAGTTTTTATAATGTTGTCAAAAACATTCTTCTCTATATGCATCAAATCGAGATTATGTCGAAGATTAAGGTCCCTCCAGTATGGTAACTCCCAAAATATGCTTTCTTTGTGCCAGTTATGCTTCTTGCCATAGCCGGGCATCTTATCTTCATGACCATTTCCACCAACATCCTTAGTTTTTGGTGGATTTACACGACGCAAATGGTAGGAATAAACTTGCTCACCGGTTAAAGAATCAGGAGGATACTCATTCCTAGCATCATTTCCCTTCAAGAAGTCTTTCTTATTTTTCCTCATGGGATGATCTTGAGGAAGAAATCTTCTGTGACAATCGAACCAACACGTCTTTCTTCCATTCGGCAGATAAAAAGACTTTGTATCATCCATGCACCATGGACAAGATAATTTGCCATGGGTAGTCCATCCCGATAGCATGCTATACGCCGGAAAGTCACTTATCGTCCACAGGAGAACTGCTTTTAGATTGAAATTTTGATTCAAGGACACATCGTATGCATCGACTCCATTACACCACATGTCTTTCAACTCCTCAACAAGAGGCTGGAGGAATATATCGAGACTACCTCGTGGATGCTTTGGCCCAGAATTCATTACTGTAAGAAACAAGTACTCCGTACTCATGCACATATGAGGGGGTAAATTATATGGAGTCAAGATCACAGGCCACAAGGAATGATTATTATACATGCCAAATGGATTGAACCCATCTGTACATAGTCCAAGATAAACATTGCAGGGTTCTTGTGCAAACAGGGGATACTTATCTTGAAAGTATTTCCACTCTGCCGCATCAGACGGATGACACATTTCTCCCTCTTTGGCCTGGTGCTCGGCATGCCATCTCATTGCTGCTACAGTCTTCTCGCTCTGATACATTCTCTTTAATCTGTCAGCAATAGGCATATACCACATACGGCTGTATGGTATATTGGTCCTACGGTGTTGCTCGTTAGGCTTCCATCTAGGTGAGTTACAAAACCGACATGTATCTAACCTTTCGTCATCTTTCCAATATATCATACAGTTGTTGTAGCAAACATCAAACGATTGACATGGGAGGCCTAAATTGCGCATCAATTTCTCTGTCGCGTAATGTGAACCGGTTGCCTGATTTCCTTCTGGTAGAAACTCCGTAAACATTTCGCATATCGAATCCACTGCCCTTTCACTCATGTTATGCTCTGCCTTCCTTTGCATGACTCGAGCAGCTAAGGATAACTGCGATTGACCTTCACGACACCACTGTACAATGGATTCTGCGCTCCTTCTAACAAGTCGTAGAATTTTTTCGAATGATTATGTACAGGTTCCTCCGCATTCTGATAACTACCATGTTCCTCCACATTCTGATAACTACCATATTGATGATAGTTATCAAATTGTACGTTATCACGAAATGCATCATTCACCATATCCACATATCTATCTTCTACTACATTACCCATTCCTTCACTCCCACTAACCCAAGTCGTATCAGCATAACTCGTTCCTAAACCCATATCGACTTCTTCGCCATGTTTATACCAAACATAATAATCAGGCATAAATCCATTCTTATACAAATGCTTTTGTATTAATCTCCCCGACATAACAGGTTTATCATTCATGCAAGTACCACAAGGACAGAGAAACCTACCGGCGTTGCTCTGCGCAAAGGGCTGGTTATTTGCAAACGGGATGAAATGATTATCGACCCCCGCCATGAATTCTGCCGTGAAATTTCCCGTTGATGGATCGATCCGGTTATACATCCATTCCCGACCATTAGTGTAGTTATAATCTCCCGACATTTTTTGACTCAAAAAACAATTTCCTCCGTTTTTCTCTGAATTTTTCTTAGAAATCGTTTATCTTCTTGTTGTGTGGCTGAGGAGAAGCCAACTACAAGTTTGTATATATATATAAATTTTAGCGACTATATAGCGACTATTTAGCGACTGTATAAAAAATTAGTTACAAAATTAGGTACTACACGCGTGGGCACAATATAAACGTGATATATACCGACTTTTTGCGACTGATTAAGAAACCGTTTAGCGACCCGCCGAATAGCGACTATTTAGCGACTAATAACTTGTGGTCGCAATTTAGCGACTATTTAGCGACTAAAACCTACTAGTCGCATAGTTAGTCGCAACCCAGTCGCTAAGTAGTCGCTAAATTTAGAGACTATAAATGCAGTCGCTAATTACAGTAGCTAAATCCCTGTTTTCTTGTAGTGAAGGGGTTTCAACAGTTGACACAAAACCATGGAAATAATTTTATACCCCACATTACAAAGGCCAATAGCTATGAGTTCTGTCATCCTACTATGTCTTTCTGTCTTCGGAATTAAGCAGATATTGGTGAGGTTAATCCTTGATCCAATTTCCCCGTTTGAAAGAAATTGTTTACTAATTTAATGATATCTTGTTTAATGATTGGCCATGATCTTTGAAAGAATAAAGTTGTCATTCCGTCTGGCCCTAGTGCCGTTTTGGGTACATCATAAAGAGGGCACTCCGTAATTCCTCTTCATTGCATGAGCCGTAAGGCTGGCGTTCATTTGGTATGTTATCAGGGAAGGAATGTCCTGTAAAAATTCTTCAAAATTTGTGTATTGTGACGAAGTGAAAGTTTCTTCAAGGAAATCTACCGCAACCTTTGCCACAGCTGTGTCTGTTGTGACCCATTCATCATCCGAGTTATGCAAACCAACAATCCGATTCCTTGTCCTACGTTGTTTAGTCAATGGTTGATAATATTTCGTATTACGATCCCCTAATTTGTTCCATAATTTTCTGCTTTTTTTTTTGCTGCCAACAAAATTCCTCTTCCATATATGCATCTTTCGGCGTTTTGGTAATCTCTAAAACCTCTTCAAATGTATTATTTTCATCATTTTGAACCTCTTCAAGAGCCTAATATAACTCGTTGATTCGTTCCTTTCCATATGGTTGGTTAGTTTTCCTCCACTTAGATATTTTGTGACGACAGTATTTTATCCTATTCACAAAATTCTGGTTGTTAACTGATATATCATGGTTTTTACCTTTTTTAAGCCATGATATAAGTATATATTAGAGATTTTGTCTTTCAAGTCTTTTCAGGTGTTTATTATGATTACACACGTTTGGAGAACTTTGGAAGATTTTGGATCTTTTTGGGCAAGGATTGAAGCTAAAGCCGTGATGAGAAGATCATAGTGTCTGAACGACCTGAACGTCGACCGATTCACTCATGCATCGATCGACACAGCTCCCGAATCCACAATTCGCAGGCGTTTAATGAAGATTTGAAGAATTGCAGAATATGCCTAGAAATTCCAGTATTTACAAAAGATACCCAAGACATGTTATACACTTTATATTAGGGTTTTGGTGTTTTATTCTAGATAGACTTTTCATACTTTTAGCTAGAGAGAGTTTTGGTGCTTTGGGGCTGATCCGTTCCTTGTACTGCTTTTTAGAGAAGATTTTGAACCCTTTTTTTATTCTCTTCTCTTTCTTTAATGCAATATATTCATATTATGTTGTTTGCTTCATTCAATATGTATGAGTAGTTTCATTGTTAGGTTTAGGGATTCTCATAGGGTTTTCATGGCATGTTAGATTTAATTAATCAGTTAAAGATTCATAACCTGTTAGTTCTTCAACCAGAATTGTGCTTAAAGCTAGTTTCTAACCTGATCAATTGGAATCTAGATCTAGGGTTTATAAATTAACACAAAAGTGTAATTTAGAATATGATCTGTTTAAGTTGAGCAAATTAGTTATCTGCAAAGAAATTTGGTTTAATTGATTTGTGAACTAATTGAACCTGCACTTAATGCTAGTTTAATATGTTAGGAACTGCAAAGAAATTTGGAATTCTAGGGTTTAAACTTAGTAAATTCTTGCAACGAAAGTTGGTTAGTTCTACATCTGTGTTTGAGTTCTAGAACGGTACTTAATTCGATCCTAACTGTTTTGTTGATCTGCATGACATGATTTCCTGAGAACGCCCTTGACCTAGCGCTTTTAGTATCTGAAAAACAAACCGATTTGCTGATCTATTTACTGCTTTTTATTTACTACTTATTGATTGATTTCGCTTAGCTATTCTCGATACCCTATAGTCTATCGTAAGATTCTTGAGTCTTTGTGGTTCGACCCTATAGACTATATTTGCTTGTGCACTTGCAGTGTAACTTAGGGAATTAAACTCTGAGCATATCAAGTTTTTGGCGCCATTGTCGGGGACTCTTTTGAGTCTTCGATAAATTTGAGTTTAGAGTTTAGACTAGGTTTTTTTCGTTTTTAGTTACTAATTTTTGTTTCCTTTTTGTTATGTCTTTGCATGTTTCAGGTTTGCGAGAAGACGACGTGCATCAACCGACACTCTACTGAATCGATCGACGCACCTACGAACTGAATCGATTATTGCGGACCTGTGCATCGATTGACGCTTAAGCCGTAAATAATTAGTCCATGCCTAATCATGCAACTAGAAGTAATCCGGACAAGGAACTCGTGAATCTTGGACTTGAGGAGCTTGCAAGTTTAGAAGAGACAAACAAGAAAGCTTAGAAACCAATTAAGATGGCAAATGTGAATGATGTGATTTTGATTCGGGGTGAACAAGGTATTCTGAGAGATGCAGAGAACCATGTCTGCAATGAGCGTGGTTAGAGACTTGATGCTGATGGGAACGTGATTGTTCAGGAGATTATTCAGCAGCCGCATTATGAAGGTGCTGGTGGAGGCGCAGGTAGACAAGGAAATCCACGGGTTGAAGTACCACCCAATACACCTAATCCGCCTAATGGGAGGACTCTTGCTGATTACAACAAGCCTGATGAGTTCTATGCTAACAGGTCTGCGATTGTACCTCCTCCCATCGCACAAAATGACTTTGAGCTGAAGACTTATTCTTATAAGCTTGTTGGACAACAACTCTTTCATGGACACCCACATGAGTACCCTATGGATCGTATAAAGAAGTTTGAGTCTTTGGTTACTGGAATGAAGCATAATTGAGTGAGCTATGACTTCCTGCACTGTAAGATTTTCGAACACTCTCTTAGAGGAGAAGCTGCAAATTGGCTAAATCAGATTCCACCTGGGACTCTGACTACTTGGGATGCAGTTAAGAGGAAGTTTCTAAGACAATTTTATGATGATGCTAGATCTGATCAGCTAAGAGAGGATCTTCTACAGTTCAAAGAGGGACCTACAGAGAGATTGCCCTCATCATGGTTTCTCTGAAGTATAGCTGTTGTGCATTTTCTTCAGAGGAGTTGAGTTGTGATATCAGATGGCTTTGGATGCTGCTAGCAATGTAAACTTCAACACTAAATCTTCAGAGAAAGCTAAGGAGCTGGTTGAGAAATTGGTGTGCAGTAATAGCACTAAGAATGCTGATATGGAGAGGAAGAAATCTGGTGGAAAGGTTGATAGCTCGCAGATAGCATAGATGAAGAACAAGATTGATTATATTCATAGTGTTTTGCTTGGAAAGAAGAATTTCCATTTTGCTCAGGATGTTGAGGTATTTGATCCTGAAGAAGGCTTTGAGGAAGAGGCTGTGAACTATGTTGGTGGAACCGGTTTTCAGGGGAACAAATTTGGGAATCAGCAAGGCAGAGGTGGCTACAATGGAATGGGTCAGAGAAGTACCTTCACAGGTAATCAAAACTTCTTTGGTTTCACTCCTAATCCTCAGTACCAGAACCCTTTTCAGAGTAATAGTAGCCCTAGAAACAACACTAGTAGCTTCACCAGGAATTATGGATCTTCATCATATCAACCTGTTCCTCCTCAAAATGAGCAGTCTGATAAGATGATGGGATTGTTGGAGCAGCTTCTGGAAGGATAGCAGAAGAGTACAGTGGACTTCAATGGAAAGATAGATGCTCTGTACTTGGATCTGAATGGAACTATTGATGCCTTAGCACTCATGTGAAGAAATTGGAAGTTCAAGTTGCACATACAGCTTGTAATGTAGTGCAATTATGGACGAGATGGATCTATTCCTGGACGAACTGACGCTAATCCGAAGTACCAATGTAGTGCATTTATGTTGAGAAGTGGTAAGGAGGTCGTACCTGCACCAAAAAGGGTCTAAGTTTGGAAGAAATCGTTAAGATTGAGGATATGGAAGATGACATTTGCGAGTTGCAGATTGCATCGACCGTTGCACCCCATCATCGATCGATGCAGGATGTGAATTAAGAGTCTGAGCCCAAGCTCGACACAGAGGTCGTTCCACCTGAGCTTAGCGTCGACCGATGCACTTCTAGTGTCGATCGACGCACGAGCCCTGCACAGAAATTAGACACAGAAAAGCTGAAGAAAGCTGATGAGAGAGTCTATAAGTCTAAGGTTCCCTTCTCTAAGAACCCAAGGAAGTCTAAGTATGAGCTGCAGCTGGCTAAATGTAAGGAGATGATGAAAATTTGTTGATTGAAGTGCCATTTATTGATGCTCTAAAGACTACACCTGCGATGAAGATATGTCTCAAGGACATGCTTTCTGATAACATGACTGACGAAGAGTGTGTATTGATGATCTCAGAGGTATGTAGTGTTGTGATTCGAGGTAGGATTCCTGAGAAACTAAAAGATCCAGAGAGATTTTTGTTGGATTGTTCTATCTACATAGATTGATTTCAGAGGTCATTGTGTGATCTTGGTTCAAGTGTGAACCTTATGCCCTTCTCTTTTGCTAAGAAGCTTGGGATGACAAATTTCATGCATACTAGAATCTCATTGGTTCTTGCTGACAGGACTGTCCGGATCTCTGAAGGAGTATTGGAGGATGTGCCCATCAGGATTGGTAACTATGTGATCCATACAGACTTTGTGGTTCTGAAGTATAGAGAAGAACCAAAGGATCCACTTATCTTGGGTAGACCTTTCTTAGATACTGCTAGTGAGATGATTGAATGCAAGAAGGGGACTATCATTCTGAATGTGGGTGATCTGAAGTTGAGTTTTAATATGGATAAGTTGGTGAAGAGAACAACCATCGAGAGAAAGACCTTTTATGTGAACACTCTCAGTGATTTGGCAGAGAAATCCTTTCATAAGACACATGCTGATGATCCGTTGGAAAGAGCCCTGCTAAGCTTAGTACATGAATTGGAGCATCTAGAAGACAAGCCTGCTATCTGTTATGCAAGATTGATGGATTCAATAGAGAAAGTCATGCAATTAGAAGTTCAAAACGAGCAGCTGCATCGATCGACACACCCTATGCATCGATCAATGCAGATCATGTCCGACTAAGGATGTAGCCCCGGAGCAGAAGCTTGGTTGATGGATTGATGGAGATCGAACCACTGGCTTAAGAGCTCTCTTGGTTTGATCGACTTGGATGGATGGTGAGTAGAGATGGGATTATTCCTGCTAGCTTAAGAGCTCTCTCAAAAACAATCAGTGGATGGAATGGATTGAGGTCGCCACAAGATCCTATGAGTCTGAATCTTGATAAGACAAAAGCCTTCTCTTTGTTTGAATCACACAAAATAAGAGAGAAAACAAGTTTGCGGTTTCTTTGCTTGAAGAAAACACTCGGTGTACTTTATTGATCTAGGGTAAATAATACACGGCTGTGAGAGGGGACTTTATAAACAGTCCAAACAGCTATGCCCTTCTAGGGGACTTGAAGAAAATAAAACATAAAAAGGAAAGTACTGACTCGATTTGGACCTAATGAAATAAAGACTACAACGGCTACTCTTATGAATGAAACTACTAAGGGAAACAAAGATTTAACCCTGCAAAATAAAGAGGCAACTGTCATATAATGTGTATAAATGAAACTCATACCTTAGCTTATGTTTGGTATGTCCTTGGCCGTTGATCAGAAGGATTCTTCAATCGTAGCATTCTGGCCTCGAAAGATTGAGCTAGTGTCGATGCTACTTCCTGAGCTAGTGCCGATGCTACTTCCTGAGCTAGTCGTGATGCTACATATTTTCAGTCCTTTTTGAGCTGAGTTGAATAGTGTTGGGCTGTCCATCCTGATGAAGACTTGTTCCTGCTCTTGGTCAGTAGCTTGATTCAGTAGACTTTGCACAGCTTCATTGACTTGGTTCCTCAAAGCCTTTGTTGCTGACCTTGTCAATGGACCTTTCCTTATGATGGGCATTGGATCTATTGCCTTTGGTTCTATGGCCTCATCATACCCTCCCCCTTGAAGAGGTTCTGTCCTCAGAACTGATTGACCTGCATCATAAGGAGCTAAATCAGAAACATTGAATGTTGGAGAAATGTTTAACTCACCTGGCAGCTCAAGCTTGTATGCGTTGTCATTGATCTTCTCTAAGACTCGGAATGGTCCATCTCCTCTTGGTGTTAGCTTTGACTTCCTCTGATTGGGAAATCTTTCTTGCCTCATGTGTAACCAGACCCAATCTCCTGGTTCAAATATCACCTCCTTTCTTCCCTGGTTAGCTTTCAGCCTATGCTTCTCGGTTTTATTCTTTACATTCTCCTTAACTCTTTGGTGTAGCTTCTTGACGAAGTCTGCTTTTGCTTCTCCTTCTGTACTTGTATAGATAGCTTGAGGCAAAGAGGTAAGGTCTAAAGGAGCTAAAGGATTAAATCCATACACAACTTTAAAAGGAGAGTGGTTAGTAATCGAATGCTTAACATGATTATAGGCAAATTCAATGAATGGCAAGCAAGATAACCAGTTGTTTATATTCTTACCAACCGTGGCTCTTAGGAGTGTTGAGAGAGTCCGGTTTACTACCTCAGTTTGTCTATCTGTTTGGGGATGACAAGTGATGGAATAGAGCAGATTGGTGCCCAACTTCCTCCAAAGTACCCTCCAAAAGTGGCTCAAGAACTTTGTGTCCCTGTCCGAAATAGTAGTTCTTGGAATTCCATGCAACTTGACCACTTCCTTAAAGAATAGATCAGCTATCTGCACAACATCGTTAGTCTTGTTGCAAGCAATGAAATGAGCCATTTTAGAAAATCTATCAACAACTACAAAGATGGAGTCCTTGTTGTTGATCTTGGGCAATCCTAAAACAAAATCCATTGAAATGTCCACCCATGGTGTGTTAGGAATTGGTAAAGGCATATATAAACCATGTGGATGTAACCTGGACTTGGCCTTTAGGCATGTGATGCATTTGGCACAGAACCTTTCCACATTTCTCTTCAAGTGTGGCCAAAAGAAATGCTCCTTTAAGACACTATAAGTCTTGTCTCTGCCAAAATGTCCCATCAAACCTCCTCCATGAGCCTCTCTAGTGATCAACTCCCTCATGGAACCTTGTGGAATGCACAGCCTTTTCTCCTTGAACAGGAAACCATCTTGCTGATAGAACACTCCAAATGCTGCCTTAGATGTCTCCTGGTACACGTCCTTGAAGTCTGGATCATCAGCATACATGTCTTTGATATGCTCAAATCCCATGATCTTAGACTCCATTGTTGTTATGAGAGTATGGCGCCTTGATAGTGCATCTGCTACAATGTTTTCTTTCCCCTTCTTGTACTTGATCACATAGGGAAAAGTTTCTATGAACTCCAGCCACTTTGCATGCCTTTTCTTAAGAGTAGTCTGACCTCTTAGGTGCTTTAGGGTCTCATGATCTGTATGTATCACAAACTCTTTAGAAAGCAAGTAATGTTGCCAAGTTTCCAGTGATCTTACCAGGGCATACAACTCTTTGTCATATGTTGGGTAGTTGAGTGTTGCACCACTCAGTTTCTCACTAAAGTAAGCTACTGGTCTACCTCCTTGTATCAGTACTGCACCTATTCGTGTACCAGAAGCATCACACTCAATCTCAAACATTTTATCAAAGTTAGGAAGTACCAATACTGGTGCATTGGTGAGACTGGTTTTGAGCCGTGTGAATGCTTGTTCCTGAGTCTCTCCCCATTCAAATGCTTTGTCCTTCTTGATCACTGAGGTAAGAGGTGCTGCTATGGTGCTGAAGTCTTTGACAAACCTCCTGTAGAAGCTTGCTAGACCATGGAAGCTCCGAACATGTCCTATTGTTGTAGGTGTTAGCCAATCTTGTATTGCCTTGATCTTCTCATCATCCACCTTAAGTCCCTGTGAACTTACAAAAAATCCTAGGAAAACCAATTGATCAGTGCAAAAGATGCATTTCTTTAAGTTTGCATAAAGACCTTCTGATCTAAGTGTTTGCATAACCTGTTCTAGATGCTTAACATGATCATCTAAGAAGTGGCTATAAATCAGTATGTCATCAAAATATACTACCACAAACTTGCAAATAAAAGCTCTTAGAACCTGGTTCATTAATCTCATGAATGTGTTGGGAGCATTGGTGAGACCAAATGGCATGACAAGCCATTCATACAGTCCTTGTTTGATTTTGAAGGCTGTTTTCCACTCATCTCCTTCTTTCATTCCGACTTGGTGATATCCACTCTTCAAGTCTATCTTCTAGAAGATGGTTGCTCCACTTAGCTCATCAAGCATGTCATCAAGTCTTGGGATAGGATGCCTGTACTTGATTGTAATGTTGTTTATGGCCCTGCAATCAACACACATTCTCCATGTACCATCCTTCTTTGGGAAGAGCAGAACTGAAATATACCCTTCTCGAAAGATCATGAGTAGCACATGTTCTTTACGTTCCAAAGATTTCAGAACATTAGAAGGTGTCACAAAAAGATTGGTCTTACTTACCTTGGAACCTTTGTCCATTGCCTTTTGCATTTCATACACCTCTTGTGGTGTTAATGGAGATAGGTTGTTCTTCTTGTTCTGGTGTGTGAAGCTGTAGATGTTGGTCCTTCCATTGTGCACAGTTTCTTTATCAAATTGCCAAGGCCTCCCTAAGAGTAGATGACCTGCTTGCATTGACACAACATCACATTTCACTTAATCATGGTACTTACCTATGCTGAATGGTACCATAACTTGCTCAGCTATCCTCATCTCAGTCTCATCATGAGCCACCTTAATTTGTATGGTCGTGGATGCTTGGACTTTTGCAGCTTCAGTTTATCTACAAGATAAGCACTAGCAACATTAGTACAAGATCCTCCATCAATGATCAGGCTACATACCTTGGCGTCAATGGTGCATCTAGAATGAAAGATATTCTCTCTTTGGATTGTTTCTGGGTCAAACAATGCACTTAGGGATCTCCTGGTCACAAGTATCTCTCACACGTCTGGATAATCAGTCACCTCTTCTTCGGATTCCGCTAGCTCAAGATCTGCCTCATCTTGTGACTTAATGTCTCCATTGTCCCTTAATACCATCACTCGCTGGTTTGGGCAATCTCTAGCATAATTGTTGGAATTGTGTCCAGTAATCTCGGTACTGTCTCTAGAAAGTAAGAGTATGTCAATGATCAGACATAAGTCATATAATACTGGGGGTCATGATGGCTTGCTAGAGTCCGCTCATGATCTATAAGTCTTGGAATTATTGCCTTTATTATATGATCCCATATGGGTCACACGCCTAAGCTAACGGGAAAATGTGTAGGAACGGTTTAGCAGAAGTACGGTAAAAGTGCTAGGCATTTACTGTACTTAGAGAGACTAAAGGGCCTGATTAAATCCAAGGGATTTAATCAGAACTGAGAATTGGGCCCAAAAGCCCATGAGAACTAGAAGGGATTTTAATGAATAAAATCAGACCTAGCTCTCTAATTCTTCAAACCATCTGCGCCGCCAACTCTCTCTCTCTGCGCCTCCTCTCTCAGCTGGTCTAGCAGCCAATTTCCCGAGTGTGCGTGTGTGAGCCTTTGGAGGATCCATCTCTTGGTGGTTCTACTGATCTCTGACCCTTACCTCCCATTCCGCTGCATAAACAAGGTAACAGGTGAGATCTATTATGTTTCTAATCAAGAGAACCTAGATCTGCATGTTTAGTAGGATGAATCAATCTGAGAATTGAATCAGGAGACACTAAACGATCTGACAGTGGTATCAGAGCCATTGGTTCTGTGGTTTTTCTTGTTTAGAATCATGTTTAGGATTGTTTAAAGAGGTGTTTTTGAATCAATCTACTGATAAGGAAAAACACTTAAGAAACAAAGAATTAAAAACCTAAACAAACATGAAATCGCATGATCCGATCTATATGAATCGGTATGCGTCGGATCGTCCGGATCGGGAAAGACGCACGAACCGATCGACGAGGATCGTGTTGCGTGGTCGCGTCCCGATCAGCGGATGGATCGCGTCCCGCTCGCGTGATTTTCTCGTCCCAATCGTGTCTTGATCACGGCTGTACCGAGCGTCCCGAGCGTGATCGAGAGTTGGTCCGATCGGCTGTGCTGATCGCATGGATCGATCGTAAGGATCGATCGCATGGATCATCGGCGATCGCGTCCCGCCAGCTCTCGACCCGACCGTCCCGTCCCGATCACTCGTCCCGATCGTCGTGTGAAGCTAGGGTTCACGTCAAATTGATCGGTTCGGTTTAAAATTTTATTAAAATTAATCGTCATGGTTTAATAAACAGACTTAATAAATTTATTAAGTTCTGGTTAAACCGAGATAAGAAATCCAAAGTCGAAAAATTGGATTTTGTGCCTAAACCAGTGATTTTCTAATTTGATTTGGTTGGACCAAATAAATTGAGAAAATCCGGTTTAGTAAATAACCGGTTGACAATTGTGGTCATCGTAGTAATTAATTTTGGTTAAGACCAATTTTAATGAACCAGACCGGTTATGTCATTTAATTGGGCAATTGGGTTATGTCTTGGACATGAACCAATCCTTGGGCCTCGGGCCAAGAAGTTAAAACAATTGGGACAATTATTTGAGTCTTTTCTTCAGAATTAATTTAAAATTTATTTTTATAGAATTATAAAATCGATTTTTAAATTAATAAGTTTCCAAAATTTTGAAATTAGAAAGTTTCTTAAATAGAAGTTTCTAGATTTGCATGCTTTGGATTTTAGGAAATTTCTATAATTAAAAGTTTCTAATTTTAGAAAGTTTCCAAAATTAGTAGGTTTCCCAAAAAGGAAAGTTTCCCAAAATAGTAATCTTCTATTTTGGGATGAAATTTTAATAAACCTACAAACCTCAAATAATATCAAGCGTTGGATGTCTTGTCCAGTCTATGTCAGCTGTCAAATCCCATTCAATTGTACTCATGGCCTTACAGTGTGAGGGTGTCTACTTTTGCGTGGGTAAGACGGTTTGTGATTCATAAATGTCATTGGGAGTCCCAGACATTAATGATTACATGACTGTATAGTCTGGTTTTCTTGACTAGGCCATCGGGAGTCCCGGGCCTTGAGACATCAGAGTGGATTGGGCCTCGGGCCCAGATTCACAACCAAGAGTTATATCACGGATATAATTAGCCGAGATAGGGCTTACCGATATAAGCTAAGGTTGGGTGATGGCCAGTGGCCCACTTTGATCTTAGTTATATGTGGATCTTGGAATCATTATATTCTATTGAGGGTAACTTATGTTATTGAATATAATGCGTGATTAATCATATTAAATATAATACAAGATTAATCATATTGAACATATTAACTAATAACCTTTTTATCTTATATTTCAGCTATGACTACTACAAGCACTCAAAACACATTCTCAATCCGGTCTGTTCTCGAAAAGGAGAAGCTGACTGGAACGAACTTCCTGACGTGGTCAAGGAACTTGAGGCTGGTCCTCAAGCAGGAGAAGAAGGATTATGTCCTTGGTGATCCCCTCCCCGAGAGGCCTCCTAACAATGCCGCCAGGACTCTGCATAATGCTTGGGAAAAGCATTCGTCAGATGAAAATGATGTCTATTGCCTGATGTTGGCGACAATGACTGCTGAGCTGCAAATGCAGTTCGAGAGTGTGTTGTCACCCATCGAGATAATGGCAAGCCTGAAATCGCTTTTTCAGGAGCAAGCAAGAACTGAGAGGTTTCAGACAGTTAAGAACCTCTTAGACTGTAAGTTGGCTGCAAATGCGGCAGTGAGTCCTCATGTCTTGAAGATGATGGGTTATCTCGATCATCTTCAGAAACTCGACTGCCCTATCAGCCAGGAACTTGCCTGCGACATCGTTCTGCAGTCTTTACCTGCAAGCTATGATCAGTTCATCCTGAACTTCAATATGCATGGCTTGAGTAAGACATTGCCTGAGCTTCACGGAATGCTCAAGACTGCAGAGCCCAACTTGAGGAAAACCGCCAAGGACCCCAATGTGCTTATGGTGCAAAAGGGCAAGGGCTTTAAGAAATCCTCTGCTAAGGATAAGGGAAAGGCTAAGGCTGTCCAAGTCTCGGACAAGGACACGCCAAAGCCCAAGCCCAAGTCTAAGGCTGGGCCTACTGACATCTGCAGGTTCTGTAAAGAACCATGGCATTGGAGGAGAGAATGTAAGAAATTCCTGGAAGGTCTAAAGGAATTGAAGAAGAAGACTTTCGAGACTTCTTCATCAGGTATTTTTGTTATAGAAGTTAATACAACTACTTCTGATAATACCTCATGGGTTATGGATACTGGTTGTGGGGCTCATATTTGTACTAATATGCAGGCACTCAGCAACAGTAGAAGGCTGAAGCAAGGACAAGTGGAGCTACGAGTTGGGAATGGAGCGAAAGTTTCAGCACTAGCTGTAGGCACATACTTGTTGTCTTTACCTTCGGGATTGGTTTTAGAACACAATAATTGTTATTTTGTACCTGCGATAAGCAGAAATATTATTTCAATTTCTTTGTTGGATTTGGAAGGTTATGATTTTTCAGTTAAGAATAAATTATGTTCCTTCAATCGCAACAATTTGTTCTATGGTTGTGCCCCTCTTACGAATGGGCTTTACATACTCGATCAATCCGCGCCAATTTATAACATTAATACCAAACGGTTCAAACCTAATGAGGAGAACCAAACGTTTCTATGGCATTGTCGTTTAGGGCACATCAGCGAGAAACGCATTAAGAGGCTCCATACGAATGGACTTCTTGGCTCTTTTGACTTTGAGTCATGTGAGAAATGCCCTGCATGATGGGCAAAATGACGCGGGCCCCCTTTAATAAACCTAACGAGAGGGCCAGTGACTTATTGGGCCTGATACACACTGACGTGTGTGGCCCAATGTCCACAAATGCAAGAGGAAACTATCAGTACTTCATTACCTTCACTGATGATTTCAGTAGGTATGGATATGTTTATTTAATGAAACATAAGTCTGAATCTTTTGAGAAGTTCAGAGAATTCCAAAATGAAGTACAGAACCAACTTGGCAAAAGCATTAAGGCTCTTCGGTCCGACCGAGGAGGAGAATACTTAAGCCAAGAATTCAGTGATCATCTGAGAGAGTGTGGGATCGTATCCCAACTCACTCCTCCTGGAACACCACAATGGAATGGTGTGTCTGAGAGGAGAAATCGGACCTTATTGGATATGGTTCGGTCTATGATGAGTCACACAGACCTTCCAATATCCCTTTGGGGATATGCTCTGCTAACAGCAGTGTTCACTCTAAATAGAGCGCCATCAAAAGCAGTAGCAAAGACACCATATGAATTATGGACTGGAGTAGCTCCAGTGCTGTCTTATCTTAGAATTTGGGGTTGTGAAGCCTATGTCAAGAGATTAATCTCAGACAAGCTTACACCAAAGTCTGATAAATGCTACTTCATTGGTTATCCGAAAGAAACCAAGGCTTATTACTTCTATCTACGTTCCGAGAACAAGATCTTTGTTGCCCGGGATTGTAACTTTCTTGAGAGGGAGTTTCTCTCTAAGAAAGACAGTGGGAGTAAGGTACTGCTTGAAGAAATTCAAGATGAACAGGATACTGCTCAACCTAATGAGGAAGGGCAGCAGGAGGACCTACAAGAAATTGTAGAGCCTGAACCTGTAGTACCTGAAGTTCGAAGATCCGGGAGGATCCGTCACGAACCCGAGAGATATCAAGGATTCCTCGTGACTAACTGTCATGATCTTCTGATCATTGATGGTGATGAACCATCGAACTTCAATCAAGCTATGATGGGCCCAGATTCCTCTAAGTGGCGTAAAGCCACTGATTCCGAAATGGACTCCATGTCGGTCAACCAAGTGTTTTCGTTGGTTGACTTACCCGCTGGTGTAAAAGCCATCGAGTGCAAATGGATCTTCAAGAAGAAGATTGACGTGGATGGAAATGTCCAGATTTATAAAGCCAGGTTGGTGGCAAAAGGTTTCAGACAAGTTCACGGTGTGGATTATGATGAAACCTATTCACCAGTGGCTATGATGAAATCTATTCGGATTCTACTAGCAACTGCAGCTTTTCATGATTATGAAATTTGGCAGATGGACGTGAAAACCGCCTTCCTGAATGGAATTCTGGAAGAGGATGTGTATATGACACAACCTGACGGTTACATAGATCCAAAGAATGCTGGGAAAGTATGCAAGCTTCATAAATCCATTTATGGATTGAAGCAAGCATCGAGGAGCTGGAATCTTCGTTTTGATGAAGCGATCAAGCAATTTGACTTCATCAGAAACGAAGAAGAACAATGCGTGTATAAGAAAACTAGTGGGAGCAAGATAGTATTTCTTATTCTGTATGTCGATGACATACTGCTTCTCGGAAACGACGTTCCAATGCTGAACTCAGTAAAGGACTGGCTTGGAAGTTGTTTTTCCATGAAAGACATGGGTGAAGCCGCATACGTTCTTGGAATCAGGATCTACCGGGATAGATCTAGAAGGCTGATAGGCTTGTGTCAAGATTCATACATTGACAAAGTCCTACAAAGATTCAGCATGAAAGATTCCAAGAAAGGCTTCACGCCAATGGTACATGGCACAACGCTAAGCAAGAAGCAGAGCCCTACGACGGCTGCTGAGCTTGAGCGCATGAAGAATATTCCTTATGCATCTGCAATAGGATCTGTCATGTATGCCATGATCTGTACTCGTCCTGATGTTGCTTATGCATTGAGCATGACGAGTAGATACCAGTCAAATCCAGGTGAAAACCATTGGATTGCCGTCAAGAATATCCTGAAGTATCTAAGACATACTAAGGACAAGTTCTTGGTATACAGTGGAAATGATGTGCTTAAAGTCAGTGGATTCACGGACGCAAGTTTCCAGACAGACCAAGATGATTTCCGGTCACAGTCCGGTTATATCTTTTGTCTGAATGGCGGTGCAATCAGTTGGAGAAGCTCCAAGCAAGACACCGTTGCTGATTCCACTACAGAAGCTGAATATATCGCCGCTTCAGAAGCTGCGAAGGAAGCTGTTTGGATACGAAAGTTCATTATTGAACTAGGTGTGATACCAAATGCGGCTGAGCCTCTGGCACTGTTTTGTGATAACAATGGTGCTATTGCTCAGGCAAAGGAACCAAGATCACACCAGAAATCCAAGCATGTTCTAAGAAGATTTCACTTGATACGTGACATCATTAATAGAAAGGAAGTCAAGATCAGCCGAGTTCAGACAGATGATAACGTCGCTGATCCATTGACAAAGCCACTCCCAAGACCTAAGCTCGAGTTCCTGACTGAAGCTGTAGGCATTAGAAACATTGAAATGTAATCTAAATTTGAGTGGGAGTTTGAGGGCTTTATTTAGTTATTTGATATGTTCTTGTAAAACATTTTATGATGTTTAATGAAATTATTATTTCAAGATTATTTTAACGGTGATGAAATAATCGTTCCAAAGTGATATGAACCATTTTATAGGTCATCGAAGTAAGTGACTTGATCTTGAGTTATCAAAGTCATTTAGCTTGATCATGAGACCCTATATTTGATAGATGGCTTATATCATCATGTCCCTAGTCGAAGGTTGTTGAAATTGGAACACCAACAACCGTGTGAGACTAGATTGTTATGTGACTTATGACAAAGTCTCAGGATGTCATAGATGCACGGCATCAAAGTCAATACATAGGTGTATGTTGGGGTACATACAACCAGACAAGACCCGATAATAAGAACTCTTCAGGATATTTATATCTGTGTCATAAGAGATTCTTACTACGACTATAGAGTATAGTCCTTAGACCTGAGTTTGCATGCATGTGACTGCACATGAACTAATGCGCTTTGATCATTGTCTAATGCTGTCGTTAAGCGATAGTTATAAGGACCTTGTTTGGGTGTATCATGAAATGAGTAGTTTACAGTGATGGAACAAGACGGGATTTGTCCCTCCAATATAAATGGAGTGAATATCTCTAGGCCAATCGGAGATTTGAATACTGGAAAATGCATGGCCATGCTCAAACGGACTTTCCCGAGTCGTTTGGATTGTCAGTATCAAATCAGAGTCCGATGCACAAGATTAGACTTTATAAGGATGACACTAATCTTGCCTTATGACTAATCGAGATATTGGGACAAAAGGATTATGAATACAGAGATTCCAGTACAAGTGGGAGATTGTTGGAATTGTGTCCAGTAATCTCGGTACTGTCTCTAGAAAGTAAGAGTATGTCAATGATCAGACATAAGTCATATAATACTGGGGGTCATGATGGCTTGCTAGAGTCCGCTCATGATCTATAAGTCTTGGACTTATTGCCTTTATTATATGATCCCATATGGGTCACACGCCTAAGCTAACGGGAAAATGTGTAGGAACGGTTTAGCAGAA
Source organism: Orychophragmus violaceus (assembly GCA_030180135.1). Lineage (NCBI taxonomy): Eukaryota > Viridiplantae > Streptophyta > Magnoliopsida > Brassicales > Brassicaceae > Orychophragmus > Orychophragmus violaceus. Next base: position 15,726,901 of record CM058236.1, read on the forward strand.
GTACGGTAAAAGTGCTAGGCATTTACTGTACTTAGAGAGACTAAAGGGCCTGATTAAATCCAAGGGATTTAATCAGAACTGAGAATTGGGCCCAAAAGCCCATGAGAACTAGAAGGGATTTTAATGAATAAAATCAGACCTAGCTCTCTAATTCTTCAAACCATCTGCGCCGCCAACTCTCTCTCTCTGCGCCTCCTCTCTCAGCTGGTCTAGCAGCCAATTTCCCGAGTGTGCGTGTGTGAGCCTTTGGAGGATCCATCTCTTGGTGGTTCTACTGATCTCTGACCCTTACCTCCCATTCCGCTGCATAAACAAGGTAACAGGTGAGATCTATTATGTTTCTAATCAAGAGAACCTAGATCTGCATGTTTAGTAGGATGAATCAATCTGAGAATTGAATCAGGAGACACTAAACGATCTGACAATAATGACCTTTCCCTTGGTACTTGAAACATGTAATGTCTCTGGACCTTTGAGGTGGAGCCTTGCCACTGCTTGTGTCTGGTTTGTTACCCTTGGGTTGCTCATAGTTAGACTTCTTGATTTTTGAACCCGGTTCTACTGCCTTGCCCTTGTCTTGGCTCCTTTGAGGCTGATTCCAAGTTGTCCTGCTTCTACCGGTTGCAGCAACCTTCCTCTTGATGTGTTGCTCAGCTTGGACAGCTAAATGTAACAATCCTTCAAGATCCTCATAAGGTTGTTGCTCTACCTTGCGTGCAATCTTATCCTGAAGACCATCTAGAAACTGAGCCATCAAAGTCTCTTCTGAGTCATCTACCTCCAGCCTGTTCTTCATGATTTCAAACTCCTCAAAATAATCTTCAACTGATTTGTTGCCTTGAGAGAGTTTTCTGAACCTCTTCTGAAGATCCCTATGGTAGTAAGCTGGTACATATCTCTTCCTTAGAGCATACTTCATGTCATCCCAATTGCTTAACTGACCATGTCTTAACCTCCTTCTCTCAGATACTTCTCTGTCCCACCATGCCAATGCATTGTCAGTGAGTTGAGCTGCAGCTAAGGAGACTTTTCTTGCTTCAAAATATTGGTAGTACTCATATATGTACTCCATTCTTCTTTCCCAATCCAGATAAGCTTCTGGATTCACCTTTCCAGCAAACGTAGGTGCCGTGACCTTCAGGTCTTTGCCTCCACGTCTCAGGTCATCATCCTCATTGCCTCTGCCTCTATCTCCACGCCTAGGCTGGTGATAGTTTCTCCTTCCTCTACCCCTGCCATGGATGTTAAATCCTCTTCCTTCCTGATTTAGACACTACAAGAAAACACGCGATTACCGACGGCTATAATCGTCGGTAATCCGTCGGAAACACCGTTTATCGACGGAATTTCGACGGAACAAATCCGTCGGTTCTATTTTGTCGGAAAATTGTATCCGTCGGAAATCCGTCGGTTATTTCCGACGGATTTCCGACAAACTATTTTCCGACGGTTTATCGACGGACAATAAACCGGCGATTTACCGACGGCGGCCCGACGGTTATTAACCGACTGTATATCGACGGTAAACCGACAACGAGTTACCGACGGTAAACCGACGGCTAGTTACCGACGGTTTGCCGACGGTTCTTAAAATTATTATTTAAAAAAAAATTATTATTATATATATTAAAAGTATTTAAAATTTATTATTATATATATATATATTAAAATTTAATATTTTATATACGAAATATTTTATAAATTTTTTTATTAAATTTATTAAAAGTATTTATTTCAACTACATAACATTGGGATTTCCACTGGGTCCCAAATTCCAAACACCTAAAATCTCATTATTCTCCAAACTTAATCGTTTCAAATCAAAGCTTACATGATTTTGATGTGGTTGGCGGTTGGTTTCAGAGAGATCTCGCCGGAATCGTGTGTGCAACGAAGAGAGAAGTCGGAGAAGAAGAAGTAGAGAGAGAGAGAGAGAGAGCGCTGTCGAAGAAGTGAGAAGGAAGATGAGTTGGTGAAAAGATATTTAAGCTTTCCGACGGATTTCCGACGGATAATTAAGATCCGTCGGAAATCCGTCGGTTTCTAAAATTATATGGCGGTATTACGAAATTTTCGGTTAAAATTTTGGCGGTTCAATAACCGACGGATTTCCGACGGATGTAATATTTCTGTCGGAAATCCGTCGGAAATTTCTGACGGATTTCCGAGGAAATAGGTTTGGGGTATGTTTAGGGTTTAGGGTTCCGTGATTACGAAAGCTTAAAAGTTAAATAATACATTTCAGATACAATATTTAGGATCATATGACTTATATAATACAAAATTAGATTTCCGTAAATCAAACATGAGATCCGTTCAACATATCGACAAATAACATTGTCTACTAAGAAGTGAATTCGACGATGGTACTTCGTATTTCCGAGAATGTGTAAAACAATTTTTAAGTGATATAGAATGTTGATCTTCACTCATTAAAACCCTACCATTAATCACCCCGGAGTTTTACAAAGTACCAGGTTTAGGGTTTGTAACCCTAAACCCTAAATCAAACTATCCCTCGGAAATCTGTCGGAAAATAAAATGCATTGTTAATTTTTCGAACATGCCTGGACTCGAACTCGAGAACAGTCTGATACTGAAGGATATTCCGGACCATTTGTGATGGATGTTACGTTATTGTTTTGTTGATACTAATAATATTTATTGATATATGATATATAGGAATATAAGTTTAAACTAAAAAACATATGATTTAATTATTTTTAGAAGTAGCAAGACATGTAAACAAGTTAGAATTAAAAAAACATATAATTACTGCATTTTAGGAAATTTGTAAACAATTTTTATCACTCGGCATCGGAATCAGAATCGTAATCTGTTGATATCGAATCACTATTGTTGTCGAACTCTCCTCTCTCTTCTTCGGAATCAGAATGAAGGACGACATTCCCAAAATGACTAAAATCGACGACTAGATTGACTTCAAGGGATTCTTCTACCGGAGCTATGTAATCACTTTCGTTTGCTTGCAACGGTTCTTGTTCTTCCACCCGTGACCTCTTCCTCGAGGGTATATTTTTGTAATGACGGATATAGCCGTTAGCGTCGGTAATCCGTCGGTTTTTTTGTCGGCCCAACGGTAACAATAACGGCTATGATTACGGTAACATCGAACCAACGGGTTTTCGACGGATTACCGACGGATATACGATACCGTCGGATTACCGTCGGAAATGTTTGCCGTCGGAAATTACCGACAGAAAACCGACGACTTCCAATCCGTCGATACGTCGTCGCAAACCCGTCGGAATTTCCGACGGCAAATTTTCTGTCGGAAATTTCGTCGGTTTAAGGCTTGTTTTCTTGTCGTGAGATCAGGAGGTAACTCATCTTCCTCTAACTCAGGCATCTCTTCATCGGTTGTTTCTTCTTCTTGCTGCCTATGATTTCTATTCAAGTTGTGGATTGGTTCTCGAGGAATAGGCCTCTGTTCCAGCTGAGTGAGTCTGCCACTGATGTCTCTCATGGTTTCAAGAAGTTGATTCATGGTGAGTTGATCTGGTCCAGCCTCTTCTCCCATGAGTGTTTGTACCTGAAACTGATACAAGAGAGAGTATCAAAGTCTAACAAAGAAGTTTAGAGAAAGGTAAATGGTAACAATGAAAATTTTCTTTTTTTCTTTTGTTTTTGTGTAAATAAAAAGGAAATTTCGAAATTTAAGGCTAATGATGCAAAATTAATGAGACAATATATTTTTCCTTTTCTTGATAAACCGGTGAAGACAAAAATGGAAATATGTATATTTTTTTTTGATCTTTGAATAGGATTTCGAAAACTAAGAAAACAAAAGAGGTAACTAATAAAAACAAACAGATTTTTTTTAGTTTTTATGCAAGGAATTCAAATCAAACAAAGAATCAAAATGAAAAAGATGATGAATGTTCTTGTATGCTTTTTTGTTTTTGATTTGAAATGCAAATGAAAACTAATGAAAGTAAAAGGGTTTATGGATAGAAAACACCTGTTTAGGAGCCTTTCGGCTCTGATACCAGATGATGTAGCCCCAGAGCAGAAGCTTGGTTGATGGATTGATGGAGATCGAACCACTGGCTTAAGAGCTCTCTTGGTTTGATCGACTTGGATTGATGGTGAGTAGAGATGGGATTATTGATAGGTCTATTTTTAATCCCTAAACTAACTGCAAGTGCACAGTGATGTAATTGTAGTACTTAGGGTATCGAAATCCACAAGGACTCTGGGCAACGATAGATTTAGAACAGTCAAGTTAAACTAGGTGAAAGTAGTGAGAAATTAAAAAGCAATGCAGGAAAGTAAATCAGTAGCGAGTTTGTAAGCAAGGAGGCAAAGCGTTAAGTCTAGGGAGTTCTCAGGAAATCAGGAACACAATCAATCAATCAATCGGGATCTAATTAAGAGCTATTCTATAACTCAAACACAGATATAGAATTATCCAACTGTCGTTGCGAGAATTCTCTAAGTCTAAGTGCAGCAATCCAAATTCCTTTGTAATTACTAACAGATTAAACCAGCTTTAATTCCAAGTTCGATATGTTCACAGTCTAATTAAACCAAATTCCTTTGCGAGTAATTAAATTGCTCATCTAGGTTCTTTCTAGCTAATTAACCAACTGTCGTTGTATCAATCAACCTAACATCATAAATCTTGGTAGCTAATTCAGATTAAGCAGCAAGAACAATCCTAGATGAAGAACTATCATATATGAATCCCTACATATTTATTAACCTATAATTCCATGAAATCCCAAATGAGAATCCCTAAACCTAACAGGTAATCTACTAAGACATGTTCATCGAAACAGAAGACATCATGAATAGAAAACCAAATATTATAAAATAAAATAAAGAACTGGGGTTCAAAATCCTCTCTCTTTCGAGAGCAGGATCAGCCTCTAACTCTCTCTGAAAATAGAAAAAAGCGTAAGTAAAGCGTAGCCTAAACAATGGCTTAAAAAACCCTAATATAATGGTCTAAAGTCGGTTGGGGCTTCTTTGTAATTATGAAGAACTTCTGGGCAAAGTTGCAACATCCAAACTCTTCATTAAACGCCGAGTATTGTCTGCGTCGACCTTGTGTCGATCGATGCACAAGATGTGTCGATCGACACAGGTCTGTGAATTCGACAGTGAAGTCCATCTCTCGGGTTAAATCACCAAAATGCTCCAAAAAGCTCCATAATGTCCAATTCCGCTCCAAACGTGTCTAGACCTGTAAACATACTAAAAAGACTCCAAAACATAACTTAAGACTCGATAAATAAGATATATACCATGGTTAAAATCCCTAAAATCCATGGTATATCAACTCCCCCACACTTAGCTCTTGCTTGCCCTCAAGCAAGTAAATAACCAAAGTATAAGAAAAGAGGTTTGAAAACACAGAAACTCATTTCGTCCTAGGAACTTTCGCATTCACATTCACTTAGTAAACCACTGAAAACTTTCCTACAGAACTCAAGACCACAATATACTTCCCCCACACTTAGCAACTGTCCCAAGTAAACTCCACAATCAAGTTAGGACATTCAAATTCACCACACTAGCCTCTGTATACAATTAGGTGCGGTCTCACAGAGGGAGTATCGAATCAAAGGACACATGGACTCAACCTATTCAGTATCTGACCACCAAACTGTCGGTTTCTGGTTTCTTTCTTTTCCCTTTCTCCCTTAGCACTGATTTTTCCCACTGCGTATCATTTTTTTTTTTTCAGTGCTCTTCCCTTTTTATTGGGGTTTAACTTTGGACACATTCCATGAATGCACATGAGGTAATAGTGTTTGCTACTACTCCCGTGACCACTTCGGAGCTACTAGCTCATCCTCAGTTTTTATCTCATTTTTTTTTTACTTTCAAAGGAGGGGAAAATCAAAAACCATACTTTGGAACAGGATCACAGGCTGTGCCAAAAACATCAAAGGAATCCGATCCAAAGATTACCAAGCCCCTAAGTGAGAAATTAAAGTCAAGATTAAAGTGAGACTAGTAATGGATCCTCTGAATACTTGATTAGTGTTGTAACTTCGAGCCAATTCTACCAGATTCGGAATTGCTGTCAGGTTCCAGATAGCCTAGGATCTAGGGTCTAGTTAATTGAATCAAGGATCTGATCTCTGTTTACCTGGAGATTGGCAGCGGAAGATGGTCAGATAAACGAGATCTGTGAAGCGCCTCAGATGCTGTGCCTCTACTTCAGTCCACACGCACACAAGCTGGAATCCGCCGGGATGCTAGTACCGGGGCTCGGATCTCCTGGGAACTGAGTTCTACGAGGTTTCTGTGTTTTCTCTCTCAGAAAACACTGTCTGGGCGGCGCTCTCTCTTTTGGGTCGAATTACATAAGATCACTTATTTATGTACCGACCACGAAGTAAACCGAAACATCAGTTTCGTTTTCGGCCTTGTGTCGACCGACACACTTAGTGGTGTCGATCGACACACGTCTTGTGTCGACCGACGCACCCAATGGTGTCGATCGACACACCTCATTAAAACTCATATTCGATGTGTATCCAATACACATCGACCAGACCATATGCCAATGATCAATCCCATACGAACTATGTCCAACTTGCTTAGGTGTGTGACCCTGTAGGTTCACACGATACTGGAAATGAGTTACAACTCATTTGTCATAAGCGGTTTCTAGCAAAACATTATGACTACCCAGTATCACATGAATTGTCCTATCTCGATAATACAACTATCTCTAGAGTGAGTACAATGTGATTTCAGGACATAATCCCAACAATCTCCCACTTGTACTAGAATCATCTATTCCTATAATCCCTTCGTCGCTATATCTCGATATGGCATAAGGCAAGAGACTGTGTCATCCTTATTATAGCCAACATCATGTTCATCGAATTCCTGATCTATACTGATAAAACAAACGACTGACAATCACCTCGTTTGAGCACGCCCATGCATTTTCTCAGTATCAAATCTTCGATGGGCCCTGAGATATTTATCTCCCGTTCTAGGAGGGACAAATCCCATCTTGTTCCATCCCTTTTTCTACACATACTTCATGATACGCCTAAGCAATGCCGTTATAGCCGCCAGTTACGGAACGACGTTTGACAAGGTCAAAAAGCACCAATTCATATGCTAGAAAGCATGATGAACTCAGGTCTAAGGACTATACTCTATAGTCGTAATGAGAACCTCCCATGACACTGATACAACTATCCTGTGGAGTTCTCATTAAGCGGGTCATGTCCGATCATATGTTCACCAACATATATCTATGTGACTGACTGTGATAATCATATCATTGACTCCATGAAACTTAGTCCAGTAGTCACCTCACATACTAGTCTCGCGCGGTTATTGGTGCCCCACTTCAATAACCTCGACTAGGGACAATCATAATTTATGTCATCTTTTACTTATAGGGTTTCATGATCAAGTCCTCAACTTGATGACCTATATGATGACCATAAAGTACCTTGGGACTATTACTTAATTATCCAATAATTAAATAATACCGATGTCAGTTTGACTTACATAAACACTACCATAGCATGTCTATGTAAAGATTACAATATAACTAGAATTACTCCCACTAGAATCAAGATCATCTCTTCAGATATCTTATACCTACAGCAACAGAATAAATCTGGTGCTTAGGTTGTGGGAGAGACTGCGGTGTTTTGTTTGAAACAATTCCAACAAACCACACCGCCATTCAGATAAAAGCACTATTCTACGGTCCACTGCTTGGAGCCTTTCCAACAGATAGCACCGCTATTCAGACAAAGAGACATAACCAGGTGGGAACCGGGAATCGTCTTTGTCCGTCTAACTACTTTCAACTGGTTCGTCACTTCCTCAGTTCACCACGAACCTATCCTTAGTGTTTCTCAAATACTTGGGATATTTCTGGTAACTGTTCAGTGACTATTACCGGAACATATTGGTATTTTCTCGTCATGCTATATGCGTAAGCTGCATCTAGACGAGCGCAAAATATGGCATTCATGATGGATTCTATTGCAGCAACATTAGCAATCACACTCATTAATAATAGCTCAGCTAGTGTCCAAAACACTTCATCTTGCTAAGATTATTGCCATAAGACCTTTGGTATGAAGCCATTCTTGGAATCATGCATATTGGAACTGTCCAATATCTTATCAACATAAGGATTTTGACACGATCCAACTAGCCTTTCTGATCCATTCCAATGGATCCTAATTCCAAGAACTTTCACGGCCTTCTCCAATGTCTATCGTTAAATTTGACTTCCGACCCAAATCTTGATAAGACTTTGGCGTTGGAACGTCGTTTATGAGATTAAGTATGTCGTCTACATACAGTGTGAGAATTGCAATTACGCTCCCACTAGTCTTCTTGTAAACGCATGGTTTCATTTCTTTCTGATCAAGTCAAAACTTTTGACCACATTATCAGAATGTTGATTCCAACTCCAAGATGTTTGCTTCAATCCAGAAATGGATCGATGAAGCTAACATGCATACCCAGACAATTTTCGGAGTTGGGGCTCACCATCGCTTCTTTGAATTTCACATGCTCATCACTTTTCAATGATCAATAGATCACGACAATCGGCTACGAGAAATCACTCTCGAGTTAGTGACGGATCCTTTCGGATCTGCGATTTTCAGGCTCCACAGGTGTAGGTCCTACAGCACTTTATAGATCTCACCGCTGCTCTCCTTCAACAGGTTGAGCAGCCTCCTGTGTTTATCGAATTTCTTCGATGTGTACTTTTACTCCCACTGTTCCTTTTGGAAAGTACGATCTTTCTCAAAAGACACAGTTCCGAACAACAATACTTTGTCCTCGAATTGATTGCAAAAGCAGCAAGCCTTGGTTTCCTTAGGACAACCAGCGAGGTAGAACTAATCAGATATGGGTTCAAGTTTGTTTGTCGACTACTGTCTTACACAAACCTTGCAATCCCAATTAATCAGAAAAACAAATTTGGAAATCACCCAGTCCACATCCAATGTGGTGTTTTTACTGATTCTGATAGAAACTTATTTAGCGTAAATATAGACATTTTAGAACGTATTCTTAAATGATTATGGAAGATTCCTGTGACTCATCGCTGATCGGAGCGTATCTAATAAGATCCGGTTCATTCTGTCAGATGATCACCCAATTCTTGACTTAAGTATTTCCTCCACGATTCAATCGAGGATCTCAATAGTTCTGTCAAATTGGTTCTTCACTTCATCTTGGAACTCCTCAAGGGATTCCTGCTCGTGTCTCATCAAATGAACACAGCAATACTTATTGATGCCATCAATAAGGTAATGAAGTACAGAAGATTTCCTTTGGCACTAATGCTCGTTTTGCCGCATACATCAGTATGTGTAAGGCCCAATAAGCCTCTGGCCTGTTTCCTTTAGCTCTGCTAAAGGGGCCTTAGTCATTTGGTCCAATGAACAGAATTCATATCTCAAATGATTAATAATCAGATGAGTCCAAAACTATGGAACTTCTGAATCCACTTCACTCTTTATGGTTAAACGACTATGCCAAGGAAAAGTCGAGTTCGAGTCATCAGACTTAAACCTTTAGTATTAGTATTATATTCTAACTTTCACTGGTTTAAGATATAAAACCCATTCTAAACGGGGTGCTACCATATGATATTTCATTAAGATCTAAAGAACAAAACTTGTCTTTTATCAAAATGAAAAACATCCAAATTCTTTACAAGAAAATGAAAGACATTTCTGCACAAGGCAGATACATAGTAGCAATTACTTAATTTCTAAAACCAAGTATGAAAGACTCCTACAAGTGGAGAATCTCTACGGCTCATGCAGCAACCATTGCTTCATACCAGACACGCAGTTCCACTTGCCCTTTCTTCAACGTTCTACTGTCGCTTAGGTCCTGCATATTTCAAAAATATCAGTACCACAACTAGTATCCAATACTTACGTAGAACTTGAATTAATAACACAATACCTGAAGAAGAAGTACCATACATCTCCTTCATCTCTTGTGAATCTTCCAAGAATTTAATGCAATCTCTCTTCCAATGCCCTGACTCATCGCAGTAGAAGCACTTTCTAACACCAGATGGGCTTGACTTGGGCTTATGAGATGACACAGGCATATCCTGATTCCAAATCTGGACGGCCCTGCCTCTACCCTTGCCAGCACAAGATTTCTCAAATCCTTTACCCTTTATGATGTTTTGCTCTGCTGTTTTGAGCATGCCATGCAGCTCAGTCAACGTCTTCGTCAAGCCTTTCTTGATATAGTTCTTAATGAACTTGTCATAGCTTGACGGCAGTGACTGCAGAATGATGTCAGTGGCCAACTCTAAGCTGACAGGACATTCCAGTTTCCCCAGGTTATCAATGTAACCCATCAGTTTAATGACATGAGGACTTACTGGAGCATCCTCTGGTAGCTTGCACTCAGTTAGAGACTTCATCATCTGGAATCTCTCAACTCGTGCCAGATCCTGAAACTTTAGTTTCAGGCTGGTGATCATCTCTATTGGCGACTCCATGTTCTCATATTGACTCTTCAAGTCCGAGTTCATGGTAGCCAACATCAGACCACGCACATCTACCACATCAATATAATGCTTATTCCAAGCATTATATGCTGCATGCGAGCGATTGGTCCCGAGCCTTTCTGGAAGAGCCTTTTAAAGGACATAGTCCTTGCTCTCCTGCTTGAGAATGAATCTCAGATTCCGATACCAATCTAGGAAGTTGGATCCATTTAACTTGTCCTTCTCAAGGACGGATCGCAACGAGAAAGTAGTCATAGACATAAGCTGAAATCCAAGAAAAACAAAGATTTAGTTATGTATATGATGAGAAATCTTATCAAATAAGAAAACTCGCATTATATTCAAACAATGTTTTCTCTATGAATATAATGATCCAAGATCCATACTTCACCAAAATCTGAGTGGGCGACTCGCCATCACCCAAACTTTAGTTATCTAGGTAAGCAAATCATTGCTAATTGTACCCAGTACAACTCTTGGTCGCAGATAAGACAATCCATGTCTCATCTACTCTGACGCCTCTGGGCCCAGAACTTCTGATAGCCCAGTCAAGTAAACCAATCTCTTTAGTCATGTGATCATTGACAGTCGCACTGCAAGTCTGTCAATGACCACCTGCCTTACTCATGTTGCAGTGGATACCAAGGACTCCAAGACTATCCAACAAACGACACGAGTCTTGACAGTAGACAAGATTGAGGAAACTAAACCCAAAAGTTTAGCAAATCAATCTCTTAGGTCATGTAATTGTTGATGTTTAGCATTGCAAATCCATCAACATAACTACCTGTCTTACTCAAGTAATTGTGGACACCAAGCTCTTGGCTAGACCATCACACAACGAAATGAGTCTTGACAGTTGACCATATTGAAGCTAAGCTTTGATCAAGGTTTAAGTCTAGTTTGGTTTCTGCAAACTCAAGGTTCAATACCCAGAATTTCGAGTTCTGTGTCGATCGACGCAGAATCTGTCTGTCGATCGACACCACCAGACTAAACCGAATTTCAATAACCGGTTAATCCAATTAACACGGTTCATTGAACCGGTCATGTCGATCGACACAACCCGTGTGTGACGGTCGACATAGACCTTAACCCAGGTTTTATTTGATAACCGGTTCAATCCAATTGAACCGACTTATAAGATCAAACTGATCTTAACCATTCAAATCGGTTTATGCTAATTGCGATAACTGGTTCAATCCAATTGAATCAATTCATCCAATTTTAAACCGTTTTAACCAGTTTCAACTGATTGCGATAACCGGTCCAATTCAATTGAGTCGACTTATCCAATCAAACCGATTCAACTCATCGGTTCATTCTAATTGAGATAATCAGTTCAATCCAATTGAACCAATTCATCCAATTTAAACCGATATATTCAGACTTAACCAAGCATGATAACCGGTCCAATCCAATTGAACCGATTAACCATTCACTAGGTATGTGTCGACCGACACTAACCTGTGTCGATCGACACTGGACCGAATCTGTTCTGTGTCGACCGACACTAAACCTGTGTCGATCGACACAGTAGGCTTTCGATTTTTCTTCGCGAAAAACCCTAGCCGCCGATTCTGTCGAATTCGCCACTCTGTGTCGACCGACACACCTAGTGTGTCGATCGACACTGTGCGAAAACACAGACTCGATTTTGATCGAAAGCGATCTAACCTGTTCTAACCAAACAACCTAGTTTGCGAATCTAAATCATCAAATTCAATGAACAGGTTTGATTCAATGATAAAACCCTAAGGCTCTGATACCACTGTTGTAACTTCGAGCCAATTCTACCAGATTCGGAATTGCTGTCAGGTTCCAGATAGCCTAGGATCTAGGGTCTAGTTAATTGAATCAAGGATCTGATCTCTGTTTACCTGGAGATTGGCAGCGGAAGATGGTCAGATAAACGAGATCTGTGAAGCGCCTCAGATGCTGCGCCTCTACTTCAGTCCACACGCACACAAGCTGGAATCCGCCGGGATGCTAGTACCGGGGCTCGGATCTCCTGGGAACTGAGTTCTACGAGGTTTCTGTGTTTTCTCTCTGAGAAAACACTGTCTGGGCGGCGCTCTCCCTTTTGGGTCGAATTACATAAGATCACTTATTTATGTACCGACCACGACGTAAACCGAAACATCAGTTTCGGTTTCGGCCTTGTGTCGACCGACACACTTAGTGGTGTCGATCGACACACGTCTTGTATCGACCGACGCACCCAATGGTGTCGATCGACACACCTCATTAAAACTCATATTCGATGTGTATCCAATACACATCGACCAGACCATATGCCAATGATCAATCCCATACGAACTATGTCCAACTTGCTTAGGTGTGTGACCCTGTAGGTTCACACGATACTGGAAATGAGTTACAACTCATTTGTCATAAGCGGTTTCTAGCAAAACATTATGACTACCCAGTATCACATGAATTGTCCGATCTCGACAATACAACTATCTCTAGAGTGAGTACAATGTGATTTCAGGACATAATCCCAACAATTAGATATGGGTGTCCTTGGTAAGTTGATCTGTTTGGGGTTTTCTAACAGTCATAGAGGTCCTACAAGTCTGTCCAATGGTCACTTAATTCCTCTTCAAGCGAAAAGTTTCCTCGAAAAATCATAGTTTCATACAAATTTTGACTCAATAAATTAATTTTTGAAAAACATAGGATTGACACTAAGAAAACAAAAGCGTGCGTCAGTAGCTTCCTCCCCCACACTTAAACTACACTGTCCCCAGTGTAATCAAAGCCTGAGCTTGGTGAAAACAGATAATCAAATTGAAAAGAGTTGAAAAATCAAAGTTACGTACCTCTCGTCGCACTGTGTCGATCGATGCTCATGACTGCATCGATCGACGCAAGGCGCATTTGCTCGATTCATTTGTGTAATCGCACTGTGTCGATCGACACACAAGTTGTGTTGATCGATGCTAGGCGATTTTTGACTCTTCTCTCGGCTGAAAACACTAAAACGAAAAATTAAAATAACAAAGACTGAAAAATTAAAAACAAAAACGAAAACTGACTCTATAGTGGGTTGCCTCCCACTCAGCGCTTGTTTTTAGTCATTAGCTTGACTATAGGATAGAGATTAGACTCAAGGCGGTTTCAACAGAGACTTTGAATGTCTCTGTGAATATATCTTCATCAAAGGTGGTGTATATGCTTTCGGATCATGAGATTTTCCAAGGAAAGAAGGAGAAGAACCAGGATGGGAGCGAAGCTTGGGTGGGATACTGCGTTTTCCTGCTTTCAAAGTAATGCGGTTAGGAGGTTTAAGCTTAGATGATTTATGCCTTACCTTTGGTGGAGATCTGATGTTTGGAGCTTTCTGCTTATGAGCAGTTGCAGGCTCTGAAGATGTTAGAGTAGATTCCTGAGGAACCACCATCTTCTTCTCCCCACTATCAGATACTGAAGTTCCACCAATCTGAACTTCTTCTTTCAAATGACCATCAGAGACTTTGAATTTCTCTGTGAATATCTCTTCATCCAAGGTGGTGTATAGGCTGTCGGATCATGAGGTCTCCCAAGGAATGAATAAACAGAGTCAGGGCGGGAGCGAAGCTTGGGTGGGATACTGCGTTTTCCTGCATTCAAAGCAATGCGGTCAGGAGGTTTAAGCTTAGGTGATTTATATCTTACCTTTGGTGGAGATATGATGTTTGGAGCTTTCAGCTTATGAGCAGTTGCAGGCTCTGAAGATGTTAGAGCAGGTTCAAGAGGAACCGCCATCTTCTTCTCTCCACTATCAGATACTGTAGTTCCACCAATATGAGCTTCTTCTTTCAAATGACCATCAGCGGATATCATCTTCTTTGCATCTCTAAACACACAAGGATGAACTCGCGAAGCTTCAGCTGGTGGAGTTTCATTCAGCTCCTTATCTATCACTTTCATGCAGTTAGCCACTTCTAGCTACTGTTTAGACGGTTTAGGAACCTTAGGATATGGCACAAATGGCTTATAGACTCGTTCCAGGATTGTTGCAGACTTCTGGTTCTGTCTGCGATCTGTGTCGATCGATGCACCAGATGTGTCGATCAACACAAGACGATTATGTTCAGATCCATCAGACGTATCGGGGATGCATCGATCGACATCGAGAGTGTGTCGGTCGACGCATGTCTCAGACAGACAATATTCATCTAGAAAATCCGAGATTATGCTCTCTTCTTTTCCCAGTAAGTCAATCCCATCTCTTATGGTCACAACATTGATGTACAGCCTCTGTTCAGCTTTCCCAGCTTCATTATGCCTTTGTATTACTCCAGCTGTTTGTTGAACTCGGACATCTAGCTTCTTCACATGTGTGCTCAAAGATTCAAAATTTCCATTCAGATTTTCATGCATAGTATCCAACTTCCTGTCGAAATCTATAGCAGTCTTATTCTGATCCTCTAGCAACTGCTCCATCATGGATTCCATCTTGCTCTTATAAGCATTACCAGCAGGAGGTGTCTGATAAGAAGATGATCCATAGGTTCTTTGATAAGAATTACCTTGCTGATTACCAAACCTGTTTCCTTGGAATCCAGAGCCACTGATGCAGTTCAAATCTTCTTCCTGCTTCTCCAATAACTGCTCCATCATGCTTACCAGCTTATCAGATTGTTTATTTTGAGGAGAAAAGGGCTGATATGATGGAGATTCATAATCTTTGGTGAATGATTACAAAGAAGCCCCAGCCGACTTTAGACCAACGTTTAATGAAGAGAATTGGAAATTGCACTTTCGCTCAGAAGTTTCCCATAAATACAAAGAAGCCCCAGCCGACTTTAGACCATTATATTAGGGGTTTTAAGCCATTGTTTAGGCTACGCTTTACTTACGCTTTATTTTATTTTCAGAGAGAGTTCGGGGCTGATCCTGCTCTCGAAAGAGAGAGGATTTTTAACCCCAGTTCTTTATTTGATTTTATAATATTTGGTTTTCTATTCATGATGTTTTCTGTTTCGATGATCATGTCTGAGTAGATTACCTGTTAGGTTTAGGGATTCTCATTAGGGATTTCATGGAATTATAGGTTAATAAATCTGTAGGGATTCATATATGTTAGTTCTTCATCTAGGATTGTTCTTACTTCTTAATCTGAATTAGCTACCCAGATTTATGATGTTAGGCTGATTGATACAACGACAGTTGGTTAATTAGCTAGAAAGAACCTAGATGAGCAATTTAATTACTCGCAAAGGAATTTGATTTAATTAGATTGTGAACATATCGAACTTGGAATTAAAGCTGGTTTAATCTGTTAGTAATTACAAAGGAATTTGGATTGCTGCACTTAGACTTAGAGAATTCTCGCAACGACAGTTGGTTAATTCTATATCTGTGTTTGAGTTCATGAATAGCTCTTAATTAGATCCCGATTGATTGATTGCTTGTGTTCCTGATTTCCTGAGAACTCCCTAGACTTAACGCTTTGCCTCCTTGCTTACAAACTCGATACTGATTTACTTTTCTGCTTTGCTTTAGTTTCTCACTAAATTGCTTTCTCCTAGTTTAATCTTTTATGTTCTAAATCTATCGTTGCCTAGAGTCCTCGTGGATTCGATCCCTAAGTACTACATTGATATTGATGTGCACTTGCAGTTAGTATAGGGTTAAAACTTACACCTATCAAGTTTTTGGCGCCGTTGCCGGGGACTCTTTTGAGTCTTCGATAGATTTGAACTTAGGGTCTAATATAATGGTCTAAAGTCGGCTGGGGCTTCTTTGTAATTATGGGAAACTTCTGGGCGAAAGTGCAATTTCCAATTCTCTTCATTAAACGTTGGTCTAAAGTCGGCTGGGGCTTCTTTGTAATCATTCACCAAAGATTATGAATCTCCATCATATCAGCCCTTTTCTCCTCAAAATAAACAATCTGATAAGCTGGTAAGCATGATGGAGCAGTTATTGGAGAAGCAGGAAGAAGATTTGAACTGCATCAGTGGCTCTGGATTCCAAGGAAACAGGTTTGGTAATCAGCAAGGTAATTCTTATCAAAGAACCTATGGATCATCTTCTTATCAGACACATCCTGCTGGTAATGCTTATAAGAGCAAGATGGAATCCATGATGGAGCAGTTGCTAGAGGATCAGAATAAGACTGCTATAGATTTCGACAGAAAGTTGGATACTATGCATGAAAATCTGAATGGAAAATTTGAATCTTTGAGCACACATGTGAAGAAGCTAGATGTCCGAGTTCAACAAACAGCTGGAGTAATACAAAGGCATAATGAAGCTGGGAAAGCTGAACAGAGGCTGTACATCAATGTTGTGACCATAAGAGATGGGATTGACTTACTGGGAAAAGAAGAGAGCATAATCTCGGATTTTATGGATGAATATTGTCTGTCTGAGACATGCGTCGATCGACACACTCTCGATGTCGATCGATGCATCCCCGATACGTCTGATGGATCTGAACATAATCGCCTTGTGTCGATCGACACATCTGGTGCATCGATTGACACAGATTACAGACAGAACCAGAAGCCTGCAACAATCCTGGAACGAGTCTATAAGCCATTTGTGCCATATCCTAAGGTTCCTAAACCGTCTAAACAGGAGCTAGAAGTGGCTAACTGCATGAAAGTGATAGATAAGGAGATGAATGAAACTCCACCAGCTGAAGCTTCGCGAGTTCATCCTTGTGTGTTTAGAGATGCAAAGAAGATGATATCCACTGATGGTCATTTGAAAGAAGAAGCTCATATTGGTGGAACTACAGTATCTGATAGTGGAGAGAAGAAGTTGGCGGTTCCTCTTGAACCTGCTCTAACATCTTCAGAGCCTGCAACTGCTCATAAGCTGAAAGCTCCAAACATCAGATCTCCACCAAAGGTAAGATATAAATCACCTAAGCTTAAACCTCCTGACTGCATTGCTTTGAATGCAGGAAAAAGCAATATCCCACCCAAGCTTCGCTCCCGCCCTAACTCTGTTTATTCATTCCTTGGGAGACCTCATGATCCGACAGCCTATACACCACCTTGGATGAAGAGATATTCACAGAGACATTCAAAGTCTCTGTTAAAACCGCCATGAGTCAACTCTCTGTCCCATAGTCAAGCTAATGACTAAAAACAAGCGCTGAGTGGGAGGCAACCCACTATAGAGTCAGTTTTCGTTTTTGTTTTTCATTTTTCAGTCTTTGTTATTTTAATTTTTCGTTTTAGTGTTTTCAGCTGAGAGAACATATCAAAAATCGCCTTGCATCGATCGACACAGTGCGAATACACGAATGAATTGAGTAAATGCGCCTTGCGTTGATCGATGTGGTCCTGAGCATCGATCGACACAGTGCGAAGAGAGGTACGTAACTCTGGATTTTTCAGAAACTTTTCAATTTGATTATCTGTTTTCCCCGAACTCATGCTTTGATTACACTGGGGACATTGTAGTTTAAGTGTGGGGGAGGAGCTACTGACGCACACTTTTGTTTTCATAGAGTCAGTTCTTTGTTTTTCAAAATTGTTTTATTGAGTCAAAATTTGTATGAAACTATGATTTTTCGAGGAAACTTTTCGCTGTAACAGGAACTAAGTAACCATTAGACAGACTTGCAGGACCTCTATGACTATAAGAAAACCCCAAACAGATCAACTTATCAAGGACATCCATATCTAACCAGGTATTCAGAGGATCCATCACTAGGCTCGCGCTTAATCTTGACTTTAATTTCTCACTTAGGGGCTTGGTAATCTTTGGATCGGATTCCCTTGATGTGTTTGGCACAGCCTGTGATCCTGTTCTTAAGTATGGTTTCTGATTTTTCCCTCCTTTGAAAGTAAAAAAAAAAGTAATAAACTGAGGATGAGCTAGTAGCTCCGAAGTGGTCACGGGAGTAGTAGCAAACACTATTACCTCCTGTGCATTCATGGAATGTATCCAAAGTTAAAACCCCAATAAAAAGGGAAGAGCACTGATAGAAAAAATAAAATGATACCCAGTGGGGAAAAATCAGAATGTTAAGGGAGAAAGGGAAAAGAAAGAAACCAGAAACCGACAGTTTGGTGGTCAGGTACTGAATAGGTTTAGTCCATGTGTCCTTTGATTCGGTACTCCCTCTGTGAGACTGCACCTAATTGTATACAGAGGCTAGTGTGGTGAATTTGGATGTCCTAACTTGATTGTGGAGTTTACTTGGGACTGTTGCTAAGTGTGGGGGAAGTATATTGTGGTCTTGAGTTCTGTAGGGAAGTTTTCAGTGGTTTACTAAGTGAATGTAAATGCGAAAGTTCCTAGGACAAAATGAGTTTCTGTGTTTTCAAACTTCTTTTCTTATACTTTGGTTCTTTACTTGCTTGAGGGCAAGCAAGAGCTAAGTGTGGGGGAGTTGATATACCATGGATTTTAGGGATTTTAACCATGGTATATATCTTATTTATCGAGTCTTAAGTTATGTTTTGGATTCTTTTTAGTATGTTTTCAAGTCTAGACACGTTTGGAGCGGAATTGGACATTATGGAGCATTCATGAGCATTTTGGAGATTAAACCCGAGAGGAAGAGTTCACTGCCCGTTTCACAGACATGTTGATTGATACAACGACAATTGGTTAATTAGCTAGAAAGAACCTAGATGAGCAATTTAATTACTCGCAAAGGAATTTGATTTAATTAGATTGTGAACATATCGAACTTGGAATTAAAGCTGGTTTAATCTGTTAGTAATTACAAAGGAATTTGGATTGATGCACTTAGACTTAGAGAATTCTCGCAACGACAGTTGGTTAATTCTATATCTGTGTTTGAGTTCTAGAATAGCTCTTAATTAGATCCCGATTGATTGATTGCTTGTGTTCCTGGTTTCCTGAGAACTCCCTAGACTTAACGCTTTGCCTCCTTGCTTACAAACTCGCTACTGATTTACTTTTCTGCTTTGCTTTAGTTTCTCACTACATTGCTTTCTCCTAGTTTAATCTTTTCTGTTCTAAATCTATCGTTTCCTAGAGTCCTCGTGGATTCGATCCCTAAGTACTACATTGATATTGTTGTGCACTTGCAGTTAGTATAGGGTTAAAACTTACACCTATCACTGAGCAAGTTGCGCAAGTATCGCAAAGCTCTTGGCTATTCTATTCATGACATTTCAGGTATCTCTCAGGAGTTGTGCCTGCATAGTATACATCTTGAGGATGAGATAAAGTCATTTTTTGAGCATAAGAGGAGGCTGAATCCGAATCTGAAGGAAGTGGTGAAGAAGGAGATTATGAAATTGCTGGATGCTGGAATCATCTATCCTATCTCTGACAGCGATTGGGTCAGTCTAGTACATGTTGTGCCTAAGAAAGGAGGTGTGATGCAGCCCTGGAATCACTCTAATGCTAAGATCAGTTGATGATCAGATGATTCCTAAGCCAAGCTTGCGGAAGATGGATTTAAGGTAGATGTGGTGGTGGAACTTGTGATTGACTCTCCCAACCAGTGGGTTCGATTGACTCTCTCAATCTAAGAACAAGTGATATGCTCAGAGTTTACTTCCCTAAGTTACAGTGCATGTGCACATGCAAATGTAGTATGTAGGGATCAAATCCACAAAGACTCAAGAAATCTTACGATAGATTATACAACTTCGAATTAAGCTAGGCGATACAAATCAGAAATAATAAACTAAGCAGAAACTAAATCAGAAAGCAAGTCAGTTTGTTTTATCAATATACTAAAAGCGCTAAGTCTAGTGAGTTCTCGGGAAATCAAGACAAACAGATCAATTATCAGTTACGATCAAATTAAGCACGGTTTTCGAACTCAAACACAGATATGGCATTAACCAACTTTCGTTGCGAGAATTCTCTAAGTCTAAACCACAGAAATCCAAATTTCTTTGCAATTCCTAACAGATTAAACTAGCCTTAAGTGCAGGTTTGATTTGTTCACAATTCAATTAAACCAAATTTCTTTGCAGATAATTAAATTGCTCAACCTAAATAGATCAGATTCTAAATCACACTTTCGTGTCAATTTAATAATCCTAAGTCTAGATTCTAAGTGATCAGATTGGAAACTAGTGTTAAGCACAATTCAGGTTGAAGAACTAATCGAGTTATGAATCCTTAACTGAATTATTAGATCTAGTAAGTCATGAAATCCTTAATTAGAATCCCTAAACCTAACTATGAATCTACTCAAACATGATTAATGAAACACAAATCAATGAATAAATAGATTGCATATATAAAAAAATTAGAGAAAGAAAAGGGGTTCGAAATCTTCTCCAAAAGCAAAAGCAGTACAAGGTAAGATCAGCCCCAAAGCTCTCAACTCTCTCTAGCTAAAAGTATGAATGTGTGTGCCAAAACAAAACATCAAAACCTAATTATAAAATGCTAATCACGGCTTGGGTCTCTTTTATAAATACTAAAACTTATGGGGCAAAAGTGCAATTCTCCAAAATCTTCATTAATGTGCTGGCGCGAGGCTGTGTCGATCGATGCCAATGATGCATCGATCGATGCTGAGGTCGATCTGGGATAGTCAATTCTGCACCTCACGGATTCTGCTCCAGAACTTGCCCAAAATACTCAAATATCTTCCAAAATCCTCCAAACGTGCATGTACCTAATAAACACCTGAAAGATACTCGAAAGACACTACAAAAGACTCTAAAACATACTTATATCGTGGTTTAAAACAGGTAAAAACCACGATATATCAACTCCCCCACACTTAGCCTTTGCTTTCCCTCAAGCAAAACAGAAAACCAAAATGTGGTGAAGAAGTTTGAAAACTTCAGAAACTTATTCCATCTTAGAAGTATCACACTCACCCCTTAGTAAGCCACATGAAAAATGCACCTGCAGACATCAAGACCAACATAACTTCCCCCACACTTAGCAACTATCCTGAGTAAACTCCACAATCACATCCAGAACATTCAAATTCACCCTACTGACTTCTATCAGCTATTAAGTGCGGTCTCTTTTTTTTTTTGAATGAATGTTAAATTTATTCACCAAAAAACCTTGTTTACATCAAGTGCTACTACATTAGAACGATGTTTTTTGAACAATCCAGAGAGAGTCTACAGCCTAGTTGAAAACCAGAGGCAAATAATGCCTTCATACTTCTTGTTCCCTTGTCTTCCCAATAAGTAGAGCTTGTTTCGGATGTTCTTGTCGATGAGTTTATGGAGCCTTAGCTGATTTATGGGATCCTCACCATGCCGTCTGTTGTTCCTTTCCCTCCATACAACATGTACTGCGGTTTGAAGAGCGTACCTTACAAGGTATAGATGTTGTTGATTCATTGATCCGTCTACTATAAGCCGAGTAATAGACTGCCATTGAGATGTGTATCTCGCCTGCAGAATGCCCCGGGTGAGCTTTTCCCAGATATCTGAGGTGTATGGGCATTCAAAAAAAATTAAGTGCGGTCTCACCTAAGGAGTATCGATCAAAGGGCACATGGACTCTTACTCTGTTAGCATTTGACCACCATACTATCTTTTTCTGGTTCCTTTCTTCTCTTTTCCCTTCCTTAACAACTGATTTTTCCCCACTGGGTATCATTTTATTTCTTTGATCAGTGCTCTTCCTGCATTGGGGTGTACATTGGACACATTCCATGGATGCATAGGAGGTAATAGGGGTTTCTACCACTCCCGCGATCACTTCAGAGCTACTAGCTCATCCGCAGTTTATCTCTTTTTTTTTAATTTAAGGAAGGGGAGATGGGAACCATACTTGGACAGGTTTACAAGCTGTGTCAGAACTAACAGAGGAATCCGACTCAAAGTATACCAAGCCGTTAGGTGAGAAAAAGTAAGTCAAAATTAGAGGTGAAGTCAGTGAAAGGATCCTCTGAATACATGAAGTGATATGGGTGTCCTCAGTAGGCTGGTCCGCGTTGGGTTTTGTAATAATCATAGATTCATATGCAAGCTCATTTCAATGGTCACTTAAGTTCCTGTGAGTGTGGTGATCTCCTCAAAAATTCATTATTTTCTACTCAAACTGTTTTGACTCAATAAAACAGACACAACAGACTCAACCGACTCTAAGAAAAGAAAAATAATATGTCAGTACCACCTCCCCCACACTAGAAACACACTGTCCCTAGTGGTGTCAAGCTAAGGATCGGTGTAAGAAAGAAAATGGACTGGGATGTGTTGGGTTCTGTCAATTTTTACCTGTCTCGCAACTGCATCGATCGTTGCACAGGACCGCGACGATCGATGCATTGCGATTGCGATATGAGTCTATCGACACACAGGACCGTGTCGATCGTTGCACTGCGATTTTTGTCGAACATTACAGCAGACAACATCATTCTCGTGAGATTTTTCTAAAATCAAACCTGTAAGCTGAAATCACCACAAACAATGCAAAAATCAAAGCAACAGAATATCATAGAACAAGTACATCATCCCAAAACATAAGTACCAACATGACTCAAAAGAAATGAAAAAGAAAAGTGAAAAGATATAGAACCGAAAGTCAGAAAACAAGTCTCAAATCTCATCACTCTCATAAGTCTCATCATTGATACCGGCATAAGGATCAGAACCACTGCTCGCAGGAGCTGGAGATCGTCTGCGTCGTGGAGCAGGAACAGGCTGATGAACTGAAGGGGGTCGTCTGCAAGTGCAGCCACGCATCCATTCCCAAATACCCTTCATCCTATCATTCACGTGCTCTCTCCAATCACCCTCAGTCATGTCACGAACGCTCATCGGTGGATCAGGATAGGGACCAAGATCCACAATGGCAGCAGTAGGCGCAGGAGTTGAAGAAGAAGAAGCTCGCGAAGTAGGCTCACCGAGAGGATAATCCATTGTAGGCACTCTGCGTCGATCATTCCTAGGAGGCTCAAAACTCAACGCAGCCAAGGTATCAATCCTAGTCAGATCAGCAGCTGGAAGTTGCACACACCGCTTATGCAGGCTTGAGTCATAAAAAACCCAGAGACGGTCATCCTTCATCCTTGTGGCACTCTTCAAATGACTCAAATCCATGAATAGCTTTGTGGTGTCATACTCTCTGCCCTCCAAAGGAATCCTGCAGTGATGAAAGATCGGAGTGAGCAAACTTCCCACAGTCTCTGTCTTGTTCCCATCGAAAGCCTTCTTCTTTAATGTGCACAGGTGCTCAGCAAAGACAGCTCCTAAGTTTAGCTCAGGTGCAGGATCTCTCAGCTCAGTCGCAACAAACAAGTCTTCCAAGCCAGTGTAAAGTATCATGAGATCTTTCTTCCTCATCTTGTTTGCTTCAGAATTGGCCAGCAATGTGTAGCCCAAGATGCGGATCATATAGCTCAGAACTGGATGCATGACAGACATCTGTTTTGAAGTCCTTGAGTTGTCCTGCTCATTACCAATCTGATCCCAAAAGAACTGAGTCTTCGCTGCATCCCACTCACCAATGATGGAGCATCTAGTAGGCTCTACACTGAATCCATAAATGCGGCAGATGTCAAGAAGTGGAATGCGATACCTGGATCCCACACACATGAAAGTAAAAGTGCCCCTGCAGATCTCCTGCGCATCGAGTCTGTGTAGTAAACTCTGCAAGTGGACAACAGCTGTCGCACTAGATCCGGATAGAGCTCGTAGCATCTCATTGGCATCGTCCCTAAGCCAATACTCTAAAACAATGAGTGCACCTCTTGATCGATGTCCATGATCTTACATGTCCGATAGTCAGCAAACTTAGTAGGCTCAATGTGCATATGCAACTAACCGTTGTAAAACAACGTGTCGTAATCATCCCACTGCTCTAAGATCTCTCTATTAGTACAATCTGCACTCTTAATCAACTCCTTAGGCGCAAGCGCCCACTGTCTAGTCTTCGGAATCTCATCCTTCTCTCCTTTAGGCCAAGGAGCCCGTATAGCCTCACGGTCTCGCTGATATGGAGCAGGTGATGGTGAGGCTCGAGTAAACCACTCTTCAGGAGGAAAAGAATAATCTGCAGCAGCTGCAGTACCTTTGTTGCGCTTACGAGGAGGCATCTGCGATCAATGACACAAGAAGCAAACTTGCAATTAAGCCAAAGCTCTAGGATCAACAAATGCTACCAAATCAGTATCTATCATTTCAATCAACCATCAACAACAGCAAAATCAATATCTGTTACATCCAAGTCGTCCTAGATTCGCCCTAAATTAGAGAATTGCAAGTGTTCCTCATCGATTCGAGATTCTCTGAAATCTTGGGAAATCTATCAATGCATGTACTAAGGCAACACGAAATCATCACTAGCAAGCTTAATCAAGCATCAATACACCATCAAATCATGAGAATCGTGACAAAATTCAGATTTTTACCTTAAGGGCCGAAAATAGAAACAAAGGATTCGGAACACATACCTCGAAATTGGTTGAAATGAGTAATAGATACGAGTAGAGGACAAAAAATCGAGCAGAATAGGGTTTGGAATCAGTGAAAATGAAAAAGAATCGATGATTTTGGAGGTTGGGCGATTTCTAGGGTTTTTACGGCGGTTCTGCGAAATGAGGAAGAAAGAAGAAGAAAGATTAAAGGTACTTACCTGGCTCGTGACTGCATCAATCGTCGCAAGGGTTGCAACAATCGTTGCAGATTGCGATTGGTCAAACCGAATCGAACCAATCCGATTTCCGGTTTGTAGCACGTGTACCTTTTATTTCGATCTTAACCAGGTGCGTTGATCGTTGCACATGACCGCAACGATCGACACACTGCAGTCTCATTTCCTCGAACATTTCTCCCTGCATCGATCGTTGTACATGACCGCAATGATTGACACAATGCGATTTCCCAGTTTCCAGACTTCGTATCTGTAGACCAAAAACACCAAAAACGAAAAACAAACGTAAAATCTTAACAAAAACGACTAAAATGAATATGTACAGATTACCTAGTAGGTTGCCTCCCACTCAGCGCTCTTTTAACGTCACTAGCTTGACTGTTCTGCGATCAGGCAGAGGGTGCATCATCCAGAGGCAGAATCTGACCTCTCGGAATCTCGGCTTTAGCCTAATAATGCTTCACCCACTGTCCATTGACAGTAAATTCCTTACCTTCTGAGATGATAAGCACCACAACACCATATGGACGCACTTCCTTGATTGTGAAAGGACCAGACCACCTAGAACGCAGCTTACCTAGAAACAATTGCAAACGAGAGATATACAAAAGTACATGATCATTAGGCTCAAACTGTCTGGAGGCAATCTTCTTGTCATGATAAGCCTTAGTCCTCTCCTTGTACAGCTTTGAGTTCTCATAAGCATGATGCCTAATTTCATCCAACTCATTCAGCTGCACCAATCTCCTTTCTGTTGCAGACTTAAGATCAAAGTTCATCTTCTTCACAGCCCATGCTGCCTTATGCTCAAGATCAACTGGAAGGTGGCAGGCTTTCCCATACAGAAGATGAAACGGAGTAGTCCCAAGTGGCGTCTTGAATGCAGTGCTATAGGCCCACAATGCATCATCAAGCTTCGCAGACCAATCCTTCCTTGTCTTCCCAACTGTCTTGTCCAAGATCTCCTTGATCTGTCTGTTAGAGACCTCAACTTGCTCACTAGTCTGAGGATGATAAGGAGTAGCAACTCGATGATGAACTTCATGCTTCTGTAGTAGCTTCTCAAAGACCTTATTGATGAAATGAGATCCTCCACCACTGATCACAATCCGAGGTACTCCAAATCTATGGAAAATGATAGTCTTAAACAGCTTAAGAACCACTGAAGAGTCATTGGTTGGACTAGCTATTGCTTATAACCACTTAGACACATAGTTCACAGCAACCAAAATGAACGTGTTCCCATGAGATGAGGGAAAAGGACTCATGAAATCAATGCCCCAAAAATCGAAAACCTCAACCTCAAGGATAAAATTCTGAGGCATCTCATGCTTCTTACTAATCTTCCCTCTACTCTGACAAGCATCGCACTGAGAGACATAAGAATGAGCGTCTATGAACATAGTAGGACACCAGAAACCTACTTGCAGAACCTTAGACACAGTCTTAAAAGTAGAAAAATGTCCAGCATGATCTGATCCATGACAGTGAAATAGAACATCTGGAACCTCTGATTCTGCAATGCATCTCCTGTAAATACCATCTTAACAGTGCTTGTAGAGATAGGGCTCGTCCAAATAGTAGCTCCTTAGCTCTCTGAAGAACTTCTTCTTAGCATACCCCTTAAGCTCATTTGGTTCAGTCTCTGCAGCCAGATAATTAGCAATATCCGCAAACCAGGGTCAATTGGTCGTTGAAACAACATGAACATCAAAGTTGTAGTGTCCAATCTGAACCTTCAGAGGTTCTGGGTTCGTAGGCGCTTTGTGTCAATTGACGCACAGGTCCGCGTCGATCAATTCAATCATGATACATGTATCGATCGTTGCCGATGTGGCATCGATCGACGCAGTGCGCATAATCCGAAAGTTCTGCATCTTCCTGTCTAAATCCGTCATAAATACTGTCTTAATCTATTGACGTTCTCCTCAGGAAAGAAATCATTAATGGGGACGTCTTCTTTAACCATAATCCTTGACAGATGGTCAGCAACTCCGTTTTCAACTCCCTTCTTGTCCCTCACTTCAATGTCAAAATCTTGAAGCAGCATAATCCATCTCAATAGTCTTGGCTTAGCATCTTTCTCCTGCATCAGATACTTTAGAGCTGAATGATCAGTGTGCACAATCACCTTGGAACCAACAAGATAGGGGCGAAACTTCTCAAAGGCAAAGACAACAACCAACAACTCCTTTTCTGTAGTGGCATATTTCCTCAGCGGATCATCTAGTGTCCTGCTGGCATAGTAAATAGCATGAAACTTCTTGTCTTTATTCTGCCGCAGAACAGCTCCTACAGCATAATCGCTTGCATCGCACATAACCTCAAAAGGTAAATCCCAATCTGTTGGCTGCACTATAGGAGCACTCACTAATGCTTGCTTGATCTGTTCAAATGTAGTCTAGCAATCTGCAGTGAACTCAAACTTGGCATCCTTACACACAAAGCAGTTAGTGGTCTAGTAATCTTACTGAAATCTTTGATGAACCTTCTGTAGAACCCAGCATGTCCAAGAAAGCTCCTCATAGACTTCACAGAATCAGGCGCCTGAAGGCTGGTCATAACCTCAATCATAGCGCGGTCTACTTCGATCCCTACTTCAGATACTCTGTGCCCAAGAACAATGCCATCTCTGACCATAAAATGACACTTCTCCCAATTTAAAACCAAGTGATTTTCCTCACATCTAGCTAACACTTTTCACATATTATCCAACCACTCACGATAAGATGATCCGTAGACAGAAAAGTCATCCATAAACACTTCCATAAAGTCCTCAATCATATCAGTAAAAATGGACATCATACATCTCTGGAAGGTGGCTGGTGCATTACAAAGTCCAAAAGGCATTTTGCGTTATGCAAAAGTTCCATATGGACATGTAAAAGTAGTCTTCCCCTGATCCTCTGGACGGATGTGAATCTGAAAGAAGCCAGAGTACCCATCGAGGAAGCAATAGTAAGGGTGATTAGCTAACCTCTCCAGCATCTGATCGATAAAAGGCAAGGGGAAATGATCCTTCCTGGTCGTAGCATTAAGCTTCCTATAGTCTATGCACATCTGATGTCCAGTCACAGTCCTTGTAGGAATCAGCTCGTTCTTCTCATTCTTCACTACTGTAACACCTCCTTTCTTAGGCACTACATGAACTGGACTGATCCAATCGCTGTCAGAAATAGGATAGATGATCCCAGCATCTAGTAGCTTCATAATCTCCTTCTTTACTACCTCCTTCAGATTAGGACTCAGCCTCCTATGATTCTCAACTGATGTCTTAGTCTCATCCTCAAGATGTATCCTATGAATCACAACTCTGGAGAGATACCTGAAATGTCATCAAGTGAATAGCCAAGAGCCTTGCGATACTTGCGCAGCTTGCTTAGCAGTAAAGTGAGTTATGTGTTGTTCAAATAAGCATCAACAATCACTAGATAGGTTGAATTGGGTCCAAGAAACGCGTACCTTAGCCCGGATGGAAGTTGTTTTAGCTCAATTTTCGGGGCTTTTTCTTCTGCCCAGTCGCTCACGACTTGTGTTGATTGATGCACTAGTGGCGTCGATCGATGCAAGGGCTCGGAAGACACATCCAGCTGCATTACTTGCTCTATAGAATCCATTAGCCTCGCATAGCAAATTGCATGCTCGTCTTGCAGATGCTCTAGTTCCAATACTGAGCTTAGCAGAGCTCTTTCCAGTGGATCCTCAACATGTGTCTTACGAAAGAAATCCGCAGCCAAATCACTGAGTGTATCAACATAGAAGGTCTGTCCGTCGATGGTTGGTCTCTTCACCAGCTTGTCCATATCAAAGCTCATCTTCAGATCACCCACATTTAGAATTATTGTCCCCTTCTTACAGTCAATCATAGCACCAGCAGTAGCTATGAATAGTCTCCCAAAATCTGTGGATCCTTTGGTTCCTCTCCATACTGCAGAACCACAAAGTCAGTAGGACTCACACAATCACCAATCCTGATTGGCACATCTTCCAGCACTCCTTCAGGGATCCTGACTGTTCTGTCAGCTAGGACTAATGAGATCCTAGTAGGCATAATGTTTATCATCCCAACCCTCTGAGCAACAGAGAAAGGCATAAGGTTCACATTGGAACCAAGATCTCACAGAGATCTCTCAAATATTTCTGTGTAGATACCACAGTCTAACACAAAGCTCCTTGGATCCTTCAACTTCGCAGGAATTCTGCCCTGAATCACATCACTGCACACTTCTGAGATCATCATCACACTCTTCTCATCAGTCATGTTACTAGCAAGCATGTCCTTAAGACATCTCTTCACCACAAGAGTGGTCCTCAGAGCATCAATCAAAGGCACCTCAATCAACACTTTTTTCATCATCTCCTTGCATTTGTTCAGCTGCAGCTCGTACTTAGACTTCTTTGGGTTCTTAGGAAAGGGAACCTTAGGCTTGTACACCCTCTCATCAGCCTTCTTCAGATTTTTTGGGTTTGAACTCTCGGGAATCGCTTTGCATCGAAACATTAGTGGTGCGTTGATCGATGCTAGGCGATTTCGTAACGACTTCTGCGTCGAGCTTTTGCTCATTGTCCTAGTTCACGATCTGCGTTGATCGATGTTGGTGTGCGTCGGTCGATGCATTGCGAAACTCACGGATCTCATCTTCCATTTCTTTAATCTCAACGATTTCCTCCAAAATTAGCTGCTTTTCTGAGCAAGAATGACCTCCTTATCACTTCTCAACGTGATTGCATTACACTGATAATTAGGATTAGCATCAGTTCATCCCGGGAGAGATCCATCTTGCCTCTTAACAGACCCAGTAGTCTGTGCAACTTGAATATCCAATTTCTTCACATGAGTGCTTAAAGAATCTATCTTCCCATTAAGATCCAAGTACAAAACATCTATTTTTCCATTAAAATCCACTGTACTCTTCTGCTGTCCTTCCAGAAGCTGCTCCAACAGTCCCATCATCTTCTTATTCTTCTCATTTTGAGGAGGAGCAGGCTGATAAGATGAAGATCCATAGTTCCTAGTGAAACTGTTAGTGTTGTTTCCAGGGCTACTAGTACTCTGATTAGGCTTCTGGTACTGAGGCTTAGGAGTGAAGCTAGAGAAGTTTTGATTACCTGTGAAGGTATTTCTCTGTCCCATTCCATTGTAGCCACCTCTGCCTTGCTGATTTCCAAATTTGTTCCCCTGAAAACCAGTCCCACCAACATAGTTCACATCCTCTTCTTCGCAGCCTTCATCAGCCTCAAACTCTTCAACATCCTGAGCAAAGTGAACACTCTTCTTCCCAGTCAGAGGACTATGAACATAGTCGATCTTGTTCTTCATTTCAGCTATCTGTGAGCTATCAGCATTTGCACCAGACTTCTTCCTCTCCATATCAGCAATTTTGACACTATTACTAGTGACCAAGTTCAATCAGCTCCTTTTCTTCTTCTGGAGACTTAGTGTTGAAGTTCCCATTACTTGCAGCATCTACAGCCATCTGATACCACAAATCAACTCCTCTGAAGAAAATTCCCAGCAGCTGAACCTCAGAGAAACCATAATGAGGGCAATCTCTCTGGTACATCCTAAATCTCACCCAAGCTGCTTTCAAAGGCTCTGTAGATCCCTGCTTGAAAGTCAAGAGATCCTGTCTAAGCTGATCGGATCTAGCATCATCATAGAAATTTCGCAGAAACTTCTTCTTCACTGCATCCCAAGTAGTCAGATTCCCAGATGGAATCCGCTTCAGCCAATTAGCAGCTTCTCCTCTAAGAGAGTGATGGAAAAGCTTGAAGTGTAAGTAGTCATAGCTCACTCCATTGTGCTTCATCCCAGTGACTAAAGACTCAAAGTCCTCTATGTGATCCATAGGCTGCTCATGTGGGAGGCCATGAAAGAGATGCTATCCCAAAAGCGTGTAATACGAGGTCTTCAGCTCGAAATCATTCCGCGGAAACTCAGGAGGCACAATCACAGACCTATTGGCGTAGAACTCATCAGGTCTGTTGTAGTTAGCTAGTGTCCTTCTAACAGAAGGCTCTGATGCTCTCGGTGGCGCTTCTGGTTGTGGATTTCCTTTTCCACCTTCTTCTCCTCCACCTTGAGCTTCTTGCTCAGGTTTAACAATCTGCTGTTCAATCATATTTCCATCCGCATCAATCCTTTGTCCCTGAGCATTGTAAGGATTGTTCTGCAAATCTCTCAGAACACCTTCAGCATCTTGAATCAAAATTAATGGCGCAACATTCATGTTAGCCATCTTCACTGCTATCTGAGCTTTCCTGTTCGTTCTTTCTAACCTTGCAAGTTCCTCAAGTATGAGGTTCACAAGTTTCTTGTCTGGATTACTTCTGGTCTCGCGATTATGCATAAACCGTTGGTAATCGTCAAGCGTTTATCGATGCACAGGTCCGCGTCGATCGATTTAGTTCGAGTTTGCTTTGTGTCGATCGATTCACAGGATGCGTCGATCGATGCAATGCGTCAAACCTGAGACACACAAAGACAGAAAGAAAAACAGAAAATTAGTAACCAAAAACAAAAAAGAAAAAACCTAGTCTAAACTCTAAATTCAAATCTATCAAAGACTCAAAAGAAGAGTCCCCGGCAATGGCGCCAAAAAATTGATAGGCTCAGAGTTTAATTCCCTAAGTTACACTGCAAATGCACAAACAAATGTAGTATGTAGGGGTCGAATCCACAGAGACTCAAAAAATATTATGATAGATTATAGAACTTCGAATTAAGCTAGGCGATGCA
Organism: Orychophragmus violaceus; assembly: GCA_030180135.1. NCBI lineage: Eukaryota > Viridiplantae > Streptophyta > Magnoliopsida > Brassicales > Brassicaceae > Orychophragmus > Orychophragmus violaceus. The sequence goes on from CM058236.1 coordinate 15,758,664, forward strand.
AATCAGAAATAATAAACTAAGTAGAAACTAAATCAGAAAGCAAGTTAGTTTGATTTATCAATATACTAAAAGCGCTAAGTCTAGGGAGTTCTCAGGAAATCAAGACAAACAGATTAATTATCAGTTAGGATCAAATTAAGCACGGTTCTTGAACTCAAACACATATATAGAATTAACCAACTTTCGTTGCGAGAATTCTCTAAGTCTAAACCACAGAAATCCAAATTTCTTTGCAATTCCTAACAGATTAAACTAGCCTTAAGTGCAGGTTTGATTTGTTCAAAATTCAATTAAACCAAATTTCGTTGCAGATAATTAAATTGCTCAACCTAAATAGATCAGATTCTAAATCACACTTTCGTGTCAATTTAATAATCTTAAGTCTAGATTTTAAGTGATCAGATTAGAAACTAGTGTTAAACACAGTTCAGGTTGAAGAACTAATCGAGTTATGAATCCTTAACAGAATTATTAGATCTAGCAAGTCATGAAATCCTTAATGAGAATCTCTAAACCTAACTATGAATCTACTCAGACATGATCAATGAAACACAAATAAATAAATAAATAGATTGCATATGTAAAAGAGTAGAGAAAGAAAATGGGTTCGAAATCTTCTCCAAAAGCAAAAGCAGTACAAGGTAAGATCAACCCCAAAGCTCTCAACTCTCTGTAGGTAAAATTATGAATGTGTGTATCAAAACAAAACATCAAAAGCCTAAATATAAAGTGCTAATCACGGCTTGGGTCTTTTTTGTAAATACTGGAACTTTTGGGGGGAAAGTGCAATTCTCCAAAATCCTTATTAATCTGCTGGCGTGAGGCTGTGTCGATCGATGCCAATGATGCCTGGACCGATGCTGAGGACGATCCGAGATAGTCAATTCTGCTCCTCACGGCTTCTGCTCCAGAACTTGCCCAAAATACTGCAATATCTTCCAAAATCCTCCAAACGTGCATGTACCTAATAAACACCTGAAAGAGACTCGAAAGACACTACAAAGACTCTAAAACATACTTATATCATGGCTTAAAACAGGTAAAAACCATGATATATCAACAAGCTATCTGAATCCCTCAAATATATTGATTTGAAACTTCTAAGAACAAGGTAAATCACTCACAATATTCAGAGAAGGAAGACTTCACAAAGAACACAAACTTTGGAAGAAAAACAGAATAATTCTATTAACATTAAAATGGTTGAAAAGGGTGATTTACAATGAATTTGAAGCTTAGATTTTATAGGCTCATAAACGACAGTCTGAAAGGTCTAATACAAGAAAAGAGTCACAAAATATAAGGAATATGGCCGTTGGGATTTATTGGAATATTTGGCCAGAAATGGAAAGCTGAATTTTCTTGTGTCTTGAAAGCTTTGGCATGAATGTGTAGTCTCAGGTACATTCTGGATGATGTTAGAGAGCTTCAATTCGTGGCCGAACTTCAGGAAAAGAGCTATTGGAATTTGATCTCCTTTGGCTCCAAATAAGGCAAGTGTGAGAATAATGAGATCCTTCTGATCCTATGGCTGCTGGTGTATAGGAAATTGATAGAGAACTCTCCTGGATGTTTAAATGTGTCTCCTGAATGCTTAGATATCTCTCCTGGTCGTCAATGTCTTGTTTGTAAGTAATTGAATCCTTGAGCCTCCAAATGAAGCAAGCTGAGAATCATCTGTTTTAGAAGTTGAATAAATTCTTCATCTGAACTCCATTTGTGATGATTCAAACTCTCAATGATTCTTTTATGAGTTAAGTTTCTGGAACATGTTGATTTATAGCTTAACTCCTTCTTGTTGGGTAGATATGCTCCAAGACATGCACATATGTCTCTGCTGCATTCAAGCTGTTTCTCTCCAAGGGTCTTGGTTGGTTAGTGTATGTCCTCTCCATGCTCCTTGGTTGATGACGACTTGATGTCCTCATCATACTCTCCCTCTTGAAAAGGTTTCAACCTCGAAACTGTGTATTCTACACCAAGAGAAAGCAAGTTACCTTTCATTCTCCTTTGGGAGTTTAGGGTCTTACCTTGATGTGTGTGTGGTCTGGTGATGAGTGGAGTGTCAGGTGGTTCTCCTTTGAGAAGATAGGATAGTAGTACTCCTCTTCTTTGAGCTGGTATGGTGTCTCCTTTGCTTATCTTTCTCCTGCTCTCCTTAAGACGTGAAATATGTTCAACACTTTGGCAAAGAGACAAGTGCATTATGGGCACATTATCACAAAATAAAAAAATTGAGTCCTTCTCCTTAGACTCAATTTCATGTGCTAGTGATATCTTATCTTCTTGCAAGCTTAACAAGTTCTTTAACACAGCTGTTGAATCATTGGAAATGAAATGTATCAAAGAGAGACTTACCTTGTTAATAGTTGTGGTGTCTTTGCTTTTGCCTGGGGGTTTCTCCTTGATGTTCTCCTTTCCTCTACTTCCTTGATCAGTCTGATCACTTAGTGTAAGGGCTGTTTCTGAGCTTCTCTTCACATTCTCTTCTCCCTTGTGCTTTATATCTGTAGAGATGCTCATTAGGAAGACAAGTGCATTATATTTGTTCTTGGAGTAGTATAAACAGATTGTATGATACTTGTACTTACATTGTCATCTTTAGTATGTTGTATGAGGGTTTGGACCTTCTTCTCTTGTGACCAAGTGATCATTAAACGTTCATCTTCTTTCCTGATCACCAAAACATGTTTCTCTGGTCTTTGATCTTCCCTACTGACTTGGGTTTGTTCATGCTCTTTACTGCTCAGTTATTCTTTCCCTGTATCAAATCCTCTTGACAAAGACAAATGCATGACACTAGAATTGGGAAACAACAAACCATAATGAGCTAAACTATCACTGGTTTTAGCTAATGCAGTTTTATGTCCTAGTGATGTTTCTTTCAACAATTGTTTAGATGGACATGTCGCAGCAAAATGTCCTCTCTTATGACGCATATAGCATGTCGGATCTTTGGAATTTACAAAGTTAGAACACTTACCTTGTGTTGGCATGTTTAACAGCTTGAGTGAGGCATCAAAGCTGGGTCCGGTTGTATTGGGTGAAGCTTTGTGGCTCTACTTCTGCTCTGGTTTCTTTAGTTGCAACATCTCCATGATCCTATGCCATTCCTGATCATGTTTTGCTTGAAGAGCGTTCTTAGCTTCTGCTTGGTAGGTGTAAGTTTTTGAGAACACATCTTTGGGCTTTGGATAGCAAACAAACTTGTGCTTAGGAGCAGCCTGCATTTTGAATATAGGCTTCGCTCTCTTGGTTGTAGTCTGAAGCTTCTCTACAAATTCCTTATGCATTCTGGACTTGAGATCTCTCCAATCTAGTACTGGCCTCTTGTAGATGGTTGAAGTGCTTTCTTTTATCCACCATTCATAAGCTCTTCCTGTGAATGCTGAGACAGCTTGTGTTAGCTTCTGATCCTTTGTGATTTTGTTGTCTTGTAACCACTGGTCCATGTTGCTTTCCCACTGCAAGTATACTTCAGGATCTTGCTAGTTCCTGAGAAGACTAGAGATCGTCTCCTCTTGTTGGCTGGTTTATTTGTGCTAGTTGGTTGTGATTGATCCTTCTTTGTGCCAATGGTTTTATAATGAGCTGGTATTCTGTATGGAGTAACTCCCCAATCTACCTCTGAAGTATTGAAATCACTGACCATTCCTTCATCTTCCATGCTTTAACATCGGTATGCAAATTTAAACAAGGTGTGTCAATAGGTTTTGAGTAAAACTAAGGTAAAATTTCGAAAATCAATAGAATGTTAACTTCACTTTATATATGCTTGGTTATGAACAACAAAGTTACACTTCTAGTTAAATTTTTTTTTACTTTTGGTTTAAAATTCGAAATTGGAAAAGATAATAAAGGTACTGAATAATAAGAAAAAGGAAACAACATGTTTTGGACTTGGAAAGCAAGGAAAATTGAATCAAAGACACAAGAACTCTTCTTTTTAGTTTTTCTGGTTTTATGAAATCACTAAGAACTTCTGATAAATAAAATCGACAGAACTAACCTAGGACACTTTTCTTTTGGGTTTTTGGTTTATAAAAACTATGAAATGGATGAAACAGAGGATGGTAAAGAAACTAATGCAAAAACATAGATATTTTTGTGATTTTCGATTTGAATCAATGATGAACAGAGACTAATATGCAATGAAACACTTTGATATTTTTCTTTTCTTTTTGTGGATGCAATGAACAGACTGTTAAACAACTAGATGGAATGAAACATAATGATTTTTATGGGTTTTTGAGTTCTAAGATGCAATAACAAAACACATGATGAGATAGATGCAAACAGATTGAACTAGTGCAAAACAAAAACGGTTTTTATGGGTTTTTTTTAATTAAGATGCAATGAAACAGAAAACTATGACTAAGCTATGGACTTAATGCAATGAAAACCGAAATGTAATGGATAGAATACACCTGATTTGGAACCTTTCGACTCTGATACCAGATGATGCAGCCGTGGAATCACTCCAATGCTAAGATCTGTCGATAATCAGATGATTCCTAAGCGAAGCTTGCAGAAGATGGATTGGAGGTAGATGTGGTGGTGGAACTTTTGATTGACTCTCTCAACCAGCGGATTTGATTGACTATCTCAACCTAAGAACAAGCTATTTGAATCACTCAAAGAGATTGATCTGAAACTCCTAGGAACAAGGTGAATCACTCACAATATTCAGAGAAGGAAGACTTCACAAAGAACACAAACTTTGGAAGAAAAACAGAATAATTCTATTAACTTTAAAATGGTTGAAAATGGTGATTTACAATGAACTTGAAGCTGAGATTTTAAAGGATCATAGACGACGGTCTGGAAGGTCTAATACAAGAAAAGAGTCACAAAATATAAGGAATATGGCCGTTGGAATTTATTGGAATATTTGGCCAGAAATGGAAAGATGAATCTTCTTGTGTCTTGAAAGCTTTGGCATGAATGTGGAGTTTCTAGGTACATTCTGGATGATGTTAGAGAGCTTCAATTCGTGGCCGAACTTCAGGAAAAAGAGCTGTTGGAATTTGATCTCCCTTGGCTCCAAATAAGGCAAGTGTGAGAATAATGAGATCCTTATGATCATATGGCTGCTGGTGTATGGGAACTTGATAGAGAACTCTCCTGGATGTTTAAATGTGTCTCCTGAAAGCTTAGATATCTCTCCTGGTCGCCAGTTAGAGCCAAAGATTGGGGAGGAGATTTCCGTGTAATATGATCTAATGTTTCTTTGATACAGATAACAGGGTTTTTCCCAATCTCTTTCTTGGCCAGTATTGATTGGTAATTACATGTAGTAATGGGACGAGTCTTTATCATCTTCAGTATTAAACTAAAGCCGAGAACAGTATAATGAAATCTATATAAAATACGTCTTTTGACTCCATCGGTTTTATGAATCGTACAATACAAACATGATAAACCAGAATATATGTTAGTATTTGGGTCAAAACACACAACACCCAAAGAACGTTCTTTACTCCGTCGCAAATAAGGCATATACATCAGCTTTATCGATCACATTATTTTCGCCCAACCAAAGCCCAAACAACACAACATCTTTCCTTACACGTTATGCCATCGTCATCTTCTCTTTCACGACAATCGCCTTTTAAATCCCTAGAGACCTTAACACAGATCTAAAATATCATTGTATCAATCGCTAGGCGTTTCCATAATTTACTCACTCGCCTCATGTTCTCCATCCCCGCAGATTTATTACAGCCATTAATTCTGAAACGTACACATCCCCCTCGGAACCGTATCTTCAAATCTGGCGGCGTCTGCTATATAATCTGGGCTAGAGGTACTCATATCTACTCCCTATGCCTCCCTCTCTTACTATTTCACAATTTTCTCGATCTTAATCATCCAACAAAATGTCTCAGTTTCATGTTGTGACTATATCTGCTACCTTCGGCGATTTGCAACTTGGAAGGTCATTGGTCGCATGCTTCTCTCCCCATCTCATTAACCCTTCTCTAGGACAGCCCAACGCCATGCCATGCTAGTTATTACTTTCGACGGTACTGCCACTAAGCACAGAACCGTAGATAGCGCCTCTCTCATTATCTTATCCGACTATTTCATAGCCGTCAACATCGTAGTCAAGGCATATACTACAACTTATGAAAACAGTAGTATTCCAAGTGACCATCAATGCTTACATTGATCTCTTTATTGTAGAATACTGCCGATGCTGGATGATAATCTTGTTGGATAATTCCAAATATGAAAAAGGAAATATCTTTAGATAAGAAGAAGCTTATTTAGAGAAAATAAAAGTTACTTGATATTCCTTATGTAAGTAGGATTAGGAAGTTTGTCTAATGCCTATATAAAAGAATCTATGAGGAGATGTCTCATAAGATTGAGAGTTGAGAGATTTAGTTTTGAGAAGTTTCTAAATCAATAAAGAAGAGTAGTTCTTTATTGTCAGAGCTTCTTCGATCCAAGAGAGACCTCGCTAAAACCTAGAAGAAAACGAACTAGGGTTTTGAATAGAAGATGTCTAACACAAATGAAGAATCGTCAAGAACCAGAGGCGATGATGCTCCACCAATGAAGAAGGATGTTCAATGTCCTATGTTAACATCGACAAACTACACGGTTTGGGCGATACGAATAAAGGTAATATTGCGTGTGTACCAAGTATGGGAAACCATCGAACCTGGTTCCACATATCTGAAAAAGAATGATATTGCAATAACCCTTCTATTTCAATCCATTCCAGAAGCCTTGATCCTGCAAGTCGGAGATTAGCATACATCAAAGAAGGTGTGGGATGCGATTAAATCTCGACACTTAGGAGCAGACAGAATAAGGGAAGCAAGATTACAAACTTTGATGGCTGAGTTCGATAGGTTGAAGATGAGTGATACTGAATCAGTATATGGTTTTGTTGGGAAAATATCAGGTTTGGTATCCAAGTCAGCCTCGTTGGGAACAAGCATCGAAGAGCCAAAAATTGTAAAGAAGTTCTTGACTGGACTTCCCTGAAGCAAATATATTCACATTGTAGCTTCTCTTGAGCACGTGTGACCTAAATACAACTGATTTTGAAGATATTGTGGGAAGATTAAAAGCATACGAGGAACGTGTCAAAGAAGATACAAAGGATGAAGAGCAAGCTAAGCTCATGTATGCATGTAATCACAAAACGAACCGAGGAGGGTATGGTAGCAATCGTGGGGACAGATCCGGTGGGAACTCTGAAGCAGGTACCGGTGGTCAAGGAAGAGGTAATAGTAATGGCGGTTTCAGAGGAAGGGGTAGAGGCAGGGGACGGGGAAGGTTCAACAGCCAACACCATGGAAAAGAAACCGCTGAAAACTATGACAAAGGAAAGAAGGACTTGTCCAATATTCGTGCTGGAGATGTGACAAGTTTGGTCACTACGTGAACAGTTGCCCTATGCGCCCGCCTCGAAATCAAGAAGAAAACATGGCAGAAACACAAGAAGCCGATGCACTGTATATGCATGAGGTAGTGTTTCTAAATGAAGACAAAGTGTTCCCAAGGAAACTTGATGCCAACAAAGGAGATAATGATATTTGGTATCTAGACAATGGAGCTAGCAATCATATGACTGGGAACAGAGCTTTCTTCTCGAGTTTAGATGAAACTGTCAAGGGAAAGGTGATATTTGGAGACGGCTCACATGTGGACATAGTGGGTAAAGGTTCGATTGTCTTCGTGAGCAAGACTGGAGAGAAGAAGGCACTCAAAGACATCTACTATATACATGATTTGAAGCACAATATCATAAGTCTTGGACAATTAACAAAGAATGGGTGTGAAGTGAATATGAAAGGTGACACCTTGGTATTGAAAGACCCTCATGGGAGATTACTTATACAAGTCACAAGATCATCAAATTGATTATACAAAACCCTAATGCAGATATATGTACCCAAGTGTTTTCATATCCAAAGTGAAAATCCCACATGAAGTTATGAAGAACATGGTAGAAAAGGATATGGTCATTGGTATGCCGTGCGTAACACAAGAGAAAGATGTGTGTAGCACATATCAAATTGGGAAGCAAGCAAGAAGCTCATTCCCGAGCCAGGCAGGTTATCGTGCCACCCGGTCGTTGGAGCTGGTTCATGGAGATTTGTGTGGACCAATATCACCTCCAACACCCTCAAATAACAGGTATGTTTTTGTGCTAATTGATGATTTCTCAAGATATATGTGGACTATGCTACTTAAGGAGAAGAATGAGGCCTTTGATCGATTCAAAAGATTCAAAGAGTATGTTGAGAATCAAACATGGACAACTAACAAGACCTTTCGTACTGACAGAGGTGGAGAGTTCACCTCAACAGAATTTAATCAATTCTGTGAAACCAATGGAGTGCATAGAAAAATAACATCATCTTATACGCCTCAGCAAAACGGTGTAGTAGAGAGAAGAAACCGAACGCTAATGGAGATGACAAGAAGCTTACTTAAAGCCATGAAAGTACCAAACTACTTGTGGGGAGAAGCAGTTCACCACTCAACATACATTATAAATCGAGTGCCCACAAAAGCGTTAAATGGACAAACTCCATATGAAAGTTTCAACTCAAGGAAACCGAACATTGAGCACTTGAGAGTGTTCGGTTGTGTTGCATATGCAAAGACCAATGGACCAAGTGTAAGGAAGATAGATGATAGATCATGGCTCGTGATCAATCTTGGAACAAAACCTGGTTCAAAAGCATATAGGCTCTATGATCCAGCTAAAAGGAAGGTAGTGGTCAGTAGAGATGTGATGTTTGATGATAAGAAAGGATGAGAGTGGTCGACATGCACAAGTGACAAAAGCGTTGAGTCAGGAACATTCAGTGTTTCTTGCGATCATGATAGAGGAAGTAGAACATGACAAATTCGATCATTATCATCAAGATCACGACATTCATGACGAACCTGAAGCATCAAACGACGAACACGAGGAGGTGGCGTCGAATCATGAAGAAGAAGAGGAAACCGAGACTCAAGGGCTACCTCATAACAACGTTCAACAAGCAGTAACCATGATAAAGGAACTACCAAGTTCGGGATGTTCTTTAAGAGAGATGGGTCAAAGAAGATCATTGGATATAGTGACAGTAGTCATAATATCGACGTTGATGATGGGAGAAGCACCTCTGGACACACTTTCTATTACGGCTCATCTCCAATCACATGGACGTCACAAAAGCAACCCACGGTCGCCTTGTCATCATGTGAAGCAGAGTTCATGGCTGCTACTGAAGCTGAAAAACAAGCTATATGGATCCAAGAGTTGTTGCGAGAGATTCTAGTAAAGGAAGAGGAGAAGGTCCTACTTAGAATAGAAAACAAGCCAGCCATAACTCTCACCAAAAACCCAGTGTTTCAAGGAAGAAGTAAACATATACTCTCAAGGTACCACTTCATTCGTGAGTGTGTGGAGAACCAGCATATCGAAATCGAACACGTACCGGGAGAGGAGCAGAAGGCTGACATACTCACAAAGCCATTAGCTAGTATCAAGTTCAAGGAAATGAGGAGCTTGATTGGAGTACAAGAAATCAACACACCCAAGATTCATGTTGGAATTAAGGGGGAGAATGATGGATAATTCCAAATATGAAAAAGGAAATATCTTTAGATAAGGAGAAGCTTATTTAGAGAAAAGGAAAGTTAATTGATATTCCTTATGTAAGTAGATATAGGAAGCCTTTCTACAACTTTAAATTCTACGGTTTCCAACACACAAGGATTGTTAGCCGAAGGCCAAGGAACATTCGATTTCATCTTCGGAAGTGGAACCTCTCAATACTTGGTACGTACCTTACGATGCCATCTTAGCCATTCTTAATATATATAATTAACCTTTTGAATTCAAAAGGGAACACAATTGCATGTCGTGGAAGATAGCATTAGAGTGATTACAGCTCACGCCGGAAAGAGAGCATAAGAAAAGAGAGAATACTCATTCGTGAACTGCAAGGTTACTGGAATCGGTGGCGGAATCTATTTGGGTAGGGCATGGATGAGCCACCATAAGGTTTTTTACGCCTACACGGATAGCAAGAAAACAAGGTGGCTGCACATGTCAAGTAAGTACAGTGCTCACATTACATGAAAAACTTTGTGATGAGATCCAAGCAGTCCGGTTCTTAATGGTTTTCTGCATGCGTCACCGGATCAATCTGAAATGGTTATCACATTTTGGGGGTGGCAATACCTTGTTCTATGGAGAGTATAAGGGCTCAGGATCACACAAAGCTAAGAGAGTTCCATTCACACAGGACATTGACGTAACTGAAGCTAACCGTCTCCTTTCCTTCGGCTACATCCAAGGATCCAAGTGGCTTCCTTCCATCTCCTGGTTTCACACCAAAACAACAGGACATTCACTGTCGCTAGGATGACTTCACTGCCTATTGCTGATGGAATGGAGGAGGTAAAAAATAATGTCTGTTTTTAGTAAATTCATTCACTCATACATTTTTAACACTTAGTAAATATACACATTTCTCACACGAACGATACAAATCAAAGGTGGGAGAAGACCTAACACCACCAGAGAATCCACCATCAACCCTAGGCAAAAGAATGACCTCTTATTCTAAACCTTTAAATCTACCGAAGAACAAGTCAATAGTTATGTCAGCTGAAGAAGCTGATAAAACCCTCAAACGGGGGCGTCAGTGATTGTATGTTGCTTCTGATAAAAAAAGTCCTTCCTATGTTTTAAAACTTTGCTTTCAGTCAATTTCGCTGCAGTTCTTTTCCTTTCTAATTTTTGCATTTTCTATCTTTGTGTTTAAGTGGGCGTCTATCATTTTATCAAAAGGGAGAAAAGGACTTTAACTACAAAAACTCATGCCTACATGTATGTCCACAAATATAACATCTAACCAGCTTGAGTACTATTACAATCAAGAACAACCACTAAATACTTTCCGACATAATCAGGACTACGTCAACAAGAGACTGGCAAAAAAGAATTAATAGGAGCAAAGCCAGATTGGAGGCCCTAAAAAGGATCTATGCCCACGACAGACAACAAGACCAAGAAATGTTGTAAACATTATATCCGGGGTTTCCAAATTCAATAACTGGCAGCTAGATTCCCTTACATTTAAATTTATTTATTGCAAAGGTGGTAGCCACTGACCTGAGTGAATTACTATGGCCTTCTCTTGAATATCCGATTACCCACTATATAACTAAAATGTAAGACAAGCTTTTCTTAAATAATTTACTACTAGCTGGTCCTACATATAACAATATTAATATCGTCAATATAGATACGTACAATTACATACCAATAGGTCCACCAGTAAAATTGTGCATCATCGACCTTGATATGTAAGAGCTAAAAAGAAAATGAAAAACATCGTCCTCTAACCTCCAAGCTCTACTTGGAATAGATCCCCAACATATGGGCCCCCAGCAAAAGATAATTTTAAATACCTAAATTCTATTAAACGCAAATGCGATTATGCCCTTAATGTCAGCCTAATGGGTAGACTTTCCACATCAATCTTACAGTAACCGCCGAGCAAGCCAAAGCATTAGAAGGACAACATAACAAACAATTTCTGGTGGCATACAACCGATCTTACCTCTGTGTTTAATGTGAATAACACGCTTCTCACAGAACATGATGGTGCACCTCAAGAAAAGAAGGTTCGCAGACTAGATTCTACAAACACGAGACAGAGTTGCACCTAATAAGGCAGTGGAGAAAATGAATGTGCCGAAAAGATTTAATCAAAATTGACGAAACTCTATTGTTCTCAAAAAAAAAAAAAAACTCTGCAAAACTTACAAGAGTCCATATATCCAGATTTTATGAATTCGTTTAATGAAAGAGAGCTGTTAAAATAGTTTGCAATTTTAACGCCACGTAACAAAAAGTTGACGAGATAAACAAATTTTTACTATCAAAAGTGCAGAAAGTACAAAAAAAAATATATTTAATTGGGGATAGTATTGGACAAGAAGAAGCTTATGATGACCGTATGGAAACTTATCCGTTGGAGTATTTGAATTTCCTTGCTTTCACAGGATTACTAGCACATAAATTGTGCTTAAAAATGGGTGTCCAAATCATGCTTATCATAAACCTAAACACATGAGAAGTGTTGTCCAATGTAAAAAGCCTAATAGTCACATACAAGGGAGAAAGAGTAGTTGAGACCGAGTTTCTTCTGGATACACAAGAGAGGAAGAAGATATTGATCCCTAGGATTATACTTTCTCTGAATGATTTCGAGCATCGATTCACCCTGTGAAGGCATCAATTCCTAGTTCGAATATCATATGCTATGACGATTAATAAAAATAAAAGACCGATGAAAAAATGTGTTGTTGTATTTGTCTAACCAAATCTTCAGTCATGGTCAACTATATGATGCTTTGTCGTATGCCACCACACCAAACAGTCTTAAGACCTTAGAAACTACACGCAAAAAATGAAGAATTCATCTGTAACGAACATTATCTACAAAGAGGCTTTCTACAATTTTCCGAAACCACTAGGTATGAGCTATATCCATTACAAAAAATAGATAAAAATATAAAAGGAAACATTAAAAAAATAAACCTCAATCTAATGTAAGTAGTACGAGAAAAATGCCAGCAAAAATGACAATCGAGTGAAAATAGAACAACAAAGACTACCATGCCACTAGGATTAGGAAAAAGTATCTAAGGAGAATAAGTAAGAAAAAGAAACAACACATTTCTTATTTTAGTTTTAACATAATTACAGTCAACTTTACATTCTTTACATGAATTATTTATGAGCACCAAATTCAATAATGAGCATAACTGATATTAGAAGCAACAATATTACAGATTATAATGATTAAAATATGATGAAAATAATCAAAATATGAACCCAACTACCGTAAGCTGATTGAAGAAGAACCGGAAAATGAGTAGAGTCGAGACGAAAATCTCTCTCCTTAATTCTTTAAACGCCCGTAGTGCTCCGATTTGATACGCTCAAGAATCCCAGGATAAGACTACTCGATTCTCTGTTTCGACGCACTCGAGAACAAAGCTAACGAACCTAATTTATGTGATGTACTCTCAGACTCTAAGAAAACATGGAGAAGAGGAAGAGAGAAGATTGTATGGTAATTAGACGAAGAATGAGAGGAGTCACGGCATCTTATATTGCAGCCATGTCTTTTAACGTTAAAATCATAATTTATGAGAATATAATCTCACAATTAAGTTAGATTGATTCTCACATTAAGTCACTTGATTTATGACGTTAGAAGACTTATTCTTAGGAGATATTTTGTTGACCAAATCAACAATATTTTTCAGAATAGATTTAGGCCAAAAATTAAATCAATCTTTGGACCTACAATCTTATACAAGGCCATACAGCTTAAAGCCCGAGCTCATATCTCCTTTACACTCCAAGTTGTCCATTTGGACTTCAATTTCTCATTCAACCGAACTTCGTTTTTATCTTTCTAATACACCACCTTTTAGTGGACGCAACGACGATCATATCGTGCATAAGAACTGGTCATTCTGATGAACGTCTTCACCGGAAACCTGACAGAAATATGGTCTCAAACTATTTCTGTAAAACGAGTTCCAACAATCCCCCACATGAATAGAAATGACTCTAGACACATGACGACTCGATAGACTTAACTACCTAGACATGACAGAAGGACTTTTGAGAGTACAAACGAAAATTCAATGTATCTGAGTTGGTAGCATTTTCAGCTTTGAACCACTCATTTTAATATCTGTCGGATTTACTCGGCCAGGTGGTGAACATGATGTCTTGAACCACCCGGGCTTTGATGTAAACCTAGACAACAGGTATAGCACAACTTCATTTCTCACATAAATAGGTTCTCTATTGTGTTCATTTTGGCTGTGAACATGTCTGGTTAATCGTGAGTGAACTTGGAGAATATAGCCTTACCTTCATTCTCCTAGAAACGGCCTCATTTCACACTCACAAGGTGATTTACCCTTAGCTTGTATTTTAAAAAGTATCCTGTAATACTCCACATATCATACAACGCTTGGACTCAAATCATTAAAAGCTTACGCTTATCCTATATACATACAGGAAGCACTGTACATCATCTTAGGAATTGGGTATAGACGTGAGTCTCACAGTGCTCTTACAGATTTAGTTTGATTTAGTTATCCCTTTGAACCTACATAGGTTTCCATCAAACTTCATCTTAGTTCATAGGCTTTAAACCCATTCCTCTTGATGATTTTACAACTTGATCTCGTAATAATCCTTTAATAAATGGATCCGCAAGGTTGTCTTTCGACTTAATGTAATCTACCGTGATTACACCGGTTGAGATCAACTGTCTAATGGTTTTATGACGTCTTCTTATATGACGAGATTTACCATTATAGAGATTGCTCAGTGCCCGACCTATTGCCGATTGGCTATCACAGTGTACACGTAATGCCGGCACTGGCTTATCCCACATGGGAATATCTTCCAGAAAATTCCGAAGCCACTCTGCTTCCTCTGCAGCTTTATCTAAAGCTATAAACTCAGATTCCATGGTCGATCTGGCCAACAGAGTTTGTTTGGAAGATTTCCAGGACACCGCTGCACCCCCAAGTGTAAATACATATCCACTTGTAGATTTTGAGTTTTTTGAATCGGATATCCAATTAGCATCGCTATATCCTTCCAAAACTACCGGTTCTCTGCCGTAGTGCAAACCATAACTCTTGGTATAACGTAGGTAGTTTAATACTCTTGTTATAGCTTTCCAATGTTTATGTCCTGGATTACTGGTGTAGCGACTTAATACATTTACTGAGTAACCTAAATCGGATCTAGTACAATTTGTTAAGTACATCAGACTCCCAATCACCCTTGCATACTCCACTTGTGACACCGCTTCACCAGAGTTCTTAGTCAAATGAAGTTGGACATCAACTGGAGTTTTTGCTATCCCATTTGAGTAGGTTTTGAACCTCTCAAGTATTTTGTCAGCATAATGGGCTTGAGACAGGATGATTCCTTCTGAATTTCTAGTAATCTTAATCCCTAGAATGACATCCGCAAGTCCCATATCTTTCATGTCAAATTTCTGACTAAGCATGGTCTTAGTCTGGATGATCATGTCTTTATTACTTCCCATGATGAGCATGTCATCTACATATAAACATAGCATAACATACCCATTTGGAGTGCTTTTTGCGTATAGACATTTGTCACATTCATTTATGCTGAAGCCATTTGACATCATTACATTGTCAAATTTTTCATGCCATTGTTTTGGCGCTTGCTTAAGTCCATACAACGACTTTACAAGTCGACAAACTTTATGTTCTTGTCCTGGGACAACAAACCCCTCAGGATGTTTCATATAAATCTCCTTTTCTAAATCTCCATTTAGAAAAGCAGTCTTAACATCCATTTGTTGTATATCTAGGTTTCTTAATGCTGCTATGCTTATCAACATTCTTATTGAAGTTATTCTCTTTACCGGAGAATATGTGATATATCATGGTTTTTACTAGTTTTAGACCATGATATAAGTATGTTTTAGAGTCTTTTTGTGTTCTTTTAGAGTCTATTACATGTATAATCAGGTTTGGAGCAGAATTGGAGATATTGGATCTTTTTGGAGATTTTTGGAGTGTTTGACCGAGAGCTTAAGCTCACTGTCCAGAAAACAAGAATGCATCGACCGACACACATTGTGCATCGGTCGACACACAAGCGAGATGGGCCAGACTCGGCAGTTTAATGAAGAATGAAGATATTACACTTTGGTCCAGAAGTTTCTATTATTTACAAAGAAGCCCCAGCCGAGATTTGGCCTATATAATTAGGATTTTGGTGTTTTATTTAGATACGCTTTCATACTTAGAGCTAAGGGATTTTTAGAGCTTTTGAGGCTGATCTGATCCTGTACTTCATCTATTTTGGAGAAGATTTCGAACCCCTTTATCTATTTAATTTCTTATATGCAATCTATTAATTCTATGATTTCTGTTTCATTAATCATGTCTGAGTAGATTCATAGTTAGGTTTAGGGTTTCTCATTAAGGATTTCATGACTTGCTAGACTTGTTTAAATCAGTTAAGGATTCACATGAATAGAATGTTCTTCGATCTAAATTGAGTTTAATGCTAGTTCTAACCTGATCAATTAGAATCTAGATCTTAGGTTGCTAAATACGACACGAAAGTGTGGTTTAGAATCTGAACTATTTAGGTTGAGCAATTGAACTTCTCGCAAAGGAATTTGGTTTAGTTTAATTGTGAACATATCAAACTTGAAATTAATGCTGGTTTAATCTGTTAGTAATTACAAAGGAATCTGGATTGCTGCACTTAGACTTAGAGAATTCAATTCTATATCCGTGATTTGATTTATAGAACTGTGCTTAGTTAGATCATGACTGAATGATTTGTCTGCTTGTCTGATTTCCTGAGAACGCCCTAGACTTAGCGCCTTTAATTAATTGCTTTCACCACCAATAATCTTGCTACTTGTTTATTTTCTCGCACTGCTATTTAGTTTACTTCACATTGCTTTCTTCTTAGTTTAAATCTCTACAGTCCTTAATCTATCGAAACCGGAGTCTCTGTGGATTCGATACCTTATATACTACGATTGCATAACTGTGCACTTGCAGTAGAATAGGATTAATTCTTGACCCTATCAAGTTTTTGGCGTCGTTGCCGGGGACTCTTAGAGTCTTCGATAGGATCGAACTTAAGGTTTTTACTAGGATTTTTATTTTTTGTTTTAGTTACTAATTTTTCTCTGTTTTCTCTCTGTCGCAGGTACCGATTTCACATAGCGTCGATCGTTTCACCTTTGTGTCGATCGTCACTAGGCGATCCTGAGATTGAATCGATCGTTGCATTGATAGCATCGATCGTTGCTTGACGATTACAGACAGTTTATGCAGACGCGTGAAACTAGAAGTAATCAGAACTTGAACCTCGTTAATCTCGGACTTGACGAACTTGGACGATTAGAGAGGACTAATAGAAGAGAAAGAAGAGCAAGGATGGTGGTACATAAGGTAATCATAATGCCTGATGCTCAAGGTACCCTGAGGGACCGAGATAACAATCCATACAATGCTGCTGGGCATAGGATTGATGCTGAGGAACGTGTGATCCCTGAGGTTGAGGAACCTGAACCACAGCCACAGCCGCAGGCGCAAGGACAGAACCGAAATAGACAGATGATTGTCCATGAGAGGACTTTAGCTGACTACAACAGACCGGATGAGTTTCATGCAAACCGGTCAGCTTTAGTAATTCCTGGTTTTGAGAGGAACGATTTTGAGATCAAGACCATCTACAACTCGCTGATGAGACAGAATGCTTTCCATGGTTACCCAACGGAGCAGCCTATGGATTACATTGATCAGTTTGAGGATATAATCACTGGCATGAAGTATGATGGAGTTTGCCAGGATTATTTGTTTCTCAAGCTCTTTCCATACAGTCTCGCTGGAGACGCTGCTGCATGGCTGAAGCAACTGCCACCTGGGTAGTTTACTACTTGGAGTGACCTGAAGAGTGAGTTTCTGAGACATTTCTACGATGATGCGCGCTCAGATCAGTCCAGACAGGACATTCTGACATTTTCCCAAGGCCCTGTGGAGCCTTTAAAAGCTGCCTGGATGAGATTCAGGAAGTACCAGCGTGACTGCCCACACCATGGATTCACTGAGGTCACATTGCTAGGTATCTTCTTCAGAGGCATAGATCTTCCATATCAGTTTGCGCTGGATAACTCCAGTAATGCAAATTTCAACACCAGGACTCCTGCACAAGCTAAGTAGTTGATTGAGAACTTAGCAAGCAGCAACAGTTGCAAGACTATGGATGAGAGGAGGAAGAAATCTGGTGGAAGTGTAGAGAATTTGGAGATTCCTGATATTAGATCTAAGCTGGACACAGTGTGTAATCTCCTAGCTGGTAAGAAAGCTGTCCACTTTGCCCAAGATGTTGAGGTAATTCAGACTGAGGAGGACACTCAGGAAGAAGATGTGAATTACATAGGGGGATCTGGTTTCCAAGGTAATAGATTTGGTAATCAGCATGGAAACAGGTTCTTCAATGGAGGACAGAAGAGCGCCTTTACAGGCAATCAGAACTCCTCTAGCTTTGGACAGACTAGTGGTTTTCAGAAACCTTTTGGACAAGGTACTCAGAGAACCTATGGATCTTCTTCTTACCAAGCACCTCCTGTAGCCACTGCTCATGAGGGTAAGTTGGAGGCAATGATGGAACAGCTGCTGAAGGGTCAGACTAAGAATGCTGCAGACCTCGATAAGAAGATAGGAACGGTCTATGAGGATCTGAACGGGAAATTTGAACACCTGAGCGCACATATGAAGGAGCTTGACGCTAGAGTTGCAAGAACTGCTGGATATGCTCGGAGGGAAGATGGATATCTCCCAGGGCGAACTGATGCTAATCCCAAGTATCAATGCAATGCAGTGACATTGAGAAGTGGTAAGGAGCTGTCTCAGGGCCAGAAAAAGCAGTTGAGTGTTGAAGAACTCGCGGAAATTGAAGAATTGGAAGATGAGATCCGTGATATTCGCAATGCATCGATCGACGCAAGTCAGCAACGATCGACACAAAGCGAAAATGTAGAACCTCTCGTAACAAAGTCACCCAGCAACGACCGACACAATGCCGGTGACGATCGACGAAAGGAGACTGCAGAGAGTTCAAGACCCGAGAAACCAAAACAGACGAGTGAAAGACTCTACAAGCCTAAAGTGCCTTTTCCCAAAAATTCCAGGAAAGCTAAGAACGATAAATAGTATGCTAAATGCAAGGAGTTTATTAAAAAGGTGAAAGTTGAAGTGCCTTTGATTGACTCTATGGAGACTTCTCCTGTGATGAGAAGATGTCTTAAGGATTTAATTGCTGGAAAGTGGTCTAATGAGGAGAGCGTAATGATGATCAACGAGGTGTGTAGTGCAGTGATTCAGGGCAGAATTCCTGAGAAGTTGAAAGATCCAGGAAGCTTTGTGTTGGATTGTGCTATCTACAGGGAAAGATTCGAAAGGTCCCTGTGTGATCTCGGCTCCAGTGTGAATCTTATGCCTTTCTCAGTTGCTAAGAGGCTCGGAATGACTGATTTTATACCCACTAGGATATCACTGGTTCTGGCAGATAGAACAATAAGAATTCCCGAAGGATTATTGGAGGACGTACCTATAATGATTGGCCAATGTGTGATACCTACTGATTTTGTGGTTCTGCAGTATGGAGAGGAACCAAAGGATCCACTGATTTTGGGCAGAGCTTTCTTAGCTACTGCTGGTGCGATGATTGACTGCCAAGGAGGTAGAATAATTCTGAATGTGGGTGATCTGAAGATGAGTTTTGATACGGATAAACTGGTGAAGAGACCAACCATCGACGGACAGACATTCTATGTGGACACATTAGGTGATTTGGCTGCAGAGTACTATCACAAGTCACGTGCTGAAGATCCACTAGAAAGAGCCTTACTGAGATCTATGATGGAGTTGGAATACCTGCAAGACGAGCCTGCAATCTGCTAAGCAAAACTGATGGATTCTGCTGAGCAAGTGATGAAGTTAGAAGTGTCTGCCGCGACGTTGCATCGATCGACACAGCCTGTGCATCGGTCGTTTCAAGTCGACAGAGACTGGGCCGAGGAAAAAGCTCCGAAAATCGAGCTGAAACAACTTCCATCCGGGCTAAGGTACGCATTTCTTGGACCTAATTCGACATATCCAGTAATTGTCAATGCTAGTTTGAACAACGCAGAGCTCACTTTACTGCTAAGCAAGCTGTGCAAGCATCGCAAAGCTCTTGGCTATTCTCTTGATGACATTTCAGGTATCTCACCAGAGTTGTGCATGCATCGGATACATCTTGAGGACGAGTCTAAGACATCTGTTGAGCATCAGAGAAGGCTCAATCCTAATCTACAGGAAGTGGTTAAAAAGGAGATTATGAAACTCCTAGATGCTGGGATCATCTATCCTATTTCGGACAGTGATTGGGTGAGTCCAGTCCATGTAGTGCCTAAGAAAGGCGGAGTCACAGTTGTAAAGAATGAGAAGAATGAGCTGATCCCTACTAGGACTGTGACTGGACACAGGATGTGCATAGATTACAGGAAACTCAATGCTGCAACAAGAAAGGATCATTTCCCTTTTCCCTTCATTGATCAAATGCTGGAGAGGTTAGCAAATCACCCTTACTATTGCTTCCTCGATGGATACTCAGGTTTCTTTCAGATTCCTATCCACCCAGAGGATCAGGGAAAGACCACTTTCACTTGTCCATATGGCACATTTGCTTACCGTAGGATGCCCTTTGGACTCTGTAATGCGCCAGCCACCTTCCAGAGATGCATGATGTCCATCTTCACTGACATGATTGAGGACTTTATGGAGGTATTTATGGATGATTTTTCAGTTTATGGACCCTCCTATAATGAGTTCTTAGATAATTTATGCAAAGTACTAGCTAGATGTGAGGAAAAGCATTTGGTCCTTAACTGGGAAAAGTGTCATTTCATGGTCAGAGATGGTATTGTACTTGGACATAGAGTGTCTGAAGCAGGGATCGAGGTAGACCGCACTAAGATTGAGGTTATGACCAGTCTTCAGGCACCTGATTCTGTTAAGTCTATAAGAAGCTTTCTTGGACATGCTGGTTTCTATAGACGGTTCATCAAAGACTTCAGTAAGATCGCTAGACCACTAACTGCTTTGCTATGTAAGGATACCAAATTTGAGTTCAATGCAGATTGTCAGACTGCATTTGAACAGATTAAGCAAGCATTAGTGAGTGCTCCAATAGTTCAGCCACCGGATTGGGATCTACCTTTTGAGGTTATGTGTGATGCAAGTGACTATGTTGTAGGAGCTGTTCTGGGGCAGAAGAAGGATAGAAAGCTTCATGCTATCTATTATGCTAGTAGGACACTAGACGATGCACAGAGAAACTATGCCACTACAGAGAAGGAGCTGTTGGATGTTGTCTTTGCATTTGAGAAATTTCGCCCCTATCTTGTTGGCTCTAAGGTGATTGTGCATACTGATCATTCAGCCCTGAAGTATCTGATGCAAAAGAAGGATGCTAAACCAAGATTGTTGAGATGGATTCTGCTGCTTCAGGAGTTTGACATTGAGGTGAGAGACAACAAGGGGGTTGAGAATGGGGTTGCTGATCACCTTTCAAGGATGCTGGTCGAGGAGGACGTGCCCATCAATGATTATTTGCCTGAGGAAAATGTCAATATGGTCAGTACAGTGTTTCAGACAGATTTGGGCGAGGAGTTGCAGAACTGTCGGGATAATCGCTCAGTGTCGATCGATGCCACATTAGCAACAGTCGATGCAAGTATCGGGGAAGCAACGATCGACGCAGGCACATGCAACGGTCGATGCAGATCTGATACGAGCTCAGAATCTTTAAAGATCCGAATTGGGAATTATGACTTCGAAATTGCTGCCGTAGCAACCACTAATCGACCCTGGTATGCAGATATAGCTAATTACCTTGCTGCTGAGACTGAACCAGATGATTTAAAGGGTTATGCAAAGAAGAAGTTCTCCAGGGAGCTTAGACGATACTACTGAGATGAGCCTTATCTCTATAAGCACTGTTCAGATGGTCTTTACAGGAGATGTGTTGCTGAAACAGAGGTTCCAGACATCCTATTTCACTGTCATGGATAAGATTATGCTGGGCATTTTGCTACATTCAAGACTGTGTCTAAAGTTCTGCAAGCAGGTTTCTGGTGGCCTACAATGTTTAGAGACATTCATTCTTTCACCTCTCAATGTGATGCCTGTCAAAGGAGAGGGAAGATCAGCAAGAAGCATGAGATGCCTCAGAACTTCATTCTGGAAGTTGAGGTTTTCGATTGTTGGGGCATAGATTTCATGGGTCCTTTTCCCTCATCCTATGGGAATAAGTTCATCTTGGTTGTTGTGGACTATGTGTCTAAATGGGTAGAAGCAATAGCTAGCCCAACCAATGATTCTTCGGTGGTCATTAAGCTGTTTAAGACCATCATATTCCCCAGATTTGGAGTACCTCGGATAGTGATTAGTGATGGAGGATCTCATTTTATCAATAAGGTCTTCGAGAAGCTGCTGAAGAAGCATGGAGTTCATCACCGAGTCGCTACTCCTTATCACCCTCAGACTAGTGGACAAATCGAGGTTTCTAACAGGCAGATTAAGGAGATCCTTGAGAAGACAGTTGGAAAGACAAGGAAAGATTGGGCAGCAAAGCTGGATGATGCATTATGGGCTTACAGGACAGCATTCAAGACACCACTTGGGACCACTCCATTTCATCTGCTGTATGGAAAAGTATGTCATCTGCCAGTAGAGCTTGAGCACAAAGCAGCATGGGCTGTAAAACAGATGAACTTTGATCTTAAATCTGCTGCAGAAAGGAGATTGGTCCAGCTTAATGAGTTGGATGAGATTAGGTATTTTGCCTATGAGAACTCAAAGCTGTACAAGGAGAGGACTAAGGCTTATCATGACAAGAAGATTGTTTCCAGACAGTTTGAGCCTAATGACCAGGTACTTTTGTATAATTCTCGCTTGCATTTGTTTCCAGGTAAGCTGAAATCAAGGTGGTCCGGTCCTTTCACGATCAAAGAGGTACGCCCATATGGAGCTGTCGTTCTAACCAACAAGGAAGGTAATGAATTCACTGTGAATGGACAGAGGGTGAAATATTATTGGGCTAAGGCCGAGATTCCAGAAGGTCAGATTCTGCCTCTGGATGATGCACCCTCTACCTAGATCAGCTGACACGTCAAGCTATTGACGCTAAAAGAGCGCTGAGTGGGAGGCAACCCACTGTTTTCGATTTTGCATTTTAATTTTAGTGTTTTTGTAGGATTTTACGTTTTGTTTCTGTTTTTGGTGAGTTTTGTCTGCAAGTCTCGGCCACATTCGCAGTGCGTCGATCGACACACATTGTGTCGATCGTCACAACACGATCGAAATCGCATTGCAGCGATCGTTGCGGTCCTGAGCAACGATCGACCACTAACGAAAATCGCCTAGCAACGGTCGATGCACCTAGTGCAACGATCGATGCCTGAGCGACAGAGGTAAAATCAGAGAGAACTCAACACGTCCATTAACATTTAATTATTTTTCTTTCTTTTTACCAATCCTTCGCTTGACACTACTGGGGACAGTGTGTCTTAAGTGTGGGGGAGGTGCTACTGACTCCTGTTTTCTGTTTTCTTAAGAGTCAGTCAGTTTTTAAAATTTTGTTTTATTGAGTCAAAACCAATTTAAGTAGGAAACAATGATTTTTTGAGAAGATTTACAGCACTTGCAGGAACTTAAGTAACCATTGGGATGAAGTTGCAGGATCAATCTCTGACTATTACAAAACCCCATCACAGATCAACCTACTAAGGACACCCACATCACTTCAGGTATCAGAGCATCCTTTTACTGACTTCAAACTTAATACTGACTTTGATTTCTCACCTAAGGGCTTGGTATACTTTGTGTCGGATTCCCTTGTTAATTCTGACACAGCCTGTAAACTTGTCCTATTTAGTTCCCTTCTCCCCTTCCATAAAAAAAAAGAGATAATAAATTGAGGATGAGTTGGTAACTCCGAAGTGGTCATGGGAGTGGTAGCTACAACTATCATATCCTGTGCATCCATGGAATGTTTCCAAAGTACACCCCTTAACGGGAAGAGCACTGATAAAAAAAAAATGATACCCAATGGGGAAAAATCAGAATGCTAAGGAAGGGAAAAGAGAAGAAAGGGACTAGAGAAAGATAGTATGGTGGTATAGAGCTGATAAGGTAAGAGTCCATGTGCCTTTGATCGATACTCCTTAGGTGAGACCGCACTTAAATACTTGCAGAAGTCAGTAGGGAGAATTTGAATGCGTGAATGTGATTGTGGAGTTTACTTAGGACAGTTGCTAAGTGTGGGGGAAGTATATGTTGGTCTTGATGTCTTGTGATTGATTCTTTCAGTGGTTTACTAAGGGGAATCTGAGTGTTGTTGCTTCTAGGATGAAAAGAGTTTCTGAAGAGTTTTCAAACCTCTTCACCATATTTTAGTTCTCTGTTTTGCTTGAGGGCAAGCAAAGGCTAAGTGTGGGGGAGTTGATATATCATGGTTTTTACTAGTTTTAGACCATGATATAAGTATGTTTTAGAGTCTTTTTGTGTTCTTTTAGAGTCTATTACAGGTATAATCAGGTTTGGAGCAGAATTGGAGATATTGGAGCTTTTTGGAGATTTTTGGAGTGTTTGGCCGAGAGCTTAAGCTCACTGTCCAGAAAACAAGAATGCATCGACCGACACACATTGTGCATCGGTCGACACACAAGCGAGATAGGCCAGACTCGGCGGTTTAATGAAGAATGAAGATATTACACTTTGGTCCAGAAGTTTCCAGTATTTACAAAGAAGCCCCAACCGAGATTTAGCCTATATAATTAGGATTTTGGTGTTTTATTTAGATACGCTTTCATACTTAGAGCTAAGGGATTTTTAGAGCTTTTGGGGCTGATCTGATCCTGTACTTCATCTATTTTGGAGAAGATTTTGAACCCCTTTATGTATTTAATTTCTTATATGCAATCTATTAATTCTATGATTTCTGTTTCATTAATCATGTCTGAGTAGATTCATAGTTAGGTTTAGGGTTTCTCATTAAGGATTTCATGACTTGCTAGACTTGTTTAAATCAGTTAAGGATTCACATGAATAGAATGTTCTTCGATCTAAATTGAGTTTAATGCTAGTTCTAACCTGATCAATTAGAATCTAGATCTTAGGTTGCTAAATACGACACGAAAGTGTGGTTTAGAATCTGAACTATTTAGGTTGAGCAATTGAACTTCTCTCAAAGGAATTTGGTTTAGTTTAATTGTGAACATATCAAACTTGAAATTAATGCTGGTTTAATCTGTTAGTAATTACAAAGGAATTTGGATTGCTTCACTTAGACTTAGAGAATTCTTGCAACGAGAGTTGGTTAATTCTATATCCGTGATTTGAGTTCTAGAACTGTGCTTAGTTAGATCCTGACTGAATGATTTGTCTGCTTGTCTGATTTCCTGAGAACGCCCTAGACTTAGCGCCTTTAATTAACTGCTTTCACCACCGATAATCTTGCTACTTGTTTACTTTCTCGCACTGCTATTTAGTTTACTTCACATTGCTTTCTTCTTAGTTTAAATCTCTACAGTTCTTAATCTATCGAAACCGGAGTCTCTGTGGATTCGATACCTTATATACTACGATTGCATAACTGTGCACTTGCAGTAGAATAGGATTAATTCTTGACCCTATCAATATCTATCAAAGAAATCTAGACCTTCTTTTTGTCAGAATCCTTGCACCACAAGCCTAGCCTTGTACTTATCAATTGAGCCATCAGTTTTCAACTTAGTTTTGAAAATCCATTTACACCCTAGTGCTTTAAACCCTTGAGGTAGATCAGTTATCTCCCAAGTATGATTCTGCATAATAGAATTGATCTCACTATTGACGGCTTCCTTCCACGAAGGTCCATCTGGTGTAGACATGGCTTCGGTGAACGTTTTTGGCTCGTTCTCTAAAAGAAAGACCATCATGAAATCATCGCCAAAAGATTTTTTCTTACGAGCTCTTTTACTACGTCTAGGTTCATCTTCAGCATGTTCTACGTCTTCAAAAACTGAAGAGCCAGAGGTGCTTGCCTCATTTGCATCTCTTTGATCACGTGTCCGCTTTGGATAAAAATCATCCTTACACGGAAACACATTTTCAAAAAATGTTGCATTGCGTGATTCCATTGTTGTATTGACATGGATATATGGTATGTCTGACTTATAGACTAAAAACCGATAAGCACTACTATTGTGCGCATATCCGATGAAAATACAGTCCACAGTTTTTGGTCCTATTGTGACCTTTTTCGGAGGTGGCACCGCGACTTTTGCTAAACACCCCCACACTATAAGGTATTTGTACGAAGGTACAACACCTTTTCAAAATTCATACGGTGTTTTACCCGTAACTTTGTGTGGAATATGGTCTCAACATTATTATTGCTAACATTATTATTGCTAAACGTATCTTGGGAACAAGTAAGGATCACATGGCTGCAGCTACAAGTCGTAGAGAGTATATTGTTCGTATGTACTACATTCCATACATTTTGTTTCAAAAATATGACTACCAAGAACAAAACAAGATGGGTAAAACAACTCTATTTCAGATTTTAATGGAGATAAAAGGCAAAATTATGAATTGAGTGGGATACAAAAGAATAAGCATAAAATTAGGTAATCAATATTTTAAAAACACAAATAAAAAGTCATGAATATAAAACAATAACACAAAAACATAGTAAATACTATTAAATAATACCACTCCGCGCATATGCGGAGGTACAACACCTAGTATAAACTAATGATCCAACAAAACAAAATACCCAACTACCAAGACACAGAGACCCTAATAAAAACACCACAATATGTAAACATAAGGAGAACTGAAGCTAGAGCCCGAGCTACAGAATCTCCACTATCATACATAGCTCCTTCCAATGTTTTTGGTAGAAGAACGTGTTACTGTCTTTTGTTTCTGTGACGACCACACAATAGGGTGAAAGTCGAGATAAACAATATAAGCACTCATAGATGTATAATCATCCATATTACCAGCCCAATCCGCATCCGAAAAAGAATGAAGAGAAAGCTTATTCTCCCTGCGCAAACCGATGCCAAGATCAAATGTTTCAGCCAGGTACCGAAGTACACGTTTCACTGCTTCCCACTGTAGATCAGTCGGCTTATGCATGAACTGAGACAGCTTATTCACTGCGAAGGCAATATCATGCCGAGTAAAATGAAGATATTGGAGACTCCTGACGACTGTTCGATACATAGAACCATCCAAAATTGCAGTTCCAGACAACAGTTGCAGTCTATCCGTTGACACCATTGGAGAACTTACGGGTTTAGCATTAGTCATGTTCGTTTTAGCCAGCAGATCGTTGATATACTTGGGCTGTATAAGAAGAAGACCTGCTTGTGTACACTGAACTTTGATGCCCAAAAATAGGACAAGTCACCCAGATCTTTCAGGGAGAAATGCTTACTTAGTATGTCAATAAACTTGTGGACATGGGTCGAGTCATTGCCTGTTACAATTATATCATCAACGTATATAAGGACATAAATGCAAACTGACCCAACCATTATAATGAACAAGGACGCACCTGCTAGAGAATATTTGAAGCCAGACTTAAGCAGGAAGTTTCGCAGCTCCATATACCACATCCATGGCGCTTGTTTCAGCCCATAAATCGCCTTCCGCAGCTTACATACAACGTGTGGCTTATCCTTGTCAATGAACCCCGGAGGTTGTTCCATATAAATGTCCTCTGTAATATTGCCTTGTAGAAACACATTGTTAACATCTAGCTGAAGAAGATCCCAATCATTGGAAACGGCTAGACTGAGCACAACAAGTATCGTTGGTTGCTTGATTACAAGACTGGAGGTCTCTTGAAAATCAATGCTAGGTGTTTGATGGAAAACTTTAACCACCAGCATCGATTTGAACCTGTCCACTGTACCATCAGGCTTCCTTTTGATTTTAAATACCCAGTGACATCCCACAAGACTAATAGCAGGATTCATCGGCACCAAGTCCCATGTATAGTTGTGGACTTGTGAGTCAAACTACTTACTCGTAGAGGCACGCCACCGCTGATCACGTAAAGTATGTGTCACACAAGTTGGTTCATCATCCGAGTCAACCATACTCTTGTTCCCTAATTTTTGGACATATATAGAGTACTTCTTGTTAGGCTTAGCAATTTGATTCTTTGCTCTCGTCTGCATAGCATGATCATTAACTGGAACTACAACAGATGACGCAATCACTTCATTACCAGACAAAAGTGAAGGTATATCAGCAGATACTACGTCCCTATCGCCTGATGCTAATGTCACAGGTTCAATAGTAGAGATTGGAGTTGTTTCCTGTGATAAGTCACAAACTCCAGTAGAATCAGATATGTCAGGTAATGGGTGAGTCAAAGAGATCAAACCTGGAGACTCCACAAAAGATGGAAGACGCGGTGGCGAGACCAAATAGGGGTGACTAGCGAGCACCAACTGCTAAGGTTAGGCGAGGTTTTGGAAGTGGTTAGTCGGGTATAAGGAAAATCAGATTCCAAAAAATGAACATGGCGAGAAACATAGATACGAGTGGAAGAAGGATCTAGGCACAAATAATCACTTTGGCTCAAGGAATATCCCGAAAATAAACAAGGTTTGATCGAGCATCAAGTTTATGATTGGTGTAAGGACGAATCCAAGGATAACAAAGGCATTCAAAGATTCGGAGTTTTATGTAGTTTGGCTTGTCTCCGAACAGTTTTTCATACGACGAGGAGAATGAGAGAGTGGAAGTAGGCTGGCGATCTTTTAGTTAAACAGATGTTGCCATTGCAGACGACCAATAGACCACCGGTATTGATGCATGAGACAGAAGGTCCAGTTCGGTTTCAACTATATGCATGTGCCTTCGTTCGGAAAACCCATTGTGTTCGGGTGTATGTGGAGGTGTCGTGAGATGAGAGACTCCATTGGATGCCAGAAACTCGGATAGAGCAATATATTCACCTACGTTATCTGAGTACAGCGACACTAGACGTTGTTTAAATTGATTCGCAACTAACAATTTTCAGCGAATGAAAGTATCCTTAACATCAGATTTACGTCATAAAGGGTAAAACCAGACATAATGCGTAAAGTGATCAACGAAAATCACATAATACTTGAACCCGTCAATGGAGACGACTGGTGAGGTCCAAACATCAGTAAAGACAAGTTCAAGCGGATGGGTAGAATTCATTGATGATGTTAACGAAAAAGGAAGTTTGTGGCTCTTTTGAATTGAACAATCATTGCAACTGAAGGTGGACAGAAAACGAGAATCGGAAACCAACGAAGAGGGAACAATAGATTTTAAAACCGAAATAGTTGGATGTCCGAAACGAGAATGCCATATTGAGATAGAACTTTTGGTGGTGGCTGAAAAGGATGCGGGTAAGGAGTCTTTGTCTGGCCACAATTTCCCTCCATCTTTAATTCCCCCTGTGAGGAGTGGAGCCTCCGTGTTCAGCTCCTTGACCTGAAAAGATTGTGGAAGTAATTCCACCGAAACTGAATTGTTAGTGCACAGTTTCTTGACAGCGACGAGATTCTTCGCAATGTTAGGAACATGATTAAGAGTTAAGTCAAGTTTTGGTGAATAGAGAAGAGTGGAAGCAGTGTTTGGGATTTCAATTCCTTTAACATCACCGATCATTACTTCCTCGCCACCAGTATATGGTGAGTGCATTGACAGGTTAGCCAAATCCGAAATGAGATGATGAGTTGAGCCCGAGTCCATAAGCCATGCTGGTACGTTTCCTTGTTGGCGCCACATACGCGGTTGGTGTGTTGCGTTGTTGACTTTGGAACTGAAAACCCGAGCCAGGTGAGGAGGTGTGAGAGACTATACGAAACTGAGGACACCTTTTGACACTATGTCCTTGTGTCCCACAAGCTTGACAGCTCCCTATGTATGGTCACGGAGGACGTTGTTCATTGTTGTTGTACTGCCTGGATTAATTGCCATTGTAATTGTTGTTGTTGTAATGGTTATTGTTGTAATGGTTATTGTTGTTGTTGTAGTGGTTGTTTTATTTCCAATTCCAAGATCGTTGTTGAGCATGATTTGCGGTGATCGGAAGTGATGGTGAAATCGTTGTGGATGCACTAATTGCAAGTTGTATGTTAATCAGCTTCTCATGAAGCTCAGAAAATGAGATCAGAGTTTCACGAGCATTGATCGAGTCGATGAGAGCCTTGTAATCATCATTAAGACCATCAAGCACTCAATCCGTTAAATCTTCCGATCATTTGGACTTCCTAGCATTTCGAGTGATTCCGCCTTGATTTTGATCGTTCGCATATACTCATCGATCGTGCTCGCCCCTTTGACATAACTTTTCAGCTGATCTTGGAGCTGTTTCACATGACCTCTTGTCGGGTTTGCATAGGTCGACGACAAAATCGTCCACGCCTCAAGGGAAGAATTTGTTGTTGCTATCAACGGTTAAAGAGAAACTTCAATCGACCCCATGAGAGCACTGAAGAGCAGACTGTCTTGCCTCTGTCAATGAACAAATTCTGAGTTTGTCACTTCTTCGCCGGAATTAGTGATCATCTTTGGCGGAATATCAGTGGAGGAGTCGATGTACATGAGATCGTTTCCTCGGAGTAACGATTTGACTTGGACATTCCAAGTGATGAAATTGGTGGAAGCCAACTTTGTTATATTGCCATATTGATCGAGAGAAATTTGGGGGAGGTAGCACCGGAATTAATGACCTCGACGCTTGACTCAGAGTTGAAAGACATGGTGATGATGTGATTCCGAAAAGAAGAGAATTTTTAGAAATATAGAGGTCCTTTAGAAAGGATAGCTCTGATACCATATAGAGAGAAGAGAGAGAATTCTTGGGTATTTGAATGAATGAAACTTACAAAGATTTACATCCTATTTATAGACTAAATTATAAAAATAAATATATTGTAAAGTAAAAGATATGATGAAGATGATAATGGTGGAGATGGTGGTAGAGATAATGGTGTATAGTGGAGATAATGGTAAGAATGATGAAGAAGACAATGGTGGAAATAATAGTGGAGATGGGGGTAGAGGTAATGGTGTTATAGTGGAGATAGTGGTAGGGATGGTGAAGAAGATAATGTTGGAGGTGATAATGAATAAGATAAAAATGATAATAAGAATTATCTTTTATATTATATGCTTTGGACTATAATAATTGTGTAATCGTTCATGATTCTGCTACATATGACATATTCAACCATCTAAGATTACTCTAATTTATATACTCTTCCAGGCTATGGTTTAAAACTGTGGAACTTGTGTTCTTTGGTTAGGCTGCAAAGCCGGAAATTAGCAGGCTATGTAGAGTGGCTGAGGCATCGATAGTAGCAGGACAGTGGTAGGAATTGGCTTCGTTAATGGTAACATCAACTAAATTGGTATCTTCCAAGATATTTGAGAAAGGTTTGTTTGTGTTCCCAACAAAATGATCCCCCTTTTAAAATGTTCCTCGCCTTCTAAGTAGGTTGATGTTGTTTTTATCTTCTATTTAGATCTTTAGTGCACCTACACCATCATTTGCAGCCTTGTCAAGCATTTGAATATCCTCGAAGATGTCCTGGAAATGGTGAAAGCTATATCTACGAAGGTTGTTCAGAAGATATATGACCGGGGTGGGGGGCACCACAATTGACAAGATCGCTATGAAATACAGGTTTTCTTCGTCAGAGGTAAGCTTTCAACAGCCCTCTACAAAAGGTTTTATAACTAACTAAAGCTCCACCGTTTTATCTTCTTATGTTTTTTGATGTGCAGCTACTGGGTGCTGCCAAAATGGCTCAGAGCAAACTTCAAGACAACGTGAAATAGTTACATGTACTTTGGCTTTTCAGATCTAGCCTTTATCCTTGATTAATTCATTAAAAAAAACGTTTGTATCTCTGCAGGGAATCAGCTAGAAGAAGTCAGCAACAGAAGATACTGCGAAGTCATTCTCCTCTACGACAAAGACAAACGAACTGTTGAATGCTGTTGAGTTCAATAAACAGAGCTCACAATCTTAGCACTATTTTACTTTTGCTTGACTAATTTTTTCTTAAAACTACATTTTAAAGAACTCAAAATGTAAAAACACCTTTCATTTTGTTTCATCATATTGTTGAACGATAATCTAAATAGCTTCGCCAAAGTTATACTAAACAGGTGAGGGGTTTACAACTTCTATTGAACATTTGACAACAATAAGATACATCACCAGAACCAAAATTCCATCAGAGAAAGCTAAAGAGCCGATTTTCTTTGTAGATGTTTTTACGGAAAATAAAAGATCTCATGTGTAGCTTGGTTCAGTCAGTCATAGTCAATGGCTTTAATTTTTTTTTTTTTGGCGTTGAAGGCTTCTCCAACTGATACAAACTGTATCTGACTTTTCACTTGTCAAAGAGAGAAAAATATAATAGAATGTAGAATCAGAAGCCTTTATTTGGGCTACAACATTAAAAGAAGGCTCAAAAACAAACATAAATATGGATCAAATTCTCTAGGGCTCTTTGACTCTAGGTCAAAGTCCCATATACTCTTCTCCAATTAATTCATTTTTTTTTAATTCGTGAGAAGGGGTAAAAGACAGCAAAATCTGAGTTTTGTAACTTAGTTACAACCCAACCTGGGTTGACCCAAAGAGTTTGGTCGATCCATTTGAGTCGGGTCGGATCTACTCTTTAAATCCTAAAAATGACTTAAGGTAAAAATCAAAAATCGTTTTTTCTCTTCAGTATATTCAACCGTTCTTCTTCCCTTCTTCTTACAGTTTCCGACTTCATCCGACAAAAAAAAAAGTTCAATCCTCCATTTGTAGAAGGAAACATGCGGAGTTATGGGAGAAAGAAATTACGAAAGTCGAAGAGAGTAAAGGATAAATAGATTCCTCCAAACAAATCCCCAACCGAGAGAGACCCGAGAGAAGAGGCGAATCGCCAAGCCGAAGATGTGTGGAGGAAGAGGAAGACGATGAAGAGATTGAGAACGAGGAAGAGAAGGACGATGAAACAGAAGACGATGAGGAGGAGGAATCCGGAGGGATAAACGAGGAGGAGAAAGCCGTAGACGATGAGGAGAAAGCCGTAGTCGAGGAGGATGAAGTTGAAGATTCCCGCATTCCGGGACTAGGGTTTCACGAAGAAGAAGTTGTTCGAACCAGTGAAATCCGCTCTTTAACCCACCACAGTGATCAACACGAGGAAGGAACTGTATGTATTTCCATTTATGTGGCCTTGCATCTCTAATTTTTGTCGATTTCGGATATGTAAAACTTTGTAGGAATTAGTGAAACTTTGATTTGGAAAAGACAGAAAACTTTGTATAACTTAGTGAAACTTGTGTGTAAAACATGGTAGGAATTAGCAAAACTTTGTGCGTAATTTGGTAAAACTTAGTAAAACTTGGTGTCAAACTTGGTAAAACTTAGTAAAACTTGGTAAAACTTAGAGTAAAACTTGGTAAAACTTAGTAAAACTTTCGTGTAAAACTTAGTATAACTGGGTAATACTTGGTCAAACTTTTTGTGTGTGCAGAATTCAGAGGACGAAACCGAACCAATGCAGCCCCTCAAGATGTGTTTCCCTCCCACAGAATATGTGAAGACGATAAAGCTCTCTTCTAAGTGCTACATCGCCAAAGCCGTGAAGAATGTAGAAGACATTCTCGAGGATGATGAGCTTGATTGGCTCCATGAGCATCCACAATTCAAGCACTTCTTCCACATGGGTCAGAAGACAAGCTCAAAATGGATGGGACTGTGGATGATTCTTGTTAGGGTCACGGCTGTGGATAAGAAGATGGAGCTATGGTTTATTGTCAACGGCGTTCCAATCCGCTATTCCATTAGGGAGCATGCACTCGTTTCGGGGTTGTTCTGTCACTCTTATCCAAACCACTATGAATCCCTTGGTGGTGGCTCAGGTTTTATTGCTAAGTACTTTGGTGAAGAGAAGGTTACACATGAAGAAGTTGAGAAGCAGTTCCTAGCTATGAAAACGAAAAAAATATTGGCAAGAGAAAGCATGGCAAGGATCGTTTGAAGATGGCTGTCCTGTACTTCTTGTCATCCGTGATCATTGGGAAGAAGAAGACATGCAAAGGAGCTCCTTCCGTTGAGAGTTTCTTCCTCAGAGCCATTGATGATCTCGAGATGTGCAAGACTTTTCCGTGGGGGCGTTTGTCATTCGAGGAGAACGTCAAATACATATTGTACTTCATTGACCATACCGGAGGAGTGGCACCCACTTCATGGGTATTTCCTGGATGCATTGTTCCTCTGGAGGTACAAACAATATTTCTAGCAATTTAAATTGTATTTTTTAGTTGTTTTCAGTTGTCTGACTTGTAACGAATTTGTGTTGTAGGTCCTTGCATTTGAGGCCATCCCAGTTCTGAAGAACCATTTCCGAGAAAGGGTTCAGGGTGCGGATGAGGATTGCCTGCGAATGTGCAAGATGAGGTATAAAACCGTGGGGACAAGTTTTTTCAGTATCTCAGAGATAAATGAGAAGCTTGGAACTACCAAGATTAGTATCTCATATCATACTACTAATCCTAGTATCTCATATCATACTTTGAGGTTGATATTAAATTGTTTCTTCTTATATTTCCAGGACATTCAAAGCATCTTGGAGCCATCTCCCATGGAAATGACGCTTCTAGAGAATTCCATGGACGCTGATTCTGGCTGGAATGATGTGGATGACCCAATAGTCGATGGTTGTAACAGGCTGCTCAAGAAGAAGAAGACAATTTGTTTGAAAAACTTTTCAACCAAGATGTGTCTGGTCGTGCGTCTCAGGAGGATGCTCAAGAGCAACCTCGTGCTGTTCATGAGGCGTCTGAGAGTGATGCTGGGAATGAGGCTGCGAAGTATCCAGAAGGGGCTCCTACTCCTACTGTTTTAAGTCTTGCGAATGTGGAGGAATTAATCAAGAAGCGAAATGAGGAAACAGAGTCTCGATTGAAGATGTATTACGATGCTCAGTTCAAAGAGTTGACTGAGACGTATAACGGTAGATTAACCGATATGGAATCGGTTGTGAATGCACTAAGAGCGGGTGTTAAGGAGACATTACCAAGAGAGCCTGAGGCTACTACCGATTATGGTGTTTTTGAAGGAATCGTTTGTGAGCCTAGTGTTGTTAAAAAGCAAGAGGAAAGAAAGGGAAGAAAGAAGAATGCGAAGAAAAGCAGTAAGAAGGGAGAAAAAGATCGATAGAAGGAAGAAGAGAAGGGAGAAAAATAACAAGAGAAGGAAGAAACCGTGGAAGATAAGGGGGAAACAGAGCAAGCAAAGGAAGTAACAGAGGCTGAGAAGGTAGTATTTGAGGCCGAGAAGAACGAGGACAGAAAAGGTAAGAAGAGAGCTGTTGAACCCGTTGAGAACGTTCCAACAAAAAAGATAAAGATTATCAATAAAGGTTCTACAATCGTGGTTAGGAGTCCCGTGATGACTAGGGGGAAGAAAATGGAGAACCAAGCTGCTGAGGGAACCACCAAACCGTGATCTTCTCTGTCATGTTGAATTGTGTTTGGATTATCCATGTTTTTAGTACTTTTGGCTTTGAATTATCTATGTTTACCAAGTTTGACAAAGTAGTTTTACCAAGTTATGCCGAGTTTTACCAAGTTTGATAAAGTAGTTTTACCAAGTTATGCCGAGTTTTACCAACCAGATCACATCATTCATTCCAAACCATGAGTGATATTAAACATTGAAACCAAACATCATAGAATTTAAACTTAGATAATTAGGTCTTAGAATTCAAACATAGATAATTAAAGACCAACAACACCTCTCAAACATAGTACTCTTAAAACTTGCTAATTAAGACCAACAACACCTCTCACAGCATCCACAATCTTCTTTAGCTTGGCAATCTCTTCTTTGTTGCTTCTAATCTCCTCTTGCATGCCTTCGACCTTGTTTGACAACTTCTGTATCTCTTCTTCGACGTCATGCACCCATGGTTGCCGGAAATGGAGTCCATCATCCTAAAGAGTTACACCAAAGAAATCGGGTCAAATACAAATCAAACCTATATGCAAATCATTAATTTTACCTTGTATTGGTGGCAACTAAAGAACACACGGCCTGGGGAAGTATCAAAAGCCGTAACCAAATCGACCTCGTGGACGATTCGGCCACCACATGGGCATTTCGTTGGGTTGCCGTATTGCGCATCGTTGATGGCATAAACACGCTCTATGTGTTTCTGGATCCGCTTCATCCTCTTTTCCTCTTCATAGGGATCGAGTCCGAAGTTTTCAGTACTCATTGGAGTTGAGAGAGATCCGAAAGAGAGCGAGAGAGAGAGGGAGATAAGAGAGAAAGAGAGAGAGAGAGAGAGAGAGAGAGAGAGAGAGAGAGAGAGAGAGAGAGAGAGAGAGAGAGAGAGAGAGAGAGAGAGAGAGAGAGAGAGAGAGAGAGAGAGAGAGAGAGAGAGAGAGAGAGAAGAATGAAAAATGAGAGAAAATTAGATAAATAGATAGATATTAGGTTTTTTTTAAAAAGGGGGGAAATTTAAAAATTTTGAATTGGGGGGGGGGGGGGGGCGGGAATTTCAAATTTTTAGGCGGGAATCAAAGTTTTACCAAGTTGCCAGTTTTACCAAAAACAAGCAAGTTTTACTTCTGCAAGTTTCAGTTTTAATGGTTATACTCTATCTTTAATCAAAAAAAAATGGTTATACTCATGATCTATGGCTATTTATATGCATTACAAATTAATTCATGTAAGAATATTTGAAAATACATATATTGTCTGACTTTTTGAAGATAAAGATGATTCACATGGATAAATAACACTTAAATGTATTTGATATTTGCTTGCTAATCCACAAATCTACAAGATTTACCTTAAATTATGAAAGCGTATATTTTGTTTTAGCAAGAGATATACTATATAGTTTGTATTTTACTTTGATTGTTATATTTAAAATTATTATAAAAAAAATGAATTTCGCAAAGAATTAAAGTTCTACAAACATTGGTTGTACCAAGTTTTCCAAAGTTACACAATAAATGACACAACAAATTGAAGAAATACAAATACAACTAAATTCCTTCTTGGTTCACATCAGTTTGGCTCCCATTACTACAATTAAACCAGCTCTCTAAATTCCTTCTTGCCTTTTTCTTGCTCCTTCTCCGTCCGTGCTCCCCAACTGACGGATATCTTGTTTCTTGGACTCTTCCCTTTCTTTTCACATAGGTTGGAGGAAAAGCGTACAACTTTCCTACCTCTTCTGGAATAATCCACTCAGACATATGCGGAACTGGAAAAATTGTCCTCGTATAAGCCAAAGCTCATAATTCTATCATGTAATAACGCGAACATAGACCATACAAATCCTTCAATTCCGTTGGCTTAATGTCTTGCTTCAAGAATTTAGTAGTAGCAGCTATTGCGTGGACACATGGGTACCTGTCAATATCAAAGAGTCTGCAGCTGCACTTGTTATGTCTCAAATCCACAACATAAGTAATTTCGTCGTCTCCAATTTTCGCACACTCGATCCAGAAACAGAATCTTTCCTATGACTGTTAAATCACTCCGAAAATTTTTCAATAAGTGCATCGATCATAGGTAGTAGATGATACCTTCTGGCCTTCTTAAAAACTGCATTCATAGACTCCACACAATTAGAGGTATCTATGTTGTACCCTGCACCGGGAGAATAACATCTTGCCCATTTCTTCACTTCTACACTTTTGTCAAGATATTCAGCTGCTTGAGGGTATATGTTTCTAAAATCGCCATATTGTCTTAGGAAATCAGACTCAGAGTATACACGAGCAATTTTCCTGAATTTTTTTCCAACTTCTTCCTTGTTCATGTAGGAAACTGCTCCTCTCACGTTCTGGGACAGGTGGTAGATGCAATAACCATGATCCGAGAGAGGGTACACTAGAGCTATTGCCTTGATGAGACTTGTATTTCTGTCACTAATAAAAACTAACTCAGGACTATCCGGTATAACGTTTTCAGGGTATTGAAAAACCACATCCAACTTTCTTCCTTTTCACCATCAACTAGAGAAAAAGCAATGGGACAGTGGTGATGATTTGGATCCTGCGTTGTGGCGAAAATTAAACAACCTTCATATACATTCTTAATGAAAGTTGCGTCAACGATGAGTACTTTCCTCATGGCTACAAAACCTTCGATGGAAGCTCCCAAAGCCACAAATAGATACCTGAACCTTTTTTGTTCATCCAAAACCAAATCGGTTTTTGTTCCATGATTCACCTTCTCCAACATATGCAAATAAGAAGGCAGCATCTTGAAACCATCAACTGGACTACCACGGATATCAGAAACAGCTAGGTTTTTCCCTCTAAAAGCCGTAGAATACGACACTTCCACACCGGCTCTTCTTTGGACAAGCTTCACAATAATTTTAGGACATGGAGTATCGAAATTACCGGGATAGTCTTCGTTTAAGATGCTTGCAACTAACCGTGGTATACCTTTCCTCTTGTTGCTTATACCACTAGAACTTATCCGAGAGCATGAATGCATCTTCGTGTATGTTCTAACCGAGAACATGGTTGAATTCTTAATCTTTGCAGCTCTCAAATGCCATTTACAACCTAGCTTCGCTTCACGGCATTTCACCACGTACCGACTCTTATCTGAATTACCTATTAAGATCCCAAAACAATTCAGATTTGCGGCTCTATCAACCAAATACTGCACATCTTCTTTACATTTAAATTCTTGACCTATTTCAAGACCCAAGCCATCTTCCCATTCATCTAAACGCCTTGTCCCTTCCACAACCTGGGGAAGCTCAACTGATTCAACCATATCCAAATCATGCATATTATCATGTTGTACAACATCACCATCTCCAATAGCAACATTCTCCAACGGCTCAATCGGCTCAGTATGCTCATAAGGTTGTTCTGCTGATTCCTCGCCAGTAACATGAGTAGGATCACCAGCATTAATTACCCCAATATTATCCCGAGCAATAGAAATAAGCTCACCATAACTCCCACCATCTCGTTTCCCCCTCTCTACTCTTGAAAGTTGCTCGGTGATCGGAAGTATTTCCAAATCTGTGACAACCTCTACATGCAAAACTCTTCTTCGTTGCTCTTTATCCACAGAGGTTAGATACACATAAACATCCTCGTCATCAAAAATATACGACTGCCTTTGAGGTTTCACTACCAATGGAATATAACTCAAATTCAGCCTCTTTGTAGAAGCATCTATTGAAATCTTTCTGCGTATCCTATCCACTAACAACGAATACGTTATCTCCTCCATAGATGATGTCTTAAACGATATACCATATAACCGAGCTTCTTTTGGAATCCATTCATAGTCATCTCCGGTCTTTGAATAATGTCATTCAAAATCAAAATGTATGTTTGTGAAAGGAGAACTCATCCTCTTCTGAAAATGCCATAAAAAATATGCATTAGCACTTAGATTTCAACAGTAATACCAAGTTATACCAGTTCTACCACAGTAGTTTTAGCAAGTTTTACCAGTTCAGCCAGAGTAGTTTTACCAAGTTTTACCAAGTTTACCAAGTTTTACCAAGTTTTACCAAGTTGTACCAATTCTACCACAGTAGTTTTACCAAGTTTTACCAAGTTGTACCAGTTCCACCACAGTAGTTTTACTAAGTTGTACTAAGTTTTACCAGTTCAACCACAGTAGTTTTACCAAGTTATACTGGTTCTTACGATTCTATTATTATCAAGTTTTACTAAGTTGAGCAACTTTATCTTCAGATCGAAAATATCTCAAAATCCCCAAATCGCCAAATGCGATAACAACAATGGGATTCAGTACGATTAAACCACAAATTTCGATTTATTATCAATTCAGTTGTCTAATTCACATCAAAATCATGGATTCCAACACAATGTTCTTTACCAACCAGAAATTAAAGAGCAAACAATCAAGCTCAAGCAATAAAAGAGAGAAAAAAAAGAGAGAAGCGACGGCAATAAGGGGGAGGAACTAACCTGGGTTGACCGGAATCCCGAGTAGGAGTGGCGGGGATGGTTGAATTGTGATAGATTGGAGGAAATCGCGGATTCAAAATCAGGTTTTTGGAGCAGCTGAAATTCGAACTGGAGAGAGAGAGCATGGTCGTATGGGGATGGGAGGAGTTAGAAGCTATTTTCTGATTGGTTGATTATTTAATCTATTTTAGATTTTTTTAATTGGTTTATTAAGGGTAGAATGGAGAAAACCTAATAAGGGGAAGAGTAGGGGAGTATGGTAGATTAGGAAAGAGTATGTGGGAAGTTGACTTTGAGTCAAAGAGTATGTGAGAATTTGAACCCATAAATATGTTACGTCTAAAACACCTTTATCATATACGAACCCCGCGCATGCGTTTTATATTAGGGGGGGGGGGAGGGGGGGGGGGTGTTAAACCACAGAGAGAAGGCATACATATATTGCTCATGGAAGCGGAGCTCCACGAGCCTAGCGTGATGGGCAATGCCATTACAAGCATATACTTGATAAGTAAGCCTTTTTGTTACAATTGGGATGAACACAGCCGAATGCTAATAACAGCCACATAATAGGAGGGTAAACAAATATGTCATAAAGTTAGATCAGATACAAACCTATGAGTCCATAGATAACAGCTTAGACCACAAATAAGAGGAGAGAAAACTTGATGCCATATACTATTACATATCTTAAATATGACCGACTCTATAGGAGGACTCACCTGAAATTCACGATGAGCAACTTCAAGTCGTCTTTCACTGGCCAACATGCTTTTTGCCCTTACACTTAAATAAAATACACCCCACTTATTTAACATTTATTTTTAATATCTGGATTGAGACTCATATATATGGACTAAATAGACTGTGCTTATAAATTAATAAGTTATCTAATCAGCTAGAACTTAAATTATGAATGAGGAGAAAAGCTAAAATGAAAATATCATTTTGACATCTAATCTTACGACGTAGATGTCGGTTTTCAGAGGCATGTCTTATCATTCTTTAAGCAACTAAATGCTGCGATTTCAATTATCTACGACACATGAAAGGAGAATATATCAAAGGCACATATACAATTTGTTCCATAGTGTACGTGAGAAACAAGTAGACCGGTATAGCCTAAAAGCAAACACAGCATAAAAACCCATGCGTGTGCACGGGGGCTAAGACACTTAGTTTATATAATGACATTTCAAAATGGTATATTAATTTTAATATGTGTTAAATAAAATTTTTAAAATTAGATATAATTGTTTTTAAACATTTTTTTAGAAAATTATAACGTAGCGTTGGACGTAGCAGATAACTAAGATATAAATAATGATATGTCATCCATGTCATCATTTGTCAATTGATCAATGTAGAATTTAATCAATTTTATGAGTATATGTTGGATATGAGTTTATCATCCATCCATAAGTCCATTGGAAATTTTTCCAAGTCAACAAATCCATCTCGGCCCAAGAAGACAAGTCTGCTAAGGAGTCAATGACCCAAAAGGAAGTCAGCCTTCAAGCGCTATAAATAGGACTCTTCACTTTTCATTTTAGACACATTGTAACTTGCGAGGGCGCTGAGCTACTCTTATAAAGCTCCGAGCTCAAGCAATATTTAGGGAGCACGTCATTCGACAGACTCCCACCTCGTACCATCATGTTCATTGCTCGGCCTTGGTATTAAGATTAATAAAAAACAGTTTCGACCTCCTTTAAGTTTATTTCTCACCTCGTAGTTCGGACTTCTCAGATCGTAACTCGACTTTCCGGACTATATCGAAATTCCCTAACAACAATTGTCACCGTCTGTGGGGATACGATAAACTTTTCTATACTCTAAGACGAGGCCAAGATGACATGACCACTTCGAACGAGCAACAGCCCAAAACAATCCGAGCGAACTCCGAGCCCGCTCGCTCCGAGTTTGACCTCGCCAAGTCCACCAAACGAGGCACAATCACCACTTCCCCAACCGACACCCAAATCAACCAAACCAGGGAAGCCAACACCCACCAAGACGAGGCGCATTCGGATACTCAAGACCAGAACGTCTCTTCCCTTATAAAGACTCTTATGACACAAATTGACGAGCAAACTGGGGACAGAAACGCCCGCTTCGACCTACTCGGAAGCAATCAAGACACGTGTAGAGAACATATCAACTACCTACAAACTACCGGGCATCACGCGTCCCAAACAACTGACAACCCGACTCTGTGGCTCCAAAGGGTCATGTTCGGTGAAACGCCGCCCATGAATACCGAATCAAGCAGGCAACCACTCATACCCCCAGGTCCATCGTCAACCGGGGTCATCCAAAGTCAGGCTGAAACCAGCAGAAATAGCAAGCTCGAGTCGCTCAAGATTCAGCTGAACCATATGACGAAGTTCATAAAGCCACCAGCTCAGCCCCTGAGATTGATCAGGAACACACCATTCACGAACAGGATAACAGGAACGCCGATCAGGCACCCCAGAAAGATCAAACTACCGACCTACGAAGGAAACTCAGATCCCCGACAGTACCTGGCGGCTTTCAGCATTGCAATGGGGCGAGCCCAATTTTCACCCGAAGAACGCGACGCTGGTTTCTGCCAGCTATTCGTCGAGAATCTCAGCGGTACCGCCCTCAACTGGTTCTCAAGCGTAGAGGCGCATTCAATCGAAAATTACCACCAGTTGACAACCACCTTCTTGAAGCATTACTTCATGTTCATCCAGGAGGGCGCCTCAAGCGCCGACCTTTGGGCCGTGAGTCAGGGACCAAAAGAACCTCTTAGGTCGTATATCGACAGGTTCAAAGTTATCGTCTCAAAAATCACGGTAACCGATAAAGAGGGGATTCTGGCACTTCGAAACGGGCTTTGGTACGATTCGCCATTCCGCGACGAGCTGGCCATAAACAAACCACAAACCCTTGAAGACGCCCTCCACCGAGCAGCCGTCTTCATCGAAATAGAGGAGGAAAAGGACCTACTCGCCAAGAAATTTGCCTCACCTAAGAAGGGAAAGGATCCAACATCCGAAAGCCTCGACGACAAAGGGAAGAAAGCAACAACATGCCATGTCAGCAAGCAAAAAACAAGCCAAAAATTGGGGCGCAACCACCCAAGCAATCAGCAAAATCAACCGTAGAACAAGTACGTACGAACCGACGATTAGAAAAAAACCTTCTGCACATTCCACCAGCGCTCCAGACA
Organism: Orychophragmus violaceus; assembly: GCA_030180135.1. Taxonomy (NCBI): domain Eukaryota; kingdom Viridiplantae; phylum Streptophyta; class Magnoliopsida; order Brassicales; family Brassicaceae; genus Orychophragmus; species Orychophragmus violaceus. Next base: position 15,801,538 of record CM058236.1, read on the forward strand.
CAGCACCATGGAATGCCGACACCTTCGGAGTCTCCTATTCGGCGATTATCAGAAAGGGGTAACGAACATAACGAACTGAAATGCTCCAGCAACATCCCCCGGAAATCGGGAGGCACCACGACAACCCAAAAACGAGGGAGAAGAATTCAAGCTCGCCCAGGAGGAGAAAGCGAGGCAAACGGGCCAACAGCGAGCAGAGCAGGGACATATCGACATAAAATCACCAAAGCAAACCCGCGACGACGACGAGGAGGACACGCCCACGCCTTGAAAGCGGATCAACATGATCATGGGAGTACTCCCCACCTGTACCGATTCGGTACGATCAATAACAGCTTACAGTCAAGAAGCCGACGGACGGCAGCAGTGAAATAGGAACATTCCCAAAAAACTGAAACCAGGCACTAAGATCACCTTCACCTCAGAAGACGAAGAAGGTCTCGATAAGCCGCATAATGACCCGCTCGTCGTTGAACTCCAGATAGTCGACTGCGAAGTCACCAAAATCTTGATCGATACGGGAAGCTCGATCGACCTCATATTCGAAGAAACACTTCAAAGGATGGAACTGCACGACTACAGGATGAAACGTTTGGAAAAGCCTCTCACTGGGTTCGCCGGGGATACGACAACCATGATCGGGACAATCAAACTACCAGTACACATCGGACGCATGACCAAGGTCGTCAAGTTTGTCATCATAGACCGGCCCGCAATCTACAACGTGATCTTGGGAACTCCATGGATTCATGCCAGAGCAGTACCCTCAATGTATCACCAATGCATAAAGTTCCCGACCCCAATAGGAATCTTCACGCTCCGAGGAAGCCAGAAAATCTCTAGATACTACTTCACAGTGGAGCGCAAGGTAAGACAGACATCATGCCTCATATCCGAGCAGACGAGTACCACTTCAAATTCAGAAAAAAGCGGGCAAGATTCGCCCGTTGGCCGAGAGATCGTCCCAGCAAGCATCATCATCCCCAAGTAAACTCTAAAGCTCTACCCAAAATATATAAATACAAGTAATCCAGCTGCGACTCAAAAATTTGTAAAAAAAAACTACACTCGGCTTGATCTCTCCTCGGGGAGTACATAGGCAACCTTTACGGGGTGCAGCCACTTTCACGTTTTAATTCAAAAAGTACTTTTCTTTTGTAACTACACCCCCTAACACCTAACCATCGACATTTTGGCCAAATGGTCGATCAAATAAACACGTGTTCCATGCACAATGACATTGCGTCACATCGTCGATTTTAGCGACCTTAAGCCGGGGCCAGACCCGCACGAGTACTTAGAAAAAATTTGTAAGCAGAATCTCCTTCGCATAACTATGTTCAAGGACTCCATAGGATAAGTCGAGCTCGTACTCGCACCTAGATAACTAAACAGATGACAAGATATGCCGAGCCAAAGCTTGAAGAAGATTACAACCGAATTAGTGTAGATAAAGACTCTTCTCAAGGATTTGAGAATTGAATCATCAGAACCAATCACCATGCATTGTGATAATCAAGTTGTTATCTACATTGCATCAAACTCAGTGTCTCATGAGAGGACCAAACACATTGAAGTATATTGCCACAAGGTCAGGTAGGTAAATGGTGGAGCAAGGAGTGATTTTGCCTTATTACACAAGAAGAGAAGACCAACTTATGGATATCTTCACATAGGCGACAAGCTTGAAGGTATGTGAGTCCATTCACTCAAAGCTTGGACTCATAGACATTTCAATACCATGATCCCTAAACCGTGAAGCCTATACTCTTTTTCCGTAACTGTAGTTTTGTCCCAAGAGGTTTTTTAAACTTAGGTTTTTAATGAGGTAGGTCTTCAAAGTTGCAAAATTGATTTCGAATCTCTTGTAGTCAAGCTTGAGGAAGAGTATTGAGATGAAGCCCAAGGAGTGCAATATCAAAGTGCATTATCAGATACTTTTAATCAAAGTGCATTATCACGGATTTTCACTACCTTGCACATTGTGATAATGTGCATATTTAAGGACATCTGAAGAATGTGCAAAGTCAGGAAGTTTCTAGTGAAGTGAAAAGTCAGGGATGTGCAAAACCAGTACCTAATAGATCCTTTGGTGAGTTTGGAATAGGAGTGGCGTGATTGACACAAGGAAGTGTCACATGTTGGTTTAAGGAAGGACATGTCACTATCCTTCCCAACCGTTGGGATACATCTGTTTTTATATTCTTCCTGTTTATTTTAATTCTAAGCTAGGTTTAAGTGTATCATGTCCCTCATATATATGTAATGAGACCTAAAGAAAGAAATATACTTTTGGGAGTTCTTCTTCCCTTAATGCATTTCGAATTCTCTCTCCAATTCTTCATGAGTCTCTTATGTTTTTCATACTTTATAGCTTGATTCTTGATTTCTTGCATCCGAAAATCCATTCATACTCTCTAAATCTAACACCTTCACCATGTTTCCCACGTTCAAAAACACATAAAGAGGAAGACTTCCTCCATCAGAAGGAACAAGACTCCTTGGACGCCACAACCAGCATTAGATGTAAACAAAGGGAAGGCGCCTGAGCTAGAGTCAAGGTTCAAGAAGCTATGGATGACACACTTAAGACCACACGGCCAGAAACCAGTAAGACCTTTAGCCTTTAAGCTAGAGATATTACATGCTTTACGTGTCAGGGAAAATGACATTACACAAGGGAATGCCCAAATCATGAAGTTAGGATCATCAAAGTCAATGGCGAACATGATTCTCAAGACGAGGCAGAAGAGGCTGAAGGTTCAGAAAATAACATTGTGGATTATCGAGACACTAATGAGCTACTGGCTGTAAGGAGAGCTCTCAATTCACTCTTTGAACAAGAAACAATCCAAAGAGAGAACATCTTCCACTCTCGGTGCCCCATCAACTCAAAGGTATGTAGTCTTATAACTGATGGTGGTTCTTGCACTAACGTTGCCAATAACTATTTGGTTGAAAAGCTAGGATTGCCAAGGACCAAGAATCTGAGTACATCCAAGCTAAAGCTGTTAAACAATGATACCAAGTGTCTGATAGTCGAACAAGTCATTATACCATTCTATATAGGTAAGTATGCTGACCAAGTATTATGTGATGTTGTGCCTATGCAAGCATGTCAAATACTACTAGGTAGGCCTGGCAATTTGACATGGATACTATGCACAAAGGTTGTAACGCGCCTTTCCCGTTGTCCGCTGACCGTCGAGCTGGCCGGTCAACAATAAAACAAGAACATGACCGATCGAACCAGAGTAGGCCAAACGAGAAAAGTGCGTGACAATACGAAGCCAGAGACAGTCTGGTTTGAGACCAAGGCTTTCACCAAGCCGTCCTTGACCCTGTTTACCTCGCTTCCACAGTACAATGATTTTCAACATGTATTGCTTCCACAAGTTGTGTCGGTTCAGACTAACCAAATATCATGAAAGCGATTTCATTTCTTAGTAATTTAAGTCTCTTACAAATAATTTGCCTATTTAAATCTAATTACAAACAATCAAAAATAAATATGCGCTATGAAAACCCGAACCTAACAAAATCACACAAAACATCAAATCAAAATCCCCGATCCGCAAGCAATCCCGAAACTACATCAAGGACCTCTCACGTCCGTCGCTGCTAAACCAGAAAACAACAAAAAAGGCTAATGAGTGATCTAGAATCACCCAGCGAGTCGTTCCCCACTAAAGGCTTTTAATCTAACCTACAAATATTAATCCTGCCCCAAAACCCAAAATAACAATCATAAAGAAGAAAATAACCTATCACATGCCATTGTGACTTGATAAGCCCACAACACACAATCATTATATAGAAACAAGAAAGACAACGGAAATCGAAGTCACTGCGGCACATGCCCTCGATTAGACTCGATCTATCTATCGCGAAAACCAACACTAACACCACTGGGCCCACTATGCAAACTAGGTAACTTCCATGGGAACACTTAGTTACCGCCATGGTAACTATAACTACCCACGACTTCTAGACATAAACATAAAGTCCTACGACCTGGGACACTGTTCTTAGTCCATCGATACACAGCGACTCGGACTACCCCTAGATAACCTAAGCTTCCATGCATTCTGGCCCTAGGATATGACCCCGTATTCTACGGACCACACACCTACCGGCGTCACTCAGTAGTTTAACACCATAACCAGAATCACAACGTGAACCGGTCAGGAAACTACCCGAGGATCCAATCGGGTCGGAAGTACCGGAACGCTTTCAATCGACTTGTGGGATCTAACGCACCCTAGAGTCCTACTACATAAAGTAAACACCCAGACTCACTGGGACTCTACACATCAAGAAAGACCGACAAGGTCAAAAGGTGACTTAAAAACAACCCCAAGCTATTCCGCCAGTCCTATTCCACCACCACCACCAACCTTATCTGGTTCTATACCGGATTAGGTACTACCAAACTTACCCGGCCCCGGGACTGAGATAAGTGTCACACAACAATGTCTAACCGGCCAACACTGGAATAGACTAAACAAGCAATCATGCACACAAAACAACATCAAACCAATACACCACAATTGATTAACAAACAAGCCTTTAAGTTCAATAACTTACAAACAATTAGTCTGCTACCTTGAGATTAGCGTATTGCTAACCCCGTAGACGGCTCAGAGTTTAATTAACCTTTTAATTTATATTTCCTAGTATCTTTTAGTAATCTCTTCAATCCGTCGGTTTAGGATTAGTAAACTTACTAATCCCCGACATCTAATTATTCTTAACTTTAAATTCGTTTAACCCATTGGCCGCCTAATGTCACTAACCCACCCCGTCATTATATTCTATAAGGTTTGTTAAGTAATTTAATTTTATTTTAAACACATCTTAATTCATGTATATAGATTCATTTAATATTTTTCTTAATAGAATATATATGCATATACTTCCTAAACATGCCAGTCTATATGAATGCAATAATCAACGAGCAATCAACGGATTAACAAATATTAATGATTGCATATCTAACATGCATATATAAATCCTAATCAATTCATTTACTAAGCCGATATCAATCAATTAACATCCAATTACGGGTACTACGGTTTAAGGGTTTCGCTATCTATATGACATAAACTACAAATGCAATAACCGACTCACAGTGTAATAGGTGTGACAGATGACGGATGTGGCAGATGTGAACTTCCGAGATCGAGTAACTGGAATCCCAAACCTTTCCTGAACCCACGAACCAAATCACGAACAACTCGGAGCTAACCGTACCAGAAACGGCCGTTGACCATGCGCGGACCGGCTTTTACCAGTGTTGACAGGAATTTACCGACCGTTGACCGTTGACCACTGACCACTGACTGTTAACCACACCTAAACCAGTGTTGACCGAGCCTTAACTACCACTGAACCGAGTTGACGAGACTTGAACCGGATTGAACCGGTAATTGATTAGCCCTAGATTTCCTGGCGAGAGACAAGCGCGTAGATCGGCGGCTGAGATCGCTCCCCGGCTAATACGATCAGGGTTTTAATCCCTAGATCTACACTGCAAGTACACAGACGTGACAGTAGTATATAGGGTATCGAAATCCACAGAGACTCTAGACCTTACGATAGATTGTAGAATTGTCAAGTTAAGCTAGGTGAAATTAATAGAAACTAAATAGCAAGCAGAAAAGTAAATCAGTAGCAGGAGTGGTTTGTAAGCAATCAACTAAAAGCGCTAAGTCTAGGGAGTTCTCAGGAATTCAGACAAGCAGATTAACATTCAATCAGGATCAAATTAAGTCCGGTTCTAGAACTCAAACATAGATATAGAACTAACCAACTTTCGTTGCGAGAATTCTCTAAGTCTAATAGCAGAAACCCAAATTTCTTTGCAATTCCTAACAGATTAAACTAGCCTTAAGTGCAGGTTCGATATGTTCACAATTAAATTAAACCAAATTTATTTGCGGATAATTCAATTGCTCAACCTAAATAGTTCAGATTATAAATTACACTTTCGTGTCAATTTAATAACCTAAAGTCTAGATTCTAAGTGATCAGGTTAGAAACTAGTATCAAGCACAATTCAGGTTGAAGAACAAATAAATTATGAATCCTAAACTGATGAATTAATCTAACAAGTCATAAAAACCTTTAAGAGAATCCCTAAACCTAACTATGAATCTACTCAGACATGATCAATGAAACACAAATCAATGAATAAGTAAATTGCATAAATAGAGAGTAAGAATAAAAGGGGTTCCAAATCTTCTCCAAAAGCAGGAAGCAGTACATAATTAGATCAGCCCCAAAAGCTCTAAAATCTCTATGCTCAAAGTATGAAAGCGTAAGTAAGCGTGTAGCCTAAACAATGGCTTAAAAACCCTAATATAATGGTCTAATCACGGCTGGGGCTTCTTTGTAATTATAAAAAACTTCTAGGCTAAATTGCAATTTCCAATCTCTTCATTAAACCGTCGAGAATTGTCTGACTCGCGTGTGTGTCGATCGATGCACAAGATGTGTCGATCGATGCACACCTCTATTTTGGACAGTGAACTCTTCCTCTCGGGTTAAATCTCCAAAATGCTCCAGAATGCGCCATAATCTCTAATTCCGCTCCAAACGTACTTAGACCTGATAAACACCTATAATGACTCTAAAACATAGTAAAAGACTCGATAAATAAGACATATACCATGGTTAAAAACCCTAAAATCCATGGTATATCAACTCCCCCCACACTTAGCCTTTGCTTGCCCTCAAGCAAAACAGAGAACTAGAATATGCTGAAGAGGTTTGAAAACTTTCAGAAACTCTTTTCATCTTAGAAGCAACAACACTCAGATTCCCCTTAGTAAGCCACTGAAAGATTTCACCTGCAAGACATCAAGACCAACATATACTTCCCCCACACTTAGCAACTGTCCTGAGTAAACTCCACAATTAATCCAAAGCATTCAAATTCACCCTACTGATTTCTATAAGCATTTAAGTGCGGTCTCACCTAAGGATTATCGATCAAAGGGCACATGGATTCTTACTATGTTAGCTCTAGACCACCATACTATCTTTTTCTGGTTCCTTCTTCTCTTTTCCCTTCCTTAGCATCCGATTTCTCCCTATTGGGTATCATTTTATTTTTTTTATCTGTGCTCTTCCCGTTATGGGGTGTACTTTGGACACATTTCATGAATGCACAGGAGATAATAGGGGTCTCTACCACTCCCGTGACCACTTCGGAGCTACTAGCTCATCCTCAGTTTATTATTCTCTTTTTCCATTATTTTTTACTTTAAGGAAGGGGAGAAGGGAACCTTACTTGGACAGGTTTACAAGCTGTGTCTGAACTAACAGAGGAATCCGACTCAAGGTATACCAAGCCCTTAGGTGAGAAAATTAAGTCAAAATTAAGGGTGAAGTCAGTTAAGGATCCTCTGAGTACCTGAATTGATGTGGGTGTCCTCAGTAGGCTGATCTGCATTGGTTTTTCTAATAGTCATAGATTAATCATGCAAGCTCATCCCAATGGTTACTTAAGTTCCTGCAAATGTTGTTAACTTCTCAAAAATTCATTGTTTCTTACTTAAACTGTTTTGACTCGATAAAACAAATTTTAGACTGACTCTAAGAAAAGAAAAGTGTGCGTCACTAGCTACCTCCCCTATACTTGAAACACACTGTCCCCAGTAGGGTCAAGCCTAGGATCAGTGAGAAAAATAAATCGGAAGGAAACAGACCGAGAAAGGTCAGAACACTTACCTGTCGTCGTCCTGCGTCGATCGATGCCACAAGGGTGTCGATCGATGCAAGGCGATTATGCTCACTGGCAAACCGTAAATCGAAACTGTGTCGACCGATGCACTATGTGTGTCGATCGATGCAGTGCGATTCTGCCTGTTTTTCTCACGCCTTTGAACACACACAAAACAGAAAATCAAAAACACCAAATCAAAAAGAAAAATGAAAACAAAAACGAACCTAACAGTGGGTTGCCTCCCACTCAGCGCTCTTTTAACGTCATTAGCTTGGCGTTTCAGTTGACTCAGGCAGGGGGTGCATTATCCAGAGGCAGAATCTGTCCTCTCGGAATCTCGGCCTTAACCCAATAATGCTTCACCCTCTGTCCATTCACAGTGAATTCTTTACCTTCTTGGCTTGTTAGAACTACAGCTCCATAAGGGCGTACCTCCTTGATTGTGAAAGGACCAGACCACCTCGATCTCAGCTTACCTGGAAACATATTGCAAACGAGAGTTATACGAAAGTACCTGATCATTTGGCTCAAATTGTCTAGAGACAATCTTCTTGTCATGATAAGCCTTAGTCCTCTCCTTGTACAACTTTGAGTTCTCATAAGAAAAATGTTTAATCTCATCCAACTCATTAAGCTGCACCAATCTCCTCTTTGCAACAGACTTAAGATCGAAATTCATCTGCTTCACAGCCCATGCTGCTTTGTGCTCTAGCTCTACTGGCAGATGACATGCTTTTCCATACAGTAGATAGAATGGAGTAGTCCCAAGTGATGTCTTGAATGCAGTCCGGTAAGCCCATAGGGCATCATCCAGCTTTGCTGCCCGATCCTTCCTTGTCTTCCCAACTGTCTTCTCTAAGATCTCCTTGATCTGTCGTTAGAGACCTCGACTTGCCCACTAGTCTGAGGGTGATAAGGAGTAGCGACTCGGTAATGAACTCCATGCTTCTGTAGCAGCTTCTCGAAGACCTTATTAATAAAATGAGATCCTCCATCACTAATTACTATCCGAGGAACTCCAAATCTAGGGAATATGATGGTCTTAAACAGCTTAATAACCACCGAAGAATCATTGGTTGGACTAGCTATTGCTTTCACCCACTTAGACACATAGTCCACAACAACCAAAATGAACTTATTCCCATAGGATGAGGGAAAAGGACCCATGAAATATATACCCCAGCAATCGAAAACCTCAACCTCAAGAATGAAATTTTGAGGCATCTCATGCTTCTTACTGATTTTCCCTCTCCTCTGATAGGCATCGCACTGAGAGACAAAAGAATGAGCGTCTCTAAACATCGTAGGCCACCAGAAACCTGCTTGCAGAACCTTAGACACAATCTTGAAAGTAACAAAATGTCCAGCATAATCTGATCCGTGACAGTGGAATAAGATATCTGGAACCTCTGATTCATCAATGCATCTCCTGTAAAGACCATCCGAACAGTGCTTGTAGAGATAAGGCTCATCCCAGTAGTATCGTCTGAGCTCTCTGAAGAACTTCTTATTTTCATACCCCCTTCAACTCATCTGGTTCGGTCTCTGCAGCCAGGTAATTAGCTATATCTGCATACCAGGGTCGACTGGTCATCGCGACAACATCAACTTCGAAGTCGTATTGTCCAATTTGAACCTTAAAAGGTTCTGGGCTCGTATCCGCACTGAAACGATCGTCGCGTAGGGCAACATCGATAGTTGCGTCCTCGTCACATGCATCGATCGTCACAGATGTTGCATCGATCGACACAATGCGATTAATTCGACAGTTCAGAAAATTCATGTCCAAATCCATCTCAAATACTGTCCCGATCGTATAGACGTCCTCCTCAGGCAAGAAATCATTAATGGGCACGTCTTCTTCAACCAGAATCCTTGACAGATGGTCAGCAACTCCATTCTCAACTCCCTTCTTGTCCCTCACTTCAATGTCAAACTCCTGAAGCAACATAATCCATCTCAACAATCTTGGCTTAGCATCCTTCTTCTGCATCAGATACTTCAGAGCTGAATGATCAGTGTGTACAATCACTTTAGAACCAACAAGATAGGGCCTAAACTTCTCAAATGCAAAGACAACAGCCAACAACTCCTTCTTCGTAGTGGCATAGTTCCTTTGCGCATCATCTAGTGTCCTGTTGGCATAGTAAATAGCATGAAGCTTTATGTCCTTCTTCTGCCCCAGAACAGCTCCTACAGCATAATCACTTGCATCGCACATTACCTCAAAAGGTAAATCCCAATCTGGTGGCTGAACTATAGGAGTACTCACTAATGCTTGCTTGATCTGTTCAAATGCAATCTGACAATCTGCAGTGAACTCAAACTTGGTATCCTTACACAGCAAAGCAGTTAGTGGTCTAGCAATCTTACTGAAATCCTTGATGAACCGTCTATAGAAACCAGCATGTCCAAGAAAGCTCCTCACAGACTTCACAGAATCAGGTGCCTGAAGGCTGGTCATGACCTCAATCTTAGCGCGGTCTACTTCGATCCCTGCTTCAGACACTCTATTTTCAATAACAATGCCATCTCTGACCATGAAATGACATTTCTCCCAATTAAGAACCAAGTGTTTCTCCTCACATCTAGCTAGCACTTTGCACAGATTATCCACGCACGCATTATAAGATGATCCGTAGACTGAAAAGTCATCCATAAACACCTCCGTAAAGTCCTCAATCATATCATCAAATATGGACATCATGCATCTCTGGAAGGTGGCTGGTGCATTACAAAGTCCAAAAGGCATCTTGCGGTATGCAAATGTGTCATATGGACAAGTAAAGGTAGTCTTTCCCTGATCCTCTAGATGGATGGGAATCTCGAAGAAACCTGAATATCCATCGAGGAAGCAATAGTAAGGGTGATTTGCTAACCTCTCCAGCATCTGATCAATGAAAGGTAAAGGGAAATGATCCTTCCTTGTCGCAGCATTGAGCTTCCTGTAATCTATGCACATCCGGTGTCCAGTCATAGTCCTTGTAGGAATCAGCTCGTTCTTCTCATTCTTCACTACTGTAACTCCACCTTTCTTAGGCACTACATGGACTGGACTAACCCAATCGCTGTCTGAAATCGGATAGATGATCCCAGCATCTAGGAGCTTCATGATATCCTTCTTTACCACATCCTTAAGATTAGGATTCAGCCTCCTCTGATGCTCAACAGATGTCTTAGACTCGTCCTCAAGATGTATCTGATGCATGCACAGCTCTGGAGAGATACCTGAAATGTCATTAAGAGAATAGCCAAGAGCTTTGTGATGCTTGCGCAGCTTGCTTAGCAGTAAAGTGATCTCTCCGTTGTTCAAACTAGCATTAACAATCACTGGATATGTTGAATTAGGTCCAAGAAATGCGTACCTTAGCCCGGATGGAAGTTGTTTCAGCTCAATCTTCGAGGCTTTATCCTCTGCCCAGTCTCTGTCGACCTGCAACGATCGATGCACTAAAGGTGTCGATCGATGCAGAGTCGTGTCAGACACATCTAACTGCATCACTTTCTCAGCAGAATCCATTAGCCTCGCATAGCAGATTGCGGGCTCGTCTTGCAGAAGCTCCAGCTCCATTATAGAGCTTAGTAAAGCTCTCTCTAGCGGATCCTCAGCATGTGTCTTATGAAAGTAATCTGCAGCCAAATCACTGAGTGTATCCACATAAAAGGTCTGTCCGTCGATGGTTGGTCTCTTCACCAGTTTGTCCATGTCAAAGCTCATCTTCAGATCACCCACATTCAGAGTTATCTTACCTCTCTGGCAGTCAATCATCGCACCAGCAGTAGCCAAGAAAGGCCTACCCAAAATCAGTGGATCCTTTGGTTCCTCTCCATACTGCAGAACCACAAAATCAGTAGGAATCACACATTGGCCAATCATTATAGGCACATCTTCCAATATTCCTTCAGGAATTCTGATTGTTCTGTCTGCTAAGACTAATGAGATCCTAGTGGGCAGGAAGTCAGTCATCCCAAGTCTCTTGGCAACAGAGAAGGGCATAAGGTTCACACTAGAACCAAGATCACATAGAGATCTCTCAAATCTTTCCCTGTAGATACCACAATCCAACACAAAGCTTCCTGGATCTTTCAACTTCTCAGGAATTCTGCCCTGAATCACTGCACTACACACCTCTGTGATCATCATTACACTCTCCTCATCAGACCATTTACCAGCTAGTAAGTCCTTAAGATATCTCTTCATCACAGGAGTAGTCTGCATAGAGTCAATCAAAGGCACCTCAATCTTCACCTTTTTAATGATCTCTTGGCACTTAGCATACTGCCTATCATTCTTAGTCTTCCTGGGGTTATTAGGAAAAGGGACCTTAGGCTTGTAAACCCTTTCATTCGACTTCTTCAGCTTCTCAGTGTTTGAACTCTCGGCAGTCACCTTGTGTCGATCGTTGCTAGTGTTGCATCGATCCTCAAAGTCATCAATGTGATCCATCGGCTGCTCATGTGGGAGACCATGGAAAGGATTCTGCCTCGGCAGAGTGTAGTAGACGGTCTTGATTTCAAAATCATTCCTCTCAAATCCAGGAGGTACAATTGCTGACCTGTTAGCATATAACTCATCCGGTCGGTTATAGTCAACAAGAGTCCTCTCATTAGCAGCAAGCATCTGCCTCTGACCTTCAGGTTCAGGTTCAGGTTCAGGATCAGGGATCACACGTCCCTCAGCATCAATCCTTTGCCCAGCAGCATTGTACGGATTGTTCGATTGGTCTCTCAGAACACCCTGAGCATCAGGTATCAGAATCAAGCAATTTTGCACCATCCTTGCTCGTTGACCTTTTCTGTTTGTTCTCTCTAGTCTAGCAAGTTCCTCAAGCCTGAGATTAACGAGATTAGTGTTCGGATTACTTATGGTCTCACGTGTCTGCATAAACCATCGGTAATCGTAGTGCAACGATCGATGCTAGGATACAACGATCGATTCAACTCGAGTCGCCTTGTGTCGATCGATTCAAAAGAATGCGTCGATCGATGCAAAGCGAAAATCAGACCTGCGACAGAGAAAAACAGAGAAATTAGTAACAAAAACAAAAAACAAAAAACCTAGTCTAAACTTTAAATTCAAATCTATCGAAGACTCAAAAGAGTCCCCGGCAACGGCGCCAAAAACTTGATACGATCAGAGTTTTAATCCCTAGATCTACATTGCAAGTGCACAGACGTGACAATAGTATATAGGGAATCAAAATCCACAGAGACTCTAGACCTTACGATAGATTGTAGAATTTTCAAGTTAAGCTAGGTGAAATTAATAGAAACTAAATAGCAAGCAGAAAAGTAAATCAGTAGCAGGAGTGGTTTGTAAGCAATCAACTAAAAGCGCTAAGTCTAGGGAGTTCTCAGGAAATCAGACAAGCAGATTAACATTCAGTCAGGATCAAATTAAGTCCGGTTCTAGAACTCAAACACAGATATAGAACTAACCAACTTTCATTGCGAGAATTCTCTAAGTCTAAAAGCAGAAACCCAAATTTTTTTGCAATTCCTAACAGATTAAACTAGCCTTAAGTGCAGGTTCGATATGTTCACAATTCAATTAAACCAAATTTCTTTGCGGATAATTCAATTGCTCAACCTAAATAGTTCAGATTCTAAATTATACTTTCGTGTCAATTTAATAACCTAAAGTCTAGATTCTAAGTGATCAGGTTAGAAACTAGTATTAAGCACAATTCAGGTTGAAGAACAAATAAGTTATGAATCCTAAACTCATGAATTAATCTAACAAGTCATGAAAACCTTTAAGAGAATCCCTAAACATAACTATGAATCTACTCAGACATGATCAATGAAACACAAATCAATGAATAAGTAAATTGCATAAATAGAGAGTAAGAATAAAAGGGGTTCGAAATCTTCTCCAAAAGCAAGAAGCAGTACAGGATTAGATCAGCCCCAAAAGCTCTAAAATCTCTATGCTCAAAGTATGAAAGCGTAAGTAAGCGTGTAGCCTAAAAAATGGCTTAAAACCCCTAATATAATGGTCTAATCACGGCTAGGGCTTCTTTGTAATTATGAGAAACTTTTGGGCCAAAGTGCAATTTCCAAACTTGTGTGTCGATCGATGCACAAGATGTGTCAATCGATGCACACCTCTGTTTTGGACAGTGAACTCTTCCTCTCGGGTTAAATCTCCAAAATGCTCCAGAATGCGCCATAATCTCCAATTCCGCTCCAAACGTACTTAGACCTGATAAACACATCTAAAATTCCAAACCTTAATTTAAAATTTTATCCTCCAAACCATATATCCTAAACACAACCCACTAAACCCTATACACTAAACCGTAATCAAATTCTAAATCTAACTCTTTCATAAACTATAAAATCAAAATATAAATTAATTATATATACAAAACTAATATTTAAAATCTATAGTATAAACAAAACTATACATAACTAACACATAAAACTCTAAACCCTAAACAAACCCTATAACTCTAAAGTATAAACAAAATTCTAATTAATAAAATTCTAATTACTATAACATATCCAAAACTAATATTCAATACACATAAAAGAAAAATATTTTACATTTGGTTTGGTTTTGGACAAACAAATCTTTATGGTTTAAGACTTAGATTAAGGAAATATGATTTAGGTAATGTTACTTTATCTTGGATCCTAAACCCCAAAAAAAAATCTAGTCATAATGAATAAATGCTATACCACCAAACTCCAAATTCTATAAAAAATTGTATAAACAAAATTAAAATCAAATTTAATCATTTTATTATTTAAATAATTTTAGTTATTTTATATATTCATTTCTATTATTTTAAAATCATTTTTAATAATTTAAAACTTTTAGAAGTTTTTATCTTTTATATTTTAAATATAACGTTTTTAAAAAAAATATTTATCCATTTCAATGATTTTTAAATTATTTTCGATTTTTATATATTAAGTAACCTAAAACAATTTTTCTATTGGATAATAATCCATCACACAGATCAAGAATGATGACCATTGATTAAAACTTATTAAGGGTTCAGATTGCTTTTTGGGGTACACACAGATCACCTTTACAGCCATTAGATCTAAATCGCATCAATCAACGGTTCATATTGCTTAAAACTGTTTTTTTCTTTCTTTACACCACTTCTTATTCTTCATCTTCTTTGTGAGGCCACCATTTTTCAGATAAAAAAAAAATCAATTATTTTTTACCCTTCTCCCTTTCAACTTCTACATCACTAGCCTACACCCTTCTCCCCTTCATCTCTTCTGTGACTATCCTCCACCATTTTTCACCCTTCTCTCCTTCATCTTTTTCACCAAGAGCCTCCACCATTTTTAGATCCAAAAAAAAATCGATCTGTTTTCGAATCTATCATCCATGGCAACGATTGTCACTCATCTTCTCCTCTTCTCGTCATCCTCTTTGTCACTTTCGTTTTGCTCCTCTCTCAAAACTTCCTCTGACACAGCCCAGCCTCTTCTGGCCTCTCCTCCGCCGTCCGTCACTCCACGGCGTCCGTCACGCATCACCACTTCGCCGTCTATCACTTCCACGCAGCTCCTCCTCCTGGTGTTTCACAGATGTGTTTTTCTGTAGAAGGTGGTGGTGGAAGTACAAAGGCTGCATCAATGGCGAAACTTTTTCCTTTTCTTTTTTAATTGCTTTTTTTTCCAATTGCTTTTGTTTAAGAGAAAAGTCATAAAATAGCACAAAAAACATACCTTATCATAAATATAGCACCAAAGAAAATAATTCACATTTTAGCATTATTTTAATTACAAAGATTTTTATAGCATTATATAATTTAGGGTTTATGGTTAATTATTTAGGGTTTAGGGTTTATTATATAGGGTTTAGGATTTAGTATTTAGGGTTTAGGGTTTATTATTCAAGGTTAGGGTTTAGTATTTAGGGTTTAGGGTTTAGTATTTAAGATTTAGGGTTAGGGCTAATTTAGTGACAAAACATGTTTTTGTGCTATTTTTATGATTTTTCTTTCTTGGTGCTATATTTTTGACAAATCATGTTTTTGTGCTATTAATGCGATTTGCCCATTGTTTAATTAGTTAACTTTGTTTTTTTTTTGTTTTTTTTTAATTTCTTCTTCGGCGGTGGGCGTGGAGGAGCTGCGTTGGCTTCTTCTTCTTTTTTTTGGTCATTTTCGTTTTTAGTTTAATTTATATATTTCAATTAATTTATATTAATTTTATGTATTTAGTTTTTGTATATTGATTTTAATTTAATTTGTAGTTTTGTTTTAATTATTGTTATATCAAATTAATTTTTGTAATTTTTTTAAAAAACTTTTGACATCAGCCACATTTAATTATGTGACAATACGTGACAAAAAGCATAAGTCACGAAATATAACGGCTTCGATTGGTAACACTCGTGGAATCGCGGAATGGTGGAAATAAAATAAAGCTGCGGAAATAATTTAAAATTTGCTGGAAAAAAATTGTAGAATAAGTTTTGTGTGATTGGATGAGTTTTGCGGAATGGCGGAATATTAAGATTCCACAAATAATCTACATATAGTTCACTTTTCCACTTAATGAATTTTTCTTTGTATTTTTTAAGCGAAAACGCAGACTTTTTTCCTATTCCGCAAATTTTTTTGATTGGTAAAATTCTTGCGGAATGGCGTTTTTAAACGCGATTCCGCCATTCCGCAGGTTACCAATCAAGGCCAACGTGACAAAACGTAGCTAATTTTGTCACGAATATATCGTGACAAAAACGTGGCTTTTTGTCACGATTTGGACACGGAAAAAAATAGTCACGATCGTATAGCCACATTTTTTTTCGTGACTAATTGTGGCTAAAACCGCTTATAGCCACGAAATATTTGCCATAGTCACGAAATAAAACGTGGCTATACAATATATTTTTACTAGTGTGAATTCTCCGTTACTGTCAAACTTTGAATCAGTACCAAACCCTGTAAGTCGCCACTCTGAAACTGATTTCACGGCTCTAATGCTTGAACTCTGAACCAACTGAAATGTACTCCCGATGCTTACTGACTTTGAAACACTGTCTTGCGCAATCTTCACCACACTGATCATTACTCTGACTGCCCATCCACTGATCTTGACTGAACGGATTCACCCTGAGTCTTGTTTCCATTTGCGCCAACTGATACTGCTCGAATTCACACTTTTGACTTCTCCACTTTGCTTTGACCTTCACAAATTATACAACACGAGCTTGCCATACTTTCACACGCCTCGAACTGATCCAACATGGATATTGATGTCTTCCAAATATCTTTGCTAACTCATCAAACTTGACGGCTTGCTTGAATCCTACTGTCACTGATATCTACACTGACTTGTACACTACTCGGGTCAACTACTTCATGGCTTTCTTGAACTCTGACTTGTCATTCGGGTTCGGGTTCGGTCTCGTGTTCACATCACATCGTCTATCACGTCATGCATCATAACTTAACAACACAACACTTGAGTGGTTAAATTGTTTCTAACTTACTCTCGATATCACTTCCTCATAGAGATATGGTTACTTAGTCATGTACCCGACGGTCACACATGGCTAAATAACAATAATCTATAATTCCGCTTCCTCGCAAATAAGCTTTCTAATAAAACTGCATATCAATTTCGAGCTTAGTTCTAACTAGCAGGTTTTCTAACTATTACTCATACCACAAATCTATCCGATAACCTAGCTTTTCGTCTACAACACTTTCTGGGTCTAAAGACCTACTACAACCGCTAATACTCAACCTTTCGATCTCTATGATTCGCTAATCCTAACTCGTAAGCTACCAGCAACTTAGCGATTCTACAATGCAATAATGCTCATCAATTAAACGAACAAACTAGCGATCAAGAGAATGCATCACTAACAACCTAGCGATCAGGCAAATGCAATGCTATTAATCTATCTGCAAATGAATGCATCGCTAGCGGTTATATCAATCAAATAATGCAATGCATCAAACAAGCTAACACCATAGCGATCAATTAAATGCGGTGATTCAAAATGATAAACTAGCAACCTAGCGAAAAGCAATGCATCAATCGAACACGCAATGAAACAATCAAAACCAAAATAAAACATCACGCAACAAACAATCACACAAGCAATAGATCGGGTCATCATCCTGGAATGTCAATGCGGTCGCCTCATGGGTCCTGGTGAGTGATCGCTTCTTCCGATCATCATTTTTTTCACATTGTAATTGTATTGCGTTCACAAACCATCTTATGCATGCAATAAAATTACTTTGTTACTCAAAATGATAAATCGAAATACTCGGCATCCACTATATACATAAATACATCCATATCCATACATCTGAGTTTTAGTACATAGTTTAAGCTGAAGTCTACTACAAAGCGGTCACCACATCATACCCAAAAACAAAATCAAGTACCGCTACATATCCGAAAGCCGCCAGTGACGAATAATACACTGATCTATATACAATCAAAAATGAGTTAGAGCCCCACTTAACTGGGCCTACTCTAATATCTAACCTAATGCCTCGAACAAGACCGGTATGCCCAGCAAAGGCAGAAATACGGCTAAGGGAAGTTCCCACTGGCATGTGTACCAGGGGGATGGTGCGGGTGTGAGGCAAGTGTGGACGGTGCTTGTAATACCATGATTCCAAAAATTGGGTCAAACGAGCAAAATAAAAGTCAACATGGGCAAAATAGTAATTTTTAAAAGTTGGAGGGCATTTTGGTAATTTTATCAAAATGTGAGCCGCAAGCCGAGATGGCCAAATGTTCTTCTTTTTAAGTAAATAAAACATTTATAAAACCAGAAAGTGAATGAATATATTTTAAACGGGGTTTTTGGACTATCGGGAATGGAAATCGAGAAAACTGAGAAATCTTGTAAAATTCATAACCGGAGCTAAGAGTATCCAAATGAGGTGATTCATGTTTGTAAATTCATCTAAAATCATCAAGAATCGGAATTTGGGGTTTGGAGGATTTATGGGATCAGCTAAAGAGTTTTAAAATATTAAACGCAAAAATGGCTAAACCGAAGAAACGGAACGGAACGGAGTTAAGGAAAAATCCAAGCGGATTGGTTCATTGGATTTGATCATGTTGAAACCTCAGAGTACAAGTGTAACCTACCCAGTGTCGCCACCTCACCTCCCTTGGTTCATGAATGGGTTTTTGGTGCAATGCACCCTTTGCATGGAATCAAACATCCTTTCAAACCATCAAACCTCATTCAACTAACCTCAAGCCCTCTCTCTAGCTCTCTCTCTCTCGGTCTCCCTTCTCTCTATCTGCACATGCAACCAGAAACCCAGCAATATTCTTAGATCTCCTAGAATATCATCAAGAACACTTAGTGTTCTTCATGACTTGGTGAGCAAGAAACAACCATAACTTCCAAACCCTTTGCGATCTCTATAAACCACTTGCACCATAGTGACCACCATTATATCCTCTCCACTCTCCACCCCTCATCCTCCTCCACTGTCGCCGGAGCCGGCAGAGAGTCGCCGGAAAGTTTATCGCCGGCGAGCCACCGCCGTGATCTTCTTCCTCTTAGCCGGTTTCTCAGCTCTTTCTTCTCTACGTGGATAGCTCTCTCATAAACAGCATCTCAGCCCCCGGAAAATCTCCAAACCGGCTGGTCAACGCCGGACCACCGTTGGTCAACGCTAGAGAACTCGCCGGAAAAGCTCCTTTGCCTCTCTCTCTTCAGCCTGTTCTAATTTAGGTGGTTAGGCAATGGGTTTGGGTTGGGTTAGCATCGGTTCAGCCTTGGGATTGGTTTAGTTAAACCGGACAAACCATTTGGTCAAACTGGTTCAACCAGTCAACGGTTTGATTTTGACCAATTTAGCTAAACCGGTCAATTGGAATTGGTTCAAGACGGTTTAGTTGGTTCAAGGAATTAGTCAACTGGTTCAAGAAGTCAATGATCAATGGTCAACGGTCAGAGGTCAACACCGGTCAACGCTGTCAGTTAACGCGGTCAACGCTGTCAGTTAACGCGGTCAACGTGGGAGAACGAGCCGGTCAACACTCGGTCAACATCCGTTCCATGTTTCCGTAGTTTGGATTGTTCGTGTCGGGGTTCAGGAAGGTTCGGGATTCAGCCGTTCGGTCTCGGAATCCGTCCGTTTGTCCATCCGCATTTTCCACTGTGAGTTGGCTTAAATTACATCATAGATAGTTAATCATATACACCGGGACTTACGAGCCAAACCTGCTCGGAACTTACGAGCCAAACCAGCTCGGATCCGAACATTTCCCTTCTCGTTTTCCAAGCATAATTCACTCCTTCGGAAGTTCCGAGCTGAATGCATCTCTTGGGAACTTCCGAGCTGAATTTTCTTCTCAAAACTTTCCGAACGGACATTCTACTTAGATCGTATAATCAAACATTTGTCGATATCTCCTTCTTTGTATGCGCAACTAGCCGCAATCCGTCTTCGGAAATATCGGCTTATACGTTCTTGGATGTTAAACCAAAATCGTCGGATAAAGTTAGAGGAAAAACGAATTTGGGCCCAAACATACAACATTCATATTTCCAAAACTTTGGGCCGAATAAAGAAGTCCATGCACAGCAGGACTCGGACCATCCGTTTTCAGCTCATTCGGAAAAATAGGTTAAGCCGCGGAAAGATAGTCGCCGAAGAGAGAAGATAAACTCGAATAAGTGAGGATGAAGATATCTTCGAGCTAAAGAGGAAAATCCGAGATGAAAAATGTAAATCTTAACGGAAATGGAAACATACGATAACATGAAGATTTCCGAATATCTCGCGGACGAAGATTCCCGAAGCCGACTTGCCGCAGCTATATAATGTTGGGAATGTCCTGAAATCTATTGTACTTACTCCAAGTGAAAGTCGTATTGTCGAGATGAGACAATCATATGACACTAGGTAGTCATAATGCTTTGCTAGAAGCCACTTATGATCAATGAGTTTAGAACTCATTGCTGGTGTTATATGATCCTACAGGGTCACACACCTAAGCAAACTGGGCGTTAAAGACGAGGTTGATCATTAATGTAATGATCCAGTGAATGCATATTTGATATGCATTCGATATCAATGTTCTGGGACAGCATCGATCGTTGCAGAGAGTGCATCGATCGATGCACTCGCGGATTAATCAGATTAATTCGGTTTAATCGTTGGTTAATTCCGTTGTGATTTAAGCCGACATATATAAGATATATGGTCGACCTAAACTCGTCCCTAACCTAATTCACAGCCACCAGAACTTGAATAGAAACCTCTTAAGAGATTGGATCTCTATAGGCACTAGCATCCCTGCTGTTCAGTTTGTGTGCGTGTGGATACCAGTAGAGGCGCAGCATTTGAGGCGCTCTAGATCTCGATTATCTGCAAATCTTCCGCTGCAAATCACCAGGTAAATCTGAGATCCCATAGATTCAATTACATGAACCCTAGATCTCAGGCTTGGAATTCAGACCAGGATTGCCTAATTGGATTAGGATCTGCTAGAAATTCCTTCAGTGGTATCAGAGCTTTAGGGTTCCACTGAATCTGTAGCATGTTGATTAGATTAGTTGAATCTGAATCTGTGTATGGTTGATACAAACTTGCTAAAATTCGTTTTCATGAAAAACCTAGTTTAGGGTTTGTTCGAAAAACGTCTTAGGGTTTTTCGCATGGTGTCGATCGTTGCCAATCCGGCATCGATCGACACAGGGCGAAAACCCGAATAAAATTTAGGGTTTTTCGCATGGTGTCGATCGATGCAGGGCGAAAACCCGAATAAACCTTAGTTTTCGCCTAGTGTCGATCGACACAAGCGTTGCATGGATCGACACAAACCTCGCGAGATTGATGAATCGGTTCAATTGGATTGGACTGGTTATCGAGTTTGGTTAATGATGGTTGAAAACTGTGAATGGTTTAATTGCGATTGGTTTGACCGGGTTGGTATCGATCGATGTAGCATCGAACGACACTGACCGATATTCAAAACCGGATCAATTGGATTGATCGGTTATCGCAGATTGGTTTTGGTTAATCAGCATCGATCGACACTAAAGTAGTGTCGGTCGACACAAGATTCGATGATTTAGGTTATGGAACCTGAAATCACAGAACCAAAGCAAGATAAATCAATTAATTAGAAGAATTAAAACATAATAAAACTGAACGTTTTAAATGATTCTGTTCCTCAATCAAATATCAAGTGATACTTGATGTCTTTCCAATCTTGTCAACTGTCAAGACTCGTTTCATTGAGTGATATGCTTGCAGTGCAAGGTATCCACAATTACATGAGTAAGGCAGGAAGTAATCGTGTTGATGGGCTTGCAGTGCAAGGCGTCAACAATTACATGACTTAAGAGATTGGTTTACTTGACTGGGCTATCAAAATCGTTTTGGGCCTAGAGACATCAGGTGGATTGGACATGAGATGTCAATCCACAACCAAGAGTTATATTGGATATAACTAGCAAAGAGTTGCTTACCTAGATAGCTAAAATTTGGGTGATAGCCAGTGGCTCACTCAAGTTTAGTGAAGTATGGGTCTTGGATCATTATATTCATCTGAGGAAACATTGTTTGAATATAATTCGAGTTTTCTTAATAGTTAAGACTTCTCATTTCTTGAACATCATAACTAAAACCTCCCTCGTTTTTCAGCTATGTCTAGCACAAACCATCGTAACAATTTCTCCCTGCGATCCGTTCTTGAGAAGGACAAGTTAAATGGATCCAACTTTCTTGAATGGTATCGGAACTTGAGAATTGTTCTCAAACAGGAGAAAAAGGACTATGTCCTTGAGAAAGTTCTCCCCAAGAAGTACCGAGCCAATGCCTGGCAGTCAGATAAGGATGCTTGGGATAAGCATTCTAATGATGCGGTGGATGTGAGTTGTCTCATGTTGGCTACCATGAACTCGGAATTGCAGAAGCAATATGAGTACGTGGAGTCGCCAACACAGATGATCACTGGCCTGAAAAATATGTTTCAGGAGCAGGCACGAACTCAGAGATACCAGACGGTTAGATCTATGATTGAGTGCAAGCTACCAAAGGGCGAACCAGTTAGTCCTCATGTCATTAAGATGATGGGTTATATTGATAACCTGGGGAAACTGGATTGTCCCATTAGCCAAGAGTTAGCTACTGACATCATTCTACAGTCACTGCCGTCAAGCTATGATCAATTTGTTATGAACTATAACATGAACAACTTGACGAAGACGTTGACTGAATTGCATGGGATGCTTAAGACTGCTGAACCTAACATCAAGAAGGACACCCCAAATGTCCTTATGGTACAAAAGGGTAAAAGGTTTAAGAAACTTGGTAAGAACAAAGGTGATGGTAAGACGAGCTCGATTGTGAATCCAAGCGAGTCTGGCCATGTTCCTAAGGTTAAAACCAGTCCTTCTGAAGATGTTAAGTGCCGTTATTGTAATGGTTATGGGCATTTGAAAAGAAACTGCAATAAATTCTTGGAAGATTATGAGAAGTTGAAGAAGACGTACGAGACTTCTTCTTCAGGTATTATGTTATAGAAGTAAATGTTACTTCTTATAATCCTACTTGTTGGGTATTGGATACCAGCTGTGGTACTCATATTTTGTGAAAATGTGCAGGGCCTGAGCAAAAGTAGGACTATGGAGAAAGGACAAGTGGACCTATGAGTGTGAATGGAGCAAGAGTTGCTAGGAGTATTTCATTTGTTTTTCCTTTTATGGCATGTTTTGAACTTGAAACTGCTACTATGTAACTGCTATGAGCAGAAAGATTATTTCTAATCCTTGTTTGGATATGGAAGGATATCAGTTCTCAAATTAAGAATAAGTGTTATTCAATTGATTACAATGATATATTTTATAGTAGCAATCCATTAGAGAATGGAATTTATGTTCTAAACAAGAATGTGCCTAACTATAACATAAATACCAAGAGATTCAAGTCAAATGATACGAATCAAACTTCTTTCTAGCATTGTCGTTTTGGGCCAATTAAATGAGAAACAGATTCAGAAGCTCCATAGTGATGGGCTTTTGGGCTCATTGTATTATGAATCATAATGAGTAAAGTGAATCTTGTTTATTGGAAAACGACAGAGGCCCTTTTCAACAAATGATAAGAAGCAATGATGGGCCTTGACTCCGAAAATGGCTGAAAACCGTTGAATCCGAAATGGGATGGTTATCTTCAGATGTACAAAGCAAGGTTGGTGGCAAAAGGTTTCAAGTAAATTCATGGTATTGACTGTGAAGAAACCTAATCCCATACACCGTGCTTATGTCCATTCGGATTCTCCTAGCAACCGCCACTCATAATGGTTATGAGATCTGGCAGATGGATGTGAAAACAGTTTTCCTTAATGGAATTATGGAAAGGGATGTGTACATGACACAACCTGAAGTTTTTCATTGATCCTAATGAAGCTAGGAAGATATGCAAGCTTCGCCGATCCATTTATGGATTGAAGCAAGCATCTCGGAGTTGGAATCTTCGTTTTGATAAAGTAATCAAAAGGTTTGATTTTATCAGAAATAAAGAGGAACCGAATGTTTACAAGATGACTAGTGGGAGCGCAGTTGCATTTCTGGTATTGTATGTTGATAACATACCACTTCTCGGAAATGAAGTTCCATTGTTTCAGTCTGTTAAGACTTGATTCGAAAGTTGTTTTTCGATAAAATTATGGGAGAAACTGTATACATTCTTGGAATAAGAATCTATAGAGATAGATTGGATAAGCTAATTGGATTGTGTCAAGATACTTATAGTGATAAGGCCTTGTACATGTCCAATATGCAGGATTCCAAGAAGGGCTTCGTGCAAATGACTCTTGGTATTACTCTTAGCAAGATGCAGTGTCTTGCGACACACGCTGAGCAAGAGCAAATATGGGTCAGACTACTGCTAAAGGCATTAGATGTCTTAAGATGTGATCTTAATTTTAGTGGGAGTCATTGTTATTAATTTTAGTTATGATATGATGTTCGTACAAACATAATTTGATTATGTTATTGAAATCTGACATCTGTATTATTTAATAATGATTATTAAATAATAGTCCCAAAGTAATTTATGACATTTTATAGGTCATCAAGTATGTGACTTGATCATGAAACCCTATAGATAATAAATGACATAAATTATGAATGATCTCTGGTCAAGGTTGTTAAAATGGGACATTAACAACCGCGTGAGACTAGTATGTGAGGTGACTGATGACTAAGTTTCATGGAGTCATTAATAAGAGTATTAAAGTCAATCACATAGATATGTGTTGGAGAACACAGGATCGGACATGACCCACTGATGAGAACTCTACGGGATAGTTATATAAGTGTCATGAGAGTTTTCATTACGACTAGAGAGTATAGTCCTTAGACCTGAGTTCATCATGTTTTCTTACATATGAATTGGTCCGCTTTAACCTTGTCAAACGTCAGCCGTAACTGGTGACTATAAAGGCATTGATTGGGCGTATCATGAAGTGTGTAAAAAAACAGGGATGGAACAAGATGGGGTTTGTCCCTCCTATATAACAGGAGATAAATATCTCAGGGCCCATCGAAGATTTGATACTGAGAAATGTGTGGCCACACTCAAACGAGGTGATTGTCAGTCGTTTGTCTTGTCAGTATAAATCGGAGTTCGATGAACATGATCTTGGCTAAATAAGGGTGACACAGATCTTGCCTTATGCCAGATCGAGATATAGTGACGAAGGGATTGAAGGAATAGATGATTCCAGTACAAGTGGGAGATTGTTGGGAATGTCCTGAAATCTATTGTACTTACTCCAAGTGAAAGTCGTATTGTCGAGATGAGACAATCATATGACACTAGGTAGTCATAATGCTTTGCTAGAAGCCACTTATGATCAATGAGTTTAGAACTCATTGCTGGTGTTATATGATCCTACAGGGTCACACACCTAAGCAAACTGGGCGTTAAAGACGAGGTTGATCATTAATGTAATGATCCAGTGAATGCATATTTGATATGCATTTGATATCAATGTTCTGGGACAGCATCGATAGTTGCAGAGAGTGCATCGATCGATGCACTCGCGGATTAATCAGATTAATTCGGTTTAATCGTTGGTTAATTCCGTTGTGGTTTAAGCCGACATATATAAGATATATGGTCGACCTAAACTCGTCCCTAACCTAATTCACAGCCACCAGAACTTGAATAGAAACCTCTTAAGAGATTGGATCTCTATAGGCACTAGCATCCCTGCTGTTCAGTTTGTGTGCGTGTGGATACCAGTAGAGGCGCAGCATTTGAGGCGCTCTAGATCTCGATTATCTGCAAATCTTCCGCTGCAAATCACCAGGTAAATCTGAGATCCCATAGATTCAATTACATGAACCCTAGATCCTAGGCTTGGAATTCAGACCAGGATTGCCTAATTGGATTAGGATCTGCTAGAAATTCCTTCATATAAGGAGATAACATTCATACGATTTAGATATAGAAAAAAACCTAGCATCTAGACTTAGGAGCTTAGCAGTTTTCTTAGCCGTTTTCGTTCTTTGTACTCTCTTTTCCGATCGATTATCAATAAAATATCCTCTGGGTTCCTATTTCGGTGTGTTTATCTTTGAGATTTCTTTTCGCTAAAAGTTTGCTCTACAAGTTTTGACAGTGCGAGTTCCGACTCTCACGTTTGTCATTTCCAAGAAATCTTAGGCTCAATCATAAATCTAAGGTGAGTGTTTACACTCTGATGATCAGCTCACGAGTTTTTGTCTTTGTTTTTTGCAGGGTCTTTTCTTTATTTTTCTAAGTAGTTTTCCTTTGTATTTTTAAGACAATAGTGAACTTTTCCTTTTTTGAATTTCTTGTATAAATTTCGGCCCAAAAACCGTTCAGTTGGGAGAGAAAGTTAAAATATCTGGTCATCTTTGTAATTTTAACCTAGAATCAATAAGGAACCCACTTTCTTCCTTGCGAGAAACCCAACCCCCTCTTCTCTTCTTGTGCGGGAGAAACCATAGCAAGAAAGATGCTTAAACTCATCACATCTCCTTTCACGGAGTGTGTGGCGTCTCTCGATGATGAGGACTTGGATCCAAGCCAAGATAAAATTGAGCAAGTTCATGTGGTGAGAGTTACACAAAGTACAAGATCCGGTACAAGAGTCTTACCAAAGGAATTCAACAAGGCTGTAGAAAGCTTCATCAATCAAAAGGAGCTTGTAGATATCACATACCAACTCAAACAACTCACCATTGCACCAACTGAAGCTGCTAAGTCAGGATCGCTTGAAGATCACAGATCAATTCAAATGATGGGAAGCCAGAAAGCGCGCCAAGGTTCAAGTGCAAATGGAGATGGCATAAAGGTCGGTCCAAACATCCATACTTATGCACATATTGAAGAATGGCCTTTGATCAAAGGGAAACAATGACTTTCCTTATTTACCATCACGGCTGCATAAAGAATGAGACTACAAGCAAGACTTCTCGAAAAAAAGAAACAACAAGCACTTTAAGATGAGCCTTCATCAATTCAGCAAAGCTTTCCTAAAATGCTTTCCAACAGTCATAAACTCGCCAAAAAGGTAAGAATCATTTCAAATAATTATTCGACTAACCTCTTGTGATTTCCTATTACTTGTTTTTTTTTATTCTGTACTTTTGTTTCCTTAGTTTCTTTTTATACTTTTTGAAAAGTTGTACTTTGTTTCAAGACTCCTAGAAGGTCAAACCTGCTTGGACTGTTTTTATAAAGTCCCATGGTTAGGTGTGTATCATTTTACGCTATCAATAAAGATCAGCCAAGGTTGTTTCTATCGAACTTGTTTCCATTTTCATTAGTTAGTTATGTTTTTGTGTTTATCTCTGAGTTTCTGTGTTTTTGCATTCCAAATCGAAAAAACAAATAAAAATTGAGTATTTCGATGTTAAAATCATTGCCTTTTATCTTGTTTAAGTTTTGTATCAAAGAAAAACCCATAAAAATCGTTTATGCATCCATAGTGTTGTTCTGTTCATGTTTAATCGAAAAGAAAAACCAAAAGAAGTTTCCATCTTGTTTTGTGCTATTATTCATGTTTGATTCGATTTTTACCTAAAGAACAGCCAAAGAATTGTTAGAGTTTATTAGAATTCCATATTTGTTTTGTTAGTTTTCGAAATCCTTCTTCAAAAAAATAAAAAGAAGCATATCCATTTTTCTGTTACACGGTTTCCCTAAAAAGGAAACTCTATATTTCCTCATTACTCTTGCATCTTTACCATTTTATTTTGAAATCCCATCACTTTATACAAAAAAAAAATTTCATTGTTACCTTTGAGTTCTACCATATACTACTTCTTTAACTTCCTTGCTAGATCGTTGATACTCCTTAAACTTTGTACGCAGGAACCAAAGTACAATGCGAGACAAAGCTAACTACCATGAACCAAATTCTGGAAGCACTCCAGAGCATCAGTGCATGCATGACTGTACTAGAGCAGAGACAAGGACCATACAGAAGAGGTTCAATACTTGGTGCACCTATTGGACAAAATCAGAGAAGAACTGAGGCAGAAACTGATGAAGACATGCCAAGCTTAGAGGATGATGTTGACCCACCTCCAGCTGATCCAAATCTACCACCAAGGAGGCATGAAGGGACAGACAGAGAGGAAGGTCCAAAGACAGAGATCATGAAGATGACAAACCATTGCATGGCAGAAAGGATCTCAAGCTAACACCTCCCACATTTAATGGTAAAGTCAATCCAGAAGCATACTTGGATTGGGAGAGGAGAACTGAGTATATCTTTGAGTACTAACAATACTCCAATGCAAGGATGGTGAAATTAGCAGCAGCACAGCTTATTGACAATGCTCTAGCCTGATGGGATAGAGAAGTTAGTGAAAGGATAAGTCATATGAATGGGAAGGTCAACACTTGGGAAGATATGAGGTATCATATGAGGAAGAGATATGTACCTGCATATTACCACAATGACTTGCAGAAAATGTTCACAAAGCTTGCTCAAGGAACCAAGTCAGTGGAGGAATACTTTGAAGAGTTTGAGACACTGAAGAACCGTTTGGAGCTTGAAGATTCAGGAAATACTCTAATCGCCCAGTTCCAGGATGGTTTGGATGATAATATTGTGCGGAAGGTTGAAAGGAAAATCTATAGAGATCTTGAAGAGCTTCGGCATCTATTTTCTCAAGAAGAACATCACATTAAGAGGAAGACAACCTCAACAAGCAGAAACAAAACACCATGGACGCCTCAGCCACATAAAAGCTTTGATAAGATAAAGGTTGGTGACACATCCAAGTTCAAAAAAAAAAAAACAGACACATCTAAAGGCACAAAGACTGAGCAAAACAAGCTTCAAAACCAGAGAGCCAGAGATATCACCTTCTTCAAGTGCCAAGGAAAAGGGCATTATGCAAGAGAATATCCCAACCGGAGAGTTATGATTCTCAAGGATAATGGAGATTATGAATCTCATGATGAAGCAGAGCTAGAATCAGTGGAATCAGAGGAAGAAACCATTGATTATCCAGATGTTAGAGAGCTTTTAATAACCAGGAGGTCTCTAAGTGCAATGTTTGAACCATAAACCATCTAAAGGGAGAACATCTTTCACTTTAGATTCAATGTGGCATCCAAGGTATGTAGTCTCATTATTGATGGAGGCTCTTGCACTAATGTTGCTAGTCAGTATTTGGTGAGAAGTTAGGACTCAAGACAACCAAGCATCCTAAGCCATATAAACTAAAATGGCTGAATGGTGAAACAGAGCTCAAGATTGGAGAACAAGTGACCATACCATTCAGTATATGAAGGTATGCAGATCAGGTTATTTGTGATGTTGTTCCTATGCAGACAGTTCACATATTGTTGGGGAGACCTTGGAAATTTTAGAAGGAGACACTCCACAATGGCCGCACCAACTACTACAGCTTCATGCACAACAACGAAAGCACAGCCTTATACCACTTACCCCACATGAAGTCTTTGAAATGTAGAAGGCTATGGACAAAGAGGGTAAGGTGGACAAAGAGGGTAAGGTAAGTAAAACCAGTATGTATGTAACACCCAATAATGTGCTTAAATCATTAGAATCAAATGAAAAGGGTTACTAATGGTTTACAAAGAAAACTTGTTCACAAAACCAGAAGGAGAACAAGAGCTAACATCTGAGATAAACTACTTACCAAGTTTTATGATGTTTTTCCTAATGAGATTCAAATTCCTCCTATATGTGGCATAGAGAATCAGATTGATCTAGTAACCGGATTTCCTCTTTCAAACAGACCAGCTTATAGGGTCAATCTTGAAGAATCTAAAGAGCTAGAGAAACTGGTTCAAGACCTCATGTACAAGGGATACATCCGAGAAATCTTAAGCCCTTGGGTAATACCAGTCTTGTTAGTGCCTAAGAAGGATGAAACATGGACGATGTGTGTGGATTGTATGGAAATAACAACATCACCATCAAGTACATGAACCCCATTCCAAGTTTAGATGACATGATGGATGAGCTTAGTGGAGCAACCATCTTCTCTAAGATAGATTTGAAGAGTGGATACCACCAAGTCAGAATGAAAGAAGGATATGAATGGAAGACAGACTTCAAAACCAAGAGAGGCCTTTATGAATGGCTGGTTATGCCATCTGGACTCACCAAAGCACCAAGCACATTCATGAGACTCATGAACCATGTCTTGAGAGCATACATTTGTAAGTTTGTAGTAGTATACTTTGATGATATACTGATTTACAGTCAATGCTTCTCTGATCATCTAGTGCATTTGGAAGAAGTGGTGACAACACTTAGCGCAGCAGGATTGTATTCTAGGCTTTGTTGTTAGTTCAGAGGGACTTAGGGTGGATGAGGAAAAGATCAAAGCTATACAAGAATGGCCCACTCCATCCACCATTGGACATGTCAGAAGCTTCCACGGTTTAGCAAGCTCCTACATGAAATTTTTTAAAGACTTAGCTTCTCCTCTAACCTCAATCATCAAGAAGGACACTGCCTTTAGTTGGGGACCATCTTAAGAAGCAGCCTTTAACAAGCTCAAAGACAGTCTCACGCATGCACCTATTGTGGTACTCCCAATTTTGATAAAATGTTTGAGATTGAATGTGATGCATCATGTACATGCATTGGAGCAGTCTTGACACAAGGTGGAAAACCAGTAGCATAGTTTAGTGAGAAGCTCAATGGAGCAGCTCTCAACTATCCACCTATGAAAGGAGCTCTATGCACTTGTTAGATCACTTTAGACATGGCAACACAACATGCTTTCCAAATAATTAATCATTCACACTGACCATGAGACACTCAAACACCTTAGAGGTCAGACAAAACTGAAGAGAAGGCATGCAAAATGGCTCGAGTTTGTTGAATCTTTTCCCTATGTAATCAAATACAGAAAGGGAAAGAAAAAGTTGTAGTTGATGCTTTGTCCAGGAGATATACACTGATCACAACCATGGAGGAAAAGGTAATGGTCTTTGAACATCTAAAAGATCAGTATGCTACTGACCCTGATTTTGCAGAAACATTCAAAGATAACACAAAAAGAGTTGTGGGCTTATTCAATCAACATGAAGGGTACCTGTTCAAAGATAAGAGGCTTTGCATACCTCAGGAATCAATGAGAGAATTGCTCCTAAGGTAAGCTCATGGTGGTGGACTGATGGGGCATTTAGGTGTGGATAAAACCTTAAGCATCATCACTTAACATTTCTTTTGGCCACATCTTAAAAGAGATGTAGAGAAGCTCTGCTCCAAATGCATCATATGCCTTAAGGCTAAATCCGGGTCACATCCTCATGGTCTATACATTCCTTTACCAATTAGTAACATGCCTTGAGTAGATGTATCCATGGACATTATTTTAGGACTCCCAAAGATCAGACACAAGGATTCAATCTTTGTGGTGGTAGATCGATTCTCAAAAATGGTTCATTTCATCCCTTGTGCCAAAACAAATGATGCCACGCAAACTGCTGATCTGTTCTTCAAGGAGGTTGTGCATCTTCATGGCTTGCCAAAGACCATTGTTTCTGACAGAGACACCAAATTCCGCAGCCACTTTTGTCTAACACTATGGAGAAAGTTAGGAACAAAGCTACTATTCTCAACAACACGCCATCCTGAAACTGATGGGCAAACTGAGGTTGTGAAACTCACACTCTTCACCCTGTTAATATCGACGGTTGGTAGAAACTTAAAGAATTGGCTTGATTGTTTACCTTACATTAAATTTTCTTATGAGTGTGTGCCTCATTCTGGTACTAAGCTCTCACCCTTTGATATTGTCTATGGTGTTAAGCCTATTACTCCTTTAGATCTTAAAAAGACATTTAGCAGATCACCTTTGAACCAGGATATGACCCATTCCAAGTGATAGAAGGGTCAACAATAATGCCTACAAGCTTGAGCTACTTGGTGAGTTAAGTATATCTCATGTTTTGAATGTTTCTGACTTAGCTCCATTGCATGCAGATATACATGTTCTGAGGTCAATCTTGTAGCCATTACTGTTGAAACTTCTACCAAGAGATGACCCATAACCATTTCAATAAGGTGGGGATGATGAAGACAATGCAACCAACCTAACTGAGGCTTTGGGAGAGACCATTACCTTACCAACATTGAGACGATCACCACAGACCAGGTCAGGTGCAAGGAGTGCAAGAGAAGTTTTCAACAAGTCAGATGGAAGCTTGATCACACTTAAAAAACATGAAGAACTCAAAGAGAATCTTCTTAAGAAGGAGATCACCCTAGAGACTCCCATTGGACCACAAAGAGACTTAGATGCCCATGATGCATCCAACTCTGAACCTGCTCAAGACAACACCTATATTGGCCTAAGAATGCATCAAGGAACCACAGGGCGATGCATTTCCATAGCTGATCACACAAACCATTCTATTCTTTCCGGTTTTATAAGGAAACAAGGAAGCAACCTTGTTTGTCATTTCCAATAAATCTTAGGCTCAGTCATAAATCTAAGGTGAGTGTTTACACTCTGATGATCAGCTCACGAGTTTCTGTCTTTGTTTTTTGTAGGGTCATTTCTTTATTTTTCTAAGTAGTTTTTCCTTTGTATTTTTAAGACACTAGTGAACTTTTCCTTTTTTGAATTTCTTGTATTAAATTCGGCCCAAAAACCGTTCGGTTGGGAGAGCAAGTTAAAATATCTTGTCATCTTTGTAATTTTAACCTAGAATCAATAAGGAACACACTTTCTTCCTTGCAAGAAACCCATCCGCCTCTTCTCTTCTTGTGCGGGAGAAACTATAGCAAGAAAGGTGCTTAAACTCATCACATCTCCTTTCACAGAGTGTGTGGCGTCTCTCGATGATGAGGACATAGATCCAAGCCAAGATAAAATTGAGCAAGTTCATGTGGTGAGAGTTGCACAAAGAACAAGATCCGGTACAAGAGTCTTACAAAAGGAATTCAACAAGGTTGTAGAAAGCTTAATCAATCAAAAGGAGCTTGTAGACATCACATACCAACTCAATCAACTCACTATTGCACCAACTGAAGCTGCTAAGGCAGGATCGCTTGAAGATCACAGATCAATTCAAATGATGGGAAGCCAGGAAGCGCGCCAAGGTTCAAGTGCAAATGGAGATGGCATAAAGGTTGGTCCAAATATCCATACTTATGCACATATTGAAGAATGGCCTTTGATCAAAGGGAAACAATGAATTTCCTTATTTACCATCACGGCTGCATAAAGAATGAGACTACAAGCAAGACTTCTCCAAAAAAAAAGAAACAACAAGCACTTCAAGATGAGTCTTCATCAATTCGGCAAAGCTTTCCTAAAATGCCTCCCAGCGGTCATAAACTCCCCAAAGAGGTAAGAATTATTTCAAGTAATTATTTGACTAACCTCTTGTGATTTCCTTCTACTTGTTTTTTTTTTATTATGTACTTTTGTTTCCTTAGTTTCTTTTTGTACTTTTCGAAAAGTTGTACTTTGTTTCAAGACCCTTTGAAGGGCAAACCTGCATGGACTGTTTCAATAAAGTTCCCTGGTCAGTATAATTTTACGCTATCAATAAAGAACAACCAAGTTTTCTTCAAGGAAAGAAACATCTTGTCTTTCTAGTGTTTGTGTGAT
Source organism: Orychophragmus violaceus (assembly GCA_030180135.1). Taxonomy (NCBI): domain Eukaryota; kingdom Viridiplantae; phylum Streptophyta; class Magnoliopsida; order Brassicales; family Brassicaceae; genus Orychophragmus; species Orychophragmus violaceus. Next base: position 15,835,338 of record CM058236.1, read on the forward strand.
TCAAGCCATAGAGAGATTTTGCCTTATCAAAGCTCATGTACATAGAGTTTTGTGGCGACCTCGATCCATTATCACTTCCACACCATCTCCCGTCCATTGCAAAGAGAGTTACACAACCAGTTCAAAAGATCCATCTTCAATCCACTTCATCCCATCTTCTGAACCGACTGAAAGAGTTACACAACCAACAGTCTGTTCCCATCCAAGCCTTTGTAAGATTAGCCCAAATCTGATCTTACATCACTTGATCCATCTGTTACTGCTCTCAGTCCATCAATCATCCACTTAAATTCTTGGAGAGTGTTGTACGGCAGCCACATATTCACCATCTAGTCAATTGTAGCTCGGCCCACAAACCAAGCTGTATCACAACCGGTCATACGCTTTACTTATGTTGGGTTTCACAGTCATAGTGAGAAAGTGGTGCATCTCATGAGTGATCGAAACATTGTATGTGATGGATCAATCCAGAACAAATGCAAATTAGTTCTTCGACACTAGGATCGTTTTCAGTATCCTTGTCAATATCTTAGAGTAGGCCTTGTCATAAACGCTGAAAAGAGCCAAGGGAATGTAGTCTTTTACACACTTCATACTTAATTTTGGGGATCAGCCTTATATGTGAGGCGTTGATGATCTGAGGTAGGTCTCCAACGTTGAAAAATCCATGAATCTCCTTTCGTAACCCCCTCTTTTACCACATCCCAATTAGTGTGAAAGAAGCTCGCAGAAAAACCGTGAGTACCCGGTGCTTTCTCTTTATCCACGTGAATGGAGAGAAATGCATATGTTATAAAACTTTAAGCATGGTTATGGAGCTTGTTTGCATACTTGAATGAGGTTCGGATGAGTACAATTTATAGAGACACTAAAAAGGAAAAATACAATTTTAAAAGTTTCCTAACTATTTCTGTTAAGCACCAAATATATCGGCAGTTGAGAAACAGCGACCACTTTCCTATTGATGTGATGCTGCCTAGCACTAAAGACATGGAGCTTGAACCTGATGGAACTAAGCTTGAAGCAGATGAGCAACTCAGAGTTGAGGAGCAGCTTGAACCAGAGGATGCGCTTAGAGCGGAGAAAGAGTATGGAAAAGATGTTAGCTTAACCTCACTGGTTTTGATACATGATCATCAAATGGGCATGTGTCTCATTTGTACTCTTTTTACCTTGTCAAATTTTGTCCCACTGGGTTTTCTTGACAAGGTTTTTAATGAGGCAAATGATTCACATTCAAATCACCCATTTTTTGACCATGGAGAAGATGTCAAGTCTAGCCTATTTTATGCCTAATAGAAGTTCAAGAAGAGCCCAAAACAGGTTGATAATTTTTGGCCCAAGAAAAGCGACGAAAATGGAGTATAAATGGTCATTTTTTAAATTCAAATAAGTGTTTAAGTCTGGTCTTTGTGTTATTTGTTAGGTGTTAATTGCTACTCATGCAGCCTTATTGCATTTTCTATTTAAACTCTTTGTACCAATTTCTGAACTTTTATCTGAAAGTGTTTGATCTGAATGGTGTGTAATATCCATTCATCTCTGATTCTTCTTTTGGTGTTTCATCTCCTAGAAGATTTGAGTTCGAAAGTCTTGAAGTAATTCCGCAGCTTCAGGAAGTTTCTTTCAGTCCACGATTTCTAATCTCTTCAATCTGTTCATACATTCTGATTATCATCCATCAAACAACGAGACTCACAAAGGACTATGATCTTCTCTACTAAAATCGCATCACCTATCAATGGGTTTTGGAGAATTACTAAGATGACCAATTATTGATGGAGACCCATAAAATATTCAAGTGTTTGTCTGGTCACTGAAGAGAACAAACAATTCATATTAAATTCTAAGAGATGAAACTTGGAAAAAGATGAAACTTACCAAGAACCCGCAAAAGTATAAAACCATCTATCTGAAAAAGTTGGCATTAGGCATTAGTAGATGCTCAAGTTTAAGCAGTCTTAGGCTTTGGCTTGATACGCTTCACTCTGGAGTATAAAAAGACTCCCGCTAGGGCGATCCCGGTTCCTACAGCAAAGCAAGATCCAAAAAAAACCTCAAAGAGCTTCCAAAGATTTGTTAAGATGGGTCACTAGCCGAGAATTAGAGACTGATATTACCAAAAGCATTAACAGGAGAGACTGGTGTCTTGAAGAAGATGACAGAGCTCACGATAACCACGACACGCTTCACACAGTTTCCTACAGAATGTGTAACCGGTGATACTCTCGCCAGTATCATGTACGAAACCTGTATTTTCCCCATCTCATCAGAAATCCAATTCAAAAACGTTTATATGCTCAAGTCAAGAAACAAAAGTAAGAGATAAAAAAAGCCTCACCTGCTGGTATGCGTGGAAGCAGAGTGCAGCAATGAGAGACTTTGTATAGATTTGTTGAACATTCACACCCTGAAACCGAGAGAAAAAAAAAAGCTTTTGTTGGGGACTGGTAACATTTGTGAAGGATACAGCAACTAATTTTGCAACATATAAATCCTCACAGCTGACTGGATGTATGACGGAGTGAACTTGATTCCTTCGGAGAAGAAAGTCACAGGAGCCATCAGAAAGAGCGACATCAACGTTATTATAGAGAAGAGGGTGATGTTGTCCAAAGAATCCTGTAGAGACAACATCATGTTTTGTATTTCTTCTTTTCATCCACAACATGTTGAGCAAGATTTTGATCCATGCTCATCGAACTTACATCTTTCTTAACCATGACTTTCTTACTAAGCACGTTACGGGATTGGTTAGTCAAGTTTGAAGCCATTGCGCTCAAAAAGCCAGCCCTGCCAGACAAAACAGGTAAATGTAGCCAATATCTGTAACTAATTAGCAGATGAATAGATAATCGCCAACTCAAATGTCACAGTTCTCGAACAAACTTACCAGTTGAATGAGACCTCTGTCACTGAAGCAAGTGCAACTCCCCCAACGATTGGTATAATGGAACCGACTACCCATGGAGTAGGCACCTAAAACGAACACCGTAAATAAATTAAGCTTAAAAACTTCAAATATGGTGAAGCTGCACATGTTTTACACAAATTCAACAGAGGCAACGACCGAAATAGATTAACTTGTAGCAAACCTAGTCAAGAAAGGAAGGAGCATCAATCAAATCCGAGATAAGAATGAAAGACATGAATCAGAGAAGAGTTCACCTCTCCGAGAAACATAGCAGACAACACAACCGAGAAGAAAGGCTCCATGGCTTTAATGGTATGAGTAAACGAAACGGAAACTTTCCCGAGGCTCATGTTAGTAAAGAGATTACCAAGTGTGTGCACAACTGCAAGTGGCAAGATGGCCGCTAGCTATCAAGGTAAAAAAAAAAAAAATATCTGAGAGTGTGTGGCTTATCGTATAAGAAACTTTTTAAGTGATTAACAACAATTTCCAAGTTAAACAAAAAAACAACACCTGAGCACCATTGATTTTTGGCCTCTTATACAGGTTAAGAGCCCACATGATGGTAATGAGCACACTACCGACGGCAAACTGAACCAAAGTGACTGTCATTGGGGCGTGTAGAGCTTTCAAAACCTGCATGAACAAGAAACAAGAAACTACTATTGGTTCTCTTAGAATAAAACAATAAAATCAGCAATCAGCAATCAGAAGGGTCAAATCTCTCCCCTCTCCAGTTTCATAAATATAATCAAATTTCTGAAATCTTCGTCCTAGTTAAAATAAATCTATCACTGAAATCTTTGGACTAGACTAAACATGTACAGAAGGCGAAACATTGAACTCAGATTGAACAAGCAGACTGCCGATATAAGAAACAAGAAACTAGTATTGGTTATCTCATAATCAAACAGTAAAAAATAAACGGCAATAAGCCGGTCGAATCTCTCTTCATCCAATATTTAGCTCCATTTTTAAACAAAACACTGAAATCATTCAAGTAAACATTTTCAGAAACTATCAAAGAATAAACTGAACAACGTAATCTCTTAGAATTAAGCAATCTAACATATCAAGAATCAAATCAGCAATCAACGCGACGAATATTTCTCCAATTTCATGAATATTCCATTTCTTTTATTTATCTCCGCTCCTAATTAAAGCCGATAAACACGATTGAACACATAGGTGTACAATCTTCAATCTATCAAAATTACAAACTGATAACAACTTGCAAAAAACCATGAACACTTAAATCTACAGACGAAATTAAACATATAAGGCAATCGAAATATTGGCCTCAGATTTAATCAAGCTGGTAAAAAAAGCTAAACGTACCTGCTTATTGTAGATGTTGAAGTAGATATTGAAAAGGTACCAAAACGCAAACAACAAGCCAAGCTCTAGAATCTTTGTCAGTTTTCCACTGCTTTCACCTTCCTCAGCGTTTTCGGGAACTGCTGTAGCAGCAGTTTTGAAACGATTCGTGTCGAGGGAAGAAGAGATAGGGACACCAGACCAAGGATGAAGCGGCGAATCAGATGAAGCGAGACGCGAAGATCGACGAGATAAAGAAGGAACAGAAACAATATTTGGAGGAGAGACGTTGTGATCGTTGAAATTTGAAGAGGAAGAAGCGGTTACATGATGGCGAAGCGAGAGACGCCGTGGTTTCAGGAGCGGAAGTGACGGAGAGAGGGAAAACACGGCTGAGCTCTGCATCATATCGACGTGTGAGATCTGAATCAGAGGTTTGGAGGAGGAAGAAAGGCGTTGGAGACTCCGTCGAGTGGGTTGGTGGGGCTGAGACGAATACTCTCCACGAGCAACTCGAAATAGGGAGACGAGTAATGTATATTTTCTTCGGAAGGGAAAGAGAGCGTTGTATATTTTTAGTTAGCCCCTGAGCATTCGATAGATTCCGGATCCATCATAAGGACCCGCTAAAAGGTCGGTTTGGATTGGATACTGTTGGGTACGGATCGGATCTAATCATAAATGGTATCTGTCAATATCCGTTATTATTCAGATATTAATTGGTCGGATCCGTTCATGTTTATTCAGATAATTTTTTTATCCGAAACCCGAAAAAACTTGTGATCAAACCCGAATAAACCTGTTTTATAACTCATATTAACATGTTACATAACAAAACAAATTGACAAATGTGCAAAGTTTTAACTTTTAAATATAAACCAAATATGCAAAGTATTCAAAGCATTACAAATGTTCAAGACTTCAAGTTCAACATTTTAAATGCGTTCCAAAATTGGTTAACTTGGCCTTTTAACGGAATTACAAAAGTGCCAAATTAAACAAGTTGCAAAAAAACTATGAAGAGATAGTAAAAAAAAACTCTTTTAATCTTGACTTTTACCGCAAAAGACACCTAAATACTTGGAAATGTAAACTACCAGACCAACATAAGTTTCATCTAAGTCGACCATAAACTTGCCTACATGAAAATCATAGAAAGGATTATCAAGTGGATATTGAAACATGTAAGACAAATAGAAAGTAAATTAATACTACCTTAGTTTCAATGGTTTTTGGAGGTAAAAGTAGCATCAAACTTTAACAAAAAAATAACACAAGTTAAGCTTCAAAAGTCGAAAAACAGTGTTCAATATTATCATATAAAAAACGAATGAAAGTACCTCTCATCAAGTCATCTTGTAGCTCAATCTCGGCAAATAGTTCTTCTTTCCTTGTCACTCCTCCTTCATTAATTTTGATGTCACATTTCAGTCGTTGCTACGTACACATTAAGACCTCAATCATATAATGTGTCAATCAACTCATAGAGGGTTCAAGAACTCGTCACTGGTGGTGATGGCAGATTCGGATGCCATTGAGAAAATTTGCATTGCGAACACATCTTTTGTAATTTCTGAGAGAACTGGGTACTTAGGACTGTTTACTCTCCACCAAGATAAGACATCAAACTCTTAACCTTCAAGTAACTTTGGTATCTCCACACTCTCATTCAAATAAAACTCCAACTCACCAATTTTCTCTGGAACACCGGTTTCTTGAACTAATTCGTTGTAGATATCATTCATCGACTCATAAGCAAGGCAATTTTCCCAGAATACCCTCTGTGAAACTTCTTCCACATACGTTTTTGTGATTGAGACTGAGGCAACACCTTGAGATTGAGAGGTTTCCTTGAGTAACATTTTTGTTCAACACTTCACTATACTCGTACAACTCTTAAGAATATCAAGAATTTCCTAACTAAGAACTGCAGACTCATGACTATTTTTACCCCACAGCTTTTCAAAGCATTTGAGAGGGAACTTCATGTTCTTTCTAGGATCAAGTACTCCTGCAACAATCGACATCTTGTCGAATTCAAATTGTTCACCAAACGGATCCCAATACTTCCCCTGTTTTGTCAACATGTTCAATGCTTTTGTACGAAAATCATTATCATGACCAAGACTTTGACTTAATGCACTAATGTTCCTCATCACTCTGGCTATTTCATGCCATAGCTTGCGAGAACGTGCGTTATTTGAAGTAGGCAGAGCCAATGTCTCCTTGTAGAAGATAATTAGGAACTCGAAAAGTCTCTCAACAGCTTCCCAATCAGCTTTCAGTGGTGGTCCAACCCCCTTTTTACCATCCACGTCTTCATTGAAGTAGTCGTTATCAGTTTTTTCCACTTCCTCCATATTCATAAAAGCTGATTTGAACTCTAATGCTTGTTTTAGCGTAAGGTAAGTCGAGTTCCATCTCGTCTTTACATCCAATAGAAGACTTCCTCTCTGAATCCTTCTTGACTCCATATGCGACTCAAAGGATGGCATTAGTGGGGTTGAAGAGCGAACAAAATGAATATTATTACGAATGATATTCACACAGTGATCTATTTCTTGCAACCCTTCTATGACTATCAGACTGAGGATATGAGTCACAAACCTGAAGTGTAAGTACTTCCCTCCTAGAACAAACACATCATCACCACCTTCGCTAAACTCTTCTGTGAATCTTCTCATTGTTAAACTTTTGGTTGTGGCGTTGTCTACTATTATGCAGAAGACCAGTTTGACGTTTCACTCCTCCAAGCACTCTTTCAACACTTTAGCGATTCTAACTCCTTTGCGGTCATACACATTCTTGAAACCGATTATCATTTTTTTAGTTGCCACCAAACATCCACAAATGGGTTGTTATTACCATATAACTAGCTTCAGTATGTGGAGCTATCCAGATTTATGTGGTTAATGAAACCCTCTGTCTTTTGTTTCCTAAAATCCTTTTGATAGCCTCCTTCTTCTTCACATACATTTGAACTATGTCCCTGAAGGAATTTCTAGCAGTTCTAATCAGGATTAGCAACCCTAGTCTGAATTCCGAGCCTAGGATCTAAGGTTCATGTAATTGAATCTATCAGATCTCGAGATTACCTGATGAATATGCAGCGGAAGTGTTAGCAGATAATCGAGATCACGAAGCGCCTCAAATGCTGCACCTCTACTGGTATCCACACGCACACAAACTGGACCGCAGGGATGCTAGTGCCTTACAGAGATCTAATCACCAGAGAGGTTTCTTTCTGTGTTCTGGTGGCTGTGTATTAGGTTAGGGACGAGTTTAGGTCGACCATATATCTTATATATGTCGGCTTAAACCACAACGGAGTTAACCAACGATTAAACCGAATTAATCTGATTAATCCGCGAGTGCATCGATCGATGCACTACTGCAACGATCGACGCTTCCCCAGAACATTGATATCGAATGCATATCACATATGCATTTACTGGATCATTACATTAATGATCAACCTCGTCTTTAACGCCCAGTTTGCTTAGGTGTGTGACCCTGTAGGATCATATAACACTAGCAATGAGTTCTCAACTCATTGATCATAAGTGGCTTCTAGCAAAGCGTTATGACTACCTAGTGTTATGTGATTGTCTCATCTCGACTATACGACTTTCACTTAGAGCAAGTACAGTAGATTTCAGGACATTCCCAACAATCTCCCACTTGTACTGGAATCATCTATTCCTTTAATCCCTTTGTAGCTATATCTCAATCTAGCATAAGGCAAGCACTGTGTCATCCTTATTCAACCAGATTACGTTTTATCGAATCCCGATTTGTACTGATGAAAAACAAACGACTGACAATCACCTCGTTTGAGCGCGGCCACACATTTCCAGTATCAAATCTTCGATAGGCCCAGAGATATTTAACTCCTGTTATATAGGAGGTACAAATCCCATCTTGTCCCATCCATGTCTCTTTCATATTTCATGATACGCCTAATCAGTGTCTTTATGATCACCAGTTACGGCTGACGTTTGACAAAGTCAAGACGAACCAATCCATATAAGAGAGGACATGATGAACTCAGGTCTAAGGACTACTCTCTTTAGTCGTAATGAGAAACTCTTATGACACTCATATAACATCTTGTAGAGTTCTCATTAACGGGTCAAGTCCGATCATGTGTTCTTTAACACATATCTATGTGATTGACTTTAATACACTTATTAAATGACTCCATGAAACATAGTCATCAGTCACCTCACATACTAGTCTCACGTGGTTGTTAATGTCCCACGTTAACAACCTCGACCAGGGACCATTATAATTTATGTCATTTATAGCTTATAGGGTTTCATGATCAAGTCACATACTTGATGGCCTATAAAATGTCATAAATTACTTTGGGACAATATATATATATTTAATTAACACAATTAAATAATGCTGAAACAATTTCATTAAAATAACATAACTATTATGTCTTTGTGAACATCATGTCATAACTAAAACAAATACAACTCCCACTGAAATCAAGATCATATCTTAAGAAATCTAATGCCTACAGCAGTTGTATGAAACTCATGCTTAGGCCTTGGGAGGGGCTTGGTCAGTGGATCAACAACATTCTCATCCGTAGGGACTCTGCTGATCTTCACATCTCCTCTATTTACAATATCACGGATAAGGTGATATCGCCTTTCTATGTGTTTGGATTTCTGGTGTGATCTAGGTTCCTTTGCTTGTGCAATGGCTCCATTGTTGTCACAATACAGAGCCACTGGCTCAGAAATACTAGGAATCACACCAAGTTCAGTGATGAACTTCTTGATCCAAACAGCCTCCTTTGCCGCTTCAGAAGCAGCGAGGTACTCAGCTTCAGTTGTGGAATCTGCTACAGTGTCCTGCTTGGAACTCTTCCAGCTTACTGCACCGCCATTCAGGCAGAAGATGTAACCAGATTGCGATCGGAAATCATCTTGGTCTGTCTGAAAACTTGCGTCTGTGTAACCACTTACTACCAGCTCATCACTTCCTCCATACACCAAGAATTTATCTTTAGTATTTCTCAAATACTTCAGAATATTCTTGACTGCTGTCCAGTGACTTTCACCTGGATCCGATTGGTATCTACTCGTCATGCTTAAAGCACAAGCAACATCTGGACGAGTACAGAGCATAGCATACATGATGGATCCCAACGCCGAGGCATAGGGAATCCGACTCATGCGATCTCGCTCAGCAGGTGTCTCAGGACACTGCTTCTTGCTGAGACTTATGCCATAAGACATTGGTATGAAGCCCTTCTTGAAATCTTGCATTCTGAACCTGTGCAAGACTTTATCGATATAAGTGTCTTGACACAGTCCAATCAGCTTGTTTAATCTATCTCTATAGATTCTTATTCCAAGAATATACGCGGCTTCTCCCATGTCTTTCATTGAAAAACAACTTCCGAGCCAAGTCTTAACAGACTGTAACAACGGAACGTCATTTCCGAGAAGAAGTATGTCATCTACATACAACATGAGAAATGCAACTGCGCTCCCACTAGTCTTCTTGTAAACACATGGTTCTTCTTCGCTTCTGATGAAATCAAACTTTTTGACTGCTTCATCAAAACGAAGATTCCAACTCCGAGATGCTTGCTTCAATCCATAAATGGATCGATGAAGTTTGCATACTTTCCTAGCTGCATTTGGATCAATGAAACCTTCGGGTTGTGTCATGTACACATCCTCTTCCAAAATTCCATTAAGGAAAGCTGTTTTCACGTCCATCTGCCAGATCTCATAATCATAATGAGCAGCTGTTGCTAGGAGAATCCGAATGGATTTAAGCATGGCGACAGGTGAATAGGTTTCTTCATAGTCAATACCATGAATTTGTTTGAAACCTTTTGCCACTAGCCTTGCTTTATATATCTGAATATTTCCATCCACATCAATTTTCTTCTTGAAAATCCATTTACACTCAATGGGTCTTGCACCATCGGGTAAATCAACCAAAGTCCATACTTGGTTCTGTGACATGGATCCCATTTCGGATTCAGCGGCTTTCAGCCACTTTGCGGAGTCAGGGCTCATCATTGCTTCTTCGAAATTCGCTGGCTCGTCACAGTCAATGATTAACAAATCATGACAATTGGTTACGAGAAATCCATATCTCTCGGGTTCGTGACGGATCCTTTCGGATCGGCGAATTTCAGGCTCCACAGGCGCGGGTTCTACAACTCTTTGTAGATCCAACTGTTGCTCTTCCTCTACAGGTTGAGCATTTTCCTGCGGTTCTCGAACTTCTTCGAGTTGTACTTTACTCCCACTGTTTCTCTTGGAAAGAAACTCTCTCTCAAGAAAAACGCAGTTCCGAGCAACAAACACTTTGTTCTCGGATTGGTTGTAAAAGTAGTATGCCTTGGTTTCCTTAGGATAACCAACGAAGTAGCACTTGTCTGATTTGGGTTCGAGCTTATCTGTAATTAATCGCTTAACATAAGCTTCACAACCCCAAATCTTCAGGAAAGACACACTCGGAACATTTCCAGTCCACATCTCATGTGGTGTCTTTGCAACTGATTTTGACGGAACCCTATTAAGTGTAAACGCAAACGTTTCTAGAGCGTATCCCCAAAAGGATAATGGAAGAGTTGAGAGACTCATCATTGATTGAACCATATCTAATAAAGTCCGATTCCTCCTCTCGGACACGCCATTCCATTTTGGTGTTCCAGGAGGAGTGAGTTGTGAAACAATTCCACAATCTCTCAAATGATCACTGAATTCTTGGCTTAAGTATTCTCCTCCACGATTTGATCGAAGAGCCTTAATACTTTTGCCAAGTTGATTCTGTACTTCATTTTGGAACTCTTTGAACTTTTCAAAGGATTCCGACTTGTGTCTCATTAAATAGACATAGCCATACCTGCTGAAATCATCAGTGAAGGTAATGAAGTATCGAAAATTTCCTCTAGCACTTGTGCTCATTGGGCCGCATACATCTGTATGTATAAGGCCCAATAGGTCACTGGCCCTTTCATTTTGTTTGTTGAAAGGCGCCTTTGCCATTTTGCCTAGTAAACAAGATTCACATTTCTCACATGATTCATAATCAAATGAGCCCAAAAGCCCATCACTATGGAGCTTTTGAATCCGTTTCTCGTTTATGTGGCCCAAACGACAATGCCATAGAAAAGTCTGATTCATGTCATTTGATTTGAATCTCTTGGTGTTAATGTTATAGATTGGTGCAGTTTGGTTTAAAACATAAAGCCCATTCTCTAATGGGCTGCTACCATAAAATATATCATTGTAATCAAAAGAACAACATTTATTCTTAATTGAAAACTGATATCCTTCCACATCCAAAATAGGAATGGAAATAATATTTCTGCTTATAGCAGGTATATAGTAGCAATTATTAAGCTTTAAAACCAAACCAGAAGGTAAAGACAAGTTATATGTTCCTACGGCTAATGCAGCAACTCTTGCTCCATTCCCCACGCACATGTCCACTTGTCCCCTTTCCAACTTCCTACTGTTGCTTAGGCCCTGCATATTTGTACAAATATGAGCACCACAGCCGGTATCCAATACCCAAGAAGTAGAACCAGAAGTAGTAACATTTACTTCTATAACATAAATACCTGAAGATGAAGTCTCGAAAGTCTTCTTCTTCTTCTTCTTCTCTTCCAAGAATTTGTTGCAATTTCTCTTCCAATGCCCAAGCTCTTTACAGTAATGGCACTTATCAGTCTCAGATGGGCCCGGCTTGGGCTTTGGGGCTGGCGCCGGCGTGTCCTGGTTCTCAACCGGGACTGCCTTGCCCTTTCCCTTACCTTTGCCAAGTTTCTTAAACTTCTTACCCCCTTGTACCATAAGTACATTAGGAGTGCCCTTCTTGATATTTGGCTCAGCTGTCTTGAGCATGCCATGCAGCTCAGTCAATGTCTTTGTCAAGTTATTCATGTTATAGTTCATAACAAACTGATCATAACTTGATGGCAGTGACTGCAGAATGATGTCAGTAGCCAACTCTTGGCTGATGGGACAATCCAGCTTCCCCAGGTTATCAATATAACCCATCATCTTAATGACATGAGGACTGACTGAACTGTCCTTTGGTAGCTTGCATTCAATGAGAGATTTAACCGTCTGGTATCTCTCAGTTCGTGCTTGCTCCTGAAACATACTTTTCAGGCTAGTGATCATCTCCACGGGCGACTCCACGTTCTCGTATTGCTTCTGCAAATCCGAGTTCATGGTAGCCAACATGAGACAATTCACATCGACCACATCATTAGAATGCTTATCCCAAGCATTCCTTTCTGCATGTGGAGCATTGGCTCTCGGTTTTTCAGGGAGAACATTTTCAAGGACATAGTCCCGCTTCTCCTGCTTGAGAACAATTCTCAAGTTCCGATACCATTCGAGAAAATTCGATCCATTTAACTTGTCCTTCTCAAGGACGGATCGCAGGGAGAAAGAATTGTTATGAGTAGCAGTCATAGCTGAGAATCATAGAAAAGAAAAGGTTTAGTTATGATGTTCAAGAAATGAGAAGTCTTAACTTTTAAGAAAACTCGAATTATATTCAAACAATGTTTCCTCAGATGAATATAATGATCCAAGACCCATACTTCACTAAATTCAAGTGAGCCACTGACTATCACTCAACTTTAGCTATTTAGGTAAGCAACAACCTTGCTAGTTATATCCAATATAACTCTTGGTTGTGGATCGACATCTTATGTCCAATCCACCTGATGTCTCTGAGCCCAAAACGATTTTGATGGCCCAGTCAAGTAAACCAATCTCTTCAGTCACATAATTGTCGATGTCTTGCACTGCAAGTCCATCAACACGATTACCTCTGCCTTACTCATGAAATTGTGGACATCTTGCACTGCAAGTCTATCACACAACTAAATGGGTCTTGACAGTTGACAAGATTGGAAAGACATCAAGTATCACTTGATATTTGGTTGAGGAACGGAACCATTTAAAACGTTCAGTTTTACTATGTTTTAATTCTTATAATTAATCCGCGATGACCGATCAATCCAATTGATCCGGTTTTGAATACCGGTCAGCGTCGATCGATGCTACATTAGCATCGGTCGATGCCAACCTAATCAAAACAATCGCATTTAAACCATTCACAGTGTTCGACCATTGTTAACCAAGCTCGATAACCGGTCCAATCCAATTGAACCGATCCAACAATCTCGCGAGGCTGTGTCGATCGGTGCAACAATTGCATCGATCGTCACTAGGCGAAAACTAGGCTTATTCGGGTTTTCGCCCTGCATCGATCGATGCCGGATTGGCATCGATCGACACCATGCGAAAAACCCTAAAATTTATTCGGGTTTTCGCCCTGCATCGATCGATGCCGGATTGGCATCGATCGACACCATGCGAGAAAACCCATAAACGTTTTCGATCAGAACCCTAAACTAGGTTTTCAGGAAAACGAATTTTAGCATGCTTGTATCATTTATACAAAGATCTAGATTCAACTAATATAATCATCATGCTACAGATTCAATGGAACCCTAAAGCTCTGATACCACTGAAGGAATTTCTAGCAGTTCTAATCAGGATTAGCAACCCTAGTCTGAATTCCGAGCCTAGGATCTAAGGTTCATGTAATTGAATCTATCAGATCTCGAGATTACCTGATGAATATTCAGCGGAAGTGTTAGCAGATAATCGAGATCACGAAGCGCCTCAAATGCTGCGCCTCTACTGGTATCCACACGCACACAAACTGGACCGCAGGGATGCTAGTGCCTTACAGAGATCTAATCTCCAGAGAGGTTTCTTTCTGTGTTCTGGTGGCTGTGTATTAGGTTAGGGACGAGTTTAGGTCGACCATATATCTTATATATGTCGGCTTAAACCACAACGGAGTTAACCAACGATTAAACCGAATTAATCTGATTAATCCGCGAGTGCATCGATCGATGCACTACTGCAACGATCGACGCTTCCCCAGAACATTGATATCGAATGCATATCACATATGCATTTACTGGATCATTACATTAATGATCAACCTCGTCTTTAACGCCCAGTTTGCTTAGGTGTGTGACCCTGTAGGATCATATAACACTAGCAATGAGTTCTCAACTCATTGATCATAAGTGGCTTCTAGCAAAGCGTTATGACTACCTAGTGTTATGTGATTGTCTCATCTCGACTATACGACTTTCACTTAGAGCAAGTACAGTAGATTTCAGGACATTCCCAACAGTCCCTTGTGGACGTTCTCCTAGAATGCGGCTTCACTAACTTAACTCTAGAGTAGAAGTGTTTCCAAGCTAAGTCTTCTACAAACGACAATGGTAACCTGCCTATGACTAAAGTTTCATTTGTTGCTTCCCAAACAACATTATCTGAAACCTTTGAAAATCTTAATCCAACATCAGCATCCAAAACAGTTTGATCATGTTCACTAAATTTCTCAGCACCTTCCCAAACTTAAATTGACTTGCAAGCAAAGTTAAGATATCTTTTCATGTTCGACGTACTGGATTTGGATGGGCAGACCATTTCCTGTTGTAGTAGTGTCTGATGAAAGCTTTGAGGGAAGCTCACACTGAACCGATCTAATGGGGACGCCAAGGCTGGACTTAGATCGCTCTCTTTGGTGCCACGAACGAGATAGGGCGATGGAGCACGAGCAGCTGGACTGAAGTCACTCTCTGCTGATGCTAAGTGATGGATTGATGATGGTATGTACTAGAACAGTACTGATTTGGACTTGAACTACAAGGGGTAACCACACAAGAGCTCAGGGCCGCCAAACAAGAAGACAATGCTTAGGGTTTTTCTTTGAATCTAACGTGAAAGACAAAAATACAATTGTTAGGCTAAATAAGCCTTTAGTTTTCGAAACCCTAAGAGAGAATTAAAAGGAATTGGGCCTTAAGGCCTTACAATAATTAAATCAGAAAATAAAGACAAAAAGAAAGCCCCTTAGGCGTGGTGAGAGTTTGGCTTCATGGGCCAAGCGTTCTGTTTGATGAAACAGGCCTCGGGTTACCTCATTAAAAACCTTACAAGGAAAACCCAGTGGGATAAAACCTTGCAAGGAAAAAAGAGTATAACCTTTGGTCCACAGAGATGACACGGGCTAAGGATCAACGGCTCCTATGGTGAAGATCAATTATGCGTCGTCGATCCTAAGTAATGGCCAGACGGATGATCTTGGTGTGAACGTATGGTCGTGGTCGGGATCGGTCTTCTCAGACATCCTCCGGGCTAGTTGGCTCAGAATGGGCTGATCATGATTCAACTCGTCCAAGTGCTCTGTGATGTCGTCTATGCTGCTCCTGGTGATTAGATGCTCCATGGCTCCGTTGAAGTTCTCTGTGAGTCTCTTCTGGCCGGCTCGGGTCCGGGGCGTGCTCATCATGGTCGGGAATGGTTCGGCTTGGTCGGTCTGGTCAGGTTCGGTCGAACCGATGTCCTCATCATTCCCACCCTCTTGAGAAGGTTCTGTCTTCAGAACCGCATCACCTGCACAAAAAGGAGATAAATCAGAAACATTAAAGTTGGACGAAATGTTCATCTCACCTTGAAGTTCTAGTTTGTAGGCGTTGTCGTTGATCTTCTCCAGGACTCAGAATGGGCCGTCTCCTCGTGGTGCAAGCTTTGACTTCCATTGGTTTGGAAACCTCTCTGGTCGTATGTGTAACCTACCCAATCTCCGGGCTCAAAGGTGATATCCTTCCTCTTTTTATCGGCTTGTCGTTTGTATTGGGCCATCTTCTTCTCCAGGTTTTCCTTGACCTTCTGGTGCAACTTCTTGATGGCCTCAGCCTTGCTTTCTCCATCTTGGTTTGCGAACTCCAATGGCGGTAATGGCTTGAGATCTATGGGCGTCTCCGGCTTAAATCCATAGACAATCTCAAAAGGTGAAAGCTTAGTAGTAGAGTGGTTAGCATTATTATAAGCAAATTCAACGTACGGAATACAATCTAACCAGTTTCTTAAGTTTTTACCGACAGTGGCCCGTAAGAGGGCTGATAGTGTGCGGTTCACGACCTCGGTCTGGCCATCTGTCTGCGGATGACAAGTCGTAGAGAACAGCAGCTTAGTCCCAAGTTTCCTCCAGAGCGTCTTCCGAAAATGGCTCAGAAACTTCGTATCTCGATCAGAGATAATGGTCCGTGGTAGGCCGTGCAGTCGCACTACTTCTCGGAAGAATAGGTCGGCTGTATGAGTCGCGTCATTCGTCTTGGTGCATGGTATGAAATGGGCCATCTTCGAGAATCGGTCGACCACCACGAATATAGAATCCTTGTGCCTGATCTTAGGTAAACCTAACACGAAATCCATAGAAATATCTACACAAGGCATGTTAGGAATCAGTAAGGGCATATAGAGACCGTAAGGATGTGACATGGACTTTGTTTTTAGGCATGGATGCATTTAGAACAGAAATGCTCCACATCTATTTTTAAGTGCGGCCAGAAGAAGTGGTCTGATAGAACGCTCATCGTCTTATCCACGCCGAAGTGTCCCATCAAACCGCCTCTGTGGGATTCACGGATCAGTAGGTCTCGCATCGAGCCTTGTGGAATGCATAATCGAAGGTCTCGGAACAGGAAGCCGTCGTGCAAGTAGAATAGTCCCTATAAGCTCCTTTACTGCATTCCTGAAATATCGCACCAAAATCAGGGTCAGCGTCATAATTCTCCTTAAGTTGCTCGAACCCCAAAACTTTAGCCTCCATGGTGCTGATCAACGTGTATCTCCGGGATAGGGCGTCAGCCACGATGTTCTCCTTGTCCTTCTTGTACTTGATGATTTACGGAAACGTCTCCACGAACTCGAGCCATTTCGCGTGTCTCCTCTTAAGCGTTGTCTGCCCCCTTAGATGCTTTAACGTCTCATGATTGGTGTGGATCACGAACTACTTGGCTAGAAGGTAGTGCTGCCACGTATCCAATGACCTCACCAAGGCGTACAACTCCTTATCGTAGGTCGGATAGTTGAGTGTGGCTCCGTTGAGTTTCTCGCTGAAGTAGGCCACGGGTCGTCCTCCCTATGTGAGTACAGCTCTGATCCCTAAACCTGAAGCATCACATTCAATCTCGAGAGTCTTATTAAAGTTGCAAAACAAGAATGGGAGCGTTAGTCAAAAGATCCTTGAGCTTCTGGAATGTGTCCTCTTGCGCAGGTCCCCTTTTGAACGGAACGTCTTTCTTGATCACGACTGTGAGCGGTGCAACTATAGTGTTGAAATCCTTGACGAACCTCCGGTAGAAACTAGCCAATCCGTGGAAGCTCCGGACATGGCCAATGCTGGTCGGTGTTGGCCCTTCCTGGATTGCCTTAACATTCTCTTGATCTACCTGTATGAAGGATTGTTTAGTTGATCCTGATTCAATTCTTAGATTCATATCAACCTAAACATGCGGATCTAGGTTCTTCTCAGAATAGAAACAATTGATGATCTCACCTTATACCTGTTTGCAGCGGAAAGAGATGGTATGTCTGAGATCAGAGAAACACCGAGGGATGAATCCTCCAAAGGTTCACACACGCGATCACAGAAAACGGCTGCTAGACCACTAGAGGAACTCGGCACAGAGAGAGAGAGGAGGCTCGCGGCTAGGGCTTATTTTCGACCTGAACTCGTCTTAAGTTTATATAACTCGTTCAGTTCGTTTTGGGCCATTTGGCCCAAAGGCCAATTAACTCCGAGGCGTTCGCGCACTGTGTCGATCGACACTCCTTGTGTATCGATCGACACACAGTGGCCAAACCCAATTATTCTCTCTAAGTACAGTAAATGCCTAGCACTTTTACCGTACTTCTGCTAAACCATTCCTACACGTTTTCCTGTTAGCTTAGGCGTGTGACCCATATGGAATCATATAATAAAGGCAATAAGTCCAAGACTTATAGATCATGAGCGGACTCTAGCAAGCCATCATGACCCCCAGTATTATATGACTTATGTCTGATCATTGACATACTCTTACTTTCTAGAGACAGTACCGAGATTACTGGACACAATTCCAACAATCTCCCACTTGTACTGGAATCTCTGTATTCATAATCCTTTTGTCACAATATCTCGATTAGTCATAAGGCAAGATTGGTGTCATCCTTATAAAGCCTAATCTTGTTCATCGGACTCTGATTCGATACTGACAATCCAAACGACTCGGGACAGTCCGTTTGAGCATGGCCATGCATTTTCCAGTATTCAAATCTCCGATTGGCCTAGAGATATTCACTCCATTTATATTGGAGGGACAAATCCCGTCTTGTTCCATCACTGTAAACTACTCATTTCATAATGTACCCAAACAAGGTCCTTATAACTATCGCAGAACGACAGCGTTAGACAATGATCAAAGTGCATCAGTCCATGTGCAGTCACATGCATGCGAACTCAGGTCTAAGGACTATACTCTATAGTCGTAGTAAGAATCTCTTATGACACAGATATAAATATCCTGAAGAGTTCTTATAAGCGGGTCTTGTCCGGTCGTATGTTCCCCAACATACACCTATGTACTGACTTTGATGCCGCGCATCTATGACACACTGAGACTTTGTCATAAGTCACGTACCAATCCAGTCTCACACGGTTGTTGGTGTTCCAATTTCAACAACCTTCGACTAGGGACATAATGATATAAGTCATTTATCAAATATAGGGTCTCATGATCAAGCTAAATGACTTTGATAACTCAAGATCAAGTCATTTACTTCGATGACCTATAAAATGGTTTATATCACTTTGGAACGATTATTTCATCACAGTTAAAATAATCTTGAAATAATAATTTCATTAAACATCTTAAATGTTATTTCAAGAACATATCCAATAACTAAATAAAGCCCTTTAATAACTCCCACTGAAATTAAGACTATATCTTAATTTCACTTATCCTACAGCAACAGTCCGCGACTCGTGCTTAGGCCTAAGGAGTGGCTTCGTTAATAGATTAGCAACGTTCTCATTTGTTGAAACTTGCTGATCTACTTAACATCTCTGTCATTTATCTCAAGGTGTTTGGACCTCTGATGTGCAGCTAGTCTCATCTATGCTGGGAATCACATCAAGTTCAGTGATGAACTCTTCTTTCCAAACAACCTCTTTCGCCGCTTCCCAAGCTGCGAAAGATTCAGCTTAAGTCATGGAGTCAGCAACAGTGCCGTGCACTGCCAGACAAACACAAGATATAACCGGACTGTGACCGGAAATCATCTTTGTCTGTTGGAAACTTGCCTTTCAGACTCTATCGACTTATAGCACCTCACTTTCTCCGTAAATCAAGAACTTATCCTTAGTATTCCTCAAATACTTTAGGACATACTTTAGGAAACTTGATTCTTTGCTGGATTTGACTGGTCTTTATTTGTCTTGCTTAACATTAAAGCAACATCAAACAAGTATGTTTCATGGCATACATGATAGATCCAATTGCCGACGCATATGGAATCTTATCCATGCATTTAAGCTCAGCAGTTATCGTAGGATACTGTATCTTGCTTAACTTAATGCCATGTGACATTGGCATAAAACCCTTCTTGGATTGCTCAAAACGTGTAGGACTTTGTCAATTTAAGAATCCTGACTTTGTCCTACCAGCTCTTTTGGATCTCTATCTTTAGATCCAAAATCCAAGAACTACGTGGCTTTACCCATGTCAATCATTAAACCAACTCCCAAGCTAGTCCTTTACCGACTACAGCGTTGGGACGTTATATCCGAGAATCAGTATGTCATCGACATACACTTTGAGAAATGCAATATCGCTCCCACTAATCTATTAGTAAACACACAGTTCTGCTTCGTTCCTGTTCAAGTCAAAACCTTGACTACTTCAACAGAACGAAGATTCCAACTCCGATATGTTTGCTTCCATCCATGAATGGATCGATGAAGCCAACTTACACAAAATGTAATTCTTCGGAGTCTGGGCTCACTTTCGCTTCCTAGGATTTCGCAGATTCGTCGCTTTCAATGATCATCAGATCATGCGAACATTCAATGATCATCAGGCTGAACTAATGACGAGAATTCACTCTCGGATTAGTGACTGATTCTTTCATATCTGCGAACTTCAGGCTCCACAGGTGTAGATTCTACAGAAATCTGTAAATCCTTCCGCTGCTCTCCCTCAATAGGTTAAGCAGCCTCCTGTATTTCTCGAATTTCTTCGAGTTGTACTTTTACTCCCACTGTTCTTCTTGGAAAGTAACTTCCCTTCTTAGAAAACAGAATGGTCGTAAAAGTACTTTTTACTCCCACTGTTCTTCTTGGAAAGTAATTTCCCTTCTTAGAAAACAGAATGGTCGTAAAAGTATCGAGCCTTGGTTTCCCTAAGAAAACTTCGAGTTATACTTTTACTCCCACTGTTCTTCTTGGAAAATAACTTCCCTTCTTAGAAAACAGATTGGACGTAAAAGTAACAAGCCTTAGTTTCTCTAGGACAACCAGCGAAGTAGCACAACTACAAATACTCAGTAAAGACAAATTTGGATCGATTCCAATTCACATTAACGTGGTGTCTTTCAACTGATATTTGTGGAACTATTTAAGCGTAAACTTAGATATTTTAGAGCGTTATTCTTAAATAATATCATGGAAGATTCGTGTGACTCATCTTTAATCATTTCTAATAAGATCTGATTCTTTCTCACAGAAACACCTTCAGGTTTTCAGGAGAAATGAGCTGTGAAACGATTTCACACTCATTAAGATGATCACACAATCAATGACTTAAGTATTCTCACTCGTGATTTAATCCAGAGTCTTAATACTTTTGTCATTCAGATCCTATACTTCATTCTGGAACTCTTTCGACCATGTCAAAGAATTCCGACTTGTGTCTCATCTAATGAACACAGTCACACTCACTGAAGTAATCAGTAGAGACAATGAAGTACATGAGTTTTTTTCTCTGGCATTACTGCTCATTGGGCCACATACATGAGTATGTTCCAGGTCCAATAAGCCTTTGGGCCTTTCTCTAGCTCGGCTAAGATAGGCCCTTTACCTTTTGGTCTAGTAAACGGAATTCAAGTCTCATAAGATATTTTATCAAATGAGCCCAACAGTCCATGACTATGGGATTTCTGAATCCGACTTACTCTATGTGACCAAGACTTTATGCCAAGAAAAATCAGGTTTAATTCATCAGATTTAAACCAATTCGGTATTTATGTTACATTTAGGCACACTTTGGTTTAAGATATAAAACCCATTCCATGAATAGGGTGCTACAATTAATATTTCATTAAGATCAAAAGAACAAAACTTGTCTTTTATCAAAATGAAAAACATTCAAATTCTTACAAGAAAATGAAAGACAACTCTGCTTAAAGCAGGTACATTGTAGCAATTACTTAATACAAAACCAAGCCTCAAAGGGATCTATAAGTGAAAAACCCTACGGCTGAGGCAGCATCCCAAGCTCCTTCCAGACATGTAGTTTCACTTGCCCTTCCTTCAACGTTCTACTGTTGCTTAGGCTCTGCATATTATCACAAATATCAGTGCCACAACCAGTATCCAATACCTTTAAGGCAGAACTTGAAGTAATAACATGAATACCTGAGGAAGTAGTCTCATACATCAACTTTAACTCCTCATCATCTTCCATGAATTTAATGCAATTTCTCTTCCAATGCCCTGTCTCCTTACAGTAGCAGCACTTACCAACGTAAGAGGTATCTGACTCGGGCTCAGAAGACACACGCTTGCCATGATTCAAAATCTGGACAACTTTGTCTTCACCCTTGTCAGCATTAGGTTTAGTAAACCTACCCTTCTCGTTTATGAGATTGTACAGGGTACTCTTCACGTTTGGCTCAACTGTCTTGAGCATATCATGCAGTTCAGTCAGCGTCTTCGTTAAGCCTTTGTTAATATAGTTCTTTCTGAACTTATCATAGCTTGACGGCAGTGACTGCAGAATGATTTCAGTTGCCAACTCTTGGCTAACTGGATAATCCAGTTTCCTCAGGTTATCAATGTAACCTATCATTTTACTGACATGAGGACTCACTGGATTATCATTTGGTAGCTTGCAGCTAGTGAGAGACTTAACCAACCGGTATCTCTCCACTCTTATCTGCTCCTGAAATTTCAATTTCAGGCTGCTGATCATCTCTATTGGCGACTCCATGTTCTCATATTGCTTCCGCAAGTCTGAGTCCATGGTAGCCAATATCAGACCATGCACATCTACCGCATCATTATAATGCTTATTCCAAGCATCATATACTGCATGAGAAGCATTGGACCCGATCCTCACGGGGAGAGCTCTCTCAAGGACATAGTCCTTTCTCTCCTGTCTGAGGACTAGCCTCAGGTTCCGCGACCAAGTCAAGAAATTTGATCCGTTCAGCTTGTCCATCTTAAGGACAGACCGGATCGAGAAAGTGTTTTGATTGTTTGTGCTAGTCATAACTGAAAATTAAGATAAAAGGATTTTAGTTAATATGTTCAATATGATTAATCTCGTATTAAATTTAATATGATTAATCACGCATTATATTCAATAACATAAGTTACCCTCAATAGAATATAATGATTCCAAGATCCACATATAACTAAGATTAAAGTGGGCCACTGGCCGTCACCCAATATTAGCTTATATCGGTAAGCCCTATGTCGGCTAATTATATCCGTGATATAACTCTTGGTTGTGAATCTGGGCCCGAGGCCCAATCCACTCTGATGTCTCAAGGCCCGGGACTCCCGATGGCCTAGTCAAGAAAACCAGACTATACAGTCATGTAATCATTAATGTCTGGGACTCCCAATGACATTTATGAATCACAAACCGTCTTATCCACGCAAAAGCAGACACCCTCACACTGTAAGGCCATGAATACAATTGAATGGGCTTCGACAGCTGACATAGAATGGACAAGACATCCAACGCTTGATATTATTTGAGGTTCGTAGGTTTATTTTAAAATCTCATTCCCAAAATAGAAGATTACTATTTCGGGAAACTTTCCATTTTTGGAAACCTACTATTTTTGGAAACTTTCTAAAATTGGAAACTTTCTAACTTTAGAAATTTCTTTAAAATCCAAAACCCGCAAATCCAGAAACTTCTTATTTAAGAAACTTTCTAATTTCAAAATTTCGGAAACTTCAATTTAAAATCGACTTTATAATTTTATAAAATAAATTTTAAATTAATCTGAAGAAAGACTCAAATAATTGGCCCAATTGTTTTAACTTCTTGGCCCGAGGCCCAAGAATTGGTCCACGTCCAAGACATGACCCAATTGTCCAATTAAATGACATAACCGGTCTGGTTCATTAAAATTGGTCTAACCAAATTTTAATTACTACGATGACCACAATTGTCAACCGGTTATTTACTAAACCGGACTTTCTCAATTTATTTGGTCCAACCAAATCAAATTAGAAAATCCTGGTTTAGGCACTAAATCCAATAATTCTTTCGACATTGGATTTCTTGTCCCGGTTTAACCAGACTTAATAAAATTATTAAATCTGTTTATTAAACCGTGACGTTTAATTTTAATCAAAATATTAAACCGAGCCTTAAACCAACCATGTCGATCGATGAACCAACCGTGTCGATCGATCCATCAACCACATCGGTCGATGCTCTCAGCATCGATCCTGCATCGATCGTGCATCGATCCTGTATCGATCGATGCTCTCACGCATGCACGGAACCGAGCCAAAACCCTAACCGTGTCGATCGATGCACCAACCGCATCGGTCGATGCACCAACATCGAACCTGCATCGATCCTGCATCGATCGATGCTTTCACGCGTTAACAGGGTTAGCCGATAGACTGTATCGACCGATCCATGCGATCGTATCGATCGATCCATGCGATCGCCGATTGTATCGACCGATCCATGCAATCGTATCGATCGATCCATGCGATTCTGGCCGATTCTCATTCTCTCGGATCAGATCGCACACCAAATCATATAGCTTGATCATGCGATTTTTCATATGTTTAGGGTTCAATTCTTGTTACTTAAGTGATTTCTCTTATCAGTAGTTGATTCAAAACACTTTTAAACAAGAAAAACAATCCTAAACTTGAATCTAAACAAGAAAAACCAGAACCTAAATCTCTGATACCACTGAAGGATTGTTTAGTTGATCCTGATTCAATTCTTAGATTCATATCAACCTAAACATGCGGATCTAGGTTCTTCTCAGAATAGAAACAATTGATGATCTCACCTTATACCTGTTTACAGCGGAAAGAGATGGTATGTCTGAGATCAGAGAAACACCGAGGGATGAATCCTCCAAAGGTTCACACACGCGATCACAAAAAACGGCTGCTAGACCACTAGAGGAACTCGGCACAGAGAGAGAGAGGAGGCTCGCGGCTAGGGCTTATTTTCGACCTGAACTCGTCTTAAGTTTATATAACTCGTTCAGTTCGTTTTGGGCCATTTGGCCCAAAGGCCAATTAACTCCGAGGCGTTCGCGCACTGTGTCGATCGACACTCCTTGTGTATCGATCGACACACAGTGGCCAAACCCAATTATTCTCTCTAAGTACAGTAAATGCCTAGCACTTTTACCGTACTTCTGCTAAACCATTCCTACACGTTTTCCTGTTAGCTTAGGCGTGTGACCCATATGGGATCATATAATAAAGGCAATAAGTCCAAGACTTATAGATCATGAGCGGACTCTAGCAAGCCATCATGACCCCCAGTATTATATGACTTATGTCTGATCATTGACATACTCTTACTTTCTAGAGACAGTACCGAGATTACTGGACACAATTCCAACACTGTAATCCCTGCGAGCTCACAACAAAGCCTAGGAAAACAAGTTGATCAGTGCAAAACGTGCACTTCTTGAGGTTCGCATAAAGGCCTTCTTGACAAAGAGTCTCTATTACTTGCTCAAAGTGCACGAGGTGGTCAGAGAAACACTTACTGTAAATGAGAATATCATCAAAGTAAACGACCACAAACTTACTGTTGTATGCTCGTAAGACTTGGTTCATAAGCCTCATGAAAGTGCTGGGAGCGTTGGTAAGACCGAACGGCATAACAAACCATTCATATAGTCCCTTCTTGGTTTTAAACGCCGTCTTCCATTCATCTCCTTCTTGGATATGGAACTTGAAGTAATAAGCAGGTTGGTCTTACCGATCTTGATGTCCTTGGCGAGTTTTAATAGCATCTCGTGGACCTCCAGTGGTGTAAGCGGTGCGAGCTGGTACTTGCGCTTGTCGTGGCTGAAAGAGTAGTGGTTGGTGTGTCTGTTGTGCAGCGCCTCTTTATCGAACTACCATGGTCGGCCTAGGAGTAGATGTCCAACTTGCATGGACACGACATCGCAAACCACTTGGTCTCTGTACTTGCCAATACTGAACGGGACGGTGACTTGATCGGCGATCCGTATTTCCGTATCCTCGTTGAGCCATCTAAGCCGGTATGGTCGTCGGTGCTTCGAAACTTTCAGATCGAGCTTGTCGACCATATATCTGCTAGCTACATTGGCACATGATCTTCCGTCGATGATAAGACTGCATACCTTGTTTTCCCGTTGAACTGTCTCGGGATCTACTATGGCGCTGAGAGCTCTTCGTATCACCAACATCTCTCCGGTGTCTGGGTATTCAATGGGCGTTCCCGGGTCGGTCATCTCTTCGTCCTCTTCCTGCTTATCTTGCGACTCCTACTCGCCAGCCTCGGTAAGGATCATTACCCGTCGGTTCGGACATTCTCATGCCATATGACATTTTACTTGACACTTAAAACATGTAATATCTCTAGCTCGAGAGGTAATAGGAAACTTACCTGCTTCTGGGCGGTTGGACTTGGGAGCCTCGGTGTTCGGCTTTTTGAACCGCGACTCGGCCTCAACAACTTTGCCTTTTTCAACGGCTATAGGTGCGGGTGGCATCGATGTGGAGTTGCTCCGAGCTGGTTCGTCGTCGCCGCCTTCCGCTTGTTGTGCTTCTCCACCTGGATACTAATATGCAGTTGCTTGGACATATCATGGTACGGCTGGATCTCGACCTTCCGGACAATGCGGTCATGTAATCTGTAAATGAACTGAGCCATGAGGGTCTCCTCCGAGTCGTCTAACTCTAGCCGGTTCCTTAGTTGCTCGAACTCCTTGAAGTATCCTTCTACGGACCTACTTCCCTGCACCAACTTACTGAATCTCTTATGTAAGTCTCTAAGAAAGTGTGGAGGTACGTACCTTCGCCTTAGGTTATATTTCATGTCGGCACACGTGGTGATGTGATCGTGGCGGTGTCGTCTACGTTCGGAAACGTTTCGATCCCACCAGGACAAGGCGTGGTCCGTGAACTGGGCTGCTGCTAATGCCATTTTTCTCCGGTCGTTGTAGGCGTAGTAGTCGCTCCATACTCCGTTCCCACTCAAGGTACGCCTCCGGGTTGACCTTCCCTGAAAAAGTAGGAGATTTTAGTTTAACGTCGTTTGAATTTGGTTGATGTACCTAGTCGTCTCGTATGCGTCCGCGGTGGGCCGGATCGCGTGGTCGATGGAACGGTCGGTGGTTCCGATCGGGTGCTTCATCCTCGAGGTCATGTATATCATCGTCCGTGTCGTACAGTTGGGCGTTACGAACGTGCTGTCCTTGTCTTGCTCGACCGTTCGGAGGCTGTGGTGCGGCCGGTTGCTCGAGCCGGTCGAGGCGCTCTCCGATAGCTTGGATCGCTCCAAGTAGCTGAGCAAAGTCAGCTGGTGCGTTATGTTGATCATCCATACCTGTCTTCCTGCACACTTAACGAAGAATCAAACGCAAAAGAAAATAATAGAAGAACAAATAATAAATAAGAAGAAAAGGCAAATATGGAAAAAGAATAGAAATATGTAGAAATTGGAAAATATGCAATAAGATACGACTTCTATTTTTTTTTTTTCACTCAAGGATGCAACTGAAAAAAATCCAACAATTGGTTAACCTAAACCAGTGACACAAACAGGAATCAAACCAATTAACCTCATATTACACGATTTCATAGGAAGCAACAAAAGATAGCTTTCAACCTATCGAGAACTATATGGTGAAGCCAGTTTATTAGATATGACTCACAGATTACTTTCTTTTTCTTGCAGGTACAAGGTGAGTTAGTTAATTAAGTTAGACCAAAACCAGACAGCAACTAAACCAGACCAATTAACTCAGCAATGATCAAAGAACAACTGAGATATATTGAGCGAGACAGTTTCAATTCAAGCAACGATTAACCAGATATGATAATCAAGACAAACGATGATAATCAGTAGTTCTCATGCAGGTACAGGTAGGGATGTTGATATAGGAAATTGGTTTAATAGTTTACCTTTGGTTTTGTCTTACGGTTTAGGTGTTTTAATAACTTGACGTGGAAGTCATAAGTAGTTAGGATTCGTATCTATCTTTTGAGTCGGTGTTTATCGCTTTAGGAAGCTGGTGTTATTTAAGATATTGTAATTCTCTGTTACGATATCAATTCATTCAATATTATTCAGAAATAATTCTTCTTCTTCTTCTCTAACTATCGGTTAAGGTCAAGTTCCCCAGGTGAGCTTGGTAAGTTAAGGATTCGCGTTTTAACGAACGTTGATTCTTGGGTGTGACGAGGTAACGTGACTTTTACGTTAACAAAGGTATCAGAGCAAAACGTTTCTCGGAATCTATGGCAGAAACGAGATCTCAAGCGCTTAAGGATGCAGTTCGAGAGATGGGAGAGACTTTCGATTCTCGAATCGAAAATCTGGAGGGATCTCTGGCAGTACAGAATGACAGAATCAATTCTCAAAACGAGAAGCTCAATAAGGACATAGCCGAGATGTTCGAAGCCATTCGTTTACTCTCAGCACGAAGTGGTATTTCGTTCGGGAATGATTCAGGTAAGATATCATCACCAACATCACATATGGACAGTTCAGGTCGTGAACGAAACAGAGGAGGAACGAATACTGGATACTCAGGGGTTACTCGATTGACCAAACTGGAGTTTCCACGGTTTGATGGTAGCGAAACAAAGGAGTGGTTGTTCAAAGCAGAGCAGTTTTTTAAAATCGACAACACACCAGACGATCTGAAAATTGGTCTAGCTTCTATCCACTTTGATGGAGCTGCAGCCGCTTGGCACAAGTCGATAGTGGAGTCGGAATCAGGAGAGGCTATCCTCGGCAACTGGGAAACCTATAAGCTCGAGCTTCATGAACGCTTTGATGACCTTCTTGATGACCCAATAGCAGATCTCAAACAGCTTCAAGAAACCGATGGCATAGTAGAATATCATGGTCGGTTTGAACTGATAAGGAATCGGGTCAAGCTATCAGAAGAATATTTGGTTAGTGCATATTTGGCGGGACTGAGAACAGACACACAGATGCATATCCGTATGTTCCAGCCACAGACCATTCGACAGTGTTTAATGTTGGGCAGGTTGTATGAAAAAGCCCATC
Source organism: Orychophragmus violaceus (assembly GCA_030180135.1). Taxonomy (NCBI): domain Eukaryota; kingdom Viridiplantae; phylum Streptophyta; class Magnoliopsida; order Brassicales; family Brassicaceae; genus Orychophragmus; species Orychophragmus violaceus. The sequence goes on from CM058236.1 coordinate 15,863,978, forward strand.
CAAAGAAGAAGAACGCTACTGTCTGGACAAATCCGAGGCCTCCCAACGGAGGAAGGGGAATACTTCCGTTTAAGAAGGGAGTGGAGTCAACTGCAGTCGCCGGTAATAGACCTGAGAAACCTAAAGAAGGGCATAATCAACCTCGACCGTTTCTTTCAAAAGAAGAGATGTCTCGAAGAAGGGCAGAGGGGTTGTGTTATTTTTGTGATGAGAAATACACACCAGGGCATTATCTCAAACACAAGAAAACACAATTATTTATGTTGGAGACTGATGAGGTTGAGGAAGAGGATGAGTGTGAGGTCGAAGACAATAATGATGAGGATACAGGGGAGCATTGTTGCGCGCAAATATCAGTTAATGCCGTGAAAGGTGTAACCGGGTATCAGACTATGCGGGTTAAAGGGTTTCATGGAAAAAGAGCCTTGTTCATATTGATTGATTCTGGATCTACACATAACTTTGTAGACACAGAAGTAGCAAGGCGACTGGGCTGTGTTTTGGCACCTACGACTATTGCTAAAGTCGCAGTAGCTGATGGGAGAAAGTTAGGGGTCAACTCTAAGATAGAGAAGTTCAAATGGAGCTTCGGTGGTACTAATTGGGAGGATGATATGTTAGTTCTACCACTTGGCGGTTGTGACATGGTTCTTGGTGTACAATGGTTGGGCACATTAGGACCAATAACTTGGGATTTCAAAAAACTAGAGATGCAGTTTTGGTGGAATCAAAAGAAAATCTTGTTACATGGAATCAACAGAGGATCAGTGAGGGAGATGAAGGCAAACAGGCTTAATAAGTCGTAAGATGCACAAGTTCAACTTGCCATGATTCATGTGCAAGAAATTTCAGAGGATAAGCCGGTTGAGTTGAGAACGGCTGAAACAATAATAGCGGAGACAAAGTTAAGCTCGCCTTTGGAGACGGTACTGCTGGACTTTCCGGACATCTTTGAGGAGCCAACGTCCCTGCCTCCATCGCGTCCTATGCATGACCATCAGATTCCGTTACTGGACGGGTCCAACCCCATTAATCAGCGACCTTACAGATACGCAGTGAATCAGAAGAATGAGATCGATAGGATTGTACAAGAGCTATTAGTCGCTGGTACAATACGAGACAGCTCTAGTTCTTTCGAATCTCCGGTCGTATTGGTCAAAAAGAAAGATGGAACATGGAGACTATGTGTCGATTATCGAGGGCTTAACAGCATGACGGTGAAGAATAGATTTCCTATTCCATTGATTGAAGATCTGATGGACGAGTTGGGAGGTTCTAGTGTTTACTCCAAGATCGATCTAAGGGCAGGGTATCATCAGGTTCGGATGGCTGAGAAAGATATCCATAAGACAGCCTTTAAAACTCACAATGGCCATTATGAGTACCTTGTAATGCCCTTTGGACTCACTAATGCTCCTGCGACGTTCCAAGGATTGATGAATTCGGTATTTAAAAGTCTGCTGAGGAAGTTCGTTCTCATCTTCTTCGACGACATATTAGTCTACAGTCCATCACTGGAACTCCATCAAGATCACCTCTACGCTAAAAGAAGTAAATGCACATTTGGGACGAGCAAGGTAGAGTATCTTGGTCATTATATCTCGGCAGAAGGCATCTCTACGGACCCGAGCAAAGTAAAAGCAGTAGCTGATTGGCCGGTTCCCTTGTCACTCAAACAACTACGTGGGTTTTTGGGCTTGGCAGGCTATTACAGGAGGTTTGTTCGGAACTTCGGAACTATCGCACGACCCTTGACAACTTTAACTAAAAAGGACTCTTTCCAATGGTCCGAGGAAGCAAAGGAAGCTTTCGTCCAGCTGAAACAAGCATTGTGCAGCGCCCCGGTCTTGGCCTTACCTCGTTTTGACAAGTCCTTCGTCGTCGAAACTGATGCCTGCGGTCGCGGTATCGGTGCTGTCCTGTTACAAGATGGACATCCTCTCGCTTACATCAGTAGGCATTTGAAAGGTAAGCAGCTGAATCTTTCCATATACGAAAAGGAATTGCTTGCGGTGGTATTTGCAGTCCAAAAATGGCGCCATTATCTACTTATGGGACACTTTGTAATCAAGACAGACCAACGAAGTCTGAAATATTTATTGGAGCAGAGATTAAATACTCCAATACAGCAGCAATGGCTTCCAAAGTTGTTGGAATTTGACTATGAAATCCAATACCGACAGGGCAAGGATAACATAGCAGCAGACGCATTATCTCGTGTTGACGGGTCTGAGGTTTTGCACATGGCAATGACTGTTTTAGAATGTGACTTAATGCAGAGGATCAAGTCTTGCTATGATACAGACGTGGTGGTTAAGGAGATAATCGAAGCATTAGTGGCTAAACCGCATTCGAGGAAACACTATACTTGGTCTCACGGCATTCTAAGAAGAAAAAGCAAGATAGTGGTTCCAAACGATGTTACAATTCGCAACACACTGTTAGACTGGATGCACGGCTCGGGAACTGGTGGGCATTCTGGGCGAGATGTCACGCATCGAAGGGTCAAGTCTCTTTTCTATTGGAAGGGGATGACAAAAGACATCCAAAGATACATACGCAGCTGTGTCACGTGCCAGCAGTGTAAATATGATACGTCAGCGTACCCTGGATTAATTCAGCCACTGCCTATTCCAGATGCCAATTGGACTGATATATCTCTGGATTTTATTGATGGATTGCCTCCATCTTTTGGTAAATCTGTCATTCTTGTCGTAGTCGATAGACTGAGCAAAGCAGCTCACTTCACAGCTCTATCACATCCATATACGGCATCAACCGTCGCCCAGGCTTTCTTAGATAACATTTTCAAGCTGCACGGACTTCCTCGATCAATTGTAAGTGACAGAGATGCTGTGTTTCTCAGTGATTTTTGGCAAGAACTATTCAAGCTTCAGGGTGTTGCACTAAACTTGTCCAGCGCGTATCATCCGCAAAGCGACGGGCAGACCGAGGTTGTCAATCGATGCTTAGAGACTTACTTACGTTGTATGTGCAGCGACAGACCTCACATGTGGAGCAAGTGGCTACCATTGGCCGAGTTTTGGTACAATACAAATTTTCATACATCAATTCAGATGTCACCATACGAAGCTGTGTACGGTCAAGCTCCTCCTCAACATCTGCCTTACCTGCCGGGCGAGTCAAAAATTGCAGTTGTTGCTAAGACATTACAGGAACGAGAAAACATGATGATGATCCTGAAGTTTCATCTTCTCCGAGCTCAGCACCGAATGCAACAGAACGCTGACTTGCACAGAACGGAACGGATCTTGGATATTGGCGACTTCGTTTATGTTAAGCTGCAACCATACCGACAGAAATCTGTAGTGATGAGATCGAACCAGAAGCTGTCCCCAAAATACTTCGGTCCTTATAAAGTCATTGATAAATGCGGTCAGGTCGCTTACAAACTGGAGTTACCGTCTTCATCGCAGATCCACCCTGTATTTCATATTTCCCAACTGAAATTACATGTGGGAAACATGCATACAACTAACCAGCTGCCTTCGATTGTCCATGATGTGTTAATCAAAGAACCAGTCAAGATTTTGGAGAGGAAGATGGTCAACCGACAAGGCAAGCCAGCGACAATGGTCTTAGTACAATGGAGTAATCAGCTCGCCGAAGAAGCAACTTGGGAGTTCCTTTACGAGATGGAGAAAAAGTTTCCTTCCTTCAAACCTTGAGGTCAAGGTTTTTTCAAATGGGGGAGATTTGATATAGGAAATTGGTTTAATGGTTTACCTTTGGTTTTGTCTTACGGTTTAGGTGTTTTAATAACTTGACGTGGAAGTCATAAGTAGTTAGGATTCGTATCTATCTTTTGAGTCGGTGTTTATCGCTTTAGGAAGCTGGTGTTATTTAAGATATTGTAATTGTCTGTTACGATATCAATTCATTCAATATTATTCAGAAATAATTCTTCTTCTTCTTCTCTAACTATCGGTTAAGGTCAAGTTCCCCAGGTGAGCTTGGTAAGTTAAGGATTCGCGTTTTAACGAACGTTGATTCTTGGGTGTGACGAGGTAACGTGACTTTTACGTTAACAGATGTCAAATCGGGCAGACCGCGATCAAATAGCCCGCCCCGCTGCGGTTGCTTCTTCCCTCCAGACCGTGCGGTCCGGCCCGTCACGGGCGGCGGTCCAGATTACTATGTTCAATCCCGCCCCGCCTTATTTTAGTGGTATAGCGGGCGGACCACGTGCTTAAACTCATATAGTCATTTATGTACTTGATTACTTAACGATACCAATCCTTTCTCTCTTGATCTCTCCTTTACCAAAAGTTTTTATCATACATATATACAAACACACGTCACCCAACATGCTTCCATCTATTCTCAATTCTCAGAGAAACAAGTGTAAAGATGAGTAGAGAAGAAGAAGGTAGCGTACTCATTTCTGAGTTTAGAAAAGTCCAAAGTTACTTAGAAGCTTGTAAAGCTTTGTGTGTCCCCATTGGATGTCTTTCTCTAAAAGCACATTCGGCGTTCCAATCAGCTCTGTCTCTAGCTGCTGCATCTCTTCCTTTGCTGCATTGTAATGACTCTTCTCCACATAATTGAGGAAACTTTTTGATGAATGCATTGTATGGATGACAATAACGGTCTTATTCTACAATGAACACGATGTCTAAAAGCATCATTATGCAAAAAAATAATACATAAACCCATGTAGAGCTAAGAATACAAGAATGTTTACACAATGAGAACAATTACAACCAGTAAGAAAACAACACAAGATCATTGACCTTCAAAATTCATTGCCGAGACAACAAGACCAACTAGGGGATCTACAAACAAAGAGCACCCATTAATATGCAGACGAATGACTCGAGGACACCCTGGACAGTTGTTGCTTCTTTTGCTAACTTTGCCAGATTATGCAGACAAACCCTCGACCAAAACTTGTAGCATCCTCTCTGCAACTTCTTTAATAAGTAAAAGAGAGACAGGACATATACATATCCTATAAAGAAAACAAGCATTCCAAACTAAAGATTGAGTAGAAGTATTTACACAGATACAATTGCCTTGCCACTGTCATCCACGTGATAAGACAACATAGACAACCTAGAAAGAAAGAGAAACAGAGGAAAAGTGATTCAACATGCTAAACATCCATGCAAATAGTATATGTGTAAATATCACGCGAATGAAGTGCTGAGGTGGTACAAACGCACGCTCCATATCAACTAGAGCAACTACCATCTTCTTAGCTTCATTCTTGAATCCATCAAGTGCGGCACTTGCAATAGCTACAACCCGGTTGATGATTATTGTAAGAAAACAGCTATAAAGAAGATGAAAAAGCTACTGAATGAGTAGTGAAAAGCACTATTACCTCTCTCTTAAGATGAGAATATCTCCCAAGACCAGGTGTTGCATTCACGGAAGCTGAAACTATGTCAACAAGCACTTGGTGAACCTAATCAAAGTTTCACACCATATTAGCTCAACAAGAAATGAGCCCTTAAAGCAACCAATTATGAGAAAATCTTCATAATAAAAAATGAAACCAATTATTTACAACCCGAATCAAACACTGTGCCCGAACATAGGAAAATCAAAATCTGATTGATTAGTTCCTCCAACTGCAGCTTCTCTGAGAGTTGAGATTCTTCAATCCCATGAAGGAAACAAATTCCAGATGATAACTTCATCAAAATCTAGCAGCCCTCAAGACTCAAATAAGGATATCGCCATTGGAGGATCAAATTCAGAAGAGCTGATCGAAAAAAATTGCATCAACCCGCAGTAAACCGCGGACCCGTGTCGGGTCAAACCGCCAAACCCGCAGTCCGTACGGTCTACGCCCGCGCGCCCTGCAAATTTTGGGCTTGGTTTTGCACGGCCCGCCCCGCACCGCCTTCGAGTTATTTGGGCTAAGCCCGCGGGCAGCGGCCCAATATCACACCCCTAGGTATAGGAGTAAACCAATTAAATTAAGTGAACCAGAAACAAAAAAAAGAATTAAACCAGTTTGCTCAACTCAAGAAACAAGTCAGCACATGCGATACCTAGTTCAAGTAGCAGCCACTTCCTAATCAAAATTTTTTTTTTTGATGCAACAGAATAATAACAAGGACAAGAAATCAAGTAATAGATCAGACACAAACACAAAATTATTCTCAGATTATGAAAAGAAACCGCAACACAATTAAATGGACCCGGTTTGGTCTTTCAAAACCCTAGCTAATGCTTAATGGTGGCCGATTGATTTCAAGCTATTATTTTTTTTTTTGATTTTTCAGATTGAGCAGATGGTGACTGAAAAATAACTAGCAAAAACAAGAAGGAAACACAATTTTTTTTTTTGATTTTTTGAAAGAAACAAACGAATTCAAATCACAAAAACAAGAGGATGATAGGGTTTAGAATCGACCGGATTGTTTCAAGAGCCTAAGCTCTGATACCAGATGATGTAAGCTTTGAGGGAAGCTCACACTGAACTGATCTAATGGGGACGCCAAGGCTGGACTTAGGTCGCTCTCTTACGTGCCACGAACGAGATAGGGCGATGGAGCACGAGCAGCTGGACTGAAGTCACTCTCTGCTGATGCTAGGTGATGGATTGATGATGGTATGAACTAGAACAGTACTGATTTGGACTTGAACTGCAAGGGGTAACCACACAAGAGCTCAGGGCCACCAAACAAGAAGACAATGCTTAGGGTTTTCCTTTAAATCGGCCTTAAGGCCTTACAATAATTAAATCAGAAAATAAAGACAAAAAGAAAGCCCCTTAGGCGTGGTGGGAGCTTGGCTTCATTGGCCGTGCGTTATGTCTGATGAAACGGACCTCGGGTTACCTCATTAAAAACCTTACAAGGAAAACCCAGTTGGATAAAACTTTGCAAAGGAAAAAGAGTATAACCTTTGGTCCACAGAGACGACACAGGCTAAGGATCAACGGCTCCTATGGTGAAGATCACTGATGCGTCGTCGATCCTAATTAATGGCAAGACGGATGATCTTGGTGTGAACGTATGGTCGTGGTCGGAATCGGTCATCTCGGACATCCTCCGGGCTAGTTGGTTCATAACGGGCTGATCATGATCCAACTGGTCCAAGTGCTCTGTGAGGTTGTCTTTGCTGCTCCTGGTGATCAGATGCTCCATGGCTCGGTTGAATTTCTTTGTGAGTTTCTTCTGGCCGGCTCGGGTCTGGGGCGTGCTCACCATGGTCGGGAATGGTTCGTCTTGGTTGGTCTGGTAGGTTCGATAAAACCGATGTCCTCATCAGTGTCAATTGGCTTTGTCTTTATCTTCCTCTTGTCTCGTGAAGTGTTTCCATACCCATGATCTTCCTTCACTTAGTCCCCCACTGCCATCTTGATTTGCTTTCCCCTTCCCTTCATCTGATGGGGTATGTGTAGTATAATCATCTTCAGATCCTTCACTCATACCATATTCTTTTGTTCGGGGATCGTTTTCACCCAGGTTAACATTACATCCCATCTACATAATAGAGGAAATCAAGAGTCAATGATAATATTTGTTCTAAAAGCATAATATAGTATGAAAATATAAAAAACATCATATAATTCATCTTAGAAGCAGTCGTTCTACATGTTCCCAACATGTCACAAACAGGTTCAAAACAAGTTCAAAATATGTTCTACAGAAGTCCTACACAAGTTAAATTGGTTCAAATTAATTAAAATAGAAATACCAAATTGATTTCGGTTTGAAATGCAATTCCCAAATCAATCTAAACCTAAAAACCAAATCGATTACGGTTTGAAACCATATAAACCTAATTTTTTAATTTTTTTTAAACAAAACCCAAATATATTTAAATCCAAATTTCGAAATCGGTTACGGTTTAAAACCTTGTAAAACCAAAATTGATTTCGATTTAGAAAACAAACCTCAAATCGATTTTAACCAATATCCCCCAATCGATTTAAACCCAGAACTAAGAACCCTAAAAGCTAAATAAAAATATTAATTGAAAGTGGCAAATCGATTGATTAACACCGTAAAGCAAAAATCCAAAATTCGATTTCGTTTTGATGTACAAATCTGCCAATTCAATTTAAAACACAGAAAATAGAAACTTAATTCTGAAATGAAATCGATTGTATAACAACTTTGAAATAGACTTTGTTAGAATCTACTATCTCGAAATCAAAATGGAAAAATTCCCTAATCGAACTATTAAGCAACAAGAATTAGATGCGGAATATACGTGTGAGAGTCGGAACTCGCACTGTCAAAACTTGTAGAGAAAAATTTTAGGGAACAGAAACTTCAAAGATAAACACACCGAAATAGTAAACCGGAGGATATTTTATTGATAAGGGATCGAAAAGAGAGTACAAAGATTGGAAAAAGAGTACAAAGAATGGAAACAGCTAAGAAAATTGCTAAGTTCTTAAGTCTAGATGCTAGGGTTTTTTGCTATCCCTAAATCGCATGACTTCCATCTCCTTATATAGCTGTGTCAAGTCGGCTTCGAGGATATTTTCCGCAAGATTTGCGGAAATCTTCCTGTTGTTATCTCCTTCCTTTTTCTGTAAAGATTTACGTTTTCATCTCGGATTTTCCTATTTAGCTTGGAGATATCTTCCTCTTCACTTATTCGAGTTTATCTTCTTTCGGTAATCATCTTTCTGCGGCTTGACCTATTTGCCGAATGGGCCGATAACGGACGGTCCGAGTCCGTTTGTGTACAAACTTCTTTATTCGGCCCAAAGTTTCGGACATACGGATGTTGTATATTTGGGCCTAAATTTGTATTTCCTCTAACTTTATCCGACATCTTGGTTTAACGGCCAGGAAAGTATAAGCCATTGTTTCTGAAGATGGATTGCGGCTAGTTCCGCATCCGCAGAATGAGATATCGGCAAATGTTTGATCATACGATATCCGTTCGGAAAGTTTGGAAAAGCGAAATCCAGCTCGGAAGTTTAGAAGATATGCATTCAACTCGGAACTTTCGAAGGGGTAAATCATGATTGGAAAATGAGAAAGGAAGAGTTCGGATCCGATCTGGTTTAGCTCAAAAAGTCCGAGCTAGGTGCAACCAGCTCGGAAATTCCGAGCTGAATTCAGCTTGGTGATTCCGAGCTGGTTTGGCTTGGTTCCGAGCTGATTTAGCTTGATCGTGTTTCGTTTGGATGTTTCGTTGATCCGTAGTCCCTGTCGAAAGGTATGTTTGTCCGATCGGTCCGCTGTATATGAAATGTCGTCCTTTTCGTATGAAACGTATCCGTTGAATCCCTTTGTTTAATAAGTTGTTCAAGCGAAGTTGTCGATACTACGTATAACTTTGTTATTTTTATGAAACTTTGTTTGTCCGAAGCGAACATTTGTCTGTGTCCGATTGTCCGATCTTGTTTTCGGCTATTGTTTTCGTAGAGGGGGTTTTTGACCCCAACAGTTAGCCCCCCAGCTCTCAGACTCGAGTGCGATGATGGCGAGGTTATTTTGTATTCGAGGCGAAAGAAATTATTTGAAAGACTTGGTTTGGCCCTTTCTGTTTTGTCACTCTTCCGTTTGCGACGAAGGGTTGTCCGAATCATTTGTCGCATTTTGGCCTTCGTCTTGTTCGTCAAGTTAGACGGATTTTTTGGAACGGCAGTTTCGAGTTGGATTTGTTCCGGCCTTTCGAGTAAGTCGACTCACATCCGTTGGCGTGTACATGGTCTTTCGAGCAATCCTGTATATTATTGAAATTTTCTTCAGAACCATTGATCGTTCCGGTGTATGACCTTGATGCTTCTTTACCTCATGCGAAGAATTTTTGTTTACAGCTGAACCTTATGAAAGGCTGCCTACATACCCTGAAGAAAGGGATCAAACCATCCGTAGTTCTAAGTATGGTCGTTGGATGTTTGGAAATCCATTGTTGGTCTTTCGTCGACGCTTCCGTATTCGAACAAGCAAAGAAGTGAAAAAGGTGCGTTGAATTGTGAACCAGTCGTGTTTACGAATGTGATGAGTCCGAGAGAGAAATCGCGTTGGGCTTCGGAATTTTCCGAGTAAGTCTGCTGGGATTTCCTGTGCAAACATGCTCTGATTTTATGAGCAAATCTGCTCAGATTTTCTGAGCGAATCTGCTCGGATTTTCGAAGTAAGGCTACTTGGTTTTTTAGTTGGATTTGGTTTCAGGTTAGTTTTTCGAGCCTGCTAGGACGATTTGTACGTCCTAGTAGCTGAACTGTCGTGTTGACGTTAGGTCGATTAATGCATAAAAGTCGAGCAGAATTTATCGGGAGAAAATCTCTTTCATCGGCTCCGTATAGACTGTACGAGTTGGTTTCGTATAGCTTGAAGGCTTTTCTGGACAGCTTTGTTTAATTCCCGGAGGTAAGTGTGATTTAACGTTTGACCCTTGGTGCTTTAGGAGCATTGCACTCAGATGCGTATTCCGAGTCTTGAGGTTAACGGGATATCGATTAACTCTAATGCGCGTAGAAGCGTTCCACCATATTTAGAATCAAGTTTTGAGTTCGAAGGTCGGCGAGATATACTCGCCTTATCGATTTGTGATGACGAAGACCAGCGTGCTCAAAAGCGCCTAACTGGGTTTCGAGTTAAGTTCGAAGGTTAGCGAGATATACTCTACCTACGAACCTGAGATGATTGAGACCAGTGTGCTCGGAAGCGTCTTACTGGGTTTTCGAAATTGAGTCTGAGGAATAGTAAGACGTATTCCTCTTGCGGACATGTAATGATTAGACCAGTGTGCTCGGAAGCGTCTTACTGGGTTTCGAAATTGAGTCCAAGGAGTAGCGAGACGTACTCCTCTTGCGGACTTGTAATGATTAGACCAGTGTACTCGTAAGCGTCTTACTGGGTTTTGAAATTGTGTCTGAGAAAAGCGTCCTTCTCTTGCGGACTTATAATGATTAGACCAGTGTGCTAGGAAGCGTCTTACTGGGTTTCGAGTCCGAGAAATAACAAAACGTTTTTCTCTTGTGGACTTATAATGATTAGACCAGTGTGCTAGCGTCTTACTGGGTTTAGAGCCCGAGAAATAACAAAACGTTTTTCACTTGCGAACTTACAATGACTAGACCAGTGTGCTCGGAAGCGTCTTACTGGGTTTCGAGTCCGAGAAATAACAAAACGTTTTTCTCTTGCGGACTAATAATGACTAAACCAGTGTGCTCGGAAACGTCTTACTGAGTTTCAAGTCCGAGAAATAACAAAACGTTTTTCTCTTGCGGAATTATAATGACTAGACCAGTGTGCTCGGAAGCGTCTTACTGGGTTTTTAGGAGTTTTACGGTTGACTTCAGTACTAGTGCGGGGATCTGCCGTCTTACCTTCCCAAGTTGGTGGTGTACTCAATAATGACGTTGTCGAGACCAGTGTGTTGTATTTTACTGGGTTTGGATTTTCGATCCCAATTTTCTGCGAAACTCTCGCCTCACATCTTTCGTTCACCGAAAATAAGTCGGTATCCGCAGGACCACCTTTCAAAGATACCGAACCAAGTTATACTTGGTTAAAACGTCATTTTACCAGTGTGCTGAGTAGCGTCATACTGGATTTTTGGGGTCTATTATCAACTCCAGTACTGGTGCGGCGGATTTGAAGACCTATCGACAACCCGTATTCGGGATCTTACGTCAACCTCTCGACTTATGTTCCCTTCGCCGATAATAAACATACCTTGGCGGTATCTAAAATTTATATAGCGCGCTTTTATCCGTTTGTTGGATGTATATAGCCTCAATCCATATAGGACGTGTTGGCTAATATCCGTAAAGGATGTATGCGTTTGTCCGATGCGGCCGTCAACGGACAAGATAAGCTATTCCTAACAACTATTCATGCGACATAATAGTGGGCGAATTCTAGGTTACAAAGTTCGTATCCTAATTTCGATCTAAGGGAAATAAATCAAAATGAAAATGAGAAAAGGGGGTTTCTTTTTATTATCGGATGACTTCAAGAGTACGGTCGGGGAATTGAACTTTTGCGGACGCGACGCGGCTCCAACTATGATCCGCTGTCCGAAGTTGCTTGAATGAATTGGCCGTACGAGATAAGCTTTTCGCTCGAAATTCCCGAGGAGAGTGGTCGGCTTATAATTTCCACGGGAAGTGATCAGTTTGGAATTTCCGCGGAGAATTGCCAGCTCGGAATTTCCGCAGAGAATGGTCAGCTCGGAATTTCCACGGAGAATGGTCAGCTCAGAATTTCAGCGGGGAATGGTTAGCTTGGAATTTCCGCGGAGGGTTGTCAGCTCGGAATTTCCGCGGAGGGTTGTCAGCTCGGGATTTCCGGGCTGACCTGTTTGATTAGCTCGGACTTTCCTAGCTGATTTTCTGGAAAGTTCCTAGCTGATTTCCTCGGACTTTCCTAGCTGATTTACTAGAAAGTTCCTAGCTGATTTTTTTTATTAGCTCGGACTTTCCTAGCTGATTTCCTCGGACTTTCCTAGCTGATTTGCTAGAAAGTTCCTAGCTAATTTGTTTGATTAGCTCAGAATTCCCTAGCTGATTTGCTGGAAAGTTCCTAGCTGATTTCCATGGACTTTCGTAGCTGATCTGCTAGAAAGTTCCTAGCTGATCTGCTAGAAAGTCCCTAGCTAATTTGTTCGGACTTTCCTAGCTGGTTCGTTCGGAATTTCCGAGAAGAGTGGTTAGCTTGGAATTTCCTAGTTGTTTAGTTTGGAATTTCCAAGGAAGTTGGTAAGCCTGGATTTGTTAGCTCAGAATTTCAGAGAAGAGTAGTCAGCTCGGAATTTCCTAGCTGGTTAGTTCGAAATTTCTGAAAGTAATGGTCAGCTCGGAATTTCCTAGCTCGTTAGTTCAAAATTTCCGAAAAGAATGTCAACTCGGAATTTCCGAGAATTGAGGTCAGCTCGGAATTACCGAGAAGAGAGGTCAGCTCGGAATTTCAGAGAAGAGAGGTCAGCTCGGAATTTCCTTGTTTCTTAGTTTGGAATTTCCTAGCTGGTTCGCTCGGAAGTTCGGACTTTTCTAGCTGATTTGCTTGGAAGTGTCGAGCTGACTTGCTTGGGAGTTCCTAGATCACTTGCTCGGAAGTTCCTAGATGACTTGCTCGAAAGTTCCTAGCTGATTTGTTTGAACAGATCGGACTTCCCTAGCTGACTTGCTTGGAAGTTCCTAGCTGACTTGTTCGAACAGCTCGGACTTTCCTAGCTGACTTGCTCAGAAGTTCCTAGCTCACTTGCTCGGAATTTCCTAGTTGATTTGTTTGAACAGATCGGACTTCCCTTGCTTGGAAGTTCCTAGCGGACTTGTTCGAACAACTCGGACTTTCCTAGCTGACTTGCTTGTGAGTTCCTAGCTCACTTGCTCAAAAGTTCCTAGCTGATTTGTTTGAACAGATTGGACTTCCCTAGCTGACTGCTTGGAAGTTCCTAGTTGACTTGTTCGAACAGCTCGGACTTTCCTAGCTGATTTGCTTGGAAGTTCCTAGCTGAATTGCTCGGAATTTCCTAGCTGACTTGTTCGAACAGCTCGAACATTCCTATCTGACTTGTCAGAAGTTCCTAGCTGATTTGTTTGAATGTTCCGAGCAACTTTGTCCGGAAAGCTTTCGAGTTTGAAAAATTGTTTTAAAAATTTCTGTATTCTGATGCGGAAGTATAGATGTCGGCTGCCTACATACCCCTTTCGGGGATCATTCGGAGCTTACGAGTCCGTTGAGCATGAAGTTAGTTCATCTTTGTTGGAGCTTCGATGTCTTTCTTTGACATAACGAAACAGTAAGATATATGATTGTAAGTTGAACTTTGTTACCTTCCTTGATTTGATACGACGAGCTGGAGCCTGGTCGGCTCAGGTAGAGTTGAGGGATCCTGCTCGCAAGTTAAGATAGACTGATCTCCGATTAGTTGAGGCGTCGCAGACATATGTCTGTTCGGAAGAATTGGTGCTTAAAGGGATTTAGTCTTCGCTCGGCCACGCTTTTTCTTGACAAAGATTCAGCTCGGATATGGGTGGGCGTTGAGAAGAATGTGCTTTGGTCGTCGGCACATATTTCTTGTGGGACTGCTCAGCGGTTCGTGCTCGGAGATTGTCTTGCTCTGCTTGGACTACTGACGAGCCGAAACTCTGAGATATGTCGAGTAGTATGATTGCGAAGACGCTGAGCAGCATAATCGCAAAAATGCCGAGCAAGACGTTTCATGATAAGTTGGTACGTCGCGGGTAGATATTCTCCAAGCTGATACGTTCGGGCATGCTTGATCAAGTATTGTCGAGCTTATGAGGAAAGGCAATTTTTGTTCAGCAATTTTTTGTCCTCCGCAAATCTTGTTTTGTGTTCGGAAACTCTTTGCTTAGCAAAACCTTTTTTTTTTCTTTATATACATATGTATATATACAATATATATATACACATATATATACATAAATACACACTCATCAGCTCGGGGAAGCCTTCCATCTGAGCTGCATTTCTTCTTTCTTTTTTTTTCCAGCTCGATTGTCCGAGGTGATTTTTTCAATCCTTTTTTTTATATATACATACGTATATATATATATATGTGTATATATATACATAAATACACACGTGAATGGTCAGCTCAAGGAAGCCTCCGAGGTGCTTTTCTTCTTTTTCCAGCTCGATTGTCCGAGCTGATTCTTTCAACCTTTTTTTTCCAGCTCGGGATTGTCCGAGCTGATTCTCTCGCCCCTTTTCTTTCCGAGCTATTTTTTTTTTAGCTCGGAAAACAAAATAAGATGAGTTCGGAAGATGCGAGCTAGTTAGCTCGAAATTTCCGAGCTGATCTGTCTGCTCGGATCTTCCGAGCATTTTGCGAGTTTTCAAGTATTTCGCGAGTTGCCGAAAATTCTACGAGTTGTCAAGCATGCTTGCGAGTTTCCGAGCACGCTTGCGAATTGCCGAGCATGCTTTGCGAGTTGCCGAGCGCGCTTGCGAGTTGCCAAGCATGCTTTGCGAGTTGCCGAGCACGCTTGCGAGTTGCCGAGCACGCTTGCGAGTTGCCGAGCATGCTTTGCGAGTTGCCGAGCATGCTTTGCGAGTTGCCGAGCAAGCTTTTCGAGTTGCCGAGCAAGCTTTTCGAGTTTCCGAGCACGCTTGCGAGTTGCCGAGCACGATTTGCGAGTTGCCGAGCATGCTTGCGAGTTGCCGAGCACGCTTGCGAGTTGCCGAGCAAGCTTTGCGAGTTGCCGAGCATGCTTTGCGAGTTGCCGAGCATGCTTTACGAGTTCCGAGCAAGCTTTTCGAGTTGCCGAGCACGCTTGCGAGTTGCCGAGCACGCTTGGAGAGTTGCGGAGCACGCTTGCGAGTTGCCGAGCGCGCTTTGCGAGTTGCCGAACACGCTTGCGAGTTGCCGAGCATGCTTTGCGAGTTGCCTAGCACACTTGCGAGTTGCCGAGCATGCTTTGCGAGTGGCCGAGCACGCTTGCGAGTTGCCGAGCATGATTTGCGAGTTCTCGAGCATGCTTTGCGAGTTGCCGAGCATGCTTTGCGAGTTGGCGAGCAAGCTACAAGCGTTTGCGTGCTCTGGTTTGCTCGGAATATCTGAGCTGGTCTGCTAGGATTTCCGACCTGGTCTTCTCGGAATTTCGAGCAGTCTTATGTGTTCGGATATATACGATCAAGGAGCAGGATGGCTTGGAACGCCTGTTGGTGTCACGGCAGGGCATAGATGACGATTGGTTAGAGATAGTTCGACTCGGCTGTGGTGCGAAGGTGCAACAACGTATTAAAACAGATTTTTCCAGCCGTTCGATTCCGGTACGATCGTCGGTTGTCTGGCTTCTTGGCATCGCGGATAGATCTTGACCATCGGACAGATCGTAAAGTGAGTTACGATGAAGACGATCTTTGAACACCACAAATTTTTCTCTTCGGCTTCGGCGAATTCCGATCCGATGTTGGTATCACTGTTACGATTCTTTTTTGTTTGAGGTTGCGTCCATGCATTCTTCTCCATCAACATCGATAGTCGCTGCTGTCCTTCTTGGTTGGATTAGTGGTGGTAGATCTGTTGTGTTAGATCCGTCCGCAGGAGGCGTTCACTTGTTTGAAAGTTGTGGTTGACGTAGTGTCGAGTTTCTTGTTGAGCCGCTAGGCGTTGAGAAGTCTATTCGACTACGCTTAGTTTGTCTGAAGTTCACCGCCCAAGTGCTTCTTGGTCTTCTGTCCGGAGCGTTTTCATTGCTTGGCGAGCATGCTATTTGCCTTCTCCCGATACTGAGTTTTTGCATCAATACGGCTGTTGTCTACTTTGAATCAGTTAGCGCTACATGGGCTTCGTTGCATCAGTTGCGGCTGCGTTTGTTACAGTGTTGTCCGTCATGGTGTCGTGTGATGCGGCTGCGTCTGCTGCAGCGTTGATCGCCGCTGGATGATTTGTTCTGTCTCCGTCATTGGCCATACCTACAGATCTGCTAGTCGGTGGTTTTTTTAAGTGTAAGAAACTTCTATGTAACCACAGACGGCGCCAAACAGTGAGAGTCGGAACTCACACTGTCAAAACTTGTAGAGCAAAATTTTAGGGAATAGAAACTTCAGATATAAACACACTGAAATTGTAAACCCGGAGGATATTTTATTGATAAGGGATCGAAAAGAGTGTACAAAGATTGGAAAAAAGAGTACAAAGAACAGAAACGGCTAAGAAAATTGCTAAGTTCTTAAGTCTAGATGCTAGGGTTTTTTTTGCTATCCCTAAATCATATGACTTCCATCTCCTTTTATAGCTGCGGCAAGTCGCCTTCGAGGATATTTTCCGCAAGATTTGCGGAAATCTTCCTGTTGTTATCTCCTTCCTTTTTCCGTTAAGAATTACATTTTCATCTCGGATTTTCCTCTTTAGCTTGGAGATATCTTCCTCTTCACTTATTCGAGTTTATCTTCTTTCTTCGGCAATCATCTTTCCGCGGCTTGACCTATTTGCCGAATTGGCCGATAACGGATGGTCCGAGTCTGTTTGTGTACAAACTTCTTTATTCGGTCCAAAGTTTCGGACCTACGGATGTTGTATATGAAGGATAGTTTAGTGTTAATCCTGATTCAATTCATCAGATTAATTGATCCTAAACATGCCAGATCTAGGTTCTCTTGATAGAATCATAATGGATCTCACCTGTTACCTTGTTTATGCAGCGGAATGGAAGGTACGGGTCAGAGATCAGCAGAACCACCAAGAGATGGATCCTCCAAAGGCTCACACACGCACGCACAGGAAAGTGGCTGCTAGACCGAGCAAGAAGGGAGGCGCAGAGAGAGAGAGAGAGTTGGCGCAGAAGCTTGAGAAAAATAAGAGCTAGGGCAAGTTTTATTTAATAAAACCCTTGTCCAGTTCTTATGGGCTTTTGGGCCCAATTCTCAGTTCTGATTAAATCTCTTGGATTTAATCAGGCCCTTTAGTCTCTCTAAGTACAGTAAATGCCTAGCACTTTTACCGTACTTCTGCTAAACCGTTCCTTCGTATTTTCCCGTTAGCTTAGGCGTGTGACCCATATGGGATCATATAATAAAGGCAATAAGTCCAAGACTTATAGATCATGAGCGGACTCTAGCAAGCCATCATGACCCCCAGTATTATATGACTTATGTCTGATCATTGACATACTCTTACTTTCTAGAGACAGTACCGAGATTACTGGACACAATTCCAACAATCTCCCACTTGTATAGGAATCTCTGTATTCATAATCCTTTTGTCTCAATATCTCGATTAGTCATAAGGCAAGATGAGTGTCATCCTTATAGAGGCTAATCATGTTCATCGGACTCTGATTTGATACTGACAATCCAAACGACTCGGGACAGTCCGTTTGAGCATGGCCATGCATTTTCCAGTATTCAAATCTCCGATTGGCCTAGAGATATTCACTCCATTTATATTGGAGGGACAAATCCCGTCTTGTTCCATCACTGTGA
Source organism: Orychophragmus violaceus (assembly GCA_030180135.1). Taxonomy (NCBI): domain Eukaryota; kingdom Viridiplantae; phylum Streptophyta; class Magnoliopsida; order Brassicales; family Brassicaceae; genus Orychophragmus; species Orychophragmus violaceus. Next base: position 15,881,830 of record CM058236.1, read on the forward strand.
ACTACTCATTTCATAATACACCCAAACAAGGTCCTTATAACTATCGCTTAACGACAGAATTAGACAATGATCAAAGTGCATTAGTTCATGTGCAGTCACATGCATGCGAACTCAGGTCTTAGGACTATACTCTATAGTCGTAGTAAGAATCTCTTATGACACATATATAAATATCCTGAAGAGTTCTTATAATCGGGTCATGTCCGGTCGTATGTACCCAAACATACACCTATGTACTGACTTTGATGCCGCGCATCTATGACACCCTGAGACTTTGTCATAAGTCACATACCAATCTAGTCTCACACGGTTGTTGGTGTTCCAATTTCAACAACCTTCGACTAGGGACATGATGATATAAGCCATCTATCAAATATAGGGTCTCATGATCAAGCTAAATGACTTTGATGACTCAAGATCAAGTCATTTACTTCGATGACCTATAAAATGGTTCATATCATTTTGGAACGATTATTTCATCACAGTTAAAATAATCTTGAAATAATAATTTCATTAAACATAAAATGTTTTACAAGAACATATCGAATAACTAAATAAAGCCCTCAAACTCCCACTCAAATTTAGATTACATTTCAATGTCTCTAATGCCTACAGCTTCAGTCAGGAACTCGAGCTTAGGTCTTGGGAGTGGCTTTGTCAATGGATCAGCGACGTTATCATCTGTCTGAACTCGGCTGATCTTGACTTCCTTTCTATTAATGATATCACGTATCAAGTGAAATCTTCTTAGCACATGCTTGGATTTCTGGTGTGATCTCGGTTCCTTTGCCTGAGCAATAGCACCATTGTTATCACAAAATAGTGCCAGAGGCTCAGCCGCATTTGGTATCACACCTAGTTCAATAATGAACTTTCGTATCCAAACAGCTTCCTTCGCTGCTTCTGAAGCGGCGATATATTCAGCTTCTGTAGTGGAATCAGCAACGGTGTCTTGCTTGGAGCTTCTCCAACTGATTGCACCGCCATTCAGACAAAAGATATAACCGGACTGTGACCGGAAATCATCTTGGTCTGTCTGGAAACTTGCGTCCGTAAATCCACTGACTTTAAGCACATCACTTCCGCCGTACACCAAGAACTTATCCTTAGTATGTCTTAGATACTTCAGGATATTCTTGACGGCAATCCAGTGGCTTTCACCTGGATTTGACTGGTACCTACTCGTCATGCTCAATGCATAAGCAACATCAGGACGAGTACAGATCATGGCATACATGATAGATCCTATTGCAGATGCATAAGGAATATTCTTCATGCGCTCAAGCTCAGCAGCCGTCGTAGGGCTCTGCTTCTTGCTTAGCGTTGTGCCATGTACCATTGGCGTGAAGCCCTTCTTGGAATCTTTCATGCTGAATCTTTGTAGGACTTTGTCAATGTATGAATCTTGACACAAGCCTATCAGCCTTTTAGATCTATCCCGGTAGATCCTGATACCAAGAACGTATGCGGCTTCACCCATGTCTTTCATGGAAAAACAACTTCCAAGCCAGTCCTTTACCGACTTCAGCATTGGAACGTCGTTTCCGAGAAGCAGTATGTCATCGACATATAGAATAAGAAATACTATCTTGCTCCCACTAGTTTTCTTATACACGCATTGTTCTTCTTCGTTTCTGATGAAGTCAAATTGCTTGATCGCTTCATCAAAACGAAGATTCCAGCTCCTCGATGCTTGCTTCAATCCATAAATGGATTTATGAAGCTTGCATACTTTCCCAGCATTCTTTGGATCTATGTAACCGTCAGGTTGTTGATAGGTTGTAAGTTTTCCCTATTCTAACTGCAAGTGCACAGTTAATGCAATCGTAGTATATAAGGTATCGAATCCACAGGGACTCTGGTCAACGATAGATTATTAGTAATTCGGATTAAATCAAACAAAACAGATGTGAAAGTAGTAAACGAAATATCAAAGCGAATCAAGTGAGTTTGTAAGCAAGAGGGCAAAGCGTTAGGTATCAGGAGTTCTCAGGAAATCAGGAACGCAAGCAATCAATAAATCAGGATCCAATCAATAACTGTTCTAGAACTCAAAACACAGATATAGAATTAACCAAATTCCTTTGCGATAATTCTCTAAGTCTAAGTGCAGCAAACCAAACTTCCGTTTGCGAGAACTAACAGATTAAACTAGCATTAATTCCAGGTTTGATATGTTCACAATTAACCTAGACCAAACTTCCGTTTGCGAATAGTTTAATTGCTTATCTAAGTTCTTTCTAGTTAAATTAACCAACTTCCGCTGAATTAATCAACCTAACATCATAATTCTGATTAGCTACTTCAGATTAAGCATTAAGAACAACTTAGATAAAGAACTGGCAGATATAAATCCTTATTAATTAATTAGAACTGTAATTCTCTGAAATCCCTAATGAGAATCCTTCAACCTAACAGGTGATCTACTCAGACATGTTCATCGAGACAGAAAATATCATAAGTAGAAAACCGAATATCATAAAAACAGAATACTCAACAGGGGTTCGAAATCAAGTCTCTTTCGAGAACAAAACCAGCCCCTAAAATCTCCTGAAAATAAAATAAGACTTAAGAAAAGCGTAGCCTAAACAATGGCTTAAAAACCCTTATATAATAGCTAAAACACGTTTTGGGCTTCTATGTAAATATCTGGGCTTTTCTGCAAAATCAGTATTCTTCATTAAATCGGCGAGTCTGGCCCATTCGCATATGCAACGATCGATGCAGGTGTGCAACGATCGACGCAATCTCCAAAACTGGACAGTGAACTCTGTCTCTCGGACCAAATCTCCAAAATACACCAAACAGCTCCAAAATCTCCACTTCTGCTCCAAATGTGTCTAAACCTGTAAACATACTAAAAAGACTCCAAAACATAACATAATACTCGATAAATAAGGCATATACCATGGTTAAAACCGGTAAAATCCATGGTATATCAACTCCCCCACACTTAGCTCTTGCTTGTCCTCAAGCAAGTAAAGAACCAAAACATAAGAAAAGAAGTTTGTAAACTCAGAAACTCATTCCGTCCTAGGAACTTTCACAATCACATTCACTTAGTAAGCCACTGAAAACTTTCCTACAGAACTCAAGACCACAATGTACTTCCCCCACACTTAGCAACTGTCCCAAGTAAACTCCACAATCACATTCAAGCATTCAAATTCTCCCTACTGACTTCTGCAAGTATTTAAGTGCGGTCTCACCTAAGGAGTATCGATCTAAAGGCACATGGATTCTTACCTTATCAGCTCTAGACCACCATACTATCTTTCTCTAGTTCCTTTCTTCTCTTTCCCTTCCTTAACAACTGATTTTTCCCCACTGGGTATCATTTTATTTTTTTTATCAGTGTTCTTCCCGTTATGGGGTGTACTTTGGATACATTCCATGGATCACATGAGAGAAAATAGTTTTTGCTACCCTTCCCATGACCACTTCGGAGTTACTAACTCATCCTCAGTTTATTATTATTATTTTTTTTTTACTTTATAGAAGGGGAGAAGGGGACTAAATAGGACAGGTTTACGGGCTGTGTCAGAACTAACAGGGAATCCGACATAAAGCATACCAAGCCCTTAGGTGAGAAATCTAAGTCAGTATTAAGGTTGAAGTCAGTAAAGGATCCTCTGATACCTGAAGTGATGTGGGTGTTCCCAGTAGGTTGATCTGTGTCTGAGTTTTCTAACAGTCATAGAGGCTCTGCAAGTCTGTCCAATGGTCACTTAGTTCCTGTTCAAGTGAAAATTTTCCTCGAAAAATCATAGTTTCATACAAATTTGACTCAATAAAACAATGTTTTGAAAAACTAAGAAAACAAAAGCGTGCGTCAGTAGCTTCCTCCCCCACACTTAAACTACACTGTCCCCAGTGTAATCAAGGCATGAGCTTGGTGAAAGAATAATCAAATTGAAGAACAAACCGAAAAGTTGCAGAATACTTACCTGTCGTCGCCCTGCGTCGATCGATGCCACAAGGGTGTCGATCGATGCAAGGCGATTATCGCTCGCGGTTATGTAGATAACCGATGTCTGAACCGCAATCAATTCGTTTAACCGTGAATCGCAACCGCATCGATCGATGCACAATGTGTGTCGATCGATGCAATGCGATTTTTCCTGTTTCTCTCGGCTCTGAACACACTTAAATAGAAAATCAAAACACCAAAAATAAAAACGGAAAATGAAAACTAAAACGAACCTAACAGTGGGTTGCCTCCCACTCAGCGCTTGTTTTTAGTCATTAGCTTGACTATTGGAAGAGATTTGATTCAAGGCGGTTTCAACAGAGACTTTGAGTGTCTCTGTGAATATCTCTTCATCCAAGGAGGTGTATAGGCATTCAGATCATGAGGCTTCCCAAGGAATGAGAAATCATAATCAGGGCGGGAGCGAAGCTTGGGCGGTCTACTGCGTTTTCCTGCATTCAAAACAATGTGATTAGAAGGTTTAAGCTTAGATGATTTGTTCCTTACCTTTGATGTAGATCTGATGTTTGGGGCTTTCTGCTTATGAGCAGTTGCAGGTACTGAAGATGTTAGAGCAGGTTCAAGAGGAACTGCCATCTTCTTCTTCTTTCCACTATCAGATACTGTAGTTCCACCAATCTGAACTTCTTCTTCCAGATGACCGTCAGTGGAGATCATCTTCTTTGCATGAACTCGCAAAGTTTCAACTGGTGGTGTTTTATTCACCTTCTTATCCATCACTTTTATGCAGTTAGCCACTTCTAGCTCTTGTCTAGAAGGTTTAGGAACCTTAGGATATGGCACTCGGGGCTTGTAAGCTCGTTCTGGCACTGTTGCAGGTTTCTGGACATGTGTGCGTTCTGCATCGATCGTTGCATAATGTGTGTCGATCGATGCAAGGCGATTCTGTTTCTCGAAAGAACTCGAAATTGCCGTCAGAACGGCGGGTCGACCGACACATAGGGGGTGTCGATCGATGCATGTATCAGGCAGACAATATTCATCCAGAAAATCCGAGATTATGCTCTCTTCTTCATCTAGCAACTTAATCTCATCCCTTAAGGTCACAACTTTGATGGATCTGTGCTGTTCAGCTTCCCTAGCTTCATTTCGCCTCTCTATTGCTGCATCCAGCTCCTCCATATGTGTGCTCAAAGATTCGAACTTCTCATTCAGATCTTTATACAATGCATCCATCTTTGAGTGGTGTGACACACTGATCTGTTGTTGCCTCTCAAGATACTGCTCTATCATGATTTCTATTCTGCTCTCATGAGCTGTAGGTGCAGGCGGTGCTTGGTAAGAAGAAACACCACAGTTCCTCGAGAAGGCGTTGCCCTGTTGCTGGAAAGGTCCCTGAAAAGCTGATTCCTGACTGTAGAATTTATTCCCTCCAATGCAGTTGATAGCTTTTTGCCCATACTTTTCAAGTACAAGACTATGCAGAGACTCTACTTTGCTCTTTAACCAAGTTATCTGCGAGTTATCAATCCCTGGATTGAAGAAACAAGACATCTTCCTTATGATATGTGTCGATCGATGCAGGAGAAGCGTCGATCGATGCAAGCTCGAGAATGCAACGATCGACACTAAGGGGGTGTCGATCGATGCAAGGCGATTACAGGCGTACCTGAAACGCAGAAACAAAAAAAAGAAAAAAAATTAGCAACAAAAAATAAAAAAAAAACGAAAAACCTAGTCTAAACCCTAAGTTCAAATCTATCGAGGACTCAAAAGAGTCCCCGGCAACGGCGCCAAAAACTTGATAGGTTGTAAGTTTTCCCTATTCTAACTGCAAGTGCACAGTTAATGCAATCGTAGTATATAAGGTATCGAATCCACAGGGACTCTGGTCAACGATAGATTATTAGTAATTCGGATTAAATCAAACAAAACAGATGTGAAAGTAGTAAACGAAATATCAAAGCGAATCAAGTGAGTTTGTAAGCAAGAGGGCAAAGCGTTAGGTATCAGGAGTTCTCAGGAAATCAGGAACGCAAGCAATCAATAAATCAGGATCCAATCAATAACTGTTCTAGAACTCAAAACACAGATATAGAATTAACCAAATTCCTTTGCGATAATTCTCTAAGTCTAAGTGCAGCAAACCAAACTTCCGTTTGCGAGAACTAACAGATTAAACTAGCATTAATTCCAGGTTTGATATGTTCACAATTAACCTAGACCAAACTTCCGTTTGCGAATAGTTTAATTGCTTATCTAAGTTCTTTCTAGTTAAATTAACCAACTTCCGCTGAATTAATCAACCTAACATCATAATTCTGATTAGCTACTTCAGATTAAGCATTAAGAACAACTTAGATAAAGAACTGGCAGATATAAATCCTTATTAATTAATTAGAACTGTAATTCTCTGAAATCCCTAATGAGAATCCTTCAACCTAACAGGTGATCTACTCAGACATGTTCATCGAGACAGAAAATATCATAAGTAGAAAACCGAATATCATAAAAACAGAATACTCAACAGGGGTTCGAAATCAAGTCTCTTTCGAGAACAAAACCAGCCCCTAAAATCTCCTGAAAATAAAATAAGACTTAAGAAAAGCGTAGCCTAAACAATGGCTTAAAAACCCTTATATAATAGCTAAAACACGTTTTGGGCTTCTATGTAAATATCTGGGCTTTTCTGCAAAATCAGTATTCTTCATTAAATCGGCGAGTCTGGCCCATTCGCATATGCAACGATCGATGCAGGTGTGCAACGATCGACGCAATCTCCAAAACTGGACAGTGAACTCTGTCTCTCGGACCAAATCTCCAAAATACACCAAACAGCTCCAAAATCTCCACTTCTGCTCCAAATGTGTCTAAACCTGTAAACATACTAAAAAGACTCCAAAACATAACATAAGACTCGATAAATAAGGCATATACCATGGTTAAAACCGGTAAAATCCATGGTATATCAGTTGTGTCATATACACATCCTCTTCCAGAATTCCATTCAGGAAGGCGGTTTTCACGTCCATCTGCCAAATTTCATAATCATGAAAAGCTGCAGTTGCTAGTAGAATCCGAATAGATTTCATCATAGCCACTGGTGAATAGGTTTCATCGTAATCCACACCGTGAACTTGTCTGAAACCTTTTGCCACCAACCTGGCTTTATAAATCTGGACATTTCCATCCACGTCAATCTTCTTCTTGAAGATCCATTTGCACTCGATGGCTTTTACACCAGCGGGTAAATCAACCAACGAAAACACTTGGTTGATCGACATGGAGTCCATTTCGGAATCTGTGGCCTTACGCCACTTAGAGGAATCTGGGCCCATCATGGCTTGATTGAAGTTCGATGGTTCATCACCATCAATGATCAGAAGATCATGACAGTTAGTCACGAGGAATCCTTGATATCTCTCGGGTTCGTGACGGATCCTCCCGGATCTTCGAACTTCAGGTACTACAGGTTCAGGCTCTACAATTTCTTGTAGGTCCTCCTGCTGCTCTTCCTCATTAGGTTGAGCAGTATCCTGTTCATCTTGAATTTCTTCAAGCAGTACCTTACTCCCACTGTCTTTCTTAGAGAGAAACTCCCTCTCAAGAAAGTTACAATCCCGGGCAACAAAAATCTTGTTCTCGGAACGCAGGTAGAAGTAATAAGCCTTGGTTTCCTTCGGATAACCAATGAAGTAGCATTTATCAGACTTTGGTGTAAGCTTGTCAGAGATCAATCTCTTGACATAGGCTTCACAACCCCAAATTCTTAGATAAGACAGCACTGGAGCTACTCCAATCCATAATTCATATGGTGTCTTTGCTACTGCTTTTGATGGCGCTCTATTTAGAGTGAACACTGCTGTTAGCAGAGCATATCCCCAAAGGGATATTGGAAGGTCTGTGTGACTCATCATAGACCGAACCATATCCAATAAGGTCCGATTTCTCCTCTCAGACACACCATTCCATTGAGGTGTTCCAGGAGGAGTGAGTTGAGATACGATCCCACACTCTCTCAGATGATCACTGAATTCTTGGCTTAAGTATTCTCCTCCTCGGTCGGACCGAAGAGCCTTAATGCTTTTGCCAAGTTGGTTCTGTACTTCATTTTGGAATTCTCTGAATTTCTCAAACGATTCAGACTTATGTTTCATTAAATAAACATATCCATACCTACTGAAATCATCAGTGAAGGTAATGAAGTACTGATAGTTTCCTCTTGCATTTGTGGACATTGGGCCACACACATCAGTGTGTATCAGGCCCAATAAGTCACTGGCCCTCTCGTTAGGTTTATTAAAGGGGGCCCGCGTCATTTTGCCCATCATGCAGGATTCGCATTTCTCACATGACTCAAAGTCAAATGAGCCAAGAAGTCCATTCGAATGGAGCCTCTTAATGCGTTTCTCGCTGATGTGCCCTAAACGACAATGCCATAGAAACGTTCGGTTCTCCTCATTAGGTTTGAACCGTTTGGTATCAATGTTATAAATTGGCGCGGATTGATCAAGTATGTAAAGCCCATTCGTAAGAGGGGCACAACAATAGAACAAATTGTTGCGATTGAAGGAACATAATTTATTCTTAACTGAAAAATCATAACCTTCCAAATCCAACAAAGAAATTGAAATAATATTTCTGCTTATCGCAGGTACAAAATAACAATTATTAAGTTCTAAAACCAATCCCGAAGGTAAAGACAACAAGTATGTGCCTACAGCTAGTGCAGGAACTTTCGCTCCATTCCCAACTCGTAGCTCCACTTGTCCTTGCTTCAGCCTCCTACTGTTGCTAAGTGCCTGCATATTAGTACAAATATGAGCCCCACAACCAGTATCCATAACCCATGAGGTATTATCAGAAGTAGTTGTATTAACTTCTATAACAAAAATACCTGATGAAGAAGTCTCGAGAGTCTTCTTCTTCAATTCCTTTAGACCTTCCAGGAATTTCTTACATTCTCTCCTCCAATGCCCTGGTTCTTTACAGAACCTGCAGATGTCAGTAGGCCCAGCCTTAGACTTGGGCTTGGGCTTTGGCGTGTCCTTGTCCGAGACTTGGACAGCCTTAGCCTTTCCCTTATCCTTAGCAGAGGATTTCTTAAAGCCCTTGCCCTTTTGCACCATAAGCACATTGGGGTCCTTGGCGTTTTTCCTCAAGTTGGGCTCTGCAGTCTTGAGCATTCCGTGAAGCTCAGGCAATGTCTTACTCAAGCCATGCATATTAAAGTTCAGAATGAACTGATCATAGCTTGCAGGTAAAGACTGCAGAACGATGTCGCAGGCAAGTTCCTGGCTGATAGGGCAGTCGAGTTTCTGAAGATGATCGAGATAACCCATCATCTTCAAGACATGAGGACTCACTGCCGCATTTGCAGCCAACTTACAGTCTAAGAGGTTCTTAACTGTCTGGAACCTCTCAGTCCTTGCCTGCTCCTGAAAAAGCGATTTCAGGCTTGCCATTATCTCGATGGGCGACAACACACTCTCGAACTGCATTTGCAGCTCAGCAGTCATGGTCGCCAACATCAGGCAATAAACATCATTTTCATCTGACGAATGCTTTTCCCAAGCATTATGCAGAGTCCTGGCGGCATTGTTAGGAGGCCTCTCGGGGAGGGGATCACGAAGGACATAATCCTTCTTCTCCTGCTTGAGGACCAGCCTCAAGTTCCTTGACCACGTCAGGAAGTTCGTTCCAGTCAGCTTCTCCTTTTCGAGAACAGACCGGATTGAGAATGTGTTTTGAGTGCTTGTAGTAGTCATAGCTGAAATATAAGATAAAAAGGTTATTAGTTAATATGTTCAATATGATTAATCTTGTATTATACTTAATATGATTAATCTCGCATTATATTCAATAACATCAGTTACCCTCAATAGAATATAATGATTCCAAGATCCACATATAACTAAGATTAAAGTGGGCCACTGGCCGTCACCCAACCTTAGCTTATATCGGTAAGCCCTATCTCGGCTAATTATATCCGTGATATAACTCTTGGTTGTGAATCTGGGCCCGAGGCCCAATCCACTCTGATGTCTCAAGGCCCGGGACTCCCGATGGCCTAGTCAAGAAAACCAGACTATACAGTCATGTAATCACTAATGTCTGGGACTCCCAATGACATTTATGAATCACAAACCGTCTTACCCACGCAAAAGTAGACACCCTCACACTGTAAGGCCATGAGTACTATTGAATGGGCTTCGACAGGTGACATAGACTGGACAAGACATCCAACGCTTGATATTATTTGAGGTTTGTAGGTTTATTAAAATCTCATCCCAAAATAGAAGATTACTATTTTGGGAAACTTTCCTTTTTGGGAAACCTACTAATTTTGGAAACTTTCTAAAATTGGAAACTTCCTAAAATTGGAAACTTTCTAAAATTGGAAACTTCCTTAAAATTCAAAACATGCAAATCTAGAAACTTCTAATTTAAGAAACTTTCTAATTTCAGATTTTGAAAACTGATTAATTTTAAAATCAAATTTTAATAATTAAATGAATTTTAAAATAATCTGAAGAATAGACTCAAATAATTGGCCCAATTGTTTTAACACCTTGGCCCGAGGCCCAAGAATTTGTCTATGTCCAAGACATAACCCAATTGCCCAATTAAATGACATAATCGGTCTGGTTCATTAAAATTGGTCTAACCAAAATTAATTACTACGATGACCACAATTGTCAACCGGTTATTTACTAAACCGGAATTTCTCAATTTATTTGGTCCAACCAAATCAAATTAGAAAACCACTGGTTTAGGCACAAAATCCAATATTACGACTTTGGATTTCTTATCCCGGTTTAACCAGAACTTAATAAATTTATTAAGTCTGTTTATTAAACCAAGACGATTAAGATTTTTAATCAAATTAAACCGAGCCATTAACCGAACCGAACCGATTGGTCACGAACCGATCACGGTCGTGACCTAGCTTCGCAATCGAGACGAGACATCGGCCAGCCGCACGAACGGGACGGGACGCGATCCGAGATCGGTCCATCTCGATCACGCGACGATGCTCGGACGACAGCAGGACGGGACGGCCGGGACGAGAGCGGGACGATGCTGGCTTGGCCGAGACGCGAGAGAGGCACGGCGTGATCGCATCGATCGAAGCCATCGATCCGCGATCGATGCAAGCGATCGGATCGGCCACGCATCTCGCTGCCCATCTCGCCGTGATCGACTCGACCACGCGACTCGATCCATCGATCGGTCCGTGCGTCTATTCGATCCGGACGTGCGGTTCGACCACACTCCGACGCAACCAATTCATATAGATTGGATCATGCGATTTCTTGTTTGTTTAGGTTTTAATTCTTTGTTTCTTAAGTGTTTTCTCTTATCAGTAGATTGATTCAAAACACTTCTTAAACAATCCTAAACATGATTCTAAACAAGAAAAACTAACAGAACCAATCGCTCTGATACCACTGAAGGATAGTTTAGTGTTAATCCTGATTCAATTCATCAAATTAATTGATCCTAAACATGCCAGATCTAGGTTCTCTTGATAGAATCATAAAGGATCTCACCTGTTACCTTGTTTATGCAGCGGAATGGAAGGTACGGGTCAGAGATCAGCAGAACCACCAAGAGATGGATCCTCCAAAGGCTCACACACGCACGCACAGGAAAGTGGCTGCTAGACCGAGCAAGAAGGGAGGCGCAGAGAGAGAGAGAGTTGGCGCAGAAGCTTGAGAAAAATAAGAGCTAGGGCAAGTTTTATTTAATAAAACCCTTGTCCAGTTCTTATGGGCTTTTGGGCCCAATTCTCAGTTCTGATTAAATCTCTTGGATTTAATCAGGCCCTTTAGTCTCTCTAAGTACAGTAAATGCCTAGCACTTTTACCGTACTTCTGCTAAACCGTTCCTTCGTATTTTCCCGTTAGCTTAGGCGTGTGACCCATATGGGATCATATAATAAAGGCAATAAGTCCAAGACTTATAGATCATGAGCGGACTCTAGCAAGCCATCATGACCCCCAGTATTATATGACTTATGTCTGATCATTGACATACTCTTACTTTCTAGAGACAGTACCGAGATTACTGGACACAATTCCAACAGTATATTTGGGCCTAAATTCGTATTTCCTCTATCTTTATCCGACAGTTTGGTTTAACGGCCAGGAAAGTATAAGCCGTTGTTTCCGAAGATGGACTGCGGCTAGTTCCGCATCCGCTGAATGAGATATCGGCAAATGTTTGATCATACGATATCCAGAAAGTTTGGAAAAGCGAAATCCAGCTCGGAAGTTTATTATAATGGGTAAATCATGATTGGAAAATGAGAAAGGAAGTGTTTGGATCCGAGCTGGTTTAGCTCGGAAAGTCAGAGCTGGTTCAGCTCAAAAATTCCGAGCTGGTTCAGCTCGGAAATCCGAGCTGAATTCAGCTTGGTGATTCCGAGCTGGTTTGGCTCGGTTTCGAGCTGATTTAGCTCGGTTCCGAGCTGATATAGCTCGATCGTTGTCCGTTTGGCTGTTTCGTTGATCCGTAGTCCCGGTCGAAAGGTGTGTTTGTCCGATCGGTCCGCTGTATATGAAATGTCGTCCGTTTCGTATGAAATGTATCCGTTGAATCCCTTTGTTTAATAAGTTGTTCAAGCGAAGTTGTCGATACTACATATAACTTTGTTATTTTTGCGAAACTTTGTTTGTCCGAAGCGAACATTTGTCTGTGTCCGATTGTCCGATCTTGTTTTCGGCTATTGTTTTCGTTGAGGGGGGGGGGGTTTTGACCCCAACAATACGAATCGAAAAGAACAACAACATGCAAACAAATTTGAAGACGAAAACTAAAATCAGAAAAAAATCCGAGGAAACAATCGAATAATCGACGACAAACAAAAATGAATATATTGGAATAGAAATCGAAGTATGAATCAAAAATAAATCTTACCAGCGATTGATTTTGATACGTCTCGGATGTAGGAGACGATGAAATTTTGTCGAGATTGATTTTTTTTCTTTCCAGTTTGTGTGTGGAAGTTTTGGGATAGGGTTAGGGGGAAATCAATTTAGATTTGCGCCGATGGGGAAACTGAATTGTTTATAAGTTTTAATGTTTTTATGTTTTATTTAAATAATTTATTTGTTTATAGTTTGTAGTTTTTTTTTTTGGACAACAACTTATCATTAATTCAAACGGGCTTGTTAGCCCAAACTACAAATCAGGCTTGTAAGGGCCTGTTTAGCTTTCTCATCAGCTAGAGTATTACGATCCCGTGGGATGAACCTGAATTCAACAGAATGAAAGAAGGAAATTAAGATAGATATATCCGAGAGAATCCCATGCGCTTCGGCGATTGAATCACCGGCGTCGATGGTTCGGACTAGATGAAGAGAGTCCGACAGGACTAGAATTCTTCTGAAATTGTGATCGATGGCTGACTGGAGAGCATCTTTAATGGCAAGTGCTTCCGCCACCAGGGCTGAACCGACAAACTCCGCCGCTGAGGAGAACGATACGGTCGGGGTATTATCCTGAGCAAAGATCCACCCCATCCTAGCCAACTTACGATCCGCTAACCAGTTGGAGCAAGAGATGTCCTTCTGTTCCTTTCCAGGTTTGGATTCCTTCTAAACACAGAGGAACTCTCCCTCAAAGGTGAGCGGTGAGCTGACTCATTGCTTCTGTCCCTTCTATAGCTATCCTCTCTAGTGGTCTTTCTATCATAATGCTCCTGACTTGATAATGGCTTTCCTTTTCGATCTTTTTCCTTGTATGAGTATTGTTGGAAGGAGGAGCTCCTAGAGTAGTTGGAGTCAGATGGCTTATAACCCCTTTTGGTTGTCATGCTACCAGGTCGAGTATATCTTGTGTCAAGTTCAAGCCGAGTTCTGCCTTTCTCAGTGTTTGGCTCCTGAGGGAGCGGTTTCTTCAGCAAGCATTCTTTGGCTTCATGGTCTAGCATAGAGCAGGTAGTACAATATTTCTCTAACTTTTCGTATACCAAGGACGCTTCAACTGTGTCTCCCATCTCAAACTCTACTATGGTAGAGAAGATTAACGGTTGGAGCCCGTTGATTGACACTTTCATTCTTGCATTTTTCAGAGAGATATCACACTCTTCATATGTCCCGATGTTTTCAGCTAGGCTTTTGAGTGTTTCCTTTGACCACATGTGCAGAGGGATGCCCTGTACTTGGATCCAAAAAGGTATGAACGAAGGGAAAGATCTGAGGGTATAAGGTTCCCATCTTTGCAGGATAATCATCCAATGTGAAAAGTGGTAAGGCCTGTTGTCAAGGACTTTCTGCAGGTCTTCTTCTGAGTCAAACAGAAATTGAAACAAACCTTGTCCTAAGTCTGCTCCAGTAGGTGGGGATGATGTCTTCAAATGTTCTGTAAAGAAAGGGATGAGTGACCACATCTTTTGGACTTTTAATAACTTATACTATATGTTTTATAGTTTATTGTTAGTGTTACATATGTATAATATATATATATATATATATATATATATATAATATTTTTAATATATAATATATACCCACGGATACCTGAACATGTCTTGGGTAAATCACATAACCGAACCTGTACTTGTGGGTATTGATTTAAAATGTATATACCCGGAACCGACCCCCTTATTCGGGTTGGTTCTGGGTCGGGTCTTCGGGTCCAGTTATTTATGCCCAAGGCTATTTTTAACCTTACCGCAATGAGGAATCAATCACTCTCTCTCAATTTGTTTGAAAAGTCCGCCGGCGTAAGAAAACCAAATATATGTTTCAATTTGTTAGTCCATTTTCAAACCAATACAACACCTATAACAAATAAATAAGCAAAATGATCTAATCCAGAGGATAAATCTACTAAACAATTATTATAAACTTTTACTTATATATATTTCTAGAAGCTTTTAGATTATGGAATGAGATATTGAATTGTGATGTAAAAGTGTAATAATGATCTTTGGATAATAGAGTTTGATAATGGATTATGTAAAGAGTTATCTCCACCGTTATATCGTTTTAATCTCGACATTCCAATTTTTAGTTTGAGAATTTATATATAAGAGACTGAGCTTCTCATTTGTAATCATCCAACAATTTACAATATAAACATCTCTCTTTGTTTTCTCTCTCTAAGAGTTGCATTGGGGAGTGCCGAAGAATATCGTGAGTGATCTGGGTTCTTCACCATATGTTTTCTCTCTCTAAGAGTTGTATTTTTCTTTTTCTAACTTTTAAGGTTCGAGTTTGAGTGAAGCTGACTTAGCAACCACAAAAGGGTTGAAAGGTGTGAATGCCGCATGTACTAGTTCTGAAGAATTAGTCCATCATAAGTGGTATCAGAGCCGAGTTTGACCGAGGCTAGAGAGAATTATGTTTGAGATCATGGCTAAAGGAAGTAAGGATGCTAGAAGAATGATGTCCGAGACCACAACAATTCAAGGAGAAAGCAAGCGGGATAAAGGTGTTTTCTAAGAGGCTTTTGGGCGCTTGTAGGTGAGATGTTGGAAAAGAACGAGAGGGTCGAGTACACCGTGAACAAGATGGAGAGTCATACAAGGTAACGTATGGATGCTTGAGATTTTAAGATTGGAGGAGTCTTAATACAAGAGGGTCATCCGAATGCCTTTGAGTGTTGAAAGCTGAACAAGACCAAGACAAGATACACCGTTCAAGAAAAAGAGATTACAGTTGTGGCACATTATATCAGAGTCTTGATACACTACCTGTTGGGATCAAACTTTATTATTTAGACGAACAATGTGGCCACGAGTTATTTCTAGACACAGAAGCAGCTGTCTCCAAAGCATACTCGTTGGCAAGACTTCTTGGCTGAGTTTGATTTTACATTGGAGTACAAGCCATGAAAGACAAAATGTGGTGGCTAACATATTAAGTCGGAAGGTTGAGTTGGCAGTTATTAGTTTGGCTGAAGGAAGTATATTGGGACGGATCAGAGAGTGGTTGAACGTGATCCAACTTCCCAATAATTTATGAAATTAGATGAAGAAGGCAAGACACACGAGTTTTTGGTGGAGAATGGGTTAACCAAGGGTCGGAGACTTTATGTACCGAGGTAAGAAATTCTCTACCCAGTCCTAGTTCAGAAGTATCTTGATACTCGATGGGCTCGAGATACCGTGGAAATGTATGTGAAAACTTGTCTGGTTTTTCAAGAAGTCAACACATAAAATAAGCATTCAACAAGTTTATTGGAAACTTTGCCGATTTTTGAACGAACATAGGAGTCATTTTTACTATATTTTATTTTCGCTTTACCTAGATCAGAAGGGTCCGGCTCTAACATGGTGATTGTGGACCGATTCCCCAAGTAAGGGACGTTCATATCGTGCGATCAGTATGCCTTAGTCGAAGAAGCGATAAGGGAATTTTTCAAAAATGTGGTGAAGCATTGGGGATTGCCGAAGAATATCGTGAGAGATCGGGGTTCTCGCTTTGCTGGACACTTATGGATGGTGATGAGGGCATCAAGCCATCATCAACCAAGGAGAATGGAGAAGGCCATAACCAAGTAAGAACATCCACTGTCCAAGCTACACTCCAAACTGATCAACAAAACCAATTGCATCCATTTATAGAAAAAATCAGAACCAAGAAATTTGGAGCTTTGCAACATCAACAATGGAGACCAAAAGAGTTCATTAAACCATTTGAAGCTTCAACAAACAACACCAACAAGCCAAAGATTAACCAAGTTCACTATGTCCACAACTTGCAATATTTGGAAGCATTCATATTTGGAAGATCAATTCAGCACCAAAACTTTCCCTATCAAAGCTACAACGTTTTGGGATCATTTACATCAAGTCTAGACGTCCTAAGGTGCTCCAGACCACACCAGATCAGACGCAATCATTTGAAGACTCACTTACCCTTTTTGGAGCCAAAGGAGATACAAAGCCAACAACTCTATTCCAAAGAAGGAATCCACGAATTATTTGGATTTCAAGATGTTCCAGAGATCCTCACTTATCCTCTAAATCCATCCAGATAAAAAGAAAAGCATCAAGAGTCTGGATACTTACCAAATCAAGCCCAACGGCTAGTTTCTCTAAATAGACAATTTCCTTCTTTATTTCTAGTCATATGACCGTTGTGTATAGCCTATAAAGGCCTAGTTTAGCTTATTGTATTATTTACCTTTCAATCAATTAAGAATAATCAGAGTATTTTGTTTCAAAGAGTGTTCTTTGATTTTTGTGTTCATTAGATTCAATTGAGTGATTCATTGTTTCTTTTGAGTTTTCAGAATTAGTCTTCTTTGTGTGATTCAAAGAGATTGCTTCTGCCAAGGATTGAAATAGTCAATCAGCCCACTGAACAAGAGAGTTGTTCATCCACGCCTTCCATCAATCAGATTCATCAGAGAGAGCTACACAACCAGCTGATCAGTCTCCACCCCTAACCGTGCCTGCATCATCTGGTATCAGAGCTGAAAGGTTCCATTACCCTTCGGTTTTTATTGCATTAGATCCATAACTTAGTCATAGTTTTCTGTTTCATTGCATCTTAATTCAAAAACCCATAAAAATCGTTTTTGTTTTGCACTAGTTCAATATGTTTGCATCTATCTCATTCTGTGTTTTTGTTATTGCATCGTAGAACTGAAAAACCCATAAAAATCATTTTGTTTCATTCCATCTAGTTGTTTATAGTCAGTTCATTGCAACCCATATTGAAAACCCATAAAAACTTGTGTGCTTTATCATTCTGTTTGATTCATATCATTTTGTGTTTTGTTGTAGCATCTTCAAATCAAAAACCCCATAAAAAGAGTCCATGTTTTTGTGTTCTATTGTTTTAGTTCATTACCTTGCATTCATATTTCGTTTTCAAACTTAAAAACCAAAAGAAAAGTGTCAAAGTTCTTTGTTTCAGTCGATTTTATTTATGTGTTCTTGTATTGTTTTTCATAAAAACCTAAAAGAAAAGAATAGTTTTTCTCACTTTGAATCGAGTTGTTAAGCCCCAAAAGCCAAAATGTGTTCTTTCCATTTTAGTTACTCTTAGATTTCGAAAAGTTTTGTCAAAGGCTCCTAAATTGTAAAGAAAATTTTGTTTTCCTCTTTTACTAGATTAAAATCGTGTGCCACAATCTTCAAAAAAGGAAACTTGATATTTTTAAACCATCCAGCCACTCTTTGCTTTTTGAAAATTTTAAGCTCTTAAACCAGTTTTCTACAACCCTAAAACCTGTTTCAAACCGTGTTCCACTTGGTTTAATCAAAGGGGAAAAGTTTAATTGGTTTACTGGACCTTGGACTGGGTTTAAAACCAAAGAAACTTTTGTTTTGAAAAGTACCTAACATGTCATCCTAAATCAACTTCAGGCTTTCCTAAATAAGGTTTAAAGCTTCCCAAAGGTTTTGAAAACGTGTGATTAGCTTGTTTTGTAGTTTGTTTGAGACTTAAGCAATTTCCACACTTGTTCTAAGCTTAAGTTGCATAGCTCTAGAACCTATTCATATACTTTGTTGTTTTGTTATCTTTCAGGTACTAAAACATGGAATATGAAGATGGAGCAAGTGTCTACACTACCTCAGAAGTTGATTAGGGTGATGAAGATCACTCATGGAATGGAGAAGAAGAGTTCTATGACGCATCTTGGACAGAAGAAGCAGCATCAGAAGCTAGCTTTGATGCATATGCTAAACATGATCAGGAAGGATCTGAGCTTGAAGAAAAGGCACATGGAGAGGACTATTATAACACATACTATGAAGAGGATCCTAATGGTTGAGAACCTGAAACAGAAACTCCGGACCCTTACCAAGACGAGGTACAATGTATTGAATTGAAGAATGAAGAAGCATACAAGAGTGTTACACAAGGCATAAGAGCCGGTTTTAGTCATGTGCAAAGTTGGGGACTTTGGGACATAAACAAACATGTGATCTCAGTTGTAAATGTTTTGTTTATGTCCCCAACATAGTACCAACATGTCTGGAGCTGATCAGAAGATCAGGAGGTCTGATCCCTAGGACTGAGCACGTTTCTCTCTCTTCAGAACCGGCTAGGTCATGTCACTTTCACCCCTTGGATCCGTTGCACACTACACTCCAAACTCTTGTCTTATTCTTCTTTCTTTATTGTTTTAATTGTTCAGAACCCTAGATAGTCTCTCTATTTATGTAATGTACCCAAGAACATCAATGATACACTTAAGGAATCATTTTCCTAAGTTAATCTCTCTAGTTCTCTCTCGACTCTCTTACTCTCGCTCTAGAAACCCTAATCGGTTCTAGAGCTTCTCTCTTCAAGAAACACTTCCTAAACTATAAATTCTAACATGGTATAAGAGATCTAAAGCTCCTATACCTATTCTCACTTCTGCAATACTCTTTAAACTCACTTACTCTTCTTGTTCTTGCTCTTAAATCTCTTCATGTTCTTTACTCTCTAGCCGGTTCTATTCTCCTTTGTTCTAAACTCTCTTGAAACCTTTTCTCTTGAAACTCCCTCCTTACTCAGTCATGGAGAACTCAAGGGTGTTGATACTAGTGACTCTTAAAGGAGCCAACTACTTGGTGTGGGCTAGAATTGCCAAATCAGCTCTTGGTGGAAGAGGCTTGTGGAAGCATGTCTTAAGCGACACTGCTCCAATGAAGATGATGAAGGCTGAACCTAAAGGTGAAGCCAAAGCTGGAGCTGAAGCTGAGGCTAAGGCTGATGAAGATGCGGTAGAAGAAGCAGCTCTTGAAGATGAAGACGCATGGACTCAAGGGGACCAAAATGTTCTGTCCATTCTCCAAAGATCTCTTGAGCCGTCTCTTTTGGAGGCTTACTCTTACTGTGAGAGCTCTAATGACTTATGGGACACACTGAAGAAGGTCTATGGGAACATGTCTAACTTGAGCAGAGTGTTTGAAGTGAACTTGGCTATCAACAACCTCAACCAAGAAAACATGGAGTTCAAGCAACACTTTGGGAAGTTTAGATCCTTGTGGGCAGAGTTGGAGATGCTAATGAAGAAGCACTGAGCTACGGCATGAGTTACAACAGGAGCTGAGTCAACCAGCGTGTGCAACAGTGACTGAGTCAACGATAGAAGGCGTGAGCTGGAACGAAGAAGAATGGAAGTACTAGGAACAAGAAGCTGACAAGGACAAACCTAAAGATGAGTAGCTGAGCTGGACATGAAGATCAGTGAAGATACTCAAAGGATGAGCACCGAAAAGATTTTAGGAAAATATGCTTTTAAACAAGATGAAGAAAAATGGAAATATGCCTAAGAGAGTTTAGGAAATTTGCCAAAAGAAATAAGGTAATTGTACGATGATCTATAAGTATAAATAGATCATATAGGGCATCTGTGCTTGGTGCGCCTTTAGAGAGAGAGATTACTTTTAGCAAAGGTTAAGAATTCTTAAGAGAGAATTAGACTTGGTGTTAAGGGTGAATCTAGAAGGCTTTGAGATCATTGATAGATCGAGAAGCAAGAGAAAGACTAGGTTGTTAAGGTGAAACTTTTGTTTGCTTTGCAATAAACAGTCTTGAAAAAGAATACCCTTGTGTCACATCTTGTATTACGTTGTGTCTCACATTTTGAATTGGTATCAGAGCGGACACTTGTTGCTCATATATTTAGGTGGGATCCTGCGGAAAAATGGAGAACTACAATGAGCTGATCAATAGCTCTAGAGTAATACTGGATGCGACAAACTATGGTTTCTGGAAAGCAAGAACAAGATCACAAATCAAAGGTATCGACCCGCTAGCTTGGAAGGCAGTTGAATCAGGATGGACAGCTCCAACAATGAAGAATTAAGCAGGAGCCAATGTACCCAAACCTGAGGAACAATGGACAGAAGTAGAACAAAAGCTCTCAAAATTCAACTCCAGAGCTCTAACTGCAATTCACTGTGGAGTCGCTAAGAAACAATTCGAACTAATACAAGGATGTGAATTGGCTAAAGAAGCTTGGGATATTCTTCAAATTCACTTTGAAGGAACAGAGAAAGTGCAAAACTCAAGAAAAGATCTATTGGCCACCAAGTTTGAAGACCTAAAGATGGAAGATGATGAAAAAATTTCAGATTTCAGCGCCAAAATCAGCTCTTTAGCTCAAGAAGCATCACTCCTTGGAAAGAAATACAAAGACAAGAAACTTGTCAAGAAATTCTTAAGGTGTCTGCCAGCCAAATACATGCCAAACAAAGCGGCCTTGAGTTTATCAGCTAACACTGAGGATATGAGTTTTGATGAGCTAGTCAGTATGCTGCAAGTCCATGAGCTAGAACTAGATGGTACCAAGAAATCCAAAGGCGTCGCACTCATCACTCAAGCAAAATCAAATCAGGAAATCGAGGGAGAAGATCCGGTGAGCCTCATTGTTCGAAGATTTGATCGTGCGTTAAGAAGGGTAGAACAAGGACAAGGATCGTACAAAAGCACTAAACGATCAACTGATGGTGAGAAAACCACAAAGAAATCGGAAATGCAGTGCCATGAATGCAAGGGGTTTGGACACTTCAAGAGTGAATGTCCGACCGTCAGGAGACGAGAGATGAAGTGTTTTGGGTGCAAAGGAATTGGGCACACTCATCTGGAATGTGTCGATGACCAGAAACGAAGACAAGAAAAATCCATGATAGGAATAAACCATGATGAGTCAGATGAGGAAACTGATGAAGAGGAAGTCAACAACTTTGTAGCATTCCTTGGAATTGCTGAACTTAAAGACAATGAATCTGACTCAGATTCAGAAACAGAAGCGGATCTTGTCAGTAGTTATTAGGAGGTAAGGGATACTCTCATCAAAATCGGACTAGAGAATACTGCACTACTTCAAGAAAAGCAGCGGCTTGAGGCGCACATTGAGTCACTTCAAGAAGAACTGGAAACTGAACGGAAGCTAAGCAGAGAAAGTGTCAATTTAATCAAAGAAAAATTGACACTGGCTAAGAGATCAGACGAATTGGAGCAGATGTTAAAGAAAGAAAAAGAGGTAACTAAACAGCTACAATCTGAGTTAGATCAACAGCATCGCAAAATACACATGTTTGCCGGAACAAAACAACTGGATCAAATTCCGAGCTATGGAAGAACAGAATACACAAAGTCTGGACTTGGGTACACAGGACGTTCTGGAGTCACATTGGGAAAAACTACATTCGTACGTGCAAATTCGACAAATCCAACTCAAGCAGTGTATAACTCAGCACCAAGAAACTGCTACTACTGTGGAAAAGAAGGGCATTACAAAGCATATTGCTACAGATTTCAACAAAGGATCCGACAGCTCAAGAAACTGGGAAGATTCAACTGGAACAGGGACAGATATCAAATCTGGGTGAAAAAGGCGGACCTGTATGAAATAGGAAGTAGTACAAGGGGTACCTCACAGAAGGAGATACGCTGCAGCATGGCTTTTGTTACTGAGAAATCAGAAGACGTAAATCAATGGTACTTTGACAGTGGATGCTCAAGACATATGACTGGGACAAGAAGTCATCTCAAAGACATCAAGGTGATCAAATCTGGCAAAGTAACATTTGGTGATGGAGGACAAGGGGCGATACAAGGCAAAGGTAAAACACTTGACTCAGATTTACCTAAACTAATGAATGTTTTTCTTGTGAAGGGTCTTAAGGCAAACCTGATCAGTGTGAGTCAGCTGTGTGACGAAGGATTGATGGTGTGTTTTACAAGCTATGACTGCAAAGCTCTGAATGACACTGGAGATATCGTTCTACAAGGGAAAAGATCAGGCAACAACTGTTACATGTGGGAAAACAACTCTAAATGTCTTAGTGCGAAGTGTCTAAGCGCCAAGAATGATATTCATTTATGGCATCAACGGCTTGGACATATGAATGAAAGAAACTTGACTACTCTGGTCAAGAATGAAATTGTCCGAGGGATACCTCAACTCAAGGAGGTGAGCAAGACGGTGTGTGAAGCATGCAACAAAGACAAGCAGGTCAAGGTTCAACACAAGAAAGTACCAGATGTTCAGACCAAGAACAAGTTGGATATAGTACATATGGACCTAATGGGACCAATGCAAGTTGAAAGCATAGCTGGTAAACGATATGTGTTTGTTCTAGTGGATGACTTTACTAGGTACACATGGGTGAGGTTCATTCGAGATAAATAGGATACAACTGACAGCTTTAGAATCTGGGCGCTTCAAATGATCAACGAACAAGGAAGAATTAAGAGGGTTAGAAGTGATCATGGAGGGGAATTTCAGAATGAAGTCATGAAAATGTTCTGCGAAGATCATGGGATAGCTCATCAGTTTTCAGCACCAAGAACACCTCAACAGAATGGAGTAGTCGAAAGGAAGAACAGAACACTTCAAGAAATGGCCAGAGCCATGATTCACGGCAATGATGTACCTCTACGGTTCTGGGCGGAAGCTATCAACATAGCATGCTACATTATTAATCGGGTATATGTCAGAAGAGGAACAACCATGACACCGTACGAGATGTGGAAAGGAAAAACCCCCAACCTGAGCTACTTTCATGTCTTTGGTGGAAAGTGTTATGTATTCAATGATAAAGATCATCTTGGAAAGTTTGACTCAAGGAGCGACGAGGGCATCTTCCTGGGATATTCAGGAACTAGCACAGCTTTCAGAGTATATAACACAAGATCAAGAACAATTGTTGAGTCAGTGAATGTCGTATTTGATGATCTATGTCAAATGAAGGTTCCCGATGATTCATCTGACAGTGAATCAGAGCCGGTTGAGCATCAAAATTCTGTCACTGAAGAAACAATGGACGAAGTAATAAACTCAGAGACAACTCAAGATAAAGAAACATGATCTCTAGTGAAAATCAAGCTCAGCAGAACTCAGAAAAACCATCATGTCTCAAAAGTTTTAGGAGACGTGAATGATGAACGAATGACAAGAAAAGTTCATCTGGACTTTAAAGAAATGGTGCGATTCGCTTGTTTTGTCTCAGTTATAGTACCCACAACGCACATTCAAGCCTTAGAAGACGAATTCTGGATTGAAGCAATGGGGCAAGAACTAGAACAGTTTGTGCGCAATGATGTATGGGAACTTGTACCTCGACCTGATGGAGTAAACGTTGTGGGAACCAAGTGGATTTTTAAAAACAAGATTGATGAGAATGGAATAGTAGTACGAAACAAAGCACGACTTGTGGCTCAGGGATACTCTCAGATAGAAGGAGTCGATTTTGAGGAAATATTCGCACCTGTTGCACGACTTGAGTCAATTAGACTGTTCCTTGGAATGGCATGCATCATGAACTTCACCGTATATCAAATGGACGTGAAGAGTGCCTTCTTGAATGGTTTTCGTCAAGAAGAAGTTCATGTAGAACAACCAAAAGGATTTGAAGATGCACACAATCCTGAATATGTGTACAAATTGAAGAAAGCCTTGTATGGTCTGAAGCAAGCTCCCAGAGCATGGTACGAGCGACTTACTAGTTTTCTTCTAGAAAAGGGATATGCAAGAGGAGGTGTAGACAAAACTCTCTTTGTTCTGGAACAAAAGAGAGAGATCATCATAGTCCAGATCTATGTGGACGATATAATCTTCGGAGGCACATCTCAAAAGCTGGTTGATACGTTTGTTCAAGACATGACTCAAGAATTTGAAATGAGTATGGTAGGAGAACTAAAGTATTTTCTGGGTTTGCAAGTTAGCCAGAACAGTGATGGTATATTTATCTCTCAAAGTACGTATGCCAAAAATCTGTTGAGTCGATTCAAGCTAGATCAATGTAAAGAAGCTAGAACACCAATGAGTACTACAACCAAGCTATCAAGAGATGAGGATGGAACAGATGTAGATGTAAAGCTTTATCGAGGGATGATTGGAAGCTTACTGTATCTTACAGCCAGTAGACCAGATCTGTGCCTAAGTGTGGGAATATGTGCAAGATATCAAGCTAAACCGAAGCAGTCTCATCTTGAGGCAGTTAAGAGAATCATCAAGTATGTCAAGGGAACGATCAACCTAGGGATTTGGTATTCAAAAGGATCCAAAAAACACCTAGTTGGATACTGTGATGCTGACTGGGCAGGAAGCTTGGATGATAGAAAGAGCACAAGTGGAGGATGTTTCTTTCTAGGAAACAATCTAATTGCATGGATGAGCAAAAAGCAGAACTCTGTGTCATTATCTACTGCAGAAGCAGAATATATTGCGATGGGTAGTTGCTGTGCTCAACTTCTCTGGATGAAACATATGTCAGCTGACTATGGGATCGATTCAGGACCACTTCTTGTTCACTGTGATAACAAGAGTGCTATAAGCATCTCAAAGAATCCGGTTCAACACTCTCGAACAAAGCACATTGATATAAGACACCACTTCATTTGTGAGCTAGTGGAGGAAAAACAGGTAGTGGTTGAATACATAGTTACTGATTTGCAGCTGGCTGGTTTCTTTACAAAACCTCTTGATTTTAATAGATTTATCACTTTAAGAAACTCAATTGGTGTTTGTGAGATGTAAACGACTACAGGGCTGACACATGCACTGACTCATGAAGTACCTCAAGTTCTGATTTGGTTTGGAGTCAAGAAGTCGAGTGGAAAAGAGCTGCCTGTTATGCCGTCTTGTCTCATATAAAGTACAGGTTTCTCGAGTGAGGTTCAAAAGCCAAAAAGAAAGAAAAAGCTAGAAGATTGATCTCCTGAGAAGTCAAGTGATGGAATCAACTCTAAGAAAAGCTAGGTTACTAAACAAAAAAAAAAAAAAAAAAGGATGTGTGGCAATCTCACTCGAAGGATAAAGGTTGAAAACTACATTGAGACAAGATAAAGGCATAAGAGTGTGAAAGCTAGCCACTTGGAGAATGATGGCCAAACAAAGGAATCTTGTGAGCAAGATGTAAAGACTGAGTCATGTGAAGTGTCAGTTCCTGACTCACACAACAACTAAAGAGAAAAGAAGAAAAGGTACAATTTAATTTTCTTTAAAAACCGCCAGTTGCTTCAGTAGAAATGTGGTCAATTCACTATCAAGTTTGTACCCATTAGTGACTGAATTTAATGTGGTTGATCTAATATTATAATGCATGTTGAAGAACTAACCAAATGATACAGGGAACAAGAGGAATGGTCTAAATCGGTACAAGTTGGTATGACAAGAACCGATATCCGAGATTATTGGCACAAAAAGGGAAAAAGGAATTTGAATTTTAAAATTCAAATATTTGCCCAATAAAATCGCATGCAAAAAGGTAACAGGATATCTGACACAGATTCTGCTTCAGGCGTTAAAAGGAAAGAGAAAAGGAAAAAGGAAATTCATTGCTCTTAAAATCCGAGGAAACTTGACTCTTTCTTCATCAATCCAAAGCTCTCACTGCTGCAATCGCTCGAAAACTAACCATGGTGCATGCGACTAGAAGAGGAAAAGTGGGAGCTAGCTCAAGTCAAGCACCGCCGGCACAGAAATCACCGCAACTAGTTGATGATCCTAGCTCTGATGAAGAGGTACCACCACCCAGAAATCCTAATACTGTCTCTGACCAGATCTGTTGGATTATGTTGGTTCATAGGTTTAATTATCAGATTACAACCTAACATAATCAACTAGGATCTAGGTGATTTGCAGTTGAATCATAAACAGATCAGGATCATTACCTTATGATTGCAGCGGATTAATCAATGGAATATCGAGATCTGCAAGAGCTGATGATTACCGGCTCCTCCTAGGTATCCACACGCTTACAAGCTTTGGATCAGGCTGCTAGACCAAGCTGGAACAACAGAGAGAGAGGAGGACGGCCAGACCTAGAAATCGCAGATCTACTAGGCTTACTGGCGCCTCCTCTTCCTTATATGGGCCCAAGTAATTAAACTAATGGCTTATTAGGCTTTTGGGCCCAAGACCCAAATCAGACAAAAAGACTGTATTTTGTCTGGCCCAATTCTCTGTTCAAATACAGTAAATGTCTTGCATCTTACTGTATTAATTCCTTGTTAACTTTCCCGTTAGCTATGGTGTGTGACCCTTAGGGATCATACAATACTGGTAATAAGTACTTAACTTATAGATCAAGAGCGGGCTCTAGCAAGTCATCATGACCTCCCAGTATTTATGACTTATGTCTGATCTCGACACTTATCATACTTTCTAGAGATAGCACAGTAGATTTCAGGACATTCCAAACAATCTCCCACTTGTACTGGAATCCTACATTCCCTAATCCTTTTGTCTCAATATCTCGATCTGGCATAAGGCAAGATGCGTGTCATCCTTATATAGCCAGATCATGTTCATCGGACCATATTTGATACTGACAATTCAAACGACTTGGGCAAGTCCGTTTGGGAGTGGCCACTCTCTTACCAGCTATCAAGTCTCCGATTGGCCTAGAGATATTACCTCCGTTAAACGGCAGGGACAAATCCCATCTTGTTCCATCACTATGAACTACACACTTTATAATACACCCAACCAATGTCCTTATAGCTCCCAGTTACGAAACAGCGTTAGACAATGATCAAAGCGCATCAATCCATGTGCAGCCATATGCATGCGAACTCAGGTCTAAGGACTATACTCTATAGTCGTAAATGAGAACCTTTTATGACACAGATATCAATATCTTGTAGAGTTCTCATCAGCGGGCCATGTCCGGTCATATGCTCCCTACATATACCTATGTGTTGACTTTGATGCCGCGCATCCATGACCCATGAAACTTGGTCATAAGTCTCAACACACTCTAGTCTCAAGTGGTTGTTGGTGTTCCAATTTCAACAACCTTCGACTATGGACACTATGATTTATGTCATTTCGTTAAATATGGGGTTTCATGATCAAGTCTTTCTCATGTACTTCGATGGCCCATATATAACGACATGAATCATTTTGGAACGATTATTTTATGTCACAGTTAAAATAATCCAGAAATAAAATTTCATTAACATTAAAATGTTTACATGAACCAATCAAAATAACTAAAATAAAGCCCTCACAACTCCCACTCAAAAAGAGATTACATTTGAATATCTCTAATTCCTACAGCAACAGTATGCAACTCGTGCTTAGGTTTCGGGAGTGGCTTTGTCAACGGGTCAGCCACGTTCTCATCAGTGGGAACTCTGCTGACCATCACTTCACCTCTATTCACTATATCACGAATCAGGTGATACCTTCTCATAATATGTTTTGATTTCTGATGATGTCTCGGTTCCTTAGCTTGAGCAATTGCACCATTGTTGTCACAATACAGTGTTAGAGGCTCAGTGGCATTTGGGAATACACCGAGTTCAATCATGAAGTTCCTTATCCAAACTCCTTCTTTCGCAGCTTCTGAAGCAGCGATGTATTCAGCTTCAGTCGTGGAATCAGCCACGGTGCTCTGCTTGGAGCTCTTCCAACTTACTGCACCGCCATTCAGACAGAAGATGTAACCAGACTGTGACCGGAAATCATCTTTATCTGTCTGAAAACTTGCATCCGTGAATCCACTCATTTCAAGCACTTCACTTCCTCCGTAAACCAAGAACTTATCCTTAGTATTCCTCAAATACTTCAGGATATTCTTTACGGCAATCCAGTGACTCTCACCTGGATTAGACTGGTACCTACTCGTCATGCTTAGTGCATAAGCAACATCAGGACGAGTACAGATCATGGCATACATGATAGATCCTATAGCCGAAGCATAAGGTATCCTACTCATGTGCTTAAGCTCATCAGGTGTTTTAGGACACTGAGTCTTGCTTAGTGTAGCACCATGTATCATTGGCGTGAATCCCTTCTTGGATTTATCCATTCCGAATCGATGCAGGACTTTGTCTATATAAGAATCTTGACAAAGTCCAATCATCCTTTTAGATCTGTCTCTAAAGATTCGAATTCCAAGAACATACGCGGCTTCACCCATGTCCTTCATGGAAAAACAACTTCCCAGCCAGTCTTTAACAGACTTCAGCATTGGAATATCATTTCCAAGAAGCAATATGTCATCGACATATAGGATAAGAAACGCCACTTTGCTCCCACTAGTTTTCTTATACACACATTGTTCTTCCTTGTTTCTGATGAAGTCAAAATTCTTTATTGCCTCATCGAAACGAAGATTCCAACTCCTGGATGATTGCTTCAATCCATAAATTGATTTATGAAGTTTGCATACTTTCCCAGCATTCTTAGAATCAATGTAACCGTCAGGTTGTGTCAAATACACATCCTCCTCCAAGATTCCATTCAGGAAGGCGGTTTTCACATCCATCTGCCAAATCTCATAATCATAATAAGCGGCAGTTGCTAGGAGAATCCGAATTGATTTCATCATGGCCACTGGTGAATAGGTTTCATCATAGTCTATACCATGAATTTGCTTGAAACCTTTTGCCACCAACCTGGCCTTGTAAATCTGGACATTTCCATCCATGTCAATCTTCTTCTTGAAGATCCATTTACACTCGATGGCTTTAGCACCAGCGGGTAAGTCAACCAGTGAAAACACTCGGTTGACAGACATGGAGTCCATCTCGGATTCAGTGGCTTCACGCCACTTTGAGGAGTCAGGGCCTATCATGGCTTCTGCAAAGTTCGAGGGTTCATCACCGTCAATGATCAAAAGATCATGGCAATTAGTCACGAGGAATCCCTGATATCTATCGGGTTCGTGACGGATCCTTCCGGATCTTCGAACTTCAGGTACTTCAGGTTCATGTTCTATTACAACTTCATGTAATTCATCCTGCTGTTCTTCCTCATTAGGTTGAACAGGTTCCTGTCCTTCTTGAATTTCATCAAGTTGTACCTTACTCCCACTATCTTTCTTAGAGAGAAATTCCCTCTCAAGAAAAGTACAATCCCGAGCAACAAAGATCTTGTTCTCGGATCGCAGATAGAAGTAATAAGCCTTGGTATCCCTAGGATAACCAATGAAGTAGCATTTGTCAGATTTTGGTGTAAGCTTGTCTGAGATTAATCTTTTGACATAGGCTTCACAACCCCAAATTCTGAGAAAAGACATTGCTGGAGCTTTTCCAGTCCATAACTCATATGGTGTCTTTGCTACTGCTTTTGATGGCACTCTGTTCAGTGTGAACGTTGCGGTCAGCAAAGCATATCCCCAAAGGGATATAGGAAGGTCTGTGTGACTCATCATGGATCGGACCATATCTAACAATGTCCGATTCCTTCTCTCAGACACACCATTCCACTGAGGTGTTCCAGGAGGTGTGAGTTGGGAGATGATCCCACACTCACTCAGATGATCACGGAATTCCTGGCTCAAGTATTCTCCTCCTCGGTCCGACCGAAGAGCCGTAATACTCTTACCAAGCTGGTTCTGTACTTCATTCTGGAATTCTTTGAACTTCTCAAAGGTTTCCGACTTATGTTTCATCAAGTAGACATATCCATATCTACTGAAATCATCAGTGAATGTAATGAAGTACTGATAGTTTCCTCTAGCATTTGTGGACATTGGGCCACACACGTCAGTATGTATCAGGCCCAATAGTTCACTGGCCCTTTCTGTGGGTTTATTAAAAGGGGCCCGTGTCATTTTGCCCATTAGGCAAGATTCGCATTGCTCACAAGACTCAAGGTCAAATGAGCCCAAGAGTCCATTTGAATGGAGCCTCTTGACGCGTTTCTCACTAATGTGCCCCAAACGACAATGCCAGAGAAACGTTTCATTTTCTTCGTTAGATTTGAACCGTTTTGTATTAATGTTATATACTGGAGTAGATTGCTCCAGCATGTACAGCCCATTAATAAGAGGGGCACAGCCATAGAACATATCATTGAGATTAAAGGAACACAATTTATTCTTAATAGAAAAATCAAATCCTTGTAAATCCAATAATGAAACTGAAATGATATTTCTGCTTATAGCAGGTACAAAATAACAATTCTCAAGTTCTAAAATCAATCCAGAAGGTAAAGATAACTAGTAAGTGCCAACGGCCAGTGCTGGAACCTTCGCTCCATTGCCAACCCGCAACTCTACTTGCCCTTGCTTCAACCTTCTACTGTTGCTGAGCGCCTGCACATTAGTACAAATATGAGCCCCACATCCAGTATCTAATACCCAAGTGGTATTATCAGAAGTAGTAGTATTAACTTCAATAACAAAAATACATGAAGAAGTAGTCGCGAAGGATTTCTTCTTCTCCTTTAGACTTTCCTGGTATTTCTTACAGTCCCTGCGATAATGCCCTGCCTCTTTGCAAAAGTGGCAGATATCAGAAGGCCCAGCTTTAGACACGGGCTTGGGCTTGGCCTTTTCTTTGTTGACTGCCTTGCCCTTTCCTTTGTCTGCAGCGGATTTCTTGAAACCCTTGCCCTTCTGCACCATGAGTACAGACGGGTCCTTGGCCTTCTTCAGATTAGGTTCCGCAGTCTTGAGCATACCATGTAGCTCAGGCAAAGTCTTTGTCAACCCATGCATATTATAGTTCAAGACGAACTGGTCATATGCAGGAGTAAGAGACTGCAGAACGATATCACAAGCAAGCTCTTGGCTTATAGGACAGTCGAGTCTTGTCAAATGATCGAGATAACCCATCATTTTCAGAACATGTGGACTCACTGCTGCGTCCTTAGCCATTTTACAGTCCAAGAGATTCTTTACAGTTTGGAATCTCTCTGTACGAGCCTGCTCCTGAAACAACGCTTTCAGGTTTGCCATCAGTTCCATGGGACAAGTCAGGCCTTCCCACTGAATCTGCAGATCGGGAGCCATTGTCGCCAACATTAGGCAAACCACGTCATTAGCATCTGAAGAATGCGTATCCCAAGCATTCTTCACAGCTTGTGCGGCATTATTCGCAGGTCTAGGGGGGAGAACTCTTTCAAGGACATAAGCCTTCTTCTCCTGCCTGAGCACAAGTTTCAGGTTCCTGGACCAGTTCAGGAAGTTTGATCCGTTCAGTTTGTCCTTCTCAAGGGCAGACCGGATCGAGAAAGTGTTTTGTGTTGTTGTGCTTGACATAGCTGAAATTATGAGACAATAGAGTTTTAGTTATTTAGTTCATAAAAGAGTAATCTTAAAACTTATAAGAAAACTCGCATTGCATTCAAAATTTCTTTGTTTAACCTCATATGAATGCAATGATTCCGAGACCCATGTTCAACTAAAACCAAAGTGGGCCACTGGCCGTCACCCGGAATTAGCTTAACTTGGTAAGCATACACACAGCTAGTTATATCTATATAACTCTCGGTTGTGGATTGGGCCCAAGGCCCAATTCACCAGATGTCTCAAGGCCCGGGACTCCCGATGGCCCAGTCAAGGAAACCAATCTCTTACAGCCAAATAATCACTAAAGTCTGGGACTCCCAATGAAATTAGTGACTATATACTACTTTACTTACGCAAAAACAGACACCTCACACTGTAAGCCATATCTGTAATTGAATAAGCGTTAAGCAGCTGACAAGATTGGGCAAGACATCCAAGCTTGATATTGGTTTTGAGGATTTTAGGTTTTCTTTCCAAAAATAGAAGATTACTATTTTGGGAAACTTACTTATTTTAGAAACTTTCTAAATCTAGAAACATGCTAAAAATAGAAATTTCTAATTTAATATTTTATTAAAGTTTTCGGTTGGGTCACAAATTATAGGCCCAATTCTTGGCCCAAGACCATAGAATTCCAATTGGCCCAATAATTTGACATAACCTAGTCGGTTCATTAATTCTGGTCCACGACCAAATTAACTACTAAATCCAATTGGTTATTTACTAAACCAGACCAGCTCTAAATTATTTGGTCCAACCAAATCAAACTTAGACCAGCCTTCGGTTTAGGTTAAAATTCAATTTTTGAATTTAAATCCGGTTTAACCAGAAATTAAATAATACCAATTGTATTAAATAATTTCCAGCAAACCGCGATTTGGGTTAACCGCTTGAACCACCAATTAAATTGGATCGGTTCGGTTAAGTCCAAAACCGGGAAGAAACACCTTGTGTTTTAGCCAATTTTGACCTAACTTGCGGTTTAAGCTAAAGCTGACAATGAACCACAATCGGTTTGATCGGTTCATTGTCGCGGGTTTGGGAAGAACGAACCGCGAAGCTCGGCTGAACCGATTGGCTACTCGCGGAACGTATGCCTCGCCAGCATATCGATCGATATCACGCTTACACGTCGATCGATACTCGCGTGCATCAGCTCGTTGCGATCGGGTCATCGGGACAGCGAGAAGCAATCGATCCGATTGATATCGATCGATATCACGCTCCCTCGTCGATCGATACGGGCGTCCACATCGCATACCGATGGGTTTCAATCGGTTCATGCGATTTACATATTAGGTTTTTCAAGTTTTCTAATCAAATTTTACTCATTAAAATCGATTCATCAAACTAATAAACAACCTAGTATGATCCAAAAAGCAAAAACCTAACAACCTAGGCTCTGATACCACTGTTGGATTATGTTGGTTCATAGGTTTAATTATCAGATTATAACCTAACATAATCAACTAGGATCTATGTGATTTGCAGTTGAATCATAAACAGATCAGGATCATTACCTTATGATTGCAGCGGATTAATCAAGGGAATATCGAGATCTGCAAGAGCTGATGATTACCGGCTCCTCCTAGGTATCCACACGCTTACAAGCTTTGGATCAGGCTGCTAGACCAAGCTGGAACAACAGAGAGAGAGGAGGACGGCCAGACCTAGAAATCGCAGATCTACTAGGCTTACTGGCGCCTCCTCTTCCTTATATGGGCCCAAGTAATTAACTAATGGCTTATTAGGCTTTTGGGCCCAAGACCCAAATCAGACAAAAAGACTGTATTTTGTCTGGCCCAATTCTCTGTTCAAATACAGTAAATGTCTTGCATCTTACTGTATTAATTCCTTGTTAACTTTCCCGTTAGCTATGGTGTGTGACCCTTAGGGATCATACAATACTGGTAATAAGTACTTAACTTATAGATCAAGAGCGGGCTCTAGCAAGTCATCATGACCTCCCAGTATTTATGACTTATGTCTGATCTCGACACTTATCATACTTTCTAGAGATAGCACAGTAGATTTCAGGACATTCCCAACAAGATCTTGGGTACAGATCACCAGACCAGCACAAATTCATTCGCGACGGCCCAAGAAATAGCAAATACAGAGCCGATTGAAGAAGATCTAGCTCAGACGAAGGGAGATGATGAAGCTGAATCAGGTCGCAGAACTATACCCGAAGAGCATCCTTCAGAAATTAGATCCACAGGATCACCAAAAGAGGGTAACAAGGAAGCTGAATCTGTTCGTGTAGATAACCAAGGAGATCTGGAGGAAATAGGAGAGAAGGAGAAAGATGCAGCCGAGGGTCTAGGTGAGTTAGCCATGGTTGTAGCAGATCCAGTGAGTGTGGTCGCAAGTGAAACTGAACCACCTGAGCCAAACGCTCAACCCGAAGAAGCTTCTAGACCTAAGAAGAGGAAAGCTAGAAAACAGACAGGATCCATGCCGCATATTAAGAAGGCTCGTGTTGAAGGATCTGAATCACAGAAATCTGTGCAGACGAAGTTCAAAAAGAACACTGCTGTAAAGGCTGGAACATCTAGCACAACTGGTGGTTCAAGCAAAACCAGAGTCAAACCGTTTGTCTCCAAACGATTCCCATCTCGGGAAGTGAAAGAAAGGTATGCTCTATTCAAGGAACGTGGAATCTTACCTGAAAGGGTAGTAGATTTTGATGAAACCGATAAGTGGGGATACCTTGGTCTGATAAACATAGGAATGCTGAGAAGTTCTGTTGATGGGTTAGTCAGTTTTATTCCTGAAATTGTGAAAGAATTCTACACTAATCTGCCGGAATCAAGTGCTGATGGTACTGATAATGGGGTGCGTGTTTTCCTACGAAAGCGAATGTATGAGTTCTCGCCAGCTCAAATCAATGCTTGTTTGGATATGGAATCCTTAAGCAATGCTGAAGTTAAGAATGATGCAAAAATTGATGGAGTATCAGCTGATTCAATTGCTAAGTATCTTACTCAAGGCCAGAAGAAGACATGGGCAGGAATGAAAGTTGTTGATCTTCCCCCAAAGTATGCAGCACTGACTATCTTGGCTGCTACAAACTGGTTTCCATCTACCCACAAAAACCATATATCTGAAGATAGAGCAAGGCTGATCTACAAGATAGCTCATGGTATCCGGATTGACTTTGGAAAACTTGTGTACAAACAAGTGATGAGCTTTACATCTGATCCACAGAATGATCGACGTTGGCTGATATTTCCAAGAATCATCTCAGCAGTTCTCGAATCACAGCATCCACCTCGCACATTTGATGGAGAAAAACTTGTAGGTCATGTGCTATACAAGAAGCATCCTCGAAGTGGTGAAGCCTTTCTCAAGAAAGAGGCTGAGAAAAAGAGACAGGACATTGCATCTGGTAAACGCAAGATAGGCTCAACCTCTCGTTCAAAAGGTCGCTCACAGGCCATGACATCAACTGAAGAGGAATCTGTGGAAATTCTACAACTTGGTTCAGTCAGAATGCCAGTCAAAACCGCCATAGATCAACTCTCTGTTCAAACTGCGTTACAGGACATAGCTGAGGGGCTTCAGAACCTAAGTGATGTAGTCTTTCATCTACGGGACAGAGTTCAAGGTAAGTTTTCGATTGCTATTCTCAATAAAAATTTCTTCAATTTTTAACTTCTATGCTCTCAAGCAGGGGGAGAAACAGAAGAGGTTGACGAGTCAGATCACGATGAGGAGTCTCATGCTGCCACAGGAGATGATGACTCAGATGAGATGACCTCGAGTGATGCTTAAGTGGAGACTTAGGAATATGGGGGAGTATGGATTTAGGGGGAGTTTCTATTTATGGGGGAGTCTTTGTTTTGTATTCTGC
Organism: Orychophragmus violaceus; assembly: GCA_030180135.1. NCBI lineage: Eukaryota > Viridiplantae > Streptophyta > Magnoliopsida > Brassicales > Brassicaceae > Orychophragmus > Orychophragmus violaceus. The sequence goes on from CM058236.1 coordinate 15,917,554, forward strand.
AAATCAATTTGGATGATGGATGTTTTTTTTTGCTAGAGTTGAACTCATGTTTGCTTGGTTTGCTTTAAACTCATGGGTTGTTTAAGAATTGATATTTTGGCTTATGATGCTTGATCAAACAGTTTTTTTTTGCTTCGGCTATATGCACGTATAAGTTTTTTGAAGAATAGGTACTTGAGAGTCATACAAGCTAAAAAGGGGGAGATTGAAGAAGCACTGAGCTACGGCATGAGTTACAACAGGAGCTGAGTCAACCAGCGTGTGCAACAGTGACTGAGTCAACGATAGAAGGCGTGAGCTGGAACGAAGAAGAATGGAAGTACTAGGAACAAGAAGCTGACAAGGACAAACCTAAAGATGAGTAGCTGAGCTGGACATGAATATCAGTGAAGATACTCAAAGGATGAGCACCGAAAAGATTTTAGGAAAATATGCTTTTAAACAAGATGAAGAAAAATGGAAATATGCCTAAGAGAGTTTAGGAAATTTGCCAAAAGAAATAAGGTAATTGTACGATGATCTATAAGTATAAATAGATCATCTAGGGCATCTGTGCTTGGTGCGCCTTTAGAGAGAGAGATTACTTTTAGAAAAGGTTAAGAATTCTTAAGAGAGAATTAGACTTGGTGTTAAGGGTGAATCTAGAAGGCTTTGAGATCATTGATAGATCGAGAAGCAAGAGAAAGACTAGGTTGTTAAGGTGAAACTTTTGTTTGCTTTGCAATAAACAGTCTTGAAAAAGAATACCCTTGTGTCACATCTTGTATTACGTTGTGTCTCACATTTTGAGCTAAGACCACCCACGGTTGATCCACTGGTCCTAAATGAAAGAAGGGAGCAAGACAAGGTGTTTGCACTCTTGCTAACCCTCAATCCGTCCTACAACAACCTGTTCCAACACATGTTAAAGGCAGAAAGTCTTCCAAACTTGGATGACGTTTGTGCACAGATTCAAAAAGAGCAAGGTTCCTTTGGGTTGTTTGGGAGGAAAGGTGAGATTGCTACTGCTCACAAGGGTGCTTACAAGCCTGAGGAGAGAAGGATCCCTGGTGTATGTGATCATTGCAAGAGGAAGGGGCACTTCAAAGACAAATGCTGGTTGCTTCATCCCCATCTCAAACCGGCCTTCACCAACAAGTTCAAGGATCAAAGGGCTCACTTCACCAATGCTGGAGCTACTGAACATGGTTCAACTTCAACTCGGCCTAGCAATGAGTGTAGAGAGATGGTACCAGCCTTTGCTCCTGCTTCTATGGTGGCGCCTCAAAATGAGTTGGTGAGAAGGTCAGACCTTGATGCTCTCATCAAAGCCATCAAGGAGAACTCTGGTAATGCTTTTGGTAGTTCCTTTCATGCTTTAATCAATCATAAACCATTGATAGTAGATTCAGGGGCTTCACATCACATGATTATTGATCCACACTTGATTAAAAATGTTAAACCTGCCTTAGGTAATGTAGTGATTGCTAATGGTGAAAGGATTCCAATTAAAGGGATAGGAAATGTTAAGTTGTTTGATAGAGAATCAAACGCTTTCTACATGCCTAGTTTCACATCCAACTTGCTAAGTGTTAAAAGGGTACCTACTGATCTTAATTGCAATGTTATCTTCAGTCCTAATGATGTGGTTTTTCAGGATATTAAGACAAGTAAGTTGCTTGGAAAGGGTGTGACAAAGGATGAGTTATACATGCTTTAAGACACCAACCTTGCATCTGAATTATCTGCTTCTGTTTTTAGTTCTACTCGAGTTAATGATTCTGTTTGGCATGCTAGACTTGGTCACCCTCACTCTCGTGCCTTAGGTTTAATGTTACCTTATGTTTCCTTTAAGAATGATGATTGTGAAGCTTGTATCCTTGGTAAACATTGCAAATCAGTCTTTCCTAGTTCTAAAACCGTTTATGCAAACTGTTTTGATCTTGTTCACTCTGATGTTTGGACTGCTCCATGTGTTTCTAGAGAGAATCATAAGTATTTTGTGACATTCATAGATGAGAAATCCAAGTATACTTGGTTAACATTGATTCAAACTAAAGATAGGGTGTTAGAAGCATTCACAAACTTTCAGAACTATGTATCTAACAATTTCAATGCCAAGATTAAAAATTTTAGATCAGATAATGGTGGGGAATACACAAGCAATGTATTCAAACAACACCTTGCAAAACATGGGATCCTTCACCAAACAAGCTGTCCATACACTCCACAACAGAATGGTGTGGCTGAGAGAAAGAATAGACACTTGATGGAGGTGGCCAGATCAATAATGTTCCATACAAATGTTCCCAAGAGGTTTTGGAGTGATGCTGTGATGTCTTCTTGCTATCTAATCAATAGAACACCCACCAAAGTTCTTCAAGATGCTTCACCATATCAGGTATTGAACAAAACCAAACCTTCAATTCATCACTTACGTGTGTTTGGATGTTTGTGCTTTGTTTTAAAACCAGGAGAGGAAAGAGATAAGCTTGATCCAAAGAGTGTCAAGGCAATGTTCATTGGGTATTCTACTAATCAAAAAGGATACAAGTGCTATGTACCTGAAACAAGAAGGGTATTAGTCTCTAGAGATGTCAGATTTGTGGAGTCAAAGGGTTTCTATGAGGAAAAGAGTTGGGATAACCTTAAGGATCTTCCCAACAACCCTTCTGACCGTGCCAACAACTTGAGGATCATCCTAGAGAGTCTTGGAATCACTCAGCAAAAGAAGAAGGAGGAGACTAAGGAGAACCAACCGGCTGTGGAAACCATCATTGTTGATGAGTCTACTCACCTTCATCATGAAGGGGACAATGGAGAATCACAAACTGATCACCAACATGATGATTCTGCCACTCATGATCAAGGTGAAGAAGAAGAGCTAGTTGATCACCAAATGGAACAAGAACAATCTGAAATGGAGCAACAACAAGAGGAGGTACATTCTGAAGTCCAAACTGATCAGCCGGTGCAAGTACTAAGGAGAAGTACTAGAGAGAGAAAGGATCCATCTGAATTGAGAAACACAAGAGTATACTACAATAGTCAGGAAGTAGCTCATCCAAGACAAGCTGTTTGCACACTTGCTCTTTTCCCTACTGAACACAAGGTCTTCATTGGTGCTCTTGATGCTGAATGGGTTCCTAAAACCTATGAAGAAGCTAAGGAGCATAAGAAGTGGACAGATGCAGAAGGATATGAGATCAAGGCAATGGAAAACAACAACACTTGGTATGAGACATATTTGCCAAGGAAGAAGAGGGCAGTGAGCTCTAAATGGGTTTTCACTATCAGATACAAAAGCAATGGATAGATAGATAGGTACAAAGCCTGACTGGTTTCAAGAGGGTTTACACAAACCTATGGAGAAGATTATAGAGATACCTTTGCACCAGTAGCTAAGCTGCATACAGTGAGAGTTATCATATCCTTAGCAACAAACTTGGAGTGGGATTTGTGGCAAATGGATGTCAAGAATGCATTTCTTCAAGGAGAGATAGAGGATGAGGTTTATATGACTCCACCTCCTGGTCTTGAAGGCATGGTTACACAAGGAAAGGTGTTGCGGTTGAAGAAGGCAATCTATGGTCTCAAACAATCTCCTAGATCTTGGTACCACAAGCTGAGCACTACTCTCATGGAAAGGGGCTTTAGGAGATTAGAAGCTGATCATACTCTCTTCACTCAATCAAGCCAAGAAGGCATTGTTGTCATTCTTATTTATGTGGATGATATCATCATCTCAGGGAATGACAAGGTAGGAATTCATGGTTGTAAAGATCATTTGAAATCAGTGTTTGATATTAAAGACCTTGGAGAACTAAAGTACTTCCTAGGGATAGAAGTGTGCCGGTCTAAAGAAGGCCTATTCTTATCACAAAGGAAGTACACTCTTGATTTATTGAGTGAAGCAGGTAAGCTCAATGGAAAGACAGCCAAGACACCTCTTGAAGAAGGCTACAAAGTCACAAGAGAGGGGGAGATTGCAAAGGAATCGTTTGAAGACATCACTCTCTATAGGAGAATGGTTGGTAAGCTGATTTATCTTACTATTACTAGGCCTGACTTGTGTTTTGCAGTGAATCAAGTGAGCCAGCATATGCAAGCTCCAATGATGCATCATTGGAACATGGTGGACCGCATTCTAAGGTATCTCAATGGAGCTCCTGGCCAAGGGATATGGATGGGATACAATCAAAGCACAGAAATTGTAGGATATTGTGATGCTGATTGGGCTGGTGACCGAGTGGATAGGAGGTCTACTTCAGGCTATTACGTCAAGATTTGGGCATTGATCAACCAAATCCAATCACAATGCATTGTGATAATCAAGCAGCAATACACATAGCTTCCAACTCAGTGTTTCATGAAAGAACAAAGAACATAGAGGTGGATTGTCATAAGGTGAGGCAGAAGGTTCAAGAAGGTGTGATCTTACCTTGCTACACAAGAAGTTCGGATCAATTGGCAGACATAGTCACCAAGGCTGCTAGCTTGAAGGTTTGTGAGTTCATTCATCCTAAGATTGGACTCATTGACCTCTCTCAAGCTTGAAAACCCTAGGCTGTGGATCTTATACTCTTTTTCCCTTGATATAGTTTTTATCCCATGAGGTTTTTCTATATCAAGGTTTTTTAATGAGGTAAGTATCCACGGTTCCAAGCTTGATCACTCCATCTACATGATCAAGCTTGAGGGGGAGTATTGAATTGAATAATGAAGAAGCATACAAGAGTGTTACACAAGGCATCATAGCCGGTTTTAGTCATGTGCAAAGTTGGGGACTTTGGGACATAAACAAACATGTGATCTCGGTTGTAAATGTTTTGTTTATGTCCCCAACATAGTACCAACATGTCTGGAGCTGATCAGAAGAGCAGGAGGTCTGATCCCTAGGACTGAGCACGTTTCTCTCTCTTCAGAACCAGCTAGGTCATGTCGCTTTCACCCCTTGGAGCCGTTGCACACTACACTCCAAACTCTTGTCTTATTCTTCTTTCTTTATTGTTTTAATTGTTCAGAACCCTAGATAGTCTCTCTATATATGTAATGTACCCAAGAACATCAATGATACACTTAAGGAATCATTTTCCTAAGTTAAACTCTCTAGTTCTCTCTCGTCTCTCTTACTCTCGCTCTAGAAACCCTAATCGGTTCTAGAGCTTCTCTCTTCAAGAAACACTTCCTAAACTCTAAATTCTAACACAATGTTAGTCAAGGCAGGAGGAAGCATGGGAGGATCAATCTGATCTTGAAGACCCTTATGGATCATAACCAGAAGAGAAACAAGAGTTTGACTCTTGGGATGGAGAAGCTCAATCTGAAGCTAACTCTGAAGAAGAATCAGAGAGAGGTTGTGAAGAGGATTCATGGGCAGAAGAAGATGACCCAATAGCTGATAGCAAAGAAGAACCAGGCTTTGAAGAAGCTGATTCTCAATGCTATTTAAGTGAATCTTAGAAAAAGACAAGAGAAGATTCCATTGAAAAAGCATGGGAAAGCAACACCAGTTCTGAAATCTGTGAAGACGAAGAATACCAAGGAGAGCTTTGTCAAGAAGAACCATATAACATCTGTTTTTCAGGTCTGTGCAAGGACCATAAGCTTATCTAAGGTGGGAAAGAGATATGGATGACTGGTTTCAAGCAAATCAAGTTCCAGAAGAGGAGAAGACCACCATTTCTGAAGAAACTTTAATTGAAGAAGTCTATCTAGAATGAGATAAGGATGCTTACCTCAGACTTGAGCTTGAGCTACCAGACCACACTTGGAAGCGATGAAGCAGCTACTGCATAAAGAGTTTGTAGAAGAGATCTCCATAGAACCATACTACCCAAGGTGCCAAATTCCTCAAGAGCCAAGAAGATGGATCAAGGCAACACCTCCCAAGAAGAGTACATGTTCTAAACCCAGAAAAATGACTTCCAACAAGCAATTAAAGGCTGCCAAAGATGAACCAGAGGCGCCAAGACAGCAGAGGACACAAGCTGCCAAGGTCAGGAAGCCACATCTAAACAATCCTAAGAAGCATGAGCAAAGAAAAGAAGGACCACAGATTAAAGAAGCCAATGGAGAAGGTCCCAACCTCTTGCATCTTCAACCAGACACTCCAAGACCAGGTAAGTCTACTTATTCTTAGAGTCTTAAAGATAATACATGTTAATGATGTCATAAGAGAGGACACTTTGCTGCAACCTGTCCATCTAAGCAATTGTTGAAAGAAACATCACTAGGAAAGAAAACTGCATTAACTAAAACCAGTAATAGTTTAGCTCATTCTGATTTGTTATTTCTCAATTATAGTGTCATGCATTTGTCTTTGCCAAAAGGATTTGATACATGGAAAGAAGAACTGAGCAAGAAAGAGCATGAGAAAACCAAAGTCAGTAGGGAAGATCAAAGACCATAGCAACATGTTTTGGTGATCAGAAAAGAAGATGACCAGGTCGAAACCCTCATACAACGCCCTGAAACTGACAATGTAAGTACAAGCATCATACAATCTATTTTTATAACACCAAGAACAGATATAATGCACTTGTTCATCCCAATGAGAATCTCTACATATATAAAGCACAAGGTAGAAGAGAATGTGAAAAGAAGCTCAGAAACAGCCCTTACACTAAGTGATCAAACTGATCAAGGCAGTAGAGAAAAGGAGAACATCAAGGAGAAACCTCCAGACCAAAGCAAGGACACAACAACTATTACCAAGCTAAGTCTTTCTTTGATACATTTCATTTCCAATGATTCAACAGCTATGTTAAAGAACTTGTTAAGCTTGCAAGAAGATGATATATCACTAGCGCAGGAAATTGACTCAAAGGAGAAGGATTCAAGTTGTTTATTCTGTTATGGGCACTTGTTTCTTTGCCAAAGTGTTGATAATATTTCAGGTCTTAAGGAGAGCATGAGCAAGATAAGCAAAAGAGACGCCATACCTGCTCAAATAAGAGGAGTACTACTATCCTATCTCCTTAAAGGAGAACCACCAGACACTCCACTCATCACCAGACTACATACACATCAAGGTAAGACCCTAAACTTCCAAAGGAGAATGAAAGCTAACTTGCTTTCTCTTGGTGCAGATTATTAAGTTTTGAGATCGAAATCTTTTCAAGTGGGAGAGTATGATGAGGGCATCAAACCATCATCAACCAAGGAGTATGGAGAAGGCCACAACCAAGTAAGAACATCCACTGTCCAAGCTACACTCCAAACTGCTCAACAAAACCAATTGGATCCATTTATGGAAAGAACCAGAACTAAGCAATTTGGAGCTTTGCAACATTAACAATGGAGACCAGGAGAGTTTCATTAGACCATTTTAAGCTTCAAAAAACAACACAGCAAGCCAAGGATCAACCAAGTTCACTATGTCCACAACTTGCCATATTTGAAAGCATTCACATTTGGAAGATCAATTCAGCACCAAACCTTTTCCTATCAAAGCTACAACATTTGGGATCATTTTCATCAAGTCTAGACGTCCTAAACTGCTCATGTTGGGAATGTCCTGAAATCAATTTTTCCTACTCTTGGTTAAGTCGTAACGTCGAGGTTTGATAATCGTATAATATTAGATGGTTATAATGTTTTGCTAGAAACCGCTTATAATCAATGGATTTTGAATCCATTGCTAATATTATACGATCCTACGGGGTCACACACCTGAGCAAACAAGATTATAATATATTATGGATTTTATAATTAATGTAATAATATACATATATATATATTTATGTATGTGTTATATATGATATAAACATATATATATATATATATATATATATATGTTATACTAATAAGAATCAAGAGAGAATGTGATTCTTGTGTTAATTCTTATTATATGTATGTGGGGCAAGCCCATTAACAAACGTGCAACAACCTAATTCGATTAGGTTGTGGTATATATATATATATATATAGATACGAATTGACGTTTAGTAAAAAACAACACAGCCGCAAGTTTTACAAAAACCCTAATATAGTAAACGAATCGTTCGTAGTATTTTGAGATTTGATTTCGACGGTACTGGCATCCCGTTTTGATCTAATTTGTGTGTGTGGATACCAGTAAAGGTACTACGTTTGGAGTTGCTCAAGAACCTCCATTCGTTTTGTTTATCTTTCCGCTGCAAAATATCCATGTATATTCGAAACCATAGATCTAGTTTTATTTCAGTATTTGCTTGAGTTCCTGGCTAGTTATTCATAGGTTGATTTATAAAATTGTTTTATAACTTGGTATGAATTCCAATAGTGATATCAGAGCCAACTTGTATAATACTGATTTTAGTGACATGATATGATCATAAGCATTGCTCAATGTATATACATACGTTATACGTTTGATAATTGATATATGATATCTCTTTATCTTGTATATTCGTATATATATAAACATATAAATATTTCAGGTCTGAAGGTGCTTTCTGACTTGAAGAAAGGTCAACAAAGAATTTGATTATATGTGAAAGCTAATGCTATATAGTTCAATCACAAAGAGTTGTGAAAACTGATCGCATATGAACCAATAAGTTCCCGTTTAGTTATAACCGCTTGATCAGAATTGATTAAGAATTTTGGTCATTCCTAATTTAATTAGGATACGAATCTTTTCTATATCCTGATATTTTAATAATCCAACTAAGATATATATAAGATATATACTTATATAAATATTTAAATATAAATTAAAATTGGATTAAAATCAGTTCCTCAATTAATATAAAGTATTTTGATGTCTCCCCAATCTAATCAACTATCAAGGTTTATTTCGTTGTGTGATGGGCTTGCCAAAGCAAGGTGTCCACAGTTACATAAGTGAGGTAGATGGTAATGGTTACCATGTGAAACAAGATTGGTTTACTTGACTAAGCTATCAAAACGGTTTTGGGCTTAGAAGCATATGTTGGATTTGACATAAGATGTCATCTAACAACCAAGAGTTATATCTGATATAATTAACAAAGCGTTGTTTACCTAAATAACTAGACATTCGGGGGTTGAGCCAAAGCTCACTCGAACTCTAGTGATATATGGATCTTGGATCATTATATTCAACTAGGTATTCGTTCGCGTTACGCAGCGGGGTATTTTGTATAAATGTTTTGTGATTTATTTTTAAATAAAAGTTACAAATATTGTAATGTAATACTTTAATATGAACAGAAAGAGTTAAAGGATTTTCAAAGACTATGTATTTTTTTTTTACACTTGATTATTATTATTCGATTCTAAATGTAGTAATTAACTTGGAAAATTATGTAACCAAACAAACTACCTTGATTACTCAATATTGTTCACTACATCAAGCAGAAGAGTTTGCATAATAACCTAAAACAGAAAGAGCAGACCATAACGTATCAAAATGAACCAATAAGTTCATGTTTAGTTATAACTGCTTGATCAGAATTGATTAAGAATTTTGTTCATTTCTAATTTAATTAGGATACGAATCTTTTCTATATCCTGATATTCTAATAATCCAACTAAGATATAAATAAGATATATACTATATCTATATATTTAAATATTTATATAAGATATAAAATTTAAATATAAATTAAAATTGGATTAAAATCAGTTCCTCAATTAATATAAAGTATTTTGATTTCTCCCCAATCTAATCGACTATCGAGGTTTATTTCATTGTGCGATGGGCTTGCCAAAGCAAGGTGTCCACAATTACATAAGTGGGGTAGATGGTAACGATTACCATGTGAAACAAGATTGGTTTACTTGACTAAGCTATCAAAACGGTTTTGGGCTTAGAGGCATATATTGGATTTGACATAAAATGTCATCTAACAACTAAGAGTTATATCTGATATAATTAACAAAGCGTTATTTACCTAAATAACTAGACATTCAGGGGTTGAGCCAAAGCTCACTCGAATTCTAGTGATATATGGATCTTGGATCATTATATTCAAATAGGTATTAGTCCGCGCTACGCAGCTGGGTGTTTTTGTATAATTTTTTGTGATTTATTTTTAAATAAAAGTTACAAATATTGTAATGTAATACTTTAATATGAACAGAAAAATTTAAAGGATTTTCAAAGACCATGTATTTTTTTTTTACACTTGATTATTGTTATTCGATTCTAAATATAGTAATTAACTTGGAAAATTATGTAACCAAACAAACTACCTTGATTACTCAATATTGTTCACTACATCAAGCAGAAGAGTTTGCATAATAACCTAAAACAGAAAGACCAGACCATAACGTATCAAAATGAAACACTAACTCATCTCCCATGCATTTCCAACATTATGATCTCATCTCCACTGTTCCACAAGCTTCAATATATCACATCCAACCAAAAACTCCTTGCATCCATCCACAACCTACGTTGAACATAAAAGCTAACTTCTAATAGACATAAAAGCTAAAAGTTGAATATCGATTTGCAGAAGTTGAACAAAAATAGATGTAAGATAAAATGGGTAGAGTTGGAAAATACATGCAAACACAAAGGAAACCTAACTTAAAGTACCCTAGAATGGTAGGCGCACATATCTTTGCTCAATTGTGCTTGACAAGGCCTATCCCGGCCATAGGGCCGGTAAGGTTTGCCACTACTTAACCATTTCAACTTGAGGTTCGTTTGTGAACCTCAAGCCCATTATTTTCATACTTAAACAATTCTACCTCATTCAATCATTCATTTCGATTCATATATTAGACTAAGGCAAAATAGACATTTTATTAAATAAGCAAAGGTACCAAATACAAATGTAGTTTCAATCGCATTATGCTAAAGTATTCGGTCCTAAACAATGTCTATCAAACTAATCACCACTCGCCCGAAGTCTTGTCCGCGCCTAAGTCTGATCATCATCGTGATCACCTGAAAGCCAAAACATGTTCATGAGATTTCCATATTCGTTTATATCAATTCTTATGCAACCTAGCAATTCACATTACTATATGATCCCATGAACTTTATATTATACAAACAACCCTAAAATTAATCCTAAGTTTCCATAACGCTTTTATTCCCGTTACACATTTTAAGAACCGCAACCGCAACTCGGCTCACGGACGTGAGCATGTGGCCGTGCATTCTCGTCATACGGCTCATGGTCGGATGCGTGGACTTACGATCGTCGCGCTTTGTTCACGGTCGTCCGAGTTTCCGCGCGCGGGTAGCCTTACGGTCATACGCGTACCGGGACGGACATACCGATCTATCGCGCGCTTGACCTTACGGTCGCGCGGACTGATCAGTACGAGCGTACTGTCGAGCTTGACGTATGATTGTGCGGCTATGCGCTACGTCAACGAGGAACGATCCGCGGACATCGCACGGTCGGTCTGCGGTCCAGTCGTGTATCCGCGAGCGGACGCGACCTTTCGTACGAACGGACACGATTATTACCGCGGACGGTTACGATCGTTCCTTCGGTCCGTACGTGTGACCGCGGCCAGCGATCGCTTGCGACAGTCCGTAGACCATCCGCGATCACGCGCATCATGTACCGACGTGTTGACGAGCGGTTAAGTCTCACGATCCACGGCCATTTCCTTTGGTCCGTTTTCACGCCTAGGCCGACCATACTTTGGCTTCTCGGTTCTCGGCTTACCGTCCTCTTGACGTGCCGTGAACCGTTCGAAACAGTATTGAACCCTTGGGCCATCCTAGTGCTTAGGAACGCGGCTAACCATCTAGCCAACCGTCCACGACCAATGCCTTATGTCCGGTCGTGTAACAAGTATAAGCGCCAATTCAGAAAAGTAGAAGAAGGGAGTTTTCCGGCCATAGACAACCGGCCGTGGCCGCTAAGGTTTTGGCAAAGACCGAGAGGACATGAACCGGACTCTAACCTTAGATGTGGTCGTGGTCTTGCCATGGGTAGTTGATGCCTCTCCAGCCATCTTTCCTTCCTTTCCTTGCGCTTTAAACCACCACCAAAACCTTCTTAAACCGCCGGCCTTCTCTCTCAAGATTCCGGCTTCTTTCTCTCTCTAAAACTCTCGCTTTTGGCCTTTGCCTTTGTGGAGAATTTCTGGATATTTTCCCTTGTATGGGCGTGGACGAAAATGACCAAGGGAAGGCCTATTTATAGGCTCTTCCATGCGCCAACTTCCTTGGGCGAATGGGTGTGAGTTGGTGACAGAATGGGTGCAACTCTCACTTGTGCCCATTCGCTTGGTAACCGCTTGGTGAGCTAGTGTCACTAGCTGACCAGCTGGCCCAAGAGCTTAACACTCCGGCCAGCTGAGCTGAGCTGATTGCCAGCTGACCTAGCTGACCAGCTGGACTGTTCAGCTCGGCTGAGCTGACTTCCTTACTCTCACACTTGTCTGAGCTCCTTCCAGCTGAGTCTCAGCCTTAAACGCCTATGGAACACTTTGGTTTAGTCTCTCCGGACTTCCCGTTCATGTTTCTGGTTCCATGGCCCGTCCAATCTTCCTTAGGCCGGTTGGGGGATACTACAAGTCTCCCCCCCCCTTGAAATGGATTCGTCCCCGAATCCGCGTCAAGTTTCTTATACCACTCTGGGTAGTCGGCCTTCATCCTGTTCTCGGTTTCCCAAGTAATCTCTTTGATCCCATTGTGGATCCATTCGACTTTGACCATTTGCACCACCTTCTTTCGGGTTGCTTTTCCATCCTATCCAGGATTCGGAGTGGCCGGATTTCGATGGTCAAGTTTGGCCTTAGTTCCCTTGGAATCTTAGGCTCAACTATGTCTTGATCCCCTAGGCATTTGCGCAACTGTGAGACATGGAATACATTGTGAAATGCGTCCATCTCACTTGGCAAATCCAACTTATAGGCGACCGGCCCAACCCGTTCAATGATTCGGAACGGCCCCAAATATCTAGGATCAAGCTTGCCACGCTTGGAAACCCTAGCCCGACCCTTGAAAGTGATCATCTTCAAGTAGACTTGGTCGCCTACCTTGAACTCAAGGTCCTTCCTTCTCTTGTCTGCATAGCTCTTTTGACGGTCTTGAGCCTCTTTCATTTTGGCCTTGAGGAATCGGATTCGTTCAGTTGTTTCCTCTATTATGTCTGGTCCAACTATACTTGACTCTCCAACCTCAGTTCAGCATAGTTGAGTTCGACAAGGCCGCCCATACAAAGCCTCATAAGGCGACATTCCGATGCTTGTGTGATAACTGTTGTTATACGCAAACTCGGTCAAGGGTAGAAACTTCTCCCATGAGTCGCCCCATTCAAGAACACACGCCTGTAGCATGTCTTCTAGGGTTTATATGGTCCTTTCGGATTGACCGTTCGTCTGGGGATGGTAAGCCGTGCTCATGTTCACTCTCGTTCCCAGGGCCTTCTGGAAGGCTTGCCAGAAATAAGAAGTAAACCGGCCGTCCCTGTCTGAAACTATACTTGATGGGATCCCATGAAGTCTCACGATCTCATCAATGTATATCTCAGCCAACTTCCCCACTCCGTCCGTCTTCTTGATGGCCAAGAAGTGGGCGGATTTCGTGAGCCTATCTACCACAACCCAGATGGTATCTCGCCTGTTCCGGGTCGTAGGCAAACCGGTCACAAAGTCCATAGCTATGTTATCCCATTTCCATTCCGGAATGGGAAGACTCTGAAGCAGACCACTCGGGACTTGGCGTTCGGCCTTGATTAACTGACAGGTTGGGTACTTGGCCACCCAATCAGCTACATCACGCTTCATCCCAACCCAATGATAGTACCGTTTGAGGTCATGGTACATCTTGGTTTGACCGGGATGAATTGAGAACTTAGACTGATGAGCCTCTCGTAAGATGACTTCCTTCAGTTCCCACACGTTTGGCACACAGACTCGGCCATTTACCACAATCGTCCCATTGTTGGAGATTTGGTATTCCGTATGGTTGTTCTCAGCGGCCTTCACCAACTCCTCATCATCTTTCTGAGCAAGCCGGACCTTAGTCAGAATATCTGCTTGGTCCGCTGCCCCTAAACCAACTGGCTCCTCTCCCACGGTCAATGCATCAAGACGCAAGGAACGGACCATTCCGACCAAGGTCTCTGCATCCCGCTCAATGGCCACCTCGGTCCTTTTCCTACTTAAGGTGTCGGCCACGAGGTTGGCCTTTCCCGGATGGTAAGTAATGTCCAGATCGTAATCGGCCACTAGTTCCATCCACCTCCTCTGTCGAAGGTTGAGCTCAGGTTGGGTGAACACATACTTCAAGCTTTTATGGTCCGTATATAGTTGCACTTTTGCTCCGTAGAGATAAGATCTCCAGATCTTAAGTGCAAAGACTACAACGGCCATCTCGAGATCATGAGTGGGATAATTCCCCTCATGCTTCCTTAATTGCCTTGAAGCATATGCTATCACTTTCCCTTCTTGCATCAACACACACCCTAACCCATTGATTGACGCATCCGTGTATACCACGTAAGGCACATCATCTTGGGGTTGGGTCAGGACTGGCGCCTTTGTTAACATCTCTTTGAGTTCCGTAAAACTCTTCTCCGCGGCTTCAGTCCATACGAACTTCACGTTTTTCCCGGTTAGCTTTGTCATGGCCTTGGCCATACTTGCAAACCCTTGGACAAAACGTTTATAGTAACCGGCCAGACCAAGGAAACTTCGGACTTCTGTCGCGTTTCTCGGTCTTGGCCACTCCTCAATTGACCGGATCTTCTCCGGATCAACAGATACACCTTCCGCCGACACTATGTGTCCTAGGAAGCCAATCCGCTCTTGCCAGAAGCTACATTTACTTAGCTTGGCGTAGAGCTTCTGTTCCCGCAACTTCTCCAACACGATCCTAAGATGTTCCCGGTGTTCTTTATGGTTCTTGGAGTAAACAAGAATGTCATCAATGAAAATGATAACAAATTGGTTTAACCATTCCCGAAAGACACCGTTCATCAGTTTCATGAACGCGGCCGGTGCATTTGTTAGACCAAACGGCATGACTACAAACTCGTAGTGTCCATACCGAGTCCTAAACGCGGTCTTCCTCACGTCCTCTGGTGCTATCGGGATTTGGTGATATCCCGAAGCGAGGTCGATCTTAGAAAACACGGTCGAACCCTTGAGTTGGTCTAACAACTCGTCTATCCGAGGCAATGGGTACTTGTTCTTCACAGTAACCCGGTTGATGCCTCGGTAGTCTATGCACAAGAGGAGGCTCCTGTCTTTCTTCTTGACGAATAAGACAGGCGCTCCCCATGGAGAACTGCTCGGCCTAATAAATCCTTTGTCCAGCAGCTCCTCCAGCTGCTTCTTCAACTCAGCCATCTCGGCTGGGGCCATTCTGTAAGGCGCCTTGGATAAGGGTTTAGTTCCGGGTTCAAGTTCAATGGTGAACGGATCAGACCGGTCAGGCGGTAAGCCTTCTAATGGCCTGAACACGTCCTCAAAGTCCTTAACCACTGGGATCTCCCCAACCTTGGCCTCTGGCCCAGCTTCCTTGATCGTGATGGTGGCCAGGTATGCTTCACATCCTTTAGCCAACATCTTCTCCGCTTGGATAGCAGAGACGACCAAGCTTCCCGAGGTTAGCCGTATTCCTTGGAACACTAACTTGCCCTCAGGTTTCTCGAATTTCACCCTTCCCCGGTGACATTCAATGGTGGCTCGGTTCTGGCCGAGCCAGTCCATACCCAAGATCACTTCGTGATGTTTGAGTTGGACCACTACCAAGTCAGCCGACATGCTTACGCCTCCAATGGAGACGGGCACATCACGAACTAACCCCAACATAGGCATTACTTGCCCACCGGCGGCATTCACAATGCCTTGGCCGGCCACTTGTTCGTTTTGGAACAAGCCCTTTCCAATCATCCCGGGACTCACAAAGCTATGTGTCTCCCCGGAATCAAACAAGTTCAGAGTCTCTTCACCGCCTATCAAAACGGTCCCTACACATTTCCCAAATGTATAAGCGCATCCCGCTTTTTCCCCCAATATGTATGCAATGCATTACTATAATTGAAGAAAGGTCAGGGTTCCAGTAACGTACCAGTGATCGCATCGTAGGAG
Organism: Orychophragmus violaceus; assembly: GCA_030180135.1. Taxonomy (NCBI): domain Eukaryota; kingdom Viridiplantae; phylum Streptophyta; class Magnoliopsida; order Brassicales; family Brassicaceae; genus Orychophragmus; species Orychophragmus violaceus. The sequence goes on from CM058236.1 coordinate 15,933,514, forward strand.
CCAGCCTCGCCTGAGTCCTTCACCAGTTCGTAAACCCGAGGTTTCACAGTTTGACCCTTGGCCGTAGCCGCGCGGTCTCCCTGACCCCTGTTCACTTCTGGCGCCTTTGGCTTCCCAACTTGGCGCTTAGGACACTCACGGATGTAGTGTCCAGCTTGGCCACAGTGGTAGCACGTCACTGATCTCTCGGTCACCTCTTCATGCCCCTTATTCTGTGGACAGCTTGTTGACTCGTGGTCTTTGCCGCCACACTTCGTGCATGCAACATTGGCTTTCCAACACTTCCCTAAGTGTCGTTTGCCACATGTGGCACATCTGGCGCGGTCAGAGGAGGGAGCATCAGCCGTCTGATCTCTCTTCCTCTTTAGGTCCTTCCCGGACTGGCTGGACACTTTGTCTTTTGAGCCAACGCGGTTCTCCTCAGCCATATTGGCTTCCACCGTAGCTGCCCTCTTGACTAGCTCGGAAACACTGTTGTAGTTACAAACCGAGCAATGGGTACGTAACTCCACTCGCAGGCCGCGAAGGAAGCGACGCACCTGAGCCGGCTCATCCTCAACATCCCGTCCCACGTAACGTCTGAGACGGTCGAACTCGGCCTCATACTCACGGACCAACCTGCGGCCCTGGACCAAGCTCAAGTATCGACCTTCCATACGATCCCAGGCCTCCGCCGGGAAGTACTTCCGGTTGAACTCTACCTCAAACTCCGCAAAGGAGTTGATGAGGCCCTTGGTGCGCCTGTCAAGAAACACCCACCAGTTGTGTGTGTCCCCTTCCAGGAAGTGGATCGCAATGTCCTTGCGGTAGTCCTCAGGGCAACGGGTAGAACGGAAGTTCCGGACAAGCCGTGACTTCCATTCATCGGCCTCAAGTGGGTCAGCACTTCCCTTGAAGTGTTTTGTGCCCAACTTGGTGATGTGACCAAGGACGTTGAGGTAGTCCACCTTTCGGACCTTTTTAGGGGTCGGTGACACTTCCACTACTACGTCCTGCTCATCATCACTCGGATCCGTAGTCTCGGGGACTGTGATCCGCGGCTCACCCTCAGTCGGTTTCTGACCAGAAAGGTTCTGGTTCAGTACCGTGAGCTGGCCCATGACTTCCTTTAACATAGTCCACATCTGACCGATGTTCGGGACTGCTGTCAAAGGCTCACCGCCTCCACCATTGGCGTCATCCATCTCATGACCGGTCTCATCTCGAGCCGCATGAGAGGAAGACTCACCCATCTGCTCATTGTTCCCGTCTTGGACGTTTGGTTCTTCAACCCTAGTCCCGTCGGGAATCTGTGAAGCAATGGGCCCAGTGGGAATTGGGTTAACCTCAGGACCGGTCAACCCTGGTTGGACAATGGTGGTTTGGACTCTTGGGCCGTGGCCGGTCGCAGACGCTTCCTTGTCCTTTGTCCTCTTGGACTTGCTTTTCCCAACCTTAAAATTCAACAAGACAATACATATATCCAATCAAATCTTCAAGTCCTAAGCAAGTCTAACATTTCTATGCGGACACTTCTAACCCGGACGAGTGGTGTAGCCCTTAACCCAAGCCTAGGAAATAACTCCGCTTTGTTACCAACTTGACAAGGCCTATCCCGGCCATAGGGCCGGTAAGGTTTGCCACTACTTAACCATTTCAACTTGAGGTTCGTTTGTGAACCTCAAGCCCATTATTTTCATATTTAAACAATTCTACCTCATTCAATCATTCATTTCGATTCATAGATTAGACTAAGGCAAAATAGACATTTTATTAAATAAGCAAAGGTACCAAATACAAATGTAGTTTCAATCGCATTATGCTAAAGTATTCGGTCCTAAACAATGTCTATCAAACTAATCACCACTCGCCCGAAGTCTTGTCCGCGCCTAAGTCTGATCATCATCGTGATCACCTGAAAGCCAAAACATGTTCATGAGATTTCCATATTCGTTTATATCAATTCTTATGCAACCTAGCAATTCACATTACTATATGATCCCATGAACTTTATATTATACAAACAACCCTAAAATTAATCCTAAGTTTCCATAACGCTTTTATTCCCGTTACACATTTAAGAACCGCAACCGCAACTCGGCTCACGGACGTGAGCGTGTGGCCGCGCATTCTCATCATACGGCTCATGGTCGGATGCGTGGACTTACGATCGTCGCGCTTTGTTCACGGTCGTCCGAGTTTCCGCGCGCGGGTAGCCTTACGGTCATACGCGTACCGGGACGGACATACCGATCTATGGCGCGCTTGACCTTACGGTAGCGCGGACTGATCAGTACGAGCGTACTGTCCGGCTTGACTTATGATCAACGAGGAATGATCCGCGGACATCGCACGGTCGGTCTGCGGTCCAGTCGTGTATCCGCGAGCCGACGCGACCTTTCGTACGAACGGACACGATCATTACCGCGGACGGTTACGATCGTTCCTTCGGTCCGTACGTGTGACCGCGGCCAGCGATCGCTTGCGACAGTTCGTAGACCATCCGCGATCGCGCGCATCATGTACCGACGTGTTGACGAGCGGTTAAGTCTCACGATCCACGGCCATTTCCTTTGGTCCGTTTTCACGCCTAGGCCGACCATAATTTGGCTTCTCGGTTCTCGGCTTACCGTCCTCTTAACGTGCCGTGAACCGTCTAGCCAACCGTCCACGACCAAGGCCTTATGGCCGGTCGTGTAACAAGTATAAGCGCCAATTCAGAAAAGGAGAAGAAGGGAGTTTTCCAGCCATAGACAACCGGCCGTGGCCGCTAGGGTTTTGGCCAAGACCGAGAGGACATGAACCGGACTCTAACCTTAGATGTGGTCGTGGTCTTGCCATGGGTAGTTGATGCCTCTCCAGCCATCTTTCCTTCCCTTCCTTGCGCTTTAAACCACCACCAAAACCTTCTTAAACCGCCGGCCTTCTCTCTCAAGATTTCGGCTTCTTTCTCTCTCTAAAACTCTCGCTTTTGGCCTTTGCCTTTGTGGAGAATTTCTGGATATTTTTCCCTTGTATGGGCGTGGGCGAAAATTACCAAGGGAAGGCCTATTTATAGGCTCTTCCATGCGCCAAATTCCTTGGGCGAATGGGTGTGAGTTGGTGACCGAATGGGTGCAACTCTCACTTGTGCCCATTCGCTTGGTAACCGCTTGGTCAGCTAGTGTCACTAGCTGACCAGCTGGCCCAAGAGCTTAACACTCCGGCCAGCTGAGCTGAGCTGATTGCCAGCTGACCTAGCTGACCAGCTGGACTGTTCAGCTCGGCTGAGCTGACTTCCTTACTTCCACACTTGGCTGAGCTCCTTCCAGCTGAGTCTCAGCCATAAACGCCTATGGAACACTTTGGTTTAGTCTCTCCAGACTTCCCGTTCATGTTTCTGGTTCCATGGCCCGTCCAATCTTCCTTAGGCCGGTTGGGGGATACTACAGTGCTATCCTAGAAGTTCACTTGTATTATAATTTCAACAAAGATATTCTTTAAAGTGTCAGTCAATGTACGTAAGAAGTGCATCTATCTCTAAACATGTTTCTTGCACCCTTTATCTTTTACATGATGTGCCTTTATTATATAGTTTGCTTGCAAACAATCCTTTTAATCTGGTTTCTGGTGTTTAGCTTAGCTCGTTACTCTTAGTTTCTTCTATGTTCTTCAAGACTCTTCCCCATTTTCTCACTCCATTCATTTGCCACTTGAAGCACCTTCCCCTTGTGTATGGCAACCACATGCTAACAGAGAAAGGGAACCTGAAAATCATTCAAATCAGGCGTCATTAAGGGCACCATCCAAATCATGATCACAAAGGTTGAATATTCTTTGTGCTGCTCTGCGAAGGTGAGGTTTCAAACGTTGTTTTTCCTTTATCAAAAAAGAATGTTGGATGACGTACTGCTTTTATGCATAATAGAAAATATCAGGGGCCTGAAAAGGGCAGAAGATAATGATGATGTTTTAGTGGTGTGCAATGATGATCTCTCTGGACATGGGATTAATCACATAAAAAACTCAATTGTTGACAGGTTTTGCTCGGGCTTTCAATATTATACTGTTTAAAAGTGGCTCGCATATTTTGCATCATTTTCCCTTATTGCCAAAAGATAGGATCTAAATCTTTAAACTATATCAGAAGATACTTGGCTCAGATAATAAAACCAAGAGCATACATGAATTAGGGTCAATACAGAACATTTTATATAGGTTTTGATCTCTCTGTACTCCATGATCGGTCCCACTATATCCTTCAGCCTCACGTGAGAGCGTTCATCTCGTAAATCAAGCCTGCAACCAACCACAATCACTGGTGCTTTGATATTGAGGCATATACAGTAAATGGAGTTAAATTATTTGAAGGAGAATGCATAAATTACAATCTTTCACAATCCTCTAAACTTGAAAGCTCGGGGAGCCAAATCTAGTGATGATGATTCATTATGTTAGAGTCTCGACCATTGACAATTCGGACAGACTACTTTTCTTAGAATTGAGAAGAACAATACAAAAAAGGAAATTTTGCATGATATGTGCCATATGATAGAGACCTTGAGGGAGTATCGATGATAGTGATAGGTATATAGTCAGGGTAAGCGTCTGGGGAGAGTATTCGGAGGAAGGACGGCCTGACTTTATCCGGGAAAGTTTTTAGAGGCGACGGCCAAGTTCTGGCTGGATTTTCTGGTCTCTTTGTCACCAGCGACGGCGACTCTGAGGCTTTTACGGCCTCCAGAAGATGACTTTCCACCGAATCCACTTAGCATTCGAGAAAAATGAGAGAGATGAAGAGCAAACGATGTCAGATGTTTCAGAGATGAGATTGATATACGAATGGCTTATCGTGAGAGAGAGGACCAGAAAACTTACACCTTACTGAAGAGGTAAGCTTTCCCATGACGAGATTGAAAAGACTGTAAAACCAAGAAACACATAGATGTTGTCTAGTATCTTCTATAAGCTTACGATACATAAAGACATTGCAAATCTTTTCACCATTGAGAAAGTCTAATACAATGTGTGAAGTATAAACACTTAGAATGAAGTAACAATTTTCATTTAGCATCTAACTGCAATCAAGAGTCTTAACAATGTTTGAATCATAGATTCATCTAATTTTATACATTAACATGATATGAAAGCAACAATATGATTCTACACAATCACTTCAGATCTTCTGATTATATTAATCTGTTGGATCCCTATGGATCTAGGGTTTGATATATTGAATGAAAACCAACCTCGTTCTTACCTTTCTGGCAGCGGAATTGAGATGGTGAACGAGATCAGTGGAGCAACACAGATGTCTTGCCTCTACCAGATACACACGCACGCTCGCTGGAAACAGGATGCTAGTGCCGGATCACTTGGGATCGATTCTCTCTGGTGTTTCTTCTCTTTCTGTCAAGAAAAAGTCGACGGCTACCTGTTTAGGTCGAAACTCTCGAGTTTTATTCGACCTAAACATGTTTAACGGGCCAGACTTAATTAAGTCTTAATTCGAAAATCCTTTTCGAAAAACCCGAACTGTGTCGACCGACACACAAACCGTGTCGATCGACACAACACCATTTCATCGATTATAATGTGTATCTAATACACATTAAGATGATCATTACCATAACGATCATTCCCATGTCGTAGCTTCCAGTTCGCTTAGGTGTGTGACCCTATAGGATCATATAGTACTGGCAGTAAGTCTGTAACTTACAGGTTGCAAGAGGCTTCTAGCAAAACATTGCAACCGCCCAGTCCTATACGAATGTCTGATCTCGACATACAACTATATCAGGAGTGAGCACAAGTGTGATTTCAGGACACCATCCCAACAATCTCCCACTTGTACTGGAATCACCAATTCCTATAATCCTTTTGTCTCTATATCTCGATTTGGCATAAGGCAAGATTTGTGTCATCCTTATTAAGCCAATATCGTGTTTATCGAACTCCTGATCTCATACTGAACTTTACAAACAACTGAACTACAGTTCGTTTGAGTGCGGCCACACATTTTCTCAGTATTCAATATTCGATAGGCCCTGAGATATTTATCTCCCGTTATACAGGAGGGACAAATTCCATCTTGTTCCATCCCTGTTTCAACGCACACTTCATGATAAACTTGAACAGTGTCGTTATAGCCGCCAGTTACGGATCGACGTTTGACAAAGTCAAAATGTACCAATTCATATGCAAGAAAGCATGATGAACTCAGGTCTTAGGACTATCCTCTATAGTCGTAATGAGAACCTCTTATGACACAGATATTACTATCATGTAGACTTCTCATTAGCGGGTCATGTCCGATCATATGTCCACTGACATATATCTATGTGACTGACTGCGATAATCATATCATTGGCTCCATGAAACTTAGCCAACAGTCACCTCACAATCTAGTCTCTAACGGTTGTCAGTGTCCCGATTCTACAACCTTGACTAGGGATAAAATAATTTATTAACTTATAGGGTTTCATGATCAAGTTCTCAACTTGATGACCTATAATATGTCATAAACTTATTTTGGGACCATTATTTAGATCACAATAAATAATGCTGAAATCAAATTTCATTAAACACTTCTAAAAGAATGTTTACAATAGTGTCTTATTATAACTAAAACAAAATCCAAAACTCCCACTAGAATCAAGATTACATCTTAAGATCTCTAATGCCTACAGCAGTCGTATGACTCTCATGCTTAGGCCTTGGGAGTGACTTGGTTAGAGGATCAGCGACATTCTCGTTTGTCGGAACTCAGCTGATCTTCACATCACCTCTATTGACAATATCACGAATCAGATGATATTTCCTCTCAACGTGTTTGGACTTCTGGTGTGACCTGGGTTCTTTCGCCTCAGCAATGGCTCCATTGTTATCGCAGAACAAAGCCACTGGCTCCAAGATACTAGGAACCACACCAAGTTCAGTCATGAACTTCTTGATCCAAACAGCTTCCTTTGCCGCTTCTGAAGCAGCAACATATTCAGCTTCCGTTGTGGAGTCAGCTACGGTATTCTGCTTAGAGCTCTTCCAGCTCACCGCACCGCCATTTAGACAGAAGACATATCCAGATTGTGATCGGAAATCGTCTCTGTCCGTCTGAAAACTCGCATCGGTGAATCCATTCACCACAAGTTCATCACTATCTCCATACACAAGGAACTTGTCCTTAGTATGTCTCAAATACTTGAGAATATTCTTGACAGCTGTCCAGTGAGCTTCACCTGGATCAGATTGGTATCTACTCGTCATGCTTAACGCGTAAGCTACATCTGGACGAGTGCTGAGCATGGCATACATAATAGATCCTATTGCAGAGGCATAAGGAATCCTATTCATGCGTTCTCGCTCATCAGGTGTCGCTGGACATTGCTTCTTGCAGAGACTCTTGCCATGAGACATTGGTATGAAGCCCTTCTTGGAATCGTGCATCCTGAATCTGTGCAACACCTTATCTATATAAGTGTCTTGGCACAATCCAATCAGCTTGTTAGTTCTATCTCTGTAGATTCTGATTCCAAGAATGTATGCGGCTTCTCCCATGTCTTTCATGGAAAAACAACTTCCTAGTCAAGTCTTAATAGACTGAAGCAACGGAACGTCATTACCGAGGAGGAGTATGTCATCGACATACAGTACAAGAAATGCAATTTTGCTCCCACTCGTCTTCTTGTATACACATGATTCTTCTTCGTTCTTGATGAAACCGAATTGTTTTACTGCTTCATCAAAACGAAGATTCCAACTCCGTGATGCTTGCTTCAACCCATAAATGGATTTATGAAGCTTGCATACCTTCCCAGGGTTTTTAGGATCGACAAAACCTTCAGGCTGTGTCATGTACACATCCTCTTCCAGAATACCATTCAGGAATGCGGTTTTGACATCCATCTGCCAAATCTCATAATCATAATGAGCAGCAATCGCTAGAAGAATCCGAATAGATTTAAGCATAGCGACTGGGGAATAGGTTTCATCATAGTCAATACCATGAATTTGTTTGAAACCTTTAGCCACCAACCTTGCTTTGTAAATTTGTACATTGCCATCCACGTCAATCTTCTTCTTGAAGATCCATTTACACTCAATGGCTTTTACACCATTAGGTAAATCGACCAAGGACCATACTTGGTTTTCTGACATGGATGTCATTTCGGATTTAGAGGCTCCAAGCCACTTTTCGGAGTCCGGGCCCATCATAGCTTCCGTGAAGGTCGCTGGTTCGTCACCATTAATGATCATCAGATCATTTGAATCGGTTACGAGAAATCCATAGAATCTCTCGGGTTCGTGACGGATCCTTCCGGATCTGCGAACTTCAGGCTCCACAGGCGCCGGTTCCACAGAACTTTGTGGATCCAACTGCTGCTCTTCCTCAATAGGTTGAGCAGTTTCCTGTGCATCTTGAATTTCTTCAAGATGTACTTTACTCCCACTGTTTTTCTTAGAGAGAAACTCCCTCTCAAGAAAAGAACAGTCCCGAGCAACAAATACTTTGTTCTCAGATTGGTTGTAAAAGTAGTATGCCTTGGTTTCCCTAGGATAACCAACGAAATAGCATTTATCTGATTTGGGTGCAAGCTTGTCAGAGATTAAACGTTTGACATAAGCTTCGCAACCCCAAATCCTTAGGAAAGACAGACTAGGAACATTCCCAGTCCACAGTTCATGTGGTGTCTTTTCCACTGACTTAGATGGCACCCTATTTAGTGTAAACGCAGACGTTTCTAGAGCGTATCCCCAAAAGGATAATGGAAGATTAGAATGACTCATCATAGACCGAACCATATCCAATAAGGTTCGATTTCTCCTCTCTGACACTCCATTCCATTGAGGTGTTCCAGGAGGAGTGAGTTGTGAAACAATTCCACACTCACTCAGATAGTCGCTGAACTCTTGGCTTAAGTATTCTCCTCTGCGATCCGATCAAAGAATTTTGATACTTTTGCCAAGTTGGTTCTGTACTTCATTCTTGAATTCCTTGAATCTATCAAAGGATTCTGACTTATGTCTCATCAAATAGACATAGCCATACCTACTGAAATCATCAGTAAAGGTAATGAAGTACTTAAAGTTTCCTCTGGCAGTAGTACTCATTGGCCCACATACATCAGTATGGACAAGGCCCAATAAATCACTGGCCCTTTCATTTGGTTTGTTGAAAGGGGCTCTAGCCATTTTGCCCACCAAACAAGACTCGCATTTCTCACAAGATTCAAAATCAAATGAGCCCAGAAGCCCATTTCGATGGAGCCTCTGGATGCGTTTCTCATTAATATGGCCCAAACGACAATGCCATAAGAAAGTCGGGTTTTCGTCATTGGACTTAAACCTCTTTGTATTTATGTTAAAGACAGGCATTTCTTGGTTTAATACATATAACCCATTATCTAATGGGGCGCTACCATAATAATTACCATCACGATTAAAAGAACAAACTTTATTCTTAACAGCAAAATCAAAACCTTCCAAATTCAAAACGGAAACTGAAATTATGTTTCTGCTAATCGCAGGTACATAGTAGCAATTATTCAAAATTAAAACCATGCCCGAAGGTAAAGACAACTCGTAGGTGCCTACGGCCAGTGCAGCAACCTTAGCTCCATTCCCGACTCGTAGCTCTACTTGTCCTTTCTTCAGCGTCCTACTGTTTCTTAGTGCCTGTACATCAGTACAAATATGAGCACCGCAGCCGGTATCCAATACCCACGAAGTAGGACTAGAAGACATAACATTAAGTTCGATAACATAAATACCTGAGTCAGACGCCTCATACGTCTTCTTCAGCTTCTTGTAATCTTCCTTGAACTTCTTGCAGTCTCTTTTCCAATGCCCCAACTGCTTGCAGTAGTTGCACTTATCCTCAGCAGAAGGCCCGGATTTGGGCTTGGGCTTGGGCTTGTCTTGACTTTCAGTCTCGACAACCTGGGCCTTTACCTTATCCTTCTTAGGTTTCTTAAACCTTTTACCCCCTTGTACCATCAGGACACTGGGAGTAGCCTTCTTGAGATTTGGTTCTGCTGTCTTCAGCATACCGTGCAACTCAGTCAATGTCTTAGTCATGTTTTGCATGTTGTAGTTCATAATGAACTGATCAAAACACGACGACAATGACTGCAGAATCATGTCAGTGGCCAGCTCCTGGCTAATGGCACAGTCCAGTTTCCCCAGGTTATCAATGTAACCCATCATTTTAAGGACATGAGGACTTACTTGTTGGGAATGTCCTGAAATCTACTGTGCTATCTCTAGAAAGTATGATAAGTGTCGAGATCAGACATAAGTCATAAATACTTGGAGGTCATGATGACTTGCTAGAGCCCGCTCTTGATCTATAAGTTAAGTACTTATTACCAGTATTGTATGATCCCTAAGGGTCACACACCATAGCTAACGGGAAAGTTAACAAGGAATTAATACAGTAAGATGCAAGACATTTACTGTATTTGAACAGAGAATTGGGCCAGACAAAATACAGTCTTTTTGTCTGATTTGGGTCTTGGGCCCAAAAGCCTAATAAGCCATTAGTTTAATTACTTGGGCCCATATAAGGAAGAGGAGGCGCCAGTAAGCCTAGTAGTTCTGCGATTTTAGGTCTGGCCGTCCTCCTCTCTCTCTGTTGTTCCAGCTTGGTCTAGCAGCCTGATCCAAAGCTTGTAAGCGTGTGGATACCTAGGAGGAGCCGGTAATCATCAGCTCTTGTAGATCTCGATATTCCCTTGATTAATCCGCTGCAATCATAAGGTAATGATCCTGATCTGTTTATGATTCAACTGCAAATCACCTAGATCCTAGTTGATTATGTTAGGTTGTAATCTGATAATTAAACCTATGAACCAACATAATCCTACAGTGGTATCAGAGCCTAGGTTGTTAGGTTTTTGCTTTTTGGATCATACTAGGTTGTTTATTAGTTTGATGAATCGATTTTAATGAGTAAAATTTGATTAGAAAACTTGAAAAACCTAATATGTAAATCGCATGAACCGATTGAAACCCATCGGTATGCGATGTGGACGCCCGTATCGATCGACGAGGGAGCGTGATATCGATCGATATCAATCGAATCGATTGCTTCTCGCTGTCCCGATGACCCGATCGCAACGAGCTGATGCACGCGAGTATCGATCGACGTGTAAGCGTGATATCGATCGATATGCTGGCGAGGCATACGTTCCGCGAGTAGCCAATCGGTTCAGCCGAGCTTCGCGGTTCGTTCTTCCCAAACCCGCGATAATGAACCGATCAAACCGATTGTGGTTCATTGTCAGCTTTAGCTTAAACCGCAAGTTAGGTCAAAATTGGCTAAAACACAAGGTGTTTCTTCCCGATTTTGGACTTAACCGAACCGATCCAATTTAATTGGTGGTTCAAGCGGTTAACCCAAATCGCGGTTTGCTGGAAATTATTTAATACAATTGGTATTATTTAATTTCTGGTTAAACCGGATTTAAATTCAAAAAATTGAATTTTAACCTAAACCGAAGGCTGGTCTAAGTTTGATTTGGTTGGACCAAATAATTTAGAGCTGGTTTGGTTTAGTAAATAACCAGTTGGATTTAGTAGTTAATTTGGTCTTGGACCAGAATTAATGAACCGACTCGGTTATATCAAATTATTGGGCCAATTGGAATTCTGTGGTCTCGGGCCAAGAATTGGGCCTATAATTTGTGACCCAACCGAAAACTTTATTAAAAATATTAAATTAGAAATTTCTATTTTTAGCATGTTTCTAGATTTAGAAAGTTTCTAAAATAAGTAAGTTTCCCAAAATAGTAATCTTCTATTTTTGGAAAGAAAACCTAAAATCCTCAAAACCAATATCAAGCTTGGATGTCTTGCTCAATCTTGTCAGCTACTTAACGCTTATTCAATTACAGATATGGCTTACAGTGTGAGGTGTCTGTTTTTGCGTAAGTAAAGTAGTATATAGTCACTAATTTCGTTGGGAGTCCCAGACTTTAGTGATTATTTGGCTGTAAGAGATTGGTTTCCTTGACTGGGCCATCGGGAGTCCCGGGCCTTGAGACATCTGGTGAATTGGGCCTTGGGCCCAATCCACAACCGAGAGTTATATAGATATAACTAGCTGTGTGCATGCTTACCAAGTAAAGCTAATTCCGGGTGACGGCCAGTGGCCCACTTTGGTTTTAGTTGAACATGGGTCTCGGAATCATTGCATTCTTATGAGGTTAAACAAAGAAATTTTGAATGCAATGCGAGTTTTCTTATAAGTTATTAAGATTACTCTTTTATGAACTAAATAACTAAAACTCTATTGTCTCATAATTTCAGCTATGTCAAGCACAACAACACAAAACACTTTCTCGATCCGGTCTGCCCTTGAGAAGGACAAACTGAACGGATCAAACTTCCTGAACTGGTCCAGGAACCTGAGACTTGTGCTCAGGCAGGAGAAGAAGGCTTATGTCCTTGAAAGAGTTCTCCCCCCTAGACCTGCGAATAATGCCGCACAAGCTGTGAAGAATGCTTGGGATACGCATTCTTCAGATGCTAATGACGTGGTTTGCCTAATGTTGGCGACAATGGCTCCCGATCTCTAGATACAGTGGGAAGGCCTGACTTGTCCCATGGAACTGATGGCAAACCTGAAAGTGTTGTTTCAGGAGCAGGCTCGTACAGAGAGATTCCAAACAGTAAAGAATCTCTTGGACTGTAAAATGGCTAAGGATGCAGCAGTGAGTCCACATGTTCTGAAAATGATGGGTTATCTCGATCATTTGACTAGACTCGACTGTCCTATAAGCCAAGAGCTTGCTTGTGATATCGTTCTGCAGTCTCTTACTCCTGCATATGACCAGTTCGTCTTGAACTATAATATGCATGGGTTGACAAAGACTTTGCCTGAGCTACATGGTATGCTCAAGACTGCGGAACCTAATCTGAAGAAGGCCAAGGACCCGTCTGTACTCATGGTGCAGAAGGGCAAGGGTTTCAAGAAATCCGCTGCAGACAAAGGAAAGGGCAAGGCAGTCAACAAAGACAAGGCCAAGCCCAAGCCCGTGTCTAAAGCTGGGCCTTCTGATATCTGCCACTTTTGCAAAGAGGCAGGGCATTATCGCAGGGACTGTAAGAAATACCAGGAAAGTCTGAAGGAGAAGAAGAAGTCCTTCGCGACTACTTCTTCAGGTATTTTTGTTATTGAAGTAAATACTACTACTTCTGATAATACCACTTGGGTATTAGATACTGGATGTGGGGCTCATATTTGTACTAATGTGCAGGCGCTCAGCAACAGTAGAAGGTTGAAGCAAGGGCAAGTAGAGTTGCGGGTTGGCAATGGAGCGAAGGTTCCAGCACTGGCCGTTGGCACTTACTTGTTATCTTTACCTTCTGGATTGATTTTAGAACTTGAGAATTGTTATTTTGTACCTGCTATAAGCAGAAATATCATTTCAGTTTCATTATTGGATTTACAAGGATTTGATTTCTCTATTAAGAATAAATTGTGTTCCTTTAATCTCAATGATATGTTCTATGGCTGTGCCCCTCTTATTAATGGGCTGTACATGCTGGATCAATCTACTCCAGTATATAACATTAATACAAAACGGTTCAAATCTAACGAAGAAAATGAAACGTTTCTCTGGCATTGTCGTTTGGGGCACATTAGTGAGAAACGCGTCAAGAGGCTCCATTCAAATGGACTCTTGGGCTCATTTGACCTTGAGTCTTGTGAGCAATGCGAATCTTGCCTAATGGGCAAAATGACACGGGCCCCTTTTAATAAACCCACAGAAAGGGCCAGTGAACTATTGGGCCTGATACATACTGACGTGTGTGGCCCAATGTCCACAAATGCTAGAGGAAACTATCAGTACTTCATTACATTCACTGGTGATTTCAGTAGATATGGATATGTCTACTTGATGAAACATAAGTCGGAAACCTTTGAGAAGTTCAAAGAATTCCAGAATGAAGTACAGAACCAGCTTGGTAAGAGTATTAAGGCTCTTCGGTCGGACCGAGGAGGAGAATACTTGAGCCAGGAATTCCGTGATCATCTGAGTGAGTGTGGGATCATCTCCCAACTCACACCTCCTGGAACACCTCAGTGGAATGGTGTGTCTGAGAGAAGGAATCGGACATTGTTAGATATGGTCCGATCCATGATGAGTCACACAGACCTTCCTATATCCCTTTGGGGATATGCTTTGCTGACCGCAACGTTCACACTGAACAGAGTGCCATCAAAAGCAGTAGCAAAGACACCATATGAGTTATGGACTGGAAAAGCTCCAGCAATGTCTTTTCTCAGAATTTGGGGTTGTGAAGCCTATGTCAAAAGATTAATCTCAGACAAGCTTACACCAAAATCTGACAAATGCTACTTCATTGGTTATCCTAGGGATACCAAGGCTTATTACTTCTATCTGCGATCCGAGAACAAGATCTTTGTTGCTCGGGATTGTACTTTTCTTGAGAGGGAATTTCTCTCTAAGAAAGATAGTGGGAGTAAGGTACAACTTGATGAAATTCAAGAAGGACAGGAACCTGTTCAACCTAATGAGGAAGAACAGCAGGATGAATTACATGAAGTTGTAATAGAACCTGAACCTGAAGTACCTGAAGTTCGAAGATCCGGAAGGATCCGTCACGAACCCGATAGATATCAGGGATTCCTCGTGACTAATTGCCATGATCTTTTGATCATTGACGGTGATGAACCCTCGAACTTTGCAGAAGCCATGATAGGCCCTGACTCCTCAAAGTGGCGTGAAGCCACTGAATCCGAGATGGACTCCATGTCTGTCAACCGAGTGTTCTCACTGGTTGACTTACCCGCTGGTGCTAAAGCCATCGAGTGTAAATGGATCTTCAAGAAGAAGATTGACATGGATGGAAATGTCCAGATTTACAAGGCCAGGTTGGTGGCAAAAGGTTTCAAGCAAATTCATGGTATAGACTATGATGAAACCTATTCACCAGTGGCCATGATGAAATCAATTCGGATTCTCCTAGCAACTGCCGCTTATTATGATTATGAGATTTGGCAGATGGATGTGAAAACCGCCTTCCTGAATGGAATCCTGGAGGAGGATGTGTATATGACACAACCTGACGGTTACATTGATTCTAAGAATGCTGGGAAAGTATGCAAACTTCATAAATCCATTTATGGATTGAAGCAAGCATCCAGGAGTTGGAATCTTCGTTTCGATGAGGCAATAAAGAATTTTGACTTCATCAGAAACAAGGAAGAACAATGTGTGTATAAGAAAACTAGTGGGAGCAAAGTGGCGTTTCTTATCCTATATGTCGTTGACATATTGCTTCTTGGAAATGATATTCCAATGCTGAAGTCTGTTAAAGACTGGCTGGGAAGTTGTTTTTCCATGAAGGACATGGGTGAAGCCGCGTATGTTCTTGGAATTCGAATCTTTAGAGACAGATCTAAAAGGATGATTGGACTTTGTCAAGATTCTTATATAGACAAAGTCCTGCATCGATTCGGAATGGATAAATCCAAGAAGGGATTCACGCCAATGATACATGGTGCTACACTAAGCAAGACTCAGTGTCCTAAAACACCTGATGAGCTTAAGCGCATGAGTAGGATACCTTATGCTTCGGCTATAGGATCTATCATGTATGCCATGATCTGTACTCGTCCTGATGTTGCTTATGCACTAAGCATGACGAGTAGGTACCAGTCTAATCCAGGTGAGAGTCACTGGATTGCCGTAAAGAATATCCTGAAGTATTTGAGGAATACTAAGGATAAGTTCTTGGTTTACGGAGGAAGTGAAGTGCTTGAAATGAGTGGATTCACGGATGCAAGTTTTCAGACAGATAAAGATGATTTCCGGTCACAGTCTGGTTACATCTTCTGTCTGAATGGCGGTGCAGTAAGTTGGAAGAGCTCCAAGCAGAGCACCGTGGCTGATTCCACGACTGAATCTGAATACATCGCTGCTTCAGAAGCTGCGAAAGAAGGAGTTTGGATAAGGAACTTCATGATTGAACTCGGTGTATTCCCAAATGCCACTGAGCCTCTAACACTGTATTGTGACAACAATGGTGCAATTGCTCAAGCTAAGGAACCGAGACATCATCAGAAATAAAAACATATTATGAGAAGGTATCACCTGATTCGTGATATAATGAATAGAGGTGAAGTGATGGTCAGCAGAGTTCCCACTGATGAGAACGTGGCTGACCCGTTGACAAAGCCACTCCCGAAACCTAAGCACGAGTTGCATACTGCTGCTGTAGGAATTAGAGATATTCAAATGTAATCTCTTTTTGAGTGGGAGTTGTGAGGGCTTTATTTTAGTTATTTTGATTGGTTCATGTAAACATTTTAATGTTAATGAAATTTTATTTCTGGATTATTTTAACTGTGACATAAAATAATCGTTCCAAAATGATTCATGTCGTTATATATGGGCCATCGAAGTACATGAGAAAGACTTGATCATGAAACCCCATATTTAACGAAATGACATAAATCATAGTGTCCATAGTCGAAGGTTGTTGAAATTGGAACACCAACAACCACTTGAGACTAGAGTGTGTTAAGACTTATGACCAAGTTTCATGGGTCATGGATGCGCGGCATCAAAGTAAACACATAGGTATATGTAGGGAGCATATGACCGGACATGGCCCGCTGATGAGAACTCTACAAGATATTGATATCTGTGTCATAAAAGGTTCTCATTTACGACTATAGAGTATAGTCCTTAGACCTGAGTTCGCATGCATATGGCTGCACATGGATTGATGCGCTTTGATCATTGTCTAACGCTGTTTCGTAACTGGGAGCTATAAGGACATTGGTTGGGTGTATTATAAAGTGTGTAGTTCATAGTGATGGAACAAGATGGGATTTGTCCCTGCCGTTTAACGGAGGTAATATATCTAGGCCAATCGTAGACTTGATAGCTGGTAAGAGAGTGGCCACTCCCAAACGGACTTGCCCAAGTCGTTTGAATTGTCAGTATCAAATCTGGTCCGATGAACATGATCTGGCTATATAAGGATGACACACATCTTGCCTTATGCCAGATCGAGATATTGAGACAAAAGGATTAGGGAATGTAGGATTCCAGTACAAGTGGGAGATTGTTGGGAATGTCCTGAAATCTACTGTGCTATCTCTAGAAAGTATGATAAGTGTCGAGATCAGACATAAGTCATAAATACTGGGAGGTCATGATGACTTGCTAGAGCCCGCTCTTGATCTATAAGTTAAGTACTTATTACCAGTATTGTATGATCCCTAAGGGTCACACACCATAGCTAACGGGAAAGTTAACAAGGAATTAATACAGTAAGATGCAAGACATTTACTGTATTTGAACAGAGAATTGAGCCAGACAAAATACAGTCTTTTTGTCTGATTTGGGTCTTGGTCCCAAAAGCCTAATAAGCCATTAGTTTAATTACTTGGGCCCATATAAGGAAGAGGAGGCGCCAGTAAGCCTAGTAGTTCTGCGATTTTAGTTCTGGCCGTCCTCCTCTCTCTCTGTTGTTCCAGCTTGGTCTAGCAGCCTGATCCAAAGCTTGTAAGCGTGTGGATACCTAGGAGGAGCCGGTAATCATCAGCTCTTGCAGATCTCGATATTCCCTTGATTAATCCGCTGCAATCATAAGGTAATGATCCTGATATGTTTATGATTCAACTGCAAATCACCTAGATCCTAGTTGATTATGTTAGGTTGTAATCTGATAATTAAACCTATGAACCAACATAATCCTACATTACTGGACTGTCCTTAGCCAGCTTGCAATCCATGAGAGATTTAACCGTCTGGTATCTCTCTGTGCGAGCCTTCTCCTGAAACAAAGCTTTCAGGCTGTTAATCATCTCAATGGGTGACAATACGTTCTCATATTGCTTCTGCAGCTCAGAGTTCATGGTCACCAGCATTAGACAAGTAACATCTTTGACATCCGCTGAATGCTTATCCCAAGCATTCTTTTCTGTCTGCGGAGCATTGGAACGTGGCCTCTCGGTGAGAACTCTTTCAAAGACATATTCCTTGTTCTCCTGCCTGAGAACTATTCTCAGGTTCCGATACCATTCCAAGAAATTAGATCCATTTAACTTGTCCTTCTCAAGGACGGATCTTAGTGAGAAAGTGTTGATGTGATTTGAGACAGACATAGCTGTAATTCAAAAAGAGGTAGATTTTAGTTATAATGCTCAGGAAATGAGAAATCTTATCTAATAAGAAAACTCGCATTGTATTCATAACAATGTTTCCTCATATGAATACAATGATCAAAGATCCTCAGATTACTAAAATTCGAGTGAGCGACTCGCCGTTACTCAAGCTTTAGTTATCTAGGTAAGCAAATCATTGCTAATTGTACTCAGTACAACTCTTGGTCGTGAATGAGACAAACTATGTCCAATTCACTCTGATGTCTCTGGGCCCAGAACTTCTGACAGCCCAGTCAAGTATAACCAATCTTTTATCTGTCTTGTGATCACTGACAGTTGCACTGCAAGTCTGTCACTGACCACCTGCCTTACCCATGTTGCAGTGGATATCAAGGACTCCAAGATATCCAACAAACGACACGAGTCTTGACAGTTGACAAGATTGGGCAAGACATCAAGATCACTTGATATTTAGTTGAGGAAAGAACTATTTTATCTTGATGTACATCCAATATACAATCAAGAGTTTATTTATTTATTTAAAACATTCAGTTTATTTAGTTTAGATTCATCTACAACTTTTAGGATTAAATTGTTCTGGTATATGCAAATATGTAGTCCAACTAACATGTCTGCGAGCATTGTATCGATCGACGCCAACCATTGGTATCGATCGATGCAATCAAATTTAAACCGCTCTTCGATAACCGGTCTTAACCGAATCGAATTTACATAACCGATTCAATCCAATTGAACCAGTTCGGTTTAATAGTCCATGTCGATCGTTACACACTGTGTGTCGATCGATATGACCAAACCAGAACCAATTTGGTTAATCAAAATTAACCGAGCGATACAACCTGTTCAATCCAATTGAACCGGTCTATCAACTTTCTTTGCCTGTGTCGACCGACACACCCAGTGTATCGATCGACGCAGCAGGATTACGGGTACACGATCTCAGATCGAAACCCTAAAATATTTACGGATTTTCGCTTTGTGTCGACCGACACACGCTTTGTGTCGATCGACACTTTGCGACAAACCCTAAATTTTATTACGAGTTTTCGCTCTGTGTCGACCGACACACGCTTTGTGTCGATCGACACCCTGCGATAACCCTAAAATTTTAACGCGTTCTGCCGCGGTGTGTCGACCGACACACTCTTTGTGTCGATCGACACAGTGCGCTTTCATCAATTCTTCGTCTTTTCAAACAGAACAAAACCGAGAATATAACATGAAAACACGATTTGAACATGCAAAAATCAATTCAACAACATCAGGATTCGAATTAATTTGCATCATATTCAATAACTAAACCTTAACACGCTCTGATACCACTGTTGGATCCCTATGGATCTAGGGTTTGATATATTGAATGAAAACCAACCTCGTTCTTACCTTTCTGGCAGCGGAATTGAGATGGTGAACGAGATCAGTGGAGCAACACAGATGTCTTGCCTCTACCAGATACACACGCACGCTCGCTGGAAACAGGATGCTAGTGCCGGATCACTTGGGATCGATTCTCTCTGGTGTTTCTTCTCTTTCTGTCAAGAAAAAGTCGACGGCTACCTGTTTAGGTCGAAACTCTCGAGTTTTATTCGACTTAAACATGTTTAACGGGCCAGACTTAATTAAGTCTTAATTAGAAAAGCCTTTTCGAAAAACCCGAACTGTGTCGACCGACACACAAACCGTGTCGATCGACACAACACCATTTCATCGATTATAATGTGTATCTAATACACATTAAGATGATCATTACCATAACGATCATTCCCATGTCGTAGCTTCCAGTTCGCTTAGGTGTGTGACCCTATAGGATCATATAGTACTGGCAGTAAGTCTGTAACTTACAGGTTGCAAGAGGCTTCTAGCAAAACATTGCAACCGCCCAGTCCTATACGAATGTCTGATCTCGACATACAACTATATCAGGAGTGAGCACAAGTGTGATTTCAGGACACCATCCCAACATAATCATCAAACTAGAATCCTAGTAAAAAGAAACCCCAACACATCAGTGATCAGAGATAAATCGGAACAACACAGGTTGAGATTTGGCAGTCAATAATCGAAAATTTGATATTAAAAAACCTTAGAGACGACATCTTCGTAGAGAGAAATATTAGTCTTGCAGTGCTTACAACTGTAAGCCTTCCTTTCCAAATATACCCAAGAACAATCTCACGATTGTTCTGATAACGGCGGTTAGTGAGAAGAAGATTCAGGTGGGGAAGAAGACGAAAGGTTATTGACGATCTTGGTCTGGAAAGGAAGAATTGCGAAGCACCAGACCTCAGGAAATCTGAAAGGAAGCATGACTGGGTGCTCAGATCTGAAAGAAAAAAAACACAATAATAGATTTAAAGATATAGAAGTGACAATCCAGAGGTTAGTGTTCAGATCGAGTACCTGATTGTGATATGAAGAACCACCGGGAGATGAAGAGTTATACCAAAGGATCTCTATTATCATCTAAGAAACGTGAGGAATCTTAGTCCAAGGTTGATAATCCATCGGGTGCTAAGATTGTCGACGGAGAATTCACGGCGGGAAGGCCGTAGCAGGGAAGGCGAGGATATTCTCAGACGGAAGAGAGAGAGAGAGAGAGAGAGAGAGAGAGAGAGAGAGAGAGAGAGAGAGAGAGAGAGAGAGAGAGAGAGAGAGAGAGAGAGAGAGAGAGAGAGAGAGAGATGTCGGCGATAAAGAGATGAAAAATAAAACTTTAGGTTAATCGTTTGTATTTTTTTGACACATGTGGATACAGGTCACCAAATTGTTTTAATTTAATTGGTACTGAATTTTTTTCATTAAAACAGGTGTCATCACCTCAGGCAATACGCGTGCTGAGGTGTCAACACCAGGAGATGCAATTCACTTATTATAGTATTGATTTGAGGAAAATGTTATTTGAATATAATGTGAGTTTTCTAAATTGTTGAGATTTCTCTTATTCCCGAACATCATATTAACATTTTCTATTCCTTATCTCCAACAATGTCAACTCCTCATAACTCGTTTTCATTGAGATCCGTCCTGAAGGATAAACTTAATGGATCGAATTCCTCGAATGGTATCGAAACTTGAGAATTGTTCTCAAACAGGAGAAAAAGGACTATGTCCTTGAAAAAGTTCTTCCTGAAAAACCTAAGACTAATGCTCAGCATGCAGAGAGAAATGCTTATGACAAGCATGTCAATGACAGGGTCGATGTGTGTTGTCTTATGTTGGCTACCATGAACTCATACTTGCATAAGCAATATGAGAACGTGGATTCGCCAATTGACATGATCACTAGCCTGAAAGGAATGTTTCAGGAGCAAGCATGAACTGAGAGATACAGACGGTTAAGACTCTCATTGACTGCAGGATGATCTAGTTAGCCCACATGTCATTAAGATGATAGGTTAAATTGATAACCTGGCAAAACTGGATTGTCCTATCAGCCAAGAGTTGGCTACTGATCTCATCTTGTAGTCATTTCCGTCAAGCTATGATCACTTTGTTATGAACTACAACATGAACAACTTGACAAAGACTTTGACTGAGTTGCATGGGATGCTCAAAACTGCTGAACCTAACATCAAAAAGGACACCCCAAATGTCCTTATGGTACAAAAGGGTAAAAAGTTTAAGAACAAATGAGATGGCAAGACAAACTCGATTGTGAATCCAAGCGAGTCTAACCATGCCCCTAAGTTTAAACATGGTTCTTCTAAAGATGATAAGTTCCATTATTGTAGTGGTTATGGGCATTGGAAAAGAAACTGCAATAAATTCCTGGAAGACATTAAAAAGAAGAAGAAGAAGAAGTCTTTTGAAACTTCATCTTCAGGTATTTATGTTATAGAAGTAAATGTTACTACTTCTGGTTCTACTTCTTGGGTATTGGATACCAGCTGTGGTGCTCATATTTGTAAAAATATGCAGGGCCTAAGCAACAGTAGGACTTTGGAGAAAGGACAGGTGGACCTGTGCGTGGGAAATAGAGCAAGAGTTGCTGCATTAGCTGTAGGAACATTTCATTTGTCTTTACCTACTGGCATGGTTTTTGAACTTAAGAATTGCTACTATGTGCTTGCTATAAGCAGAAATGTTATTTCTATTCCTTGTTTGGATTTGGAAGGATATCATTTTTCAATTAAGAACAAGTGTTGTTTATTTGGTTACTATGATATATTTTATGGTAGCGGTCCATTAGATAATGGACTTTATGTTCTAAACCAAAGCGTGCCTATCTATAACATTAGTACCAAGAGATTTAAGTCAAATGACACGAATAAAACTTTTCTTTGGCATTGTCGTTTGGGCCACATAAATGAGAAGCGCATTCAAAAGCTTCATAGTGATGGACTTTTGAGCTCATTTGATTATGAATCATATGAGAAATGTGAATCTTGTTTATTGGGAAAAATGACTAAGACTCCTTTTACTGGACACAGTGAAAGAGCTAAGGACTTGTTGGAACTTATACATACTGATGATGTGGGCCGATGAGCATAAATGCTAGAGGAAACTACCAGTACTTCATCACATTTACTGACGACTTCAGTAGATATGGTTATGTTTATTTAATGAAACATAAGTCTGAATCTTTTGAAAAGTTCAAAGAATTTCAGAATGAACTACAGAACCAGCTTGGCAAGACAATCAAAGTTCTTCGATCAGATCGAGGTGGTGAATATTTGAGTCAAACGTTTGATGATCATCTGAGAGAATGTGGAATTGTTTCACAACTCACTCCTCCAGGAACACCACAGTTGAATGGTGTTTCCGAAAGGAGAAATCGAACTTTACTAGATATGGTTCGATCAATGATGACTCATGCAGATATTCCATTATCCTTTTGGGGATACGCCCTAGAAATGTCTGCGTTTACGCTAAACAGATGTCCATCAAAATCAGTTGAGAAGACACCATATGAGATATGGACTGGAAGAGTTTCGAATTTGTCTTTTCTGAAAATTTGGGGATGTGATGCTTATGTTAAACGTATGTTTACCGATAAGCTCGGACCTAAATCTGATAAATGCTACTTCGTTGGTTATCCCAAAGAAACCAAAGGTTATTACTTTTACAACCCTACTGAGAAAGAGAATTTCTTTACAAGAAAAACAGTGGGAGTAAAGTACATCTCGAAGAAGTTCGAGAAACACATGAGATTGTTCCGGCTTCTCATGAAGAGGATCAATTAGATTTACGAAGAGTCGTGTGGAACCTGAGGTACGTAGGTCCGAAAGGATACGTCACGAACCTGACTAATCATCATGAACTATTGATAATAGAGAGTGATGAACCTACGTTCTTTGAGGAAGCAATGATGGGCCCTTACTCCGAAAAATGTCTAGAAGCCGCAAAATCCGAAATGGAATCCATGTCAGTAAACAAAGTATGGACTTTGGTTGATTTACCTGATGGTGTCAAAACCATTAATGTAAATGGGTTTTCAGAAGAAAACAGACATGTATGGTAATATACAGATATACAAAGCTAGATTGGTGGCTAAAGGTTACAAGCAAATTCATGTTATAGACTATGATGAAACATATTCCCCAGTCGCAATTCTTAAGTCCATTCGGATTCTCCTAGCATCCGCCGCTTATTACTATTATGAGATATGGCAGATGGATGTGAAAACAACTTTCCTTAATGGAAATATCGAAGAGGATGTGTACATGACACAACTTGAGGGTTTCACAGTCCATGGAAGTGCTAAGAAAGTATGCAAGCTTCAACGTTCCATTTATGGTTGAAGCAAGCATCTCGGAGTTGGAATTTTCGTTTTAATGAGGCAATCAAAGAGTTTGATTTCATTAGAAACGAAGAAGAACCTTGCGTTTACAAGAAGACTTTATTTTCTTAGTGTTGTATGTAAATGACATACTTCTTATTAGGAATGATATTCCTATGCTTAATTCTGTAAAGATTTGGCTTGGAAGTTGTTTCTCAGTGAAAGACATGGGAGAAGCTGCATATATTCTTGGAATAAGAATCTATTGAGATAGATCAAACAAGATCATTGGACTGTGTCAAGACACTTATATAGATAAGGTCTTGCACAGATTCCAAATGCATGATTCCAAGAAGGGTTTTCTACCAATGTCTCATGGCATAACTCTCAGCAAAACTCAGTGTCCCTCGACACATGATGAGCGAGAGCGGATGAGTAGAATCCCATATGCTTCTGCTATTGGATCTCTCATGTATGACATGCTCTGTACTCGTCCAGATGTTGCATGTGCTTTGAGCATGACAAGTAGATACCGATCTGATCCATGTGAGAGTCACTGGACAGCAGTCAAGAACATCCTTAAATATTTGAGAAATACTAAGGATAAGTTCTTGGTCTATGGAGGAAATGATGAGCTCGTTGTGAGTGGTTACACCGATGCAAGTTTCAGACAGACAAAGATGATTACCGATCACAATCTGGTTTTATCTTTTGTCTTAATGGAGGAGCTGTAAGTTGGAAGAGTTCCAAGCAGAGCACCGTAGCAGACTCTACAACCGAAGTTGAGTACATTTCTGCTTCAGAAGCAGCAAAGGAAGCAGTTTGGATTCGGAAGTTCATTATTGAATTAGGTGTGGTTCCTAGTATTTCTAGCCCAGTGGATCTCTATTGTGATAACAATGGAGCCATCGCACAAGCGAAAGAACCTAGATCCCACCAGAAATCCAAACACGTTCAAAGGAGATATCATCTCATTCGTGAGATTGTTGATAGAGGAGATGTGAAGATCAGCAGAATCTCAACAGATGGAAATGTTGTTGATCTATTGACTAAGCCTATTCCACGACCTAAGCATGAGAGTCATACTGCTGCTATAGGCATTAAGTTTCTTAAGATGTGATCTTGATTCTAGTGGAAGGATTTTCTTTTAATGATATGATGTTCACGTTTACATACATTTGGTTATGTTATCAAATTAATGAAATTTGTTTCAGACTGGTTATTGGATAACAAATAAAAGTCCCAAAATAATTTATATCATTTTATAGGTCATCAAGTACGTGACTTTATCATGAAACCCTATAAGTGAAATATGACATAAGTTATTGTGGTCCCTAGTCAAGGTTATTAAAGTGGGACGTTAATAACTGAAGATGACTAGCATGTGAGTTGGCTGATGACTAAGTTTCGTTGAGTCATTTAATATCTTGTATTAAAGCCAATCGCATAGACATGTGTTGGTGAACACAGTGTTGGATTGACCTGCTATGAGAAATCTACAAGATTGTTATATGAGTGTCATAAGAGTTTCTCATCATGACTATAGAGTGTAGTCCTTTGACCTGAGTTCGTCATGATTTCTTACTTATGGATTAGTTCACTTTGACCTTGTCAAACGTAAGCCGTAACAGGTGATTATAAAGACATTGATTGGGTGTGCTATGAATTTTGTAAGGAACAGGGATGGAACAAGATGGAATTTGTCCCTCTTATATATCGGGAGATAAATATCTCAGGGCCTATCGAAGATTTGATATTGTGAAATGCATGGCCGTGCTCAAACGAGATGAATGTCAGTCGTTTGTTTGATCAGTATAAATCGGAGTTCGATAAACGTGATCTAGCTTAATAAGGGTGACATCGTTTCTTGCCTTATGCTAAGATCGAGATATAGAGACAAAGGGATTATGGGAATAGATGATTCCAGTACATGTGGGAGATTGTTGGGAATGTCCTAAAATCAATTGTACCTACTCTTGGTTAAGTCATAACGTCAAGGTTCGATAATCGTATAATATTAGGTGGTTATAATGTTTTGCTAGAAACTGCTTATAATCTATGAAATTTGAATCCATTGCTAATATTATACGATCCTACAGGATCACACACCTAAGCAAACAAGATTATAATATATTATGGGTTTTATTATTAATGTAATAATATAATATATATATATATATATATGTGTTATATATGATATAAACATATGTATATATATATGTTATACTAATAAGAATCAAGCGAGAATGCGATTCTTGTGTTAATTCTTATTATATGTATAAGTGGGGCCAAGCCCATTAACAAGCGTGCAACAACCTAATTCGATTAGGTTTTGTGATGTATATATATATATATATATATATATATATATATATATATATAAACAACATAGCCGCAAGTTTTACAAAAACCCTAATATAGTAAACGAATCGTTCGTAGTATTTTAAGATTTGATCTCAATGATACTAGCATCCCGTTATGATCTAGTTTGTGTGCAGGTGGATACCAGTAGAGGCACTACGTTTAGAGTGCTCAACAACCTCGGTTCGTTTTTGTTTATCTTTCCGCTGCAAAATATCCTGGTATATTCGAAACCATAGATCAAGATTTATTTCAGTATTTGCTTGAGTTCCTGGCTAGTTATTCATAGGTTGATTTATAAAAAAAATTTATAAACCGGTATGAATTCCAACAGCTCTAGACCACACCAGAACAGACGCAATCATTTGAAGACTCACTTACCCTTTTTGGAGCCAAAGGAGATACAAAGCCAACAGCTCTATTCCAAAGAAGGAATCCACAAATTATTTGGCTTTCAAGATGTTCCAGAGATCCTCACTTATCCCCTAAAGCCATCCAGATAAAAAGAAAGCATCAAGAGTCTGGATACTTACCAAATCAAGCCCAACGGCTAGTTTCTCTATATAGACAATTTCCTTCTTTATTTCTAGTCATATGACCGTTGTGTATATCCTATAAAGGCCTAGTTTAGCTTATTGTATTATTTACCTTTCAATCAATTAAGAATAATCAGAGTATTTTGTTTCAAAGAGTGTTCTTTGAGTTTTGTGTTCATTAGATTCAATTGAGTGATTCATTGTTTCTTTTGAGTTTTCAGAATTAGTCTTCTTTGTGTGATTCAAAGAGATTGCTTCTGCCAAGGATTGAGAGAGTCAATCAGCCTACTGAACGAGAGAGTTGTTCATCCACACCTTCCATCAATCAGATTCATCAGATAGAGCTACACAGCCAGCTGATCAATCTCCACCCTTATCCGTGCATGCATCATCTGATGCCATCATCATATGGAGTTATTCAAGATGCTTGGGACGGACATGAGTTTCTCAATAAGTTTTCACCCACAAATTTATGAGAAGACAATAAAGCTGAATGAAAAGTTAGTATAATCTCGAATTCTTTGTGAGTTCACAACAAATGGATTGGGCTAAGTTACGGACATTCCCCAATTTTCTTATAATTTACAACGAAGTGAGTCAACAAGACAAAGTCCATTCAAGCTTGCAATGAGACATCAATCTTTGACACCACATAGTTTGGCCACCTACGACGGAAAAAATGTCTAGAGGCGTTTATGATGGTCAAACAATATGAGAAACAAGAAAACTTTTCTGGATTGTCGAGAAAAACCAGGGAGACAAATGAAGAAGTGGACTGATAAGAAGCGACGACCATCCAAATATTTGGTGGGAGACTTAGTCATGGGGAAACTTCTTCCTCAACAACTAAAGGCATTTCAGAGCTTGCACAATGGCATAAAGATCCACCCGGTGTTCCATGTCAGTATGCTGAAAACTTACCATCGGGATGAAGAGGAGAAAATCCAAGGAGTTTCAAAACGAGCACCAGCTCTTGTGACTAAGTCTTATGATAAGGAGATAAGTGAACTTACCGAGAAGAAGAAGTGAGAAAACAAAGTGTTCCAGGCCAAGTCCATTTTCTGATAAGGTGGAAGGATATGTCCGATTTTGAAGAAACCTGAGAGTTACAGGGCGACTTGTGGCAATTCCGGAACAAGCAATCAGAGTACACAGTGAAGAGGTCATCACCTAAATAGGTGGGGGTGTATATCATACGGCATTTCAACTCAATACGTATAGTGGAGTGTGATAGTGGAAATAGTGGAAAGGGTGGAGTAGGTAAAGAGTAATCTTCAGCGTTAGATCGTTTTAATCTCAACCGTTCATTTGGATTTAGAATTTGTATATAAGGGGGTGAAATTCTCATTTGTATTCATCTAAAAATTTCCAATATAAACATTTCTCTATGTTTTCTCTCTAATAGTTGTCTATAGTAGAAACTTTATAAATTAATATTCGATAAATTAATAACTCGATTATTCAATAAATTTATTTAGTCTAAAATTACATCTTTTCACTCAATTGATCTATTTATAAATTAATAACTCTCTGATTAATAAAATACTAGTGTTCAAACATTAATAATTTGTAAAGTTTTTACTGTATTTCTCTTTCTAAGTTTTTAAGTTCGAGTTTGAGTAAGATTGACTTAACAATCAAAAATGATGAAAATGTTAAGGTCGCACACATCAATTTTGAAGAATTAGTCTGTGACGTATTGGTAACATATGGAAGTATAGTTGAGTTGCATTAAATATTATAATTTGATATATACATTGAGATTATGTAAAAAATATAAACTAGAATTTTCGTAAAAAAAAACTGATTGCTAAACTTTTTATGTGTAAGTTACAGTATGTGTTATTAGAAATAATTTAAATTTATTAAGAATAATAATTTTATTATATATTCAGTGATAAAATATATTAAAATTTTCATACTAGTTTGAAATATTAAAGTTCAATCGTAACAAAGTTAAAATTATTAACTAGTCAAAAATCATTAAAATTTAAAAATATATTCGAGTGAGAAACAAACACTGAATGAATTCTTAATAAAATAAAATGACATTATTTAAAATAAAATTAGATGACTAAGTCGTTTTACTAGAAACAAAAAGTTGAAATACATAAATATTCCAAGAAATTAGTCATTAAAATTTTAAAAATATAATGGATTCCCGAGTTCTCATGTTTTACTAGATGACTAAGTCGTTTTACTAGAAACAAAAAGTTGAAATACATAAACATGATAAGTATTCTCATGTTTTATTCCAGAGTTCTGGTGGATTTTGAACAGTGTTAGTTAAAAGGATTAGAACATTCGATTCCCGCACATACGTACCGCTATCCCATTGAGCTGCTTCTTTTATAGCTTCAACATATATAGTATCATCATCTAAAAAATCCAACGCTTTGCACGCCAATTTGTACTCAGGATAAATTACACCATCAACCTTCTTGATATCATCATAACATGATGGACCTAGTTGGATGTTAAGTAGAAACCTAAAAAAAAATATGCATCTTCTTTTACTCGGAGCGACGTATGTTATCCTTCCAATTGCAAAATTTTTTTGCTGAACTTTCCATTATCCAGTCTTTAGAACCCAAATATGTTCGGTTGGAAAATCTGTGTAAGTCATCTTCTTTTGCATTGGGATTATTTTTATAGTAGTCCATGAAAGCCAGAAGCTAAGATCCACCAACCGTTCGGTTAAACACGTCATCAATGTCGTCATCTCTCTCGTAGAGCAATGGTTGTTCACCTTCGAGATGAAACGAAAGTTTCTCTACTGCTTTAGTTCGGAAATTAGTATTGAACGCAATAATTCTCCATGTAGCCTTGTAGGAAGATAAATATCGGGATAATATGAAATTATTTTCAAGCGAAATTGTGTATAAGATTCAGCATATATGACACAATCACATTAATAAAACAAACAACAATAGTTTTATTTGGTTCACATACCTATAGTTGGTATACTCTTTAATTTCATCTTTGACTTGATCCTTATCAGCAAATTTACCATCACCTTTATCACAACCATTTGCAGCTTCGTTTCCTAAAGATGCTCTTACATAGTCAGGAACCTTGTAAATATATATGAAGAGGTATTTGACAGCTCGGGTTTGGCAACACCATTCAGTAATGATATGAGCTCGATAACGTTTGGATAGAGTTATGTTATAAAGTATCACGCATGAATTATCAAAATTAAACCCTCTTTTTATTACAAACCTTGCATTGTCCTCTCTACGTTTGTATATAGGAAACTCCGCTACATCAACAAGAGTTGTATCACTAAAAGGTTTTGGAAAGAACTTTGTACACTTCTCATCTTGCATGCATGGACTATCTTTATTATGAGGGCCACATGGACCATGCATCATCATATCCACAACAACCTCATACAAATGCGGATCATCCTCTTTATCAGAAATTTCCGCACTGATGAACTTATCTATATCATCGCACGTTGGTAGCTTAGAATCGGGAAGTAAAAAAACAATCAGATGAGCATGTGAAAGTCCTCTCTTTTGCCACTCTATTATGTACATAGCTGCATGTATATAAATAATTACACACGACCATATTAATAATTTGAAATAGTTTTAAATTATCTTTGTAAAATATAAATATACGAACAGAAATAATATTACAAATCGATATTGAAATATAGATTTTTAACCTGAATTAATGTTCCCAAACGTCTTATTCTTTGTCAAATCTTCAACTATTCTGTCGAGTTTCAATTTGAATACTCTGCAACATACTTCAGGCTATCTTCTGCTTTTAAACCATTCTTCTTAAGCATCTTGTAATTCAGTCCACTTTGGGTTGCATGTAATCGTTATGAAAAGATCTAGAAACCCAAAATACTTGCATGTAGCCATTGCATCAAGATAATTTTGCCTCATATACCTTGGCCACAAACAAATTAAGACGGCAAATGTAATTCGAAGCTTCTTTTAATTTATCATAATTTTCACATATGAGTTTTTCTGATTTTGCCGTAAATACCTCAATTGATTTGTCTCAATCATGGTGTATACATCAATCAAAAATTGCTCAAATATTTTTCCAGACATGAGAATAGTAGGAGATTCATTACGCCTTTCCTAATTTTGAAATACAAACAATTCTCTCATGGTGGTCTTTGTTCTCGTCCATCCGTTGGTCTCAACAAAGCCAATGTCTATGCCTAGCCTAAAATTAATTTTAACCAGTAAAGTACTAAAGTTAACCATTTACAATGACAATAATATAATAGTTAAGCAATTGTTACACTCTTATTAACCTGAAACCGTCTTCACTGTATGGAAATAGCAAAGAATATTGCAATGGAAAATATGCAGGATGCGATTCACTTATTCTCTGTAATTTGCATGATTTACTTTGAATAATAACGTCACGCTGTTCCATGTCCGTTTGAAATCACCTGGTTTTAATCCAGCCTCCTCTTATGTCGTTGGCAGATTATGTGTCCTACCATTTTTATCTCTTCTGCTTTGAATTCTAAGTTTTATATTTCCCATATTTTTGTCAAGTCCATTCGATTTCTTGCTGATCCAAAATCACCCCCGTGAGGATTATGTGTATCCAACATTTTTTTGATCATATCCACTGTTTTTAGTCTAATTTTTTCAATTGACCCAATCTTCCTAAAATTTTAAACAACATAATTCCATAAAAACATAATAAAAATATACATGTAAATATAAGAGTTACCCGTAAGCCATTATTCGGTTATTGTTCTCGTTATGGCAATTGTGAATATAGAGTTCAAAAAGATGGATCTTGATCTAGTAACATATCTCCTATGTTATGGTAGTTTTCACCTTGTAGCCGAAACAAATAACGTCATTTTCCATTGTTTAATTTGTGGTTCACTTTCGGTCCAAGCAACGTGAATGAAAACATCATATTATAAGCTATAATCTCCCGGAAATTCTCGATATCATCATCACCATTATACAACAATGAAAGCAATGTAGACAAAGGTGTTCTAAGAAAAGGAATCTTAACTTTTCCATGTTGTAATTGAGAAAACCGGTTGCCTTTCGATCCTCTTTTATTTTTACGCTCATCAAACCACACATAAGCACCACAATGGGTAAATTTGTATGAAGGATCTCCATGGTCCTTGTATCCTAATGTCATATATTTTAAAATTTTAATGAAGCTATACTCAAATAATGGCTGGAAAATATTTGTCAATAAATAACTTAAATCAATTAAAATGATACCATTTTCCACAATTCTAGGTTTAACGCTCTTGGATTTAAATGCATCTTATTGAACCTTTCTAAAAAAATTCTATTAGTTGCACTCATTTTACTTTCTTGTAGGATATGATCCGCATTGTGATTATTTTAACATTGTAATCATGAATGGAAGTCGGGGCACTGGCATCAAACTGATCGTCCAAATCTATACATATAAAGAGTATACATAATTGATTAAAAAGTTAATTGAACAGCTTCTAAACTAAGTTGATGTTTTCATAATTATTACCTTTATTGTCTGATTCCTATTCGTGTTCTAAGTCCGTTGTTACAAATGCAACGAACATCTTCATATGCATAAGAGATCATGGTATTTGTATAAATTAGCTCCAAAAATGATTTTTATAAAATAAACATCGATTACAACAATAAATTGTCTAGAAATTTAGTAAAAATCGTCTTATATATTTTACTATTTAATGTTGAAGCTAATATAGTGTCACATATAAATTAGCATCGTTAAAAATCAATTTTATAAAAGGTAACAAACCTTTTTGAGGGTTTTCCGTGTTTTCAGGACAGGATTCGTTGTAGTTCTAGTATTTACAGAACATTGTGTAGAAGGTAACCTTTTATTATTTATTGTACTTGTATCCCTGTTCGAAAACGCGGTTAAGGCGGCCGCCCAGGCGCCGATTAAACGCTCGTCGGCCATCAACCGCGGCGATTTGGTCCTATGCGGCCATAAAATCGGAAAATTTGAAAAACCTTGTTTTCTTATCATTTTATGTTTGTAATCAGTAAAAATAATATGGATATATTAGGATTGGGTATAAAGAACAATAAAATTGAAGTAATGTTATGTAAATCGTAAAGAAAAAAATAGAGAGGCGGCCATTTTTTAGGTCAAAATCGAGTTGCAGAGTCTCTGCGGAGAAGATAATGAGAGAATTACCTTTTTGTCCTTCATTAAAAGATAACTAGATAAAGAATCTAAAATAAACCTCCTGGTCGCCGAACTCATGTTCCCAAGGCACAATAATAAATGCACAACCAATTGAGCCACTGTATATCCTTCTTTTTATTCCCCAAAGAGTAATATATATCTGATATATAGCTAAAAACCCCTAAAATAAATCCCCGATTAATCCCCGATTTTCTCCCTAGGCGCTAGGCCCAACCCAACCGCCCGAATAACGCCTAGCGAGTTTTCGAACATTGCTTGTATCTGTAGAAAACAAAGTGAAAATGAAATTTATACATTTTATGTAAGCATAAGATAAGATATATAATGTATGAAAATTAGTTGTTTTTAAATATCTAAATGAACCTAAATTATGAGAGAAAACACGACCAATTCGCTTTTGTTTTATAATGTTCATCCGCGAGATCTGAGGACTCAATACATTTGTAACATCCATGAATGGAGTTTTTTTGGATTGGCCTTCCACCTAAAAGTCAAGAATAATGTGACAAACATAAATATATATTGTTATAAACCCTAAAGAATGATAATGTAATGGAGGTGGTGTAGCATTGTTGGTAACATTCATGAATGGAACTCTATTTTGTGAAATAGTGACACAACTGCTTAAAGGACTTCCAGTTTCTTTAACAATAGTTTGTTTTATTTGTAGATTAATTAATATTTTAGAGGTTATCATATGTAAATTTGAATCTATACTTATAAAGAACTACAATTTACTAAACTTATGTTTTTGTAATGGAGGTGGAGGAGGAATGTAATCTTTATCCAAGCGAAAAAGTAAAGGCTTCTTACGTTTCATTGTTAATCTTAACGTTTAAAAGGTTAAAAAAAACTGTAACAAAAATACTACATCCGTATGGTGTTAGAACGACATTTGATAAGTCAAATCATCAAAATCTTTACAACTAAGTTCGTAAACCCTACTATAAAAATATGAGCACAGCGATTAGTAAATCTCAATATTTTTCTTTCACCTTGAACTACATCACTTGTTAACAAAGAAAGCGAAAAGTAATAATATGAAAATAGCAACTTCATTAGAAAACTCCCATTCATGACGGATTACGTAGAAATAGAACTGAATGCAAATTAAGAATAGGAAGTTGTTGAATCAAACAAGAAAATTAAATTAGATCTAAGGGTTTTGTTCACACAAAAAAGATAAAAAAATTTTTGTTACACATGTGAAAAATGACTTTTTTACAATTGGAAATTTAGGGTTGTAAAATCTCCGGTATCCGACTTCATATGCAATATGGGATGGAAGTTCTGAATCGAGCGGGAACTCTGAAATTTTCAGGCGGTAAAATTTCCCTCCTTTTTAAAAAGTTTTCAGGTGAAAATTGTTGAAAACTTCCAAATTTCGAACTTCATATGCATTCTGAAATAAGACTTCATGAGAAGTCTAAATATTTGAACCAGATTTACTTAGAAGTTTGAGAAACCCTAAAGTTTCAAAGTTCACTCTCAGACTTTGGTTGTAGTTCTATATTAGACTCTCAGACTTCGCGTTCCTTGTACTTCAATGAAGTTTTTAAATGATTAGGTTTAGATAGTTGAAAAGAAATTTGAGAACCAGGCCCGGATTTTTAACAATCGAAAATTGTAAAATATCCGGTATTAAACTTCATATGTAGTCTGAGAAAGAACTTCTAATCGAACGGGAATTCAGAAATTTTGCAGGCGGAAATTTTCCGCCTTTTTAAAGTTTTCGTGAGAAGTCTAAATACTTGAACCAGATTACCTAGAAGTCTGAGAAACCCTAAATCTAATAATTACTACTTAAATACCATCATATTATATACAAAACTTATAACAAACATCAAACTCGTTTAACATAGTCACAAATTAACCAGTTTATGTAAATGTAAGATTGTGAACGAAAATTTCACAACTCTCAATCTTACCCTACATATAAAAATATGATATACAACTTCATATGTCAAAGATAAAGCAAACTACATGGTGTTTAGAAACAAATTTACCTTCAATGATTAAACTTGACTAAAGTTTATGTAATTTTAATTTATATACGCAATAATGCTTATGTGCAATTTATGTATTAAATATTTGTATTAAATTATTTTCTACAATTTTTTAATTTAAAATTTTAACTTATATACGTCTCAGACTTCTATGAGAAGTCTGATCGACCCCGAAATTTAGATTTCACCGGGAAGTCTGAGAAACCCTAAATCTAATATTTATCACTTATAAGTAAAAATATATACACAAAACACCTAGGAAACATTAAATTCGTTATATATATGCACATTATAACACATATACGCAAATTTAAAATTCAAAATGAAAATTCGGTAAACCATTAATCTAATCTTAAAATCAAATGTAAGTTATATGTAAATTTTCCATCACAAAGCATGTTTTGGGGTTTAGAACCTACTATACCTTACATATTGTTTAATTTGACTCAATTTTACCAAATTTTAATTTATACAATACTAAATTATCTATATTTAATTTTTATATATAAATTTTTTCACAAAATATTTTTTATAATTATCAAAATTTAATTTATTCTGTATCAAACTTCTCCTACAAGTCTGATAGAAGAAAATTATTTAGACTTCGATTAGAGTCTAACGCATTAGACCTCTATAGAAATCTAACATATTGTGAAGGTTATAATGATAATTGAAGTTTCTGTTTTTTTTTGTTTGGTCATGAGTAAGTAATGATAATTTCTTTAAGCGAACAAACAGTTTTGCATTTCTTTCGATTGGAAGGTATTTTCTTTTAGAATAAATTTATGGAGCATAATAAGAAATTCCCTACAATAAGAAATTCCCTTTGTTTTGCAACTGAATTTTTAAAATAGCATTCTTAAATTGATATTTTTTTGTCAATTGTTTTATATACATACTTTTGTAATGCTTTTATATAAATACGTACATATTTTTATATATGTACTTTTGTACTGCTTTGTTGTTCGTTTTTTTTTTTTTATAAATTGCATTTATATAACATTTGGGGTTGTGCGTCTTAGTCACAGTCTAAAGAAGTGCAATTTTATAAATATGAAAACATCATACAAAAATCCTTTAGTAAAATCATCAAATACATAAATACACTACAAAATGGATCAACTACAATCCGTACAGATGGAAAATTGTGTGTGCCGCACATATCTCCTCTTGAGACGATCTGCAAACGCAACCAATCTCAGTTACTTATTTTTAACTAGCCATGTAATGGCCCTGGCCCAGCCCGTTAAAAAAATTTGAAGAAAAAAAAAGAAAGCCCAGCAGCCCAAGCCCGAAGCCCAATTGTTTTCCCCAAAACCCTAGCTTCCCTCTTATAAATAGAAGCCCCATCCCTTGGAAAAGCAAAGAAAAGTCATCTCGGCGAAGCTCTGCTCTTGTCCGTCGCAGCCAGAGCCGTCAGAAGTCAGATCTAGAGATTTTCCATCGTTGGAAGTGTAAGGTAATCCGGTAAACCTGTTTTCCGATCTGTGTTCCCTTAAGCAAGCACTAAATTGGCCATATCTTTCTATCCGTGTTGAATCTGGAAAATCCGAGACCACCTTCGCGTTTCTGTCGACGAGACGAAGCCAACGGGACCAGCCACGCCTCCAACAACCACCGGACGCGCCCGCACGCTCAACCGGAAAATCTGCGGGTAGATCTGACGCGCAGCCGCCGTTCTCCATGCGCCGCCGCCACAGCCGTCACGCACCGCCGCCATCCACCGGGACCTGCCACTGTCCGCCGCCGTCGTTCGCCGGAGCTCCGCCGCCGACGATCACCGGAGCCGCAGCCGACGATCACCGGAGCCGCAGCCGAGTCAACTCGGCCGGCGACCGAGTCAACTCGGTTGACCGGGTCGGGTTGACCGTTGACCGGGTCGCTTTGGCCGGGTCGGGTCGTTGACCGGTTTGGTTGACCCGGTTTAGTTGGTCAGTTCGGTTTAATCCAATTTGGTCCGGTTTAACCCGGTTTGGTTCAATTTCCCAATTTCGATTTCGATTTCAAATTAATTTCCGGTTTAGGTCGGTTAAGCTGGATTGAGCTGGGTATTTTCAATCGATCATATCTAGCTCATCCTAAGCTCGATTTAAGCGAATCAAAAGCTCATCTCACTCGATTTCTTGTCCTCTTTCCAGATCTGATGTCCGTTAGGGCTAATGGAGCTTCTAAATTAATGTTTTGCCCTCTTCTTTGGCTAAGGTGAGGACTGATTGTGATCTCCCTTGCTCTATATCAATTCTGGACGATAGTCCTCTGTTAATATTATCTTTCCTAGGTAGTTTAGACTAGAGATACCGGTGATTGATTGAAAGAACGTAGAATGCTAGGTTATCGCTTAAACTGAAAACGTTGTGTGTGCTTGATGGACTTGAAGGGTTTAGATCTGTGGTAGGGCCCCCGAAAGGGTGTTTGGTGACGGCTTGCGTATGTCGTGTTTTGGTACGCAACCCTTGAATCGTCGTAAGGGGAGTTTCGTCGAGCTCCCCGATTGTGAGTTGGAGTTGGAGTTGGAGTTGGGCTTCGGGGCCAATGACGGGCTTCGGGGCCATTTCTTTTTGTTGTGCTTTTACTTCTTTTGTTGTTTTGTTTGCGCTTCGGGCGGTAGAAGTCCATTGGAAATAGGTTGCGTGATGAAAGCCTTCAGGTGATGCTTGCAAGGTGGTATTAGCTTAGGATTGGTATTTCGTAGTTGTGTGGCGTAAGCCGGGATCGCGGGTTCCTTAAATCCGCCCTCACTGGGTAATTGTGTTTGAAACAATTGCTCAGTCCTCTTTCCCTTTCCATGTCCCCGTTTTCTTGCAGGTCTGGATGCGGAATTGAGCGATCGCGTGACATAGTGGTGTATTTGAATACGGAGGAAGCTCCTGGGACCTGGAACAAGTTGAGATGGCGCCCCTGTTGGACCGAATCCGGTTCAACGAGCGTTCTAATGCCGCGTCTCTGGTTTAACCGGGAGACGGGTGTTACAATTTGGTATCAGAGCCTGGGTTAAGATCTCTCAGTCCTGTCCTGGGAGATCAGCTTTCGTTGTTTTCCCAAAACCTTGTTTTCAAATCTTTTTCAAAAGTGTTTGCGAAATTTTTATAAAATGGTTACTTTGCGAAAGGCTTTTTGAAGAACCAATTTTATCATGGATTGTTCTCCACGCCGGTTCCAGCCTAGATAGAATTTTTCTGTGCAGGTTGGGACCAGTGTCTTCAAACCTTAGTGGTGCTACTTCCCTTAAGATGTTCGTTGAGATGTATGTCGTGATGTGTGCCGTCGAGGTGTATGTTGGGGTGTATGTTGTGGGGTGCGCCTACAGGGCAGTCGGTACTAATGAGGTGTGTATTGGGGGTCATCGTCTGTTCAGAGCGTTGTTCAACCAAGCGTGCGAGGGCGATCAAGATGTGGAGACGTTCACCGGAGAGACTACTGCGGGAGTGTAGCAGAGAGTTGCAAGAGTTACAGGATGTGCAAGAAGAGTTGCGAGAGGCGTTGGAGTAGCTGCAAGGAGTACTGAAAAGGTGCTACAGGAGTTGCAAGAGGTCGATGGAAAGACCGGATGGTGAGGAGTGCTACAGGAGCTGCAAGAGGTTAATGGAAAGGCTGGATTGCAAGGAGTGTTACAAGAGCTGCAAGAGGTCGATGAAAAGACCGGATTGCAAGGAGGTCATTTGGAAGTGGTGGTGTTTCAACTGGATTAAGCGTTAAGAGTTGTCTGAGTTGCTTGGATCACAAGGAGATGCAGGAGGCTATCAAAATCTATTCCAAGTATGGAATCTTGGAATCGGTTTGTGACATCAACTTCAATGAGTTATGGGGCTCGTTGAATATTGATCAAGCTGGAAGCTGGAAAAGATCTTCATGGTACGACAGGCTCGAGATACAACGGTGGGACCGGAAAGGAAACGGTATGCCCTGGAGTTCTTTGCGGATTACTGTAGCAGCTAATGGAGTTCCTCAAGACGGAAAGAAGATCACAGAAGCGTTTTGGGAAGTGGCATTGTGGCATTTGGAATTGCCTGACCAGCCGGACTTCGGTAATTGCAATCTCAAGTGGACAAAGCTGGTTATTGGAAATGGAAATCCAAAAGAAGAGTGTTAGGAAAACACTATGAAGGATTGGCAAGAAGATGCAAGGAATAGCAAAGGAGGGCAAGTTTAATGGGGAAGGAAACCCAAAGGATGGTGTTTGGAAAGCACTACATCTGGATCACAAGGTAGGAAACCTTGAGCTGGAAGTCAGATTGGAAGCTTGTCTGGGAATCAGAGTGCGCAGCGGAAGCGTGATGGGTCGTTCCCCATTAGTCAGGTAGCCATAATGGACATGGTTAACCTCATCTTTCACCAAGGAAAAGCAAGGATGATGGTTTGTGCAACAGTCAACACCATGGTGCACGGGAATGGAAACCGTCGAAGAGAATCCATTTGGAAGTGGATGATGCACTATTGCACAGTAATGGAAACCGTTGAGGAGAAATGGATTGAAGCGGAGCATCTCGTTAAGGTATTAGAACCACTCGAGGAATGAGTGTTGTTTCTAAACATTGGAGACCGACCCTAATGGACATGGGCGGTAGCATGTGGCATTTACGTTGCATTCTAGGAGCTGCTAATGGGTTAGCACCAAGGAGAAGGACACTCCAGAGCGTGGTTTGAAATGGGGGGGGGGGGGGGAGAAGCCGTCTTGAGGATTCAAGGACAAGATCTTTTCAAGCGGATAAGCGATCAAGTTCAGTTACGGTTTAGCAAAGTTTGTGGAGTAATGCGGTAAGGAGTTGCAGTGGAGATCCCTCGCCACCGAATTCGGGACGAATTCTTTTAAGGGGGGAAGAATTTGTAATGGCCCTGGCCCAGCCCGTTAAAAAAATTTGAAGAAAAAGAAGAAAGCCCAGCAGCCCAAGCCCGAAGCCCAATTGTTTTCCCCAAAACCCTAGCTTCCCCCTTATAAATAGAAGCCTCCATCCCTTGGAAAAGCAAAGAAAAGTCATCTCGGCGAAGCTCTGCTCTTGTTCGTCGCAGCCAGATCCGTCAGAAGTCAGATCTAGAGCTCCTCAATCGTTGGAAGTTGAAGGTAATCTGGTAAACCTGTTTTCCGATATGTTTTCCCTTAAGCCTAGTACTAAATTGTCCATATCTTTCTATCCGTGTTGAATCTGGAAAATCCGAGACCACCATCGCATTCCTCTCGACGAGACGAACCAACGGGACCAGCCACGCCTCCAGGAACCACCGGACGTGCCCGCACGCTCAACCGGAAGATCCGCAGGTAGATCTGACGCGTCGCCGCCGTTCTCCACGCGCCGCCGCCTCCGCCGTCACGCGCCGCCGCCGTCCACTGGGACCTGCCGCTGTCGTTCTCCGGAGCTCCGCCGCCGCCAATCACCGGAGCCGCCGTCGAGTCAACTCGGCCGGCGACCGAGTCAACTCGGTTGACCGGGTGGGGTTGACCGTTGACCGGGTCGGTTTGGTCGGGTCGGTTGACCGGGTCGGGTCATTGACCGGTTCGGATGACCCGGTTTAGTCGGATAGTTTGGTTCAATCCAATTTGGTCCGGTTTAACCCGGTTTGCTTCAATTTCCCAATTTCGATTTCGATTTCAAATTAATTTCCGGGTTAGGTCGTTTAAGCTGGATTGAGCTGGGTATTTTCAATTGATCATATCTAGCTCATCCTAAGCCCGATTTAAGCGAATCAAAAGCCCATCTCACTCGATTTCTTGTCCTCTTTCCATATCTGATGTCCGTTTGGGCTAATGGAGCCTCTAAATTACCGTTTTGCCCTCTTATTTGGCTAAGGTGAGGACCGATTGTGATCTCTCTTGCTCAATCTCAATTCCGGACGATAGTCCTCTGTTAATATTATTTCCTAGGTAGTTTAGACTAGAGATACCGGTGATTGATTGAAAGAACGTAGAATGGTAGGTTATCGCTTAAACTGAAAACGTTGTGTGTGCTTGATGGACTTGAAGGGTTTAAATCTGTGGTAGGGCCCCCGAAAGGGTGTTTGGTGGCGGCTTGCGTATGTCGAGTTTTGGTACGCAACCCTTGAATCGTCATAAGGGGGGTTTCGGCGAGCTCCCCGCTTGTGAGTTGGAGTTGGAGTTGGAGTTGGGCTCCGGGGCCAATGACGGTCTTCCGGGCCATTTCTTTTGTTGTGCTTTTACTTCTTTTGTTGTTTTATTTGCGCTTCAGGCGGTAGAAGTCCATTGGACATAGGTTGCGTGATGAAAGCCTTCGGGTGATGCTTGAAAGGTGGTATTAGCTTAGGACTTGTGTTTCGTAGTTGTGTGGCGTAAGCCGGGATCGCGGGTTCCTTAAATTCACCCTCACTAGGTAATTGTGTTTGAAACAATTGCTCAGTCCTCTTTCCCTTTCCATGTCCCCATTTTCTTGCAGGTCCGGATGCGGGATTGGGCGATCGCGTGACATAGTGGTTTATTTGAATACGAACGAAGCGCCTGGGACCTGGAACAAGTTGAGATGGCGTCCCGGTTGGACCGAATCATGTTCAACGGGCGTCCTAATGTCGCGTCTCCGGTTTAAACGAGAGACAGGTGTTACAAGCCATCTCTGTGAACTGTGCAAAGACCTCGTTATATTGAGCTTCGAACTTTAATAGAAGATGAAAATATTTCTAGAGTGTAGCTCACGCTTTTGAAAAAAAATGGTCACCTATTGAAATATGACACAAAGTGATGTTAAATTTATAATAGAGTGGAGTAGCGATTCAATTAGAAAAACTGTAAAGCGAATGAAACAAACTAACCATAAACAGCAAAGACATGAGATCCAGCTTTCAGTTCAGTGATCTCAAATGGTTGAAATGCTTGTCTCTCATTCGTGGTGCCAAAACATGGAACCTAAAAGTGTTTGAAAACACGCAATTTTTAGGTATGAATTTGATTTTATGATACTTCAGGAAACTTGTATGCCGGAACGGAGACGCGGTGTTAGGGCACCCGCTGAACCGGAACGGTCCAACCAGGTTGCCTACTCAACATGGTCCCAGGAACCTGCACGCTTTCTTCGGTTCAAATCCACCAATAGCATCGATCGATCGTCAATCCTGCATCCGGACCTGCGAGGGGAAAAGGCACGGGAAAGGAAAAGAGAGGCCTGAGTAATTTTTTCAAACACAATTACCCAGAGAAGACGGATTAAGGAATCCACGATCCCGGCTTACACCATACGATAACGGAAACAGTTCCTAGCTAATAACACCTTGCAAACACACCCGAGGGCTCACACAATCAACCTACACAACTATCGCTCACATAGAATCACCACCACACCGGCGCGCATGCCACACCTCACATCACTCCTTTGGGAAGGCGCGTCACACCTCCCCCGACGACCTTCAGAACACGTGCCTTTCCCTCTTTGGTCTCAGACATGTGTCCCGGCACAGAAGCCTGGCACAGGCACCTAACACAATCAACTAAACAAGCGAGCCTTTAAGCACAAGCAACATTTTCGGTTTAG
Organism: Orychophragmus violaceus; assembly: GCA_030180135.1. NCBI lineage: Eukaryota > Viridiplantae > Streptophyta > Magnoliopsida > Brassicales > Brassicaceae > Orychophragmus > Orychophragmus violaceus. The sequence continues at coordinate 15,975,906 of CM058236.1, forward strand.
GCGATAACCTAGCATTCTATGTTCCACAATCAATCACGCGTTCGCTAACCTAAGCTACCTAGGAAAGACGCTATTAACAGGGGATTATCTCCCGGAATCGAAATGAAGCAAGAAAGGTTCACGTTCGGTCCTCACCTTGGCTAAAGAAGGGCTAAAGCGTAATTTATGAGTTCCAAATGCCAGAACGGACTTCATAACTGAAAAAAGGACAGAAAAAAAAATCAATGTAGGTTTTTGTTTCGCTTGAATCAAATTAGGGATGAGCAAGTTATGGCCACTTGAAGTTTGGTTGACTAAAAGTCAACGGTCGGGTCAAAGTCAACCGGTCAACCCAGTCAACAGAGACCCAGACCCAAACCCAGACTAAACCAGGCCCAATCCATAACCAGGCCAATTACCATAACCGATCCTAACCAAACTTAACCGGAAATCAATTACAATTGGACCAAACCAAAATCGAAATTAGAAATTGAATTAAACCGGCCGGTCAACCTAAACCGAACCGGTCAACGCACAAACCGGTCAACGCTACCCGGTCAACCCAACCGGTCAACCCGAGTTAACTCGGTTGCCAGCGGGTCACCTCGGCGACAGTCTGGCGGCAGCAGACGGCGGCTCCGGCGACTATCCGGCGGCGGCGCTCCGGCGATAGCGACTGCGGCTCCGGCGATTGTGGCGGTGACGCGTGGCTCCTATGGCACACGTGGATCTCATGCGTGTGGCACTCTCTGGCGCGTGAGGGCGCGTGCGGCGGCGGACGGCAGTTCGGCTGGAGGCTCTGGCTTCGTCTCGACGTGATGGTCACGGTGGTGGTCTCGGTTTTACGTGGTTTAAAACAGTTCGGAAGTTATGAAGGAAAATCAATTCTGGTTTTTATAAGAAAACTAGATCTAGGGTTTCTCGGGTGTTACCTGAAGGAGGAGAGAGAGGAGGTCGTCGGTAAAGGCCTCGGGAAGGCACGATCGACGCAGGAACACGACAGGGCTTCGCCAGGAAGTTTTAGGATGAGAAATAAGAGAGGAGGCAAGGATATTTATAGTGAGGAGAAGGGGGAAAAGCCCTAGTTTAAATAAGGAAACTGGGCTTTGGGCTTTTCCTCCCCATTTAATTAAAAAAAAGGTAATGGGCCGTTACAATTCTCCCCACCTTGAAAAGAATTCGTCCCGAATTCTGGGATGAACGGTTTCCCGAACATACCAGAACTCAAGGGCATCCTCCTCCTCGGGGTGCGAAGACTTGTACTGATGGGAACCGAACGAGATGGCACGAGATAATGAAAAAAATTATCGTATATAAAGAATGGGGTAGAGCTACATAGTTTAAGGAATAAGTAATAAAACCCAGCTACGCGATAACCCGCGGAAAACCCAAGAATGAAAAGAACGGAATGAATAAAGAATAGCTATGCCCTACCGCCGAACAATAGAGGTCCCCTAAATATAGCAGCTAAGCGACCCTGGTCCCCTGAAATCGAAGTCCCCATCTCCTGTCTCCTCCTCTAGGTCGGTCTCCGGCTCAGACTCCGAACTGGAGGTAACAATCACTGGTGGCTCAGCTGCCTGCTGCTGCTCATGCTCATAATGTGCCTGCTCCTGCTTTTGTTGCACCCTCTCCTGCTCCTGCTCTTGCTGCCACGCTGCGTACCTCTGCGCCAACTCCTGCTCCCACTCAACATGCTCCCTCATCATGGATTCATGTTGTGACATGTCCTCCTGCTGCTCCATAACCAATCGCTGGTGGGCCAGCTCCCTCTGCCTGATATCAATCAGTCGGGCATACCTAGCCGCCATCATAACCAAGTAGAACTCCCCATACCCATAACCCTCTGTCACATCATGTCGGGGTCTCATGCAAGAGTCCTCCCAACAACAATGCTAACCAGCGCGCCGATGACCGAGGAGGCTGGTGATGAGCGGCCCACATGAATCGACTCAAGTATTCATCCACATATATACCCACCAACTGAACCGGACGCTCGGCATAGGCTGTTGGCTCACGTGCTGGAAGTGGTGCATCATCCGTCGGGATCGGCTCTGGACCAAACTCCGGGAATGGAGGAACACGAAGCTGGTGGATGCGCATGAATCTGTCCCACAAACGCTGATTTCCCTTGGTCGGCTCCCTCCACTGCTGGCTCCTTTCCCGACCTCCGGTACCCAGAGGAACTACAGACGTGGATGGTGCATCCACTAGGATCTCTTGCAAGTCTGATGCTGCTGGCGTCGGTGAGTACATAGGTTCAGCTGCCGAAGCAAAGGCATACGGTCCGGGTGCGGCTGCGGTGGCAGTAGTAGACGTCCAGGGTGTGCTCCTCACGGCGAAGCGCCTCATCGGTCGTATAGGTGGCAGGACACGCTTCCGGGGAGTGGTACGGAAAGGGAAGGTACGGACAGGGCGGAAACCAGAAGCGGAACCAGAACTGGGATCGAAAGACATCCTGCATAAGACATGGAAGGTGAGGTCACAACAAGAGACAATAAATGTATAATTGGTGTTTTGAAGATACCTTTCGCAAAGTAACATCTTTAAATTTTCGCAAACACTTTGAAAATTTTGAAAACAGGGTTTTGGGAAAACAACGAAAGCTGATCCCCCATGACGGCACTAGGGGTCCTTAACCCAGGCTCTGATACCAAATTGTAACACCCGTCTCCCGGCGAACCGGAGACGCGGCGTTAGGGCACCCGCTAAACCGGAACGGTCCAACCGGGCTGCCTTCTCAACATGGTCCCAGGAACCTGCGTGCTTTCTTCGGTTCAAATCCACCAATAGCATCGATCGATCGTCAATCCTGCATCCAGACCTGCGAGGGGAAAAGGCACGGGAAAGGAAAAGAGAGGACTGAGTAATTGTTTCAAACACAATTACCCAGTGAGGGCGGATTAAGGAATCCACGATCCCAGCTTACGCCATACGATAACGGAAACAGTTCCTAGCTAATAACACCTTGCAAACACACCTGAGGGCTCACACAATCAACCTACACAACTATCGCTCACATAGAATCACCACCACACCGGCGCGCAGGCCACACCTCACATCACTCCTTTGGGAAGGCGCGTCACACCTCCCCCGACAACCTTCAGAACACGTGCCTTTCCCTCTTCGGTCTCAGACACGTGTCCTGGCACAGAAGCCTGGCACATGCGCCTTGCACAATAACCTAAACAAGCGAGCCTTCAAGCACAAGCAACGTTTTCGGTTTAGGCGATAACCTAGCATTCTACATTGCAAAATCAATCACGCGTTCGCTAACCTAAGCTACCTAGGAAAGACGCTATTAACAGGGGACTATCTCCCGGAATCGAAATGAAGAAAGAAGGGTTCACGTTCGGTCTTTACCTTGGCCAAAGAAGGGCTAAAGCGTAATTTATGAGTTCCAAATTCCCCAATGTACTTCATAACTGAAAAGAAGACGGAAAAACAATCAATTTAGGCTTTTGTTTCGCTTGAATCGGTTTAGGTATGAGCAAGTTATGGCCACTTGAAGTTTGGTTGACTAAAAGTCAACGGTCGGGTCAAAGTCAACCGGTCAAGCCGGTAAACCCAGACTAAACCAGGCCCAATCCATAACCAGCCCAATTACCCTAACCCATCCTAACCAAACTAAACCGGAAATCAATTGCAATTGGACCAAACCAAAATCAAAATTAGAAATTGAATTAAACCGACCAGTCAACCTAAACTGAACCGGTCAACGTACAAACCGGTCAACGCTACCCGGTCAACCCAACCGGTCAACCCGAGTTGACTCGGTCACCGGCGAGTCAACTCGGCGGCGGGCGGCGGTGCTCTGGCAACGACGGCGGCTCTGGCGGTGCTCCGCCGACGGTAGCGGCGGCGCGTGGCTACTCCAGCGGCGGCGCTTTGGCTCCGGCAACGGCGGCGCGTGGCTACTCCGGCGGCGGCGCTTTGGCTCCGGCAACGGCGGGTGGGGCTCCGGCGCGTGAGGGCGCGTGCGGTGGCGGACGTCGGTTCGGCTGGCGGCTCTGGCTTTGTCTCGACACGACGGGTACGGTGGTGGTCTCGGTTTTACGGGGTTTAAAACGGTTTGGAAGTTATGAAGGAAAATCAATTCAGGTTTTTAGAAGAAAGCTAGATCTAGGGTTTCTCGGGTGTTACCTAAAGGAGGAGAGAGAGGAGGTCGCCGATAAAGGCTTCGGGAAGGCACGATCGACGCAGGAACACGACAGGGCTTCGCCGAGAAGTTTTTAGGATGAGAAATAAGAGAGAAGGTGATGCGGTCATCAGAACCAGACCAGACCAGGCGCTGACTAACTCAATCGCTGACTCAACCACTACGTCAAGCAGCACAAAGAAACAAAGAGAAGTCAAGGCCACAATGATTTCTGATCCAAAGCAAGGCATAGGATTAATTATACATCCAACAATCAATCCTAAGAAGACATATGACCCAGGAGGAATCATAACACATGGAGAAGAGATTATGGAGCCGAGAAGATCCAACAAGGCGTATGAGCTTATCTTAGCTCAAGTGGAGACCAAGGTCAAGACATCTTGCTCAGATCATCATCAGCATGCCACTAAGAAGAGTCATCCCCAAAAGATGACACAAGAAGAAGATACCGAAAAGGAGCTAACCATATGTAGCATCACAGCTAGCTCAGTAAGTAGCATCGGCACTAGCTCAGCAGACTTGCCATATATGGAAGCATTCACATTTGGAAGGTCAATTCAGCACCAAACGTTTGCCTATCAAAACTACAGTGTATTGAGCTCCTTTCCATCAAGTCTAGACGTCCCCAGCTGCACAAGACCACACAAGATTCTCCATAACTTCAACAAGTCATACTTACCATTTTTGGAGAAGAAAGAGATCAAACACCAACGGCTCCTTTCCATACATGCAAGCTGCGAATTGTTTGTCAATCAAGCTGTCCCAAGGATCCTCACTTATCCCTTAAAGCCATCCAGATACAAGAAACCATCAAGAGCTTGGATCCTTACCATATTCAGCCTAACGGCTAGTTTCTCATTAAGTTTCGATTTCCTTCTTTATTTTTGGTCATATGACCGTTGTGTATAGCTTATATAAGCTTAGCATAGTCCATTGTATTATTCACCTTTCAACCTTCAATCAAAGTATTATTCAGTTTCTTCAAAGAGTGTTCTTTGTTAAGATCTTTTGTCTTAGGATTCTTTTGAGTGATTCAATTGTCTCCGAAGATTATTGGATTAGGATTGCTTGTGTGACTCAAGCAGAACTAGTTCACCACCGATTGAGAGAGTCAATCAACACCCACCGGTTGAGAGAGTCAATCATCTTCCATCTATTCCACCCATCTCGGTCAAGTAAGAGAGCTTTTAAGCCAGTGCTTGTCCTCCATCAATCCATCGCTCAAGCTTCCGCCTTGGGGCTACATCATCTGGTATCAGAGCCGAAAGGTTCCTACATCAGGTGTATCCTATCCTTTACCTTTTGGTTATTGCATCTAGTTTTTATTTTCATTTCATCTTAAATCAAAAACCCAAAAAAAAAAAAAAAATTGTTTGTTTCATCATATTGCTTAGTTTTTATTCTCTGATTTTGTTTGCATCCTTAAAGAAAAAGCTATAAAAATTGTTTTCATTTTCATCTATTTCATTCTTTGTTTTGTTTTGCATTAAAAAAAAAAAAAAAAAATTGTTTTCATTCTGTTTTGTTTTACATCTTCAAATTTAAAAAAAGAAAAAAAAGTGTCAAAGTTTTTCATAGTGTTTTTATTTGTTTCCAAAAGTTTAAAAAAAAAAAAGGAAAGTTTTCATTGTTTGATTTTGATTTCTATAAACCCAAAAACTCAAAAAAAAAGTATTGTTTCCATTTCTGTTTCAAATTGTGTGGACTTTGTAAGAAAAGGAAAGGTTGAATAGGCCAAATTTCCATTCCTTTACAGTTTGAAATTTGAACTATTCCTTTGTAAGATCCCATTGATACTCTCTTGTTTAATTTTGTTTCAGGAAAAGAAGCATGGAAGATGCTGATCAAACTTGTATGGCTCAACTCCTTGAGGTTATTCAAACTATAGGAGAACGCATCACAAAGCTGGAACATTCTCAGCCTACCCAACAACAAGAAGAGAATGGACTGGGGAATGCACCAGGAGCTACTTATGTGGAGCCTAAACCACCAGACCAACCTTGGAGAACAAGAACGACAAAGTCACATCCACCAAGGGCTTCCCAACGAAAATCAGGGAGTGACTCAAGCCGTGCAACATTCCATGCCACCTACAAGTCAAAAGTCAGGTTAATTTGGGATGATGGATATTATTATTATGGACATGAATTCTTTGTATATCCAGGAGGTAAAGCAAGCTACATAGATTGGGAAAGCAACATGGAAGAGTACTTTAGCTACTATTGTGTTCCTAATGAAGAGCGACTCCATATAGCACTTGGACAACTCACCAAAGAGGCTCTAAGATGGTGGAGCAAGGAAGAGTATGAGAGATGGTACTACAAGGAGCCAAAGATCAGAACATGGGATGACTTAAAGTTGAGCATGTGGGAGAAGTATTGTTCACCGAACAAAACTACTTATCCACCGAAGAGATCATCAACTCCTAAACTTGTGCAAGATGCCAATAGCTCTCAAACAAAGTATCAAGGTAAGTTCTCTGTCTCTAAGAATACATTAGAACTAATGTGTTGTAAGTGTAAGAGCAGGGATCATGTTGCCAAGGACTGTCCAAGAAAGAGGACTACAACATCAAATGGTGAAAAGCTAGTACCACAAGAGGCCAAAGGAGGAGAAAAGCAACCAGCAGCCTCTAAACCATTTAATGAGTTTCCCACCTTCAGATTTGCACCAGTAGAACACACTCACGAAATCCTGAAGGAGAAGCAAGAGCAGAAGCAGAGCCACAAAGCTTCACCCAATGCAACCGGATCCAGCTTTGATGCCTCACTCAAGCTCCTAGACATGCCAACACAAGGTAAGTATTCTAACCTTGTAAATTCCAAAGAGCCAACCTGTTATAGGTGCCATAAAAGAGGGCATTTTGCTGCAAATTGTCCATCTAAGAAGTTGTTCAAAGATATAACATCAGAGTTGAAATTGGAAGTAACTAACACAAATGATATTTTTGTGCAATCTGATATTTTAATTTCCAATTCAAGACTCATGCACTTGTCTTTGCCAAAGAGTTTTGATGCAGGAATAAGACAAGGAGAATGGCATATAAGCAAAGGTGAAGAAAATCAATTCTTACACCTTACTTGTTCAAAGGAGGCCGAGAAAGAGGAAACCAAGCAAGACAACAACAGAAGAGTGCAAGCAAACAAGGTGAATTCTGAACTTAAAGTGAATAAACTTGTTTGTCAAACCACTGTTATGATGCACTTGTCTCTGGACCAAAAGGTTCATGAAAGTTTAGGTGTTAAAGAAGAAGTGGAGAAATACCAATGTCATGATCCACAAGCTAGTGAAGGACAAGAGTACATTCAAGGTACCATCATGACTGATGCACCAAGACAAGACAAGGTAAGTCAATATCTTACTCAAATTTTTCATACTGATTCCAAGGATATGATAATGCATTTGTCTTGTCCAAAAGAACTTGAGAAAGGTATAGGTCATGGAGTCAAGTTTCGGACAGAACCATCAATACAAAGGAATCAAGATGAAGAAGATCATGGAGATTCAACCAATGATGAACTAGAGCATAAAACTTTTAGTAGTACATGCACCAGGAGAGATGCGACTCTGAACCAGCTTGTCACATCCATAATGGTAAGCTCAAACCTTGTGCAACCTGTCTTTAAAGTCTCAAACTCAGATATAATACACTTGCTCTTTTCCTTAAGAGTTGACTTAGGTACAGGTCTGATAAAGATCAAGAAGCCAAGGGCAGAAGGAGTCTTGAAAGAGATACCAAAACTGATCCATCTTTCCACACGTAAGCCACAAGCAAATGAAAGGCTTGATGTATATCATGCTTCAACCAAACATGAGGTTATTTCTGAACTTGGAATGAATATTTTTGAGTATCAATCCACTGGTATAACGCACTTGTTTCTTGAGTCAAGTGTTGAGACAGGGATTAGACCCAAAGATAAGGCCAAATGGGAGATCAAGGAAAATCCACCGGACCAAACATCACTTGGCTCTACCATCATGCCCACTGAAGAAAGTCACCACCATCAGGTTGTTAGCCAGGTAAGTCTATCTATAATCCACCTCATTTCTAATGACCCAACAACTCCGTTGAATGACTTGTTAAACTTCCCAGAAGTTACTACAACTACAGATAGTGAAATAGCTTCAAGTTTATCTCTTCATAAGAAGCCCATAATGCACTTGTCTCTTTGCCAAAGTGTTGAGAATATTTCAGGTCTTAAGGAGAGCAGGAGCAAGATCAGCAAAGGAAACATCACACCAGCTCAAAGAAGAGGAGCATTGCTATCCTATTTGCTCAAAGAAGAGCCACCGGATGCTCCACAACTCAACCGGAATCAAAATGATTCCCAAGGTAATCTTCTAAACCCTCATTCACTTCACTGGACTAACTTGACTTATCTATGTGCAGGTTATCAAGTTTTGAGGTCAAAACTTCTTGAAGAGGGAGGGTATGATGCGGTCATCAGAACCAGACCAGACCAGGCGCTGACTAACTCAATCGCTGACTCAACCACTACGTCAAGCAGCACAAAGAAACAAAGAGAAGTCAAGGCCACAATGATTTCTGATCCAAAGCAAGGCATAGGATTAATTATACATCCAACAATCAATCCTAAGAAGACATATGACCCAGGAGGAATCATAACACATGGAGAAGAGATTATGGAGCCGAGAAGATCCAACAAGGCGTATGAGCTTATCTTAGCTCAAGTGGAGACCAAGGTCAAGACATCTTGCTCAGATCATCATCAGCATGCCACTAAGAAGAGTCATCCCCAAAAGATGACACAAGAAGAAGATACCGAAAAGGAGCTAACCATATGTAGCATCACAGCTAGCTCAGTAAGTAGCATCGGCACTAGCTCAGCAGACTTGCCATATATGGAAGCATTCACATTTGGAAGGTCAATTCAGCACCAAACGTTTGCCTATCAAAACTACAGTGTATTGAGCTCCTTTCCATCAAGTCTAGACGTCCCCAGCTGCACAAGACCACACAAGATTCTCCATAACTTCAACAAGTCATACTTACCATTTTTGGAGAAGAAAGAGATCAAACACCAACGGCTCCTTTCCATACATGCAAGCTGCGAATTGTTTGTCAATCAAGCTGTCCCAAGGATCCTCACTTATCCCTTAAAGCCATCCAGATACAAGAAACCATCAAGAGCTTGGATCCTTACCATATTCAGCCTAACGGCTAGTTTCTCATTAAGTTTCGATTTCCTTCTTTATTTTTGGTCATATGACCGTTGTGTATAGCTTATATAAGCTTAGCATAGTCCATTGTATTATTCACCTTTCAACCTTCAATCAAAGTATTATTCAGTTTCTTCAAAGAGTGTTCTTTGTTAAGATCTTTTGTCTTAGGATTCTTTTGAGTGATTCAATTGTCTCCGAAGATTATTGGATTAGGATTGCTTGTGTGACTCAAGCAGAACTAGTTCACCACCGATTGAGAGAGTCAATCAACACCCACCGGTTGAGAGAGTCAATCATCTTCCATCTATTCCACCCATCTCGGTCAAGTAAGAGAGCTTTTAAGCCAGTGCTTGTCCTCCATCAATCCATCGCTCAAGCTTCCGCCTTGGGGCTACATCAGAAGGGGGAAAGCCCTAGTTTAAATAAAAAACTGGGCTTTGGGCTTTTCCTCCCTATTTAATTTAAAAACAAAAAACAAATTGGGATGGTAACGGGCAGTTACAAAACTGCTTCTCCAGTAAAAAGATTCAAGTAAGACCTTCGTTTATACCGCAACTATAATAGATATATATATATATATATAATAGAGATTAATTTTTTGTTTTTGGATAACCCATGGTATCTGGATCCCAGCATGGTGGGTCCCGACTAGCGTGTTGTGTCCACCTTAGGTGACGGCCGCACGTGCTTTTCCTGAGAGTCGTTGATGCCCTCAATTTAATCTTCAGGTGACCAGGAGGATTCGAACCTAAATGGTGAGAGATTACTAATACTCCATTTACCACTAGGATACGAACTTTTGATTTAAGAAAAAAGAGCTTAATACCCTAAGAAAGAAACAAATCCAAAAAACGGTTCTTCGAGTCATGGCCTCTCTGAAATCATGAGAAAATATGTTATCGAGGAGGAACGATTTCCAGATAATCATGGTCAAGAAAAATTACAAAATCTAACTCAAGTAGTCTTACAAAAAAAATACAAAAACTTTTACAAGAGATTCCACTTCTAATAATTGTAATGACTTAATTCAACATTGAAATGGAAGGAAATCTGAAAAACCAGGAAGCGTTGATAATTACTTTGGAAGGTTCAGAGACGGAAGCATTTCTGGTAGATTGCTCGACTCCGGTACGCAAGAAATCGAAGCAATCAAATTGATCACAAAATCCAGTATGTGGATACCTTGACAGAGCCCTTTGAGAGCAGAAGAATTGAAAGCTGACCCAACAGATTGGAGAAAAGGAAAGCTGACCCAACAGATTGGAGAAAAGGAAAGCTGACCCGGATCTCGGAACCTCCGTCTCCTGCCTCAACGATTCAACTCCTCCTGAAGCAGTGACCTCCAGGATCTCATGCACTGCGACCCTTGTGTGGCCACTGATTTTAGGTTTAGACACTGCAACAAAGATTATCACTACAAAAAAAATCCTCATTCATAGCAGATTACTATAGCTCGTTTTACTGAACTGCTATTGTAGATGTTTTAGAAATTTCCAAATTCTATAATAGCATTAGATAAATGCTATAACAGAGTTTTCATAAGCGGGAAGCTAATTTTAACTGAACCGCCAACACTTAGTGAAAATTTAGGGTCGTGGACAAACCATTCATTTTTTTCCCTCTTTTATTTCATTTTTCCTCTTTCTCAAATACCCTAAGACAAAACAAAATCCTAGTCTTTTGGATCTCTAGGATCTGAGGAATTGCTTCCTCCAGCAACCAATATCTCCGTCGTATTTTTTTTACTCTCTTCGTCTTCCTCTCACTCTCTTCCTCTTCATTTCTACACCAATCTTCCGTCACCTTCCTCCTCCTCCGCTTCTATCGCTTTCGGTAAGACTACGATCGGTCCAGATTCTCTCGTTGAGATCTATGCTTTTGCTCAGACGCAGGCGATATCGAAAGCTCGTGTTACACCGACGTTAACGTGATATGAAACAAGGATTATTGGGATTACGAGTCGCTCAATGTTCAGTGGGTGTAAGATTTATAAAACCCTAGAAACTTTCTAGCTTTACTGGTTTTGTGTTCAATTTGAGATCAGCTGAATTGGTAGTAAAGATTAAATAGCTCTCTCTAGTGTTTATAGTGATTGTGATTTCAGTTTGCTCTGGATTTACTTCAAGCTTATCTAATGAAAATGGTTGCAGTTAATGCAGAAACCGAGTTCTTCTTATAACTGATATGATTAAATCTCACGAGTTTGGTTCTATAAGATAATGAATTTGGTTCTATATGGTAAATCAATCGTGCTATAGTTAAAGTTTTTGAGCTTGTTCTTTGCTATCTCAGGGAGCAAGATGATTATGAGGTAGTAAGGAAGGTCGGGCGTGGAAAATATAGTGAAGTTTTCGAGGGCGTAAATGTGAACAGCAAGGGAAGTGCATCATCAAGATCCTCAAACCTGTTAAGAAAAAGAAGGTGACTGTCTTCTCCACGAGCTTTTGAGATTTGATTAGTCTTGGACGATAACTATCGTCTCCTTTTGCAGATAAGAAGAGAGATTGATATACTTCAGAACCTATGCGGTGGACCAAATATTGTCAAGCTGTTTGATGTTGTTAGAGATCAACATTCAAATACTCCAAGCTTGATATTTGAGTATGTTAACAGCACAGACTTTAAATTTTTGTATCCTACGTTGACTGATTACGATATTCGTTACTACATCTATGAGCTTTTGAAGGTAAGCTTCTGTATTGGTTGGACTATCTATATTCCATTTGACTTTATTATACCCTCATTTCGTTCGACTACTTGTTTCAGGCACTGGATTATTGTCATTCACAAGGAATTATGCACAGAGACGTCAAGCCTCACAATGTTATGATTGACCATGAACTGCGTAAGCTTCGCCTGATAGATTGGGAGCACTGGATTATTTGTTTTCTGATTCTTCTTGTTCATCAACTTTTACTTTTTATTCATAACTGGATGCTGTTAACTTATTTATTTTGTACACAGAGTTGTTTCGGTTAGCTTGTGTTTTGGTGGGGAATGTTTCATCTCCGGTTCTCTTGATCGTACTGTTTTGCTTTGGATCAGAGGGTGGAGAAATGCCAGGTAGATTACCATTGTTTTTGACCCATAGGTGAAGATGCAAGTATTATGTCATTGACCTATCAGTATGTAATGGTCATTTGGTTTAACCGTAGGGTCTTTACGAGTCCAAGGAAGGCCTGCTGCAGCATATTGATCAAGGGTTAGTTTTTGCAATTGCCTTTGGTGGCTACATAAGAATGTTTGATGCGCGTATGTACGACAAGGTTTGTTATTAATCATTAGTTACCGATGGTCCTGCTGCTTCTTCTGCAGCTTTATGTCCCACTGTATTCATTTAATCTTATTTAACATTGAACATAATATATCCTACTCTCTTATTTGGAAAACTTTGCTTGGATAGGGTCCTTTTGAAATATTTTCCGTTGGTGGTGATCCTTCTGAGGCAAACGTTGTGAAATTTAGTAATGATGGAAGGCTCATGCTGCTTACAACCATGGATGGTCATATTCATGTGCTTGACTCGTTTCGTGGAACACTCGTATGCGTTCATCATTCTTTGCTCGTATCTTCTCGTCAGTGTCAGAAGCAAACATGTCCGACTTGTGTCTTTGGTTAGCCGAGAAGGTAACGAGTTTTTATCAACTTGCTGTTACTTAATAACGTTCCTGCTATAGGCAAATCATAAAACGAGATGAATGAAGCTGTAAGGATGGAGAACAGAGGAAGACTTAGTGGAAGGTAACAACAGCGTAAGAGCTAGATTCACACCTTAGAGTTAGCTAGATAGGATCCTTGGGTGAGCTCATTAGCTTTTTTTGGTGTTTTTTTGTATAATGTTAATTTTATTTTGTTGCATTTTAGTATATGTAACTATGTAAGAATTTTTTGATTAATGTAATATTATTATTATCTATGTTGATTATTTATGAGATATAAAAATTATGTAAATTAAATTATAAATATTTTGCAAAAAAAAAATCAAATAAAAATTATATATATATATATATATATATATATATTTTAATTAATTATATTTATATAGCGATAACAATATGCTACAACATTAAATAAAATAGCACTAAACATGTGTTATATTAAAAAACTGCTATAATAGAACGAAGGTATGATAGCATGTCAAAAACGCTATCGTATGGGTGACACCTACCATAGCTGCGGATGACATAGCATTTGTGAAAACGCTATGTACGACATACGATAGCATAATTTTCGCGCTGATAATGTACATATTTGTTGTAGTGTATTCAAGAAATAAAGAGAAAGATAGATGAATTGGGGAAGAGAAGAAGCTTACAATAGGCTTGAAGCTTTATACGAATTTGATTTGTTAATTAATTACCTTTTGAAACGAATGAGAAAAAAAGGAAAAGAGAAAACCAGAGGAGAAGATTTAATCCATTAGATCTAATATATCATGATAAAGGAAAAATAAATATTTGTCTATGTTTTTTGGTCAACCGAGATAGATTTCTTGGGCCAAAGGCCTAAAGTACAAGCGGGCCAAAACCGATTCAGAGAACAATACGACAATAACACGGTTTTACAACAAGATAAGACTGAAGAGAAGAAGACCACGTGTCCTCTCCAGATAAACAAGCACACACGTGTCGTTCGTCGGAAGAACCGCCATGCAAAAACGGGCAGCCGTGGAGGAAAACAGAGCCACGCCTCGCCGGACCACTTCACTGCAACCGATACGGACCACTCACCGATCGAAGCTTCCCGAAGCCGCCGCCTAAAATCATCTGCATAGAAACAAGAACAGTTACTACAACTCGCCGGAATCTGCCAAGGCCGAGGAGACGCCGTCGCCGACTGGGCTCAGAAACCCATCAGAATTCACCGTATGCTTTTCCTCAAAAGCGGTGACACGATGACGATATTATTCCTGACTAATTGGAAGATTGAAGGCTAAGAGGAGAAAGAACAGAGATCGACGGCGAGAGAAGGAAAAGGAAGCAAGATCGAACTCGCGTAGGCGAGAAAAGCCGGAAAGAAACCAGCGGAATCCGATGATTCGGAAGAAGATGGGCCAGCCATAGAAAACTATTTCGGGAATTATTAGATTGAAAACCAACACGAGCTTGTAAAGATACAAGCAATCGAAACAAGACAAACAAAAGCGGAGAATATGAACACCAAAACAAAAAGAAAACAACAAGAGTCGCGAATTGATTCCCGACGTTGTCCTTCTGAAAGATAAGGATTTGATAAGAATGAGAAACGGGGAAGATCAATTGAGAGAGAAATCTATCTCTAGACAAGAGAGAGAGCGACTTAGAAAAACACACAAATATTTGTCTATGTGGTTTAGCCAATTTAAAAACTTTCGTTTTTTTTTTATCGAAAGATTTTATTTTTTTGTCAAACGTTTTCAAGTTTACATTTTTAAAGTAAACAAAACTCAAATAAAGATGTTACAATCACTTATTTTAGAGTAGTAAACATGATTTGTCATTTAAATGAATAAAACTTAAAAACATGTAAAATAAAAACTTTTCAAAACAATCACAACATATTCATAGATATCACTTATACAAGTTACGAAAATGATTTCATTTAGAATAGAACATTGCAAATTAAATATTTTGTTGGTGTTATCATGTATATTTATATATTTTAATGGTTTAAGTATTAGTTTATGTATATATAATCAATATTTAAAAGTGCAGAGTTTTAGTTATAAATATATATATATGATAGTTAAATTATACCCTAAATGTAAACTCTATACCCTATTTATACCCTAAAATTTTCAATCCTAATTGAATCAATGGTCATATACAAATCGAAGTTCACAAAACTATATAGATAATGAAACCATAATGCCTTCAAATTTATTCCCTAATACCAAACGATTGAGATTAACCAAATCGTAAATATGATAAACTGTCATTAGGGATTAAAAATTGAGTAACAGATCCCCGATCATTGAATTTTAATTGACATATGATACATTAAAGATAAATGATTAGACTCTTTTGCTTCGTCACTCATTAAAAATCGTTTTTGTTTGATATATCAGTCTTAAGATTTTTATTTTTATTTTTCGAGCTCGTAAACTGTAAGTATATAAAACTATGCTTATGCGGAGTTATGATCTTTACCCAGACTTGGTCAGGCAGCTGTTTCTGACCTGCAGAGTGTACTACGCTGATCCGTTGCGCAAGAGAGCTAATGAGGTAGTCTTTACCTTCATGTGAATGGGTATCAGGTACCGCATTCTGATTCTCGACCTCTGCAATATCTATGGGTTCAGTTTGGAGTCTATTCGCTGCAATATCATTTCTGAGTGGGATGACTCGAGCGCTCAGTTCTTATGGTGTCATTTTGGGACCGACTGATACAACTCGCGGACCTCCACACAGATACAGATGCGACATCCGGTCCTGGGGTATGTCGTACGCCTTTTGAGCCACACACTGTTGTGCAAGTATGAGGTGAACAAGATAAGGAAGCAGGAGATGATGTTGCTTTACACTGGCGTGAGTCCCTTATTCGAGGACACTATTTTGATGGATCCTGCGCCTGGGCTTAATATGGGACCAGTCTTCGCTGATCATCTCTGCATCTTGAACAAGAAGGCCTTTTCAGGCAAGAAGGTTGAGACTGTGGGAAGTCTGCTTACTCTGATCTTCCAGCACTTCAGGATTCCTACTGTTGGAAGAGAGTGCGTGACTAAGAGATTATGGATGGATGATACTCACTTACGGAGTACGACTTGGATGAAGAAAGAAACCTATGGGTTTTTCATGATACAGATTCTAGAGAGTGGTGTGTGCAGCTTCCTTCACCGGAGCTCACGAAGGTCGATGCGTTGCTAGCTTTGGCTTTTGAGCCTGACAGGAACATTCTGCGAAGGGTCCCTACAGTTGCTAACCCTCTCGGGCCCTCCACTTCCTCTGCACCTTGACCATATTCTGCGCCTGGATCCTCTTCCTTTGCTGCTGTTGAGTTCGTTCCTATCCCATATCCAGATCCTCCTATGGATCCATGAGAGATGTCTAGAGGATATTTTCGAAGGATGGTGAAAGACAGATTGAAGGGTCTTTGGGATTTCATGAACAGTTGTTCATGCAGACGTTAGCCAAGAGTCCATGTACCTACACCTGCACAAAGGCGCAAATGATCTCCCATTCCAGAGACCAGTGACTAGATCCTTATGCTGGCACTGATGATGTGTCTGATTCCGAGTCTGCTGAGATTTTATTCTGGTTCCCTATTTCCATGACTTTGGTTTTGTACTTTTTCACTCTTTCTTTTTATTTTCTCTTAAGTCATTTTTATGTTTTATTGAGTCTATGTCAGTGCTTATACTCTCAGATTGATGTACTTTGCTTCTATGACTATATGTTGCTTTGATTTTTGCGTTGTATTTTCTTAGCTTACAGGTTGATTTTTTTTTATTTATCATGGAACATATGCTGTCTGCCAAAATGTTCAGAACAAACACGCGGTGCGTCAATCAACATGGTCATGTGTGTCGATCGATTCACCCTTACACGGCTTGCGTCGATCATTGCGGTCATGTGCAGCGATCGACGAAGTTTCGAGAGAGGTAAAAAATCGATAGAACACAATACATTCAAACTATTATTCTTCTTTTACCAATCCTAAGCTTGATGCCACTAGGGAAAGTGTGTTTCAAGTTTGGAGGAGGTGGTACTAACATAATCTTTTTCTTTTCTTAGAGTCAGTTGTGTCTGTTTTTATTGAGTCAAAACAGTTTAGTAAGAAACAATGACTTTTTGAGGAGATCACTACACTTGCAGGAACTTAAGTGACCATTGGAATGAGCTTGCAGATGATCTATGACTATTAGAAAACCAAACACACACCAGCCTATTGAGGACACACACATCACTTCAGGTATTCAGAGAATCCATTACTGACTTCACCTTTAATTTGACATAATTTTCTCACCTAGGGGCTTGGTATACTTTGAGCCAGATTCCTCATGTGCATTCATGGAATGTGTCGAAAGTACACCCCAATGCGGGAAGAGCACTGATAAAAAAAATATGATACCCAATGGGGAAAAATCAGTTGCTAAGGAAGGAAAATGAGAAGAAAGGAACCAGAAATGATAGTATGGTGGTCAAGTGCTAACAGAGTAAGAATCCATGTGTTCTTTGATCGATACTCCCTAAGTGAGACCGCCCTTATTAGATTACAGAAGTCAGTATGGTGAATTTGAATGCTCTAAATGTGATTGTGGAGTTTACTTAGGACATTTGCTAAGTGTGGGGGAAGTATATGTTGGTCTTGAAGTCTGCAGGTACATTTTTCATGTGGCTTACTAAGGGGAATCTGAGTGTGGTACTTAGAAGATAAACGAGTTTCTGAAGTTTTCAAACTTCTTCACCACATCTTAGTTTTCTGTTTTGCTTGAGGGAAAGTAAATGCTAAGTGTGGGGGAGCTGATATATCATGGTTTTTATCTGTTTTAAGCAATGATATAAGTATATATTAGAGTTTTTGTAGTGTCTTTCGAGTCTTTTCAGGTGTTTATTAGGTCTACACACGTTTGGAGGATTTTGGAAGATATTGGAGGATTTTGGGCAAGATTTGGAGCTAAAGCCTTGATGAGCATAAATCACTATGTGGAGTCGACCTGAGCATCGACCGATGTACTCTTGCATCGATCGACACAGCTCCCAGAATCACAATTTCCAGCGCATTAATGAAGATTTATTGAATTGTAGTTTTGACCCAGAAGTTTCCAGTATTTATAAAAGAGACCCAAGACGTGTTATACAACTTTATATTAGGGTTTTGGTGTTTTGTTTTGTCAGACACATTCATACTTTTAGCTAGAGAGAGTTCTTGAGAGTTTGGGGGCTGATCTGTTCTTATACTGCTTTTTGGAGAAGATTCTGAACCCCTTTACATTATCTAGTCTTCTTTTAATGCAATTTATTCATATTATGATTTCTGTTTCATTAATCATGTCTGAGTAGATTCAATGTTAGGTTTAGGGATTCTCATAGGGTTTTCATGACTTGTTAGACTAAATCAATCAGTTAAGGATTCATAACTTGTTAAGTTCTTCAACCTGAATTGCACTTAACACTAGTTTCTAACCTGATCAGTTGGAATCTTGATCTAGGGTTTATAGATTGACATGAAAGTGTAATTTAGAATCTGATCTATTTAGGTTGAGCAATTTAATTATCTGCAAAGAAATTTGGTTTAATTGAATTTTGAACTAATCGAACCTGCACCTAATGCTAGTTTAATCTGTTAGGAATTGCAAAGAAATTTGGATTTCTAGGGTTTAGACTTAGTGAATTCTCGCAACGAAAGTTGGTTAGTTCTATATATGTGTTTGAGTTCTAGAACGATACTTAATTCGATCCTGACTGATATTTGATCGGCATGGCATGGTTTCCTGAGAACTCCCTTGACCTAGTGCTTTTAATATCTGAAAACAAACAGATTTGCCTACTGATTTATTTCCTGCTTTTAGTTCATTACTCTTGATTTACATCGCCTAGCTTAACTCAATATTCTATAATCTATCGCAAGATTTCTTGAGTCTCTGTGTTTCGACCCCTACATACTACATTTGCATGTGCACTTGCAGTATAACTTAGAGAATTAAATTCTGAGCATATCAGTACTCGAAAGAGGAGAGATTTTGAACCCTTGTTTTTCTATCTCTTTTATGTTATTTGGTTTTCTATTCATCATGTCTTGTGTTTCATCTGTCATGTCTGAATGTTCTCCAGTTGGGTTTAGGGATTCTCATTAGCGATTTCATGGAATATTAGGTTAATTAATCTATAGGGGATTCATACTTTCTAGTTCTTCATCTTGGGTTGATCTTAATGCTTAATCTGAATTAGCTACCCAGATTATTGATGCTAGATTGATTTTCGCAACCACAGTTGGTCAATTAGCTAAAAGAACCTAGATGAGCAATTTGTCGGTTCGCAAAGAAATTTGGCTTAGGGAAATTGTGAACAAAAGAACCTGAGATTAATGTATGTTTAGGATCTCTTGAATTCGCAACGAAAGTTGGTTTGCTAGGTTGCTGGACATAGTTAAGATTCACGACAAAAGTTGGTCTATTATAGTTCTGTAATTCTAGTTCTAGAACCGTTCTAAATTTGATCCCGATTGATTGAATTGCATGTATTCCTAATTTTCCGAGAACTTCCTTGACCTGACGTTTTGCCTGATTGATTTAAAAAAATCGTTTGATTTACTTTCCTGCTTGTTTACTGCTTAATCTATGTTTCTCTTAGCTTAATTCGACATTCTATAGTCTATCATAAGATTCTTAAGTCTCTGTGGACTCGACCCCTATATATACAGTCATGTCTGTGCACTTTCAGTGTAGCTCTAGAGATTAAACTTTGAGCATATCAGGTCCTCATCAGTTGTACAATCAATCATTAAGCGAGTGAGAAACCGCAGGGGGTTCTCTCTTATTTGGAACCAGAATTGAAGCACCTTTAACGCAATGTCTGATAGATTATGAGATAAATGATGGAGGGTAACCATCCATTTGAAAATGGCCATGGAGAAGGAAGGTAACTATCTGGTGTAAGATAAGTTCATTGTCTACGCCATTGGAAACATGAACAAAACTTTATTGGGACCAATTATGTGGCCAACCACTGTGTCATAAAATCCGCACAAAGGAGGCATTTGATTAACAAATGCACAAAGGTTTTCTTCTTCGGATTAAGAGGGGTCACTACAAAAATAATTGATTCAATCAAGCGGCTTCATACACAAGTCAACGGGAAGCATGATTGATTCATCATCTGGTATGTTCATCATCTTATTCATGTATTTTTCATTCATTTGTATGCATTTCTTTTTCATTCATTCTTATGCATTTCTTTAGGAATTCACCCATTTTCGAGTCTTAGTGTGTTTAGAATATATTTTCATATATGGGCTTGTTTTGGAGTATTTTATGTGATTTATATGTGTATAAGAGGAGCTTTAATGTTTGTAGATGAGCCCTTAACCACGAGAACAGTTTAGAGACAAGAGGAGTGGTTTAAAGAAGAATTTTTGAGCACTACAAGAAATCAGCGTTTTCAGGACTGCACTTTTAATCGCAGAATAGTTGTTAATCGGGACTTTACGACAAAAATACGACTAAATGTGGTAGTTGTAAATCAATAGTCGCTAAATCACATAGTCGTATTGTTAGTCGGCGAGTTACGACTATTTATACGACTAACATAGGTAATCGTAAAATAGACGTAGCGTTGTCGGGAGATATAGAGACATTTGTGCGACTGTGATACCGACATTTGTGCGACTATAGAGGGAGTTAAGATGCCGTCAGAGAAATTTTGTCATCAAATAGTCGTTAAAATAGGTGACGACCAGTCGATTAATATGTGACTGTATAGTATATTCAGAAAGTAGTCGTAAATATTAGCCAATATGTAATGACTGGGTAACAACCATTTTAACTACAATCCCGCGACTAATATGAAAATCCATATTCGATTATGGTAATGATCTCGCCACTATGTGGCGTCTGTTATGTGGCTGACAAGTATAGTCACGATTTAGTCATAGACTATGGCGACGTTTTGGCGACTCTTCAGTGACACTTTACGATTGTTTAATGACTAATCTAACGACTATGCAGTGACTACGTGGGACATCCATATACCATTAATTGACGACTGTTACGTTTGCGTGAAAATAAGAATTTGGTATTATTCTATTTGTCAAATTTACGATTTGGTAATTGGTGATACTTCAGTTTGAATAATACAAGAAATGTAAAAGACATTTGCTTCAAGAAAACATTGATAACTTTAATAGTTTTGTGTTGCATATATACACAAACGATTATCTACATATGAAAACTACAATATTAAGGAGTTTCGAATTCATACACCAAAAAGAAGTTCGGTTGGCAGAGCGACAAGTAACCTATGCAACATATGGAGTTAAGTTGTACCTGTTGAGGGACGACCGTCTGTGTTGGCTGCTGGCCTATGAGTCTGAAGGAAGTCAAGAAAATGTGGATCACTTTCCCGCATATACTTTTCTACCAAGGGAAGGCACTCTATCTTTTCCTTCTTCTCATTCGCAACTTGGACGTGATCTGCTTCACGGGCAGCTTGCTTATCGATTTTACGTTGAATTTCCTTTAATTGCTCATGCATGGCCACAAACCCTGCAGAGTCTCCCGGCTTCTTGCGCTTGCCCCTCAAAAGAGTCTCGTTGAGGCTTCCAACTCCATATGTATTTCCACGTCTATCCGTCTCAGTGGCTTGTTATAATTAATGGCAGTCCGCGAAACAAAATAAAATAAAGAACATGACATGACTTTATAAATGTGAATTGTGAAAAATATTACTTTACCTCAAGGAAGATGTGCTCATATTCATCTAGTGAGAGTTCCTGATGTCTCGAAGCAGCACCGTTCGAAACTTCTGAAGTCTCTTTATCGAGATCTAACAACTTCTCGTCTACGATCTTTTGGAAAGTTGCAGCGATTTTCTCTGCCTTCTGATCAACATTCGTACCGTCTGCCTTTGTATGTGTCCTGATGAATACCTCACCAATATTAACCTCTCTTTCATATTCCTCTTCCTGCAGTATTGTACCTCAAACAAGGATTATTAAAGAAATTTCTAGTTGCAATGTTGTAACCAACATAAACAACAAATATATAATAAAGGTTACTTGCCATTTCAATCCTGATTTCTAGGTACGACTTGGGGCTTAAGGAATTGACGTGACGACCGAGACCCCCACGGTCAGAAAAACAACAACTGGCATTGGTCTTACTTTTATCTTTTGCTTCTTCAGTTTCCCATTAATCGGTCATCGTTTTCTAGAGAGTCTCGACGATCCACTTAGGTCGCTCTTGTTTAGTCCTCACACTGCTAACCATGTCTTTTAACCATCGTTAACAGATCTCCTCGAAATACTGTTGAACTGTCCCTGTTATCAAGGGATCCCAATGGTGGGTATTCTAGATATATATAGAATAAGCATAGCATTAGTGAAAAAGCACATGCAAGGTATTGGAGAGAAAACTGTACATCGAACTGGAGGAAATATTTTCTGTTTATCACGAGGCACGCGTGACCAGCTTTATAGTATGGTTTATCGAATTTGTTTGTAATTTTATTTGTAATCTTCCTAACCAATTTCGATCCTCTGTCATGAGTAAACCTGAAATATGTACAACATTAACATCCTAACCATCATATCCTCGAACTCATCAAATCTTCATAACTCATAAGCAAACTAGAAATCAGATTCGTAAACAAACTAGACGGTTTAAAAACACACCACTGCGAAAGGCATCAGATCTTCATAACTCATAAGCATACCAAGTCGTGTTTGGCATCAGTGCGGGAGAGAGTACAGTGGTAAACGTTTCCCTGTCTGGCACCCGAAGCAGAACATTCAGATCCCGCGGTGTGTCCTCCTCGAGGTCCAGAAAAACCTGAAGAGATTTGTCAAGGAAGTTGTGAACTTCAGAAGATGGATGACTCTGAGCCTGAGATTGGTAAGCTGGCGAAGGTGGGGCATTCTCAACAGGATTCTGGTTGTTCTAGACTTCTTCTCACAACGGCGAAGCTTCGATTTCAGGTTGATTAGTAGTCGATTTCTGGAATAGTTGTCTTGGCGGTGGATAGTCTTGTAAATGGGAACTGACGGTGCCATTTGGGGGATAACTGTATTTTTTTCTGGACGTTGAGTGGTTTGAGTCGAAGGAACAACGGGATGCGGGGTGAAGGTGTATTTTTTGGCATATGATTCGGTGTTTTTTTTCTTCAGAAAACTGGGTTTGGACCCAACGGCTCACTGAGTGACATTTGGAGTGGTTAGTATCTTACGAGCCTCTCCTCTCTTTCCCTTTTGAGGAATCGTTTCACGGAGAGTTTCAGAGAAGAAATTGAGAGGGTCGATAGTGTATCTGCAAAAATTAGCAACGAAACTGAGAACCTCGAATAAGAGATGCCAGTTAGAGATTAGTCGGTAGGGAGGAGGATCAAGAGATTCAAAGGGGAGTTTGGTGAAGGGGAAGAACAAAATAAAATCAGGGTTTATGCTTGCGGTAAATGATGGTTTCTAGACACTTAGTCAAAATTTGTTGGGTTAAGGAGGGTAATTGGAAAATTTTGGGCTAAAAATTAAGTTTAGTTTCCCAGATTAATTACGCGAAATATTTTGAATTTTTTCTCACAAGTAGTCGGTTGTGATGCTTAGGTAAATAATGCATAAGTAAATTTAGATTTTATACGAAACGTTGTAAAATTTTATGTTTATTTATGCATTATTATTATATATATAATAATAAAATCTTTTATTAAGTAATATTGTAATAGCATTAATTAATAATTTTTGACAATATCCAGGATTATAAATGCATATGACCCTAAACCCTAAATACTGAACCATAAATTAAAAACCTTGGATACGCCCATTAAACCCTAAACCCTAAATACAAAACCTTAAACCCTTAACCATATACGAAAGATAAGAAGACAAAAAGAATATTAAATGTTCATTACAACCTTTGATATGCATATTCTTCCCATCTTACAAAAATAGATATGTGACTCGGTTTTATTATTGTATATAAATAGATGGCTAAGTTGAACTACTAGATAACATACATAGTTTAAGCCATTATCAAAATAGATAAAGCTCAAATACCTAAAAAAGTTAAAAACAAAAAAGGAAAAGGAAAAATACGTAGTTTTATCCATTAACACCATGATCATGATAACGAATGTTGTTAGTTTCGACTTAGTGATAAGGCATACCTAATTAATAAATCTTAGACAACCCAAAAGTTGCATTGTCCCCATAAATAAACTCTGATGGTTGCTTTCAACTCTTCATTACCAAATTCGAAAGGGATTACCTACCAACTCTTTCAAAATTTCTTCTTGATGTCATTGACGGTGAACAAGGTTTACTTTATTTTATAAGGGCGAAGACAATATGCAAGGCACTTCAAAGCGTCAGACAAAGTCAAGATTTTTACAAGTCGATCGATTTATACTACGGTTTTGTTAACTTAAATCTCTTTGATTGCCCACCTCATTATAAACAAGATTTCGTCGAGATGTGTTTACAATCGGGAAATTCTGCAGATCTTCTCCTACGAGGTATGTGTTGCTTTATCTACAACGACCGAATGGTTGAAGGAGAGGCAATGGTCAAAAGATCAGCAGATAGCCGATGGGAAACAGGGATATACGCGTACTCCATTCTCTTGCGTGTTTTTTATGGAGATGGAGTAGTGCTGAACAGTGGATATTTCATCGACCTTGAACTTGCCACTCGGATACGTATAAAGATAACAAGAAGGGATAGGCGTGTATGACCAAAAACGCCTTCAACTCTGTTCTTTGAGAAGGAAGCGAGTGTAGATATCAACAGACTTTTATAGTTGCATGTGTGCTCCGGTAACAACTTGGAAGGGTTGGTGGGACTTTGGTTTCAAGTTTTCAACCATGTGCGACATATGCTTTTGGACCGTAGGATCACTATTTTACTTCAGAATTGCAATAAATAATGAAGCGACATTTTGTATCATTACCTAGCGAATTAGATTCATCATGTACATATTTACTCCAGCTGAAGATGCACGCCAACAAATGCATACTAATTAATAAATAACAGTAACATAAATAGTATTTAAATTTATGGAAAACAAAGGGTTGGATCTGATAAATAAACATCGGTGGATGCCTTCAAAACAACACCTATCTTAAATACTCTACAATATTATTTGTTAAAATTCTCCTTTGCAATGTTTCCATATTTTTTAACCAAAATCGCCATTGGATTTCCTTCCTAGTGATATCCTTAAAAAATACTTTTTGCCGTCATTGACGATAGCGAAGGGATACGTTATTTGGCTCGGATGATAGAAACATGCACGACGCTGCATAATGTCGAAAAAACTGAAAATAGCTGGTGCCCACCTAGGGTTATTATTAAATTGGTCAACAAATGTTTGGAATCCGAAAATTCTTCTGCTCTTCTCCTCAGAGGTATGTGTCTTTTTGTATACTGCGACTGTTGGGTCGACCGATCGTTGACCTCCATCGACCGGATGGTTAAAGGAGAAGCTATGATCAAAAGATCGGTATATAGCCGATGGGAGACGGGAATATACGCTTACTCCATGTTACTGCAGGTGTTTTATGGCAATGGAGAAGTTTTGAACCGTGGGTACATCATCGAGCGCGAATTGCCAATTCGAGTATGTGTTAAGATAACTTTGAGACAAAGGTATGGAAGGTAATACAGACGGTGTAGACTGTTCTATGAGAAGCGAATATGATTAGATATCAAAGGGCTTTATAGATGTACATGTGCTCCGATAAAGACTTGGTTGGCTTGGTGGGACTATGGTTTTAAAGGTACAATCATGTGCGATACATGCTTCTGGACCCTTGAGTCACTATTCTTCTTCACAATCATGAGAGATAATTTCGGAATTTGGTCCTCTTATTTTCATGAAGATCATTATTAAAATATAGTTTGTTAAATGTAGTAGATTATCTAACGCTTGACTTTTCAAGTAATGATAACGAAGCAAGTTATAAAACTACCGAATTTAGTTATATTTACAAGCGTCAGTGGGAATATTAATCTAAAGAAACAGTTGAAGTGGTGGCATGATCAAGTTGGTAGTTGATGGCCACCTTTAATGAAAAATAGAGCAATTTAACCGAACATCGTAACTATCCTTTGCATGATATTTAACCATGATTAGTGGTGATTTGATGGGGGTCAAGAAGAGAAACACCCATAAGTGCCAGTTTGTGTACTATTAGGCTCTGTTTATATGACAAAGACACGTGCGGCGTATAACAGCTCCTCTCTCCCTCTTTGTTTTGCTTCGACGCTCGAGACTATTTATTAAAGTATGCATGTATAATGAGAATGATTGCATTGGATAGTATATATATATATATAATATGCTATACATGGATAAAAGGACAAGAATAGCTTTTAACAATCATGTACTTTCAGATTTTAAGCAACTATATAATGTACGTTTGTTTTTCTGATTTCAATACAAGCTATATTTGGTTCACATATTTTTGAAAGAAAATGTTGGTAAAGAAGAATCAATTATATTGAAGATTTATTTATTTACAAAAAATATTAGAATACTCAGTCCATAAATGATTAACAAACATTACAAACTATCTTATATTATTATACTAAATCAAAAACACACGGCTCTCATTACTATCAATACTGATTTATTTTATATGGAATTGGTAAATATTCGAGAAAAGCCTAAAATGAGTAAGTGGATTTTAATGGAAAGTTGCAACTGTTGGGTTTCAATGTAAAATAGTTATTGGGTATTTATTTCAATAAACCTAAAAACTCTTCACTTTCTTTTTCTACCTCTTCGCTATCATTCTCTGATATTCAAAAACATATCCAAAAAATGAATCCGTTTATAATATGCGATTTCACAAAATTTCTGATATTACTTTGATGGATAATCGCTGGAATGTTAGAGAAAAGGTTTTGAGAGCGTGGTGTCTTACTCACTATGATGCTCCCTTGGAATTAATTTTATCAGATGAAACGGTATTCTTCTTCTGCTTTTTTTATCCCATGGAATTAATTTTATCCTTTTCATTTTTTTGTGTATACATAGCACCCATAAATCCATACGTTTTTATTTGGGTACTTCCTTTTGTAATCTTTGGTTATAATCAACAGGGAAGTCGGATTCAACCCTTAGCTTTTAGAAAAAACGCCCGAAAGTTCTTTTTTATTTTACAGAAAAAAGGTTTCTGATTTAATTTTTCTCGTCTGGCGGAAGCGTCGGTGCGGTAGACCGGATTTGAAGCTCGTAGATTGTGCGTGGTGTCTTGGTGGCGGAAAAAGAGGGTATTAGAGGTGTCTAGATTAAGGAGGTGTGGTTGTCGGATGTTCATGCAACCAGCGTAGAAGGCCGCGGGAGTTTCTCTGGTAGCTGAGCCCGAGCGGATGCTCACCGATGAGTAAATCTAGCTCCGGTTATGGTCAAACCAGAGCGTGAAACCAAGGCGGAAAGTCGGAGGAGGCTATTGACTGCCAGAGCTAAGGTGTTTAGCTTCATCGATCTTCTCCCCTCCGCAAGATTATTTTTGTTTCAGTCTAATCCATGT
Organism: Orychophragmus violaceus; assembly: GCA_030180135.1. Lineage (NCBI taxonomy): Eukaryota > Viridiplantae > Streptophyta > Magnoliopsida > Brassicales > Brassicaceae > Orychophragmus > Orychophragmus violaceus. Next base: position 16,003,389 of record CM058236.1, read on the forward strand.
ATAATTTTCTCCTTTTGTTTTTCTGTTTTGATTGCCTGGAATTTTATCCAGGAACACTTCTGATGTAACAATCTCGACTAGGGTTGTTAAATTGGGCCTAAAGCCCGCGGGCTTACTCAAACCCTTTTATTTCTGTTAAGCCCGTGACCCGTTTAACAGCATTTATTTACACGGGCTTTTAACGGGCGGGCCCGTTTATGTCCGCGGGCTTTACGGGTTTGGTTCTAGTTAAACGGGCCTAGCCCGTTTATTTTTATTTTTATTTTTTTTGGTCCTAAACCACATAACAAAATAACTTTTGGCCAACGTCGTGGTTGAGGATTTTTGTTGGCACTATGATTCTCTCTACCTGGAACCAATATCGCTACGTATAATAATAGTAATCTTTTTATTAAAACCGACGGATGCAACAGAGTTTAATTCCCGACAGCCTAATTGTGTATATCGTAGCCATATATTCTCATCTTCTCTCACGATTTATATTCCCATCTTCAGTGTCATATGATATACTTTTTTCTACACTAAGTAACTAAAAATAAAAGAGTATTATTACCGATTCAATACTTTTTTCTACACTAAGATAATATAAAAATAACAATGCTTACATGGTTCAATACTTCAATCATAGTTGCAGCCTCGCAAGTTAAATTCTCTAAACCGAAATAATCTTCTTACACATGAATACATGATTGAATGGTAAATAAAAGAATATTCTTAGATTGCAAACAAAACGAAGCTTTGCTTTTGTTATTATTATTACCGATTTCACCATCAGAAGTATCTGCAAACAAAACGAAACCTTGAAGTTATTCCCAAATTAGTTGTATATTGTAAACGGGCTTCTTAAACAGGCTGCTCTTTAAACGGGCTTCGTGTTAAACGGGCTCAAACTAAATGGGCTCTAAACGGGCTCCGACTAAATGGGCTCTAAACGGGCGGGCTCTAAACGGACAGGGCTTACACGGGCCCGGGTAGCCCTTATTAACATCCCTAATCTCGACTACCAATTTAATTATCGGGTTGTTTTTAATTTAATATATATTAAAAAAAAATTTAGCTCCACAGCTACATGTGAAGGAAAAATCTGCGCGTATGCGCGAATAGTCAGTCATCTACTAGTAACATATAAAGAGAGCATAACACAATAGAATACTAGCCGCCGACGGCAATAAACCAAACCACGTTGGCTCTTACCTCATTTTCGCTGACACTTTTTGTTCTCTTTCTTCGCAACGTCCAACAAAGTCTCTCTCTCTATCTCTCTCGATATTCGTACATCGATTCGATATCGATTCCATCTTAATATTCGTATGTATTGTCCAATTGTAAATAAAGAGGCGGTTGAATTTTCTTAAAGTTGCTTTTTCTTTTCTCTCTTTCTGGGATTTGTTATTTTTTACAAGAAACCTTGATCAGGTGTGTCTTCTTTTGATTTGGTCTTCATAGGTATCTCGATTCATTGTTCTTTCAATTAGAAAATCCATATTTCTGTGGCTGATTTTGGTATTTAACAGTAATCTAAACTGGGGAATCAATTGCACAACGGAGAGGGGTTTTTTTTCTTCTTTTTTTGGGTAGATTTTGATACTTTTGTTCTTAGGTGGTGACATAATTGTTTTGTGATTTAAAAAATAAAAATTGACATCTTTAGGGCAAATAATGCAAGCTAACGTTAAAAGGTTTACGATTTTTCAGGTTTCTATTGAGGGAGAGAAAAAATGTCAGGATCACAGAGCAGTTTAAGAAGGTATCTTGGAGCTATCAAAGATACAACAACAGTTTCGTTAGCAAAGGTCAATAGTAATTACAAGGTAAAAAAGAAACTCTTTTCTAAGTGAAAATCGGTTTTGTGTTTATCTATAAGCTAAACAATGGTGTGAATGATGGTTTTTCCAGGAATTGGATATTGCTATTGTGAAAGCTACTAATCATGTGGAGCATCCTTCCAAAGAAAGATACATCAGAGGTGGGTAGTATCATTAGATGTTTAGTCTCATAGGTAGAAACTTGTTTGTTTGTTTGTTTTTTTTTTGCGTGTTTGATTTATCTATACCAAAGGTGTATAAACATGTTGCTGCGTCCCTGTGCAGCTATTTTCATGGCTATTTCTGCGACAAGGCCTCGCGCAGATGTTGCATATTGCATCCATGCTCTAGCAAGGCGGTTATCGAAAACACATAACTGGGCGGTATTGTTCTCATTGCTTTGTTCTTTGGTGGTATTTTGTCTATGGACATTCGCATAGGCTTAGTTATTAAAATGATAACAACTGGCGTTGTAAGATCTGCTACAGCTTCATTGTCGGTTTTTTTGTGAAGTCACACTCTACCTTTGTAATAAAAGGTTGCTGATGATAATTCTTGTTTTTTCCAGGTTGCACTGAAAACTCTTATTGTTATTCACCGTGCCTTGAGAGAAGTGGACCAGACGTTTCATGAAGAAGTTATTAATTATAGCAGAAGCAGGACTCATATGCTTAACATGTCTCATTTTAAAGATGATTCGAGTCCCAATGGTACTAGTGTCGTCTTATTTTGTTGAATCTTTTGTATAGAGGAAGCTATTTGGTTCACTTATCTGTCCTTTACACTCATTTCAGCATGGGTTTACTCTACTTGGGTCCGTTTCTATGCTCTATTCTTAGAGGAGCGATTAGAGTGTTTCCGTGTTTTGAAGTACGATGTTGAGATTGACCCCCCAGTAAGTTTCTGCTTCTCAATTCTTTATGAGATCGCAGAATTCTCTTTCACAGTTTCACTATAGAAATCACAAGCATGTGCTATTAAATACAGAGAACCAAGGAGTTGGACACTCCTGATTTACTCGAACAACTTCCAGCTCTACAAGAACTTCTTTTCCGTGTTCTTGATTGTCAGGTGATAAAACTACTTCAGCGTCTACAACTTCAGTTGCCTTTTGAGTTGATTCTTTTAGCAATGTGCATTAGATTTGTGTCTCTTTCACACTCATTACAAGAAAATGAACATTGGTGTATCTTTGCAGCCTGAAGGGGCCGCAGTTCAAAACCATATTATACAACTGGCACTCTCGATGGTATGCTATAAAATTAACTGGTGTTAATTACTACTTGTGGATTAAATTTATGTAACAGCATTTATGATTTTCAATATACTTCTCACCAACTAGGTTGTAACGGAGAGCACTAAGATCTACCAAGCACTGACAGATGGCATTGACAATTTGGTTGATAAGGTACGCAAAAGCTTTACGTTTTCTGCATATATTGTTTTTTTTTCTTTGCCTTTCGATACAAACTTTCCTTGTTGACAATGACAGTTCTTCGAGATGCGACGGAGCGATGCTCTTAAGGCGTTGGATATGTACATTAGGGCGGTAAAACAGGTACAAACACACTCTAAAAAATATGTTGGTGTCTTCGTTTATGCCTGTTTGGCATAAGGACCACTTTATAGTTGGTTTCATTGATGTCTCTCAGGCAGAGAGGCTTTCTGAATTTTTCGAGGTTTGCAAAAGTGTCTATGTTGGACGTGGAGACAGGTTTGTAAAGATTGAGCAGGTAGGTTTTTCATAATATTAGTAGTTTGGTTATTTGTGCAAGCATTTTCTTCACAATATGTTTTGTTGTATGAAGCCTCCCACTTCTTTTCTACAAGCAATGGAAGAGTATGTGAAAGACGCACCATTAACAACAGGGGTCAAGAAGGAGCAGGTACGAGACACAGTGTTTCGTTGTTAGTTTCTTGCTGCAACTTGCTATTAACACTTACTTTTATGATAATAGCAGGCAGTGGAGAAACTTACTGCTCCCAACGAGTTATTGGCCATAGAGTACGAAAAGCCGCCAAAGGTTGTTGAAGAGAAATCGGAATCATCTGAACCAGTTAAAGCAGAAACAGAGAAGCAACCTGATTTGCTAGTATTAGTCCATTTGCTAACTTTTCCCAACCATCGTGGAGATTTTTGTTTTCTTTTTCTTGGAACTGCGCTGACTTTTCGACTTTCTCTTGCAAGTCCATGGGTGATCCAGCTCCAGTGATCTCTGCACTTGAAGAGAAAAATGCTTTCGCTTTGGCTATTGTCCCTGTTAGCGGTAAACGATTTTAGGATTGCATAAAATTATCACTATGTTTCGTCTTCCATCTCATGTTTTTTTTCCTCCAGTTGAGCTGCCAGCTTCTACAACTGATTTCACAAACGCGAAATCGTCTGGCTGGGAACTCGCACTTGTGACTGCCCCAAGCTCAAATGAAGGTGCTGCTGCAAACAGCAAATTGGTAAATGTCTCTCTCCCTCTCTCCCTCTCCCTCTCCCTCTCCCTCTCTCCCTCTCCCTCTCTCTCTCTCTCTCTCTCGTTTGGAAAGTTGTGTGTTTTGTGACATTAGATTTTTTACTTCATTATTTCACTGAAAAGGCGGGTGGATTAGACAAGCTCACACTTGACAGCCTATACGAGGATGCAATCAGAGCGAGTCAACAGCAAAACAGGAGCCACAATCCATGGGAACAGCATCCAGTTCATAATGGTTCCGTGATGCACCATCCTTTCTTTGCATCTAATGGAGTCTCAGCTCCTCATGTTCCAATGGTGAATCAATATCATCAAACATATGCGTTTCAGCATCAGAACTCAGGAATTATGATGGGACCTGTACAGCCTTATCCGCAGCAACAACAACAACAGAACATGAACCCCTTTGGTAATCCATTTGTCTTGAATGGTAATCCGCACCAACCGTATGGCCCGGTTCAAGGTTACAATCCATATTCTAGCCTTATGTAAGGTGTGATAGTGATACTAATGTTTGTTGTGTACAATTCATATATACAAGTATATATTGTGAGATCATTATAGCGAGTGAGATTCTTTTTGTTGAGTAAACAGTACAGTATCTGTGTTTGGATGTAGATGTATCAGCGAGAGAAAGTTGGGTTTGGAGGACACCGTTTAGTTTTGAGAATCCCAATATATGTTGTAAAAGAATTCAATGTACTTGTAACCTTTTTTCACATCCGTAATTTATTTCTTTTTGTCAAATTTATTTTCAAGCGTAAAAAGCATTTCCCAAAATAATTCGTTCTCATCATTTTTCAATATAGATGCCCGTCTCTTACTGATCTACTATATTTGGTTTATGGTCTGCGGTGGGACTTCTGTTATAAGATTTTCTGAGAAACTTAATTGTTGGAATCACTGGATTCATTTGTCAAAACGGAATTCCTTGAACATAAAATTATTGATTCAAAGTTTAGTGAACATTACTCCGGATAGCACAAATTTTAGGGTTAATTACTAGAGTAGCATTAGGGTGTAGTTTTTATTAGAGTAGCATTCTAAAATGGTTTAAAAGACTGTTTAGTCCTTTCCTTAATTTATCTACTTTTATTTTTAACAACATAATTAAATTATTATTAAAAATAACCATTATTATTAAACATAAAAGATTACATCTAAAATTAAAAAAAAAAAGTTTAACCTAATTCCTTTTCTCTCCCACTTTCACATTCCCCTTTTTCACATCTTTTTTTTACGGCGCTTCATCTCTCCACGATTCCGCCGCATGCCGCACGCCAGAGAAGACAGAGTCGCCACACGCCGCGTTCTAGTCGCCGTCGTCAACTCGACCGCCTCTTTCGCCGTTATAGAAAAGCTCGCCGCCCTCGCCAACCTCGCCGATTTCCTCCATTGAATCCGCTCGATTCCGTTCGAAGCAACATCACCGAACCCCTAGAACCAAATCCGCCTTCATTCTCCGTCAAGGTGAGGTTCTTTGTGGCCTTCATTTTCATTTGTACAAGCGATTTCCTTCTGATTTTGTTATGTCTCGAATTTATCGCCACCATAACAGCTTAGTTTTAAGTGTCAAGTGTAAGTGTAATTTACATGAACCCTAAGATCTTCAAACATCTGATTAATCACATAATAGAATTACAAAGGAGGGTTAGCGGATTACCTCCATTCATTGTCGTAGAGAGTTCTTGATGAACGGAATCCTGGATGGAATACGGAAAGTCTAGATCTCTGCTTTAGGAGATTAGGTTTCTCTCCCCTTGCCTAAATTTTATGTGTTGTCTTTAGAATACCTTTATGATGGGCTAAAGGCATATATTTATAGGTGGAGAGAGGACCTAATTCCTCATTAGGATTTCCTTAAGATTAATCTCAACCGTCCATCAAAGTAGAGATTTATTAGGAATTATCTCCTTTATTTCCAATTTAATTGGTCACCAATAAATATAAGAAATAGCATTATTCCTATATAAAACGGATTAATATAAGACCATATAATAGGGGAAGAAATATTTCTTACAGTCTCCCACTTGGTCGTTATTTATATCCATTAATGTTTTCTTTATAGGAATCATAAGGCCGGCATAATATGCTATACCTTTATTCGTTATTTGGTCATCATAAGTGTTTTGGCTTAATCTAGTAATCAATGGGAGTCATGGCGGTCACATATCATTTTGAAACATGATCCATTCCATGTACTACTGCATTGACCACCTTCATAGCTAAACCGTAAACATAAGTAGGAGTTATTGTAATGGTCCCTTTATGTCTTTTATAATAAAGATGTATTCTGTTATCATAATTCCAACAACCAATATTGTGTGTGCACAATGGAAACAAAATAAAAGATGTAAAAGTCATTATAGAGCTCAAATGTCATTATAGGCTAAACATAAACAAACAAAATAATTTAAACGCTCTCCTCAAGACCCATACTTTCAGCATGCTTCATAAAGGTCTTTGGGGGTAAAGCTTTCGTAAATATGTCTGCAATCATAAGATCAGTGCCTGTGTGTTCAATGACAAACTTTTCTCTTTTGACATCTTGCTTAAGCGATAGATATTTAAGGTCCATATGCTTGGATCCTTTCGATATCCTATCATGCTTAGAGAAGAAGATTGCGGCTTGATTGTCACAGTAAAGAGTGAGAGGTTTGTCAACAAAACTCAAAGCCTCAAACTCAGACACGAAATTCCGCAACCATGTTCCTTGAATAGAAGCCTCATAACATGCGACATACTCAGCTTCCATAGTGGATGTGTAAATCAGCTCTGACTTCTAGCTTTTCCATGAAATGGCACCTCCTCCAAGGAGATACTCAAAGCCGAGAGTACAGTGCCTTGAATCTTGGCATCCACCAAAATCTGAGTCTGAAAATCCAACCATCTGTGGATGTGTTGATTTTCTGTATGTCAGCATATAATTTCTCGTTCCCTTTAGGTATCTCAAAACTTTCTTTGCAGCTTGCCAATGAGCGAGTCCTGGGTTACTCTGAAATCTTCCCAACATGCCAACTGCGTGGCTAATATCAGGTCTAATACAAACTTGTGCATACATCAAACTTCCCACAAGAGATGTATAAGGGTACTTTTGCATCTCATTACGTTCCAATTCATTCTGCGGACATTGCTTCAGATTAATCTTGTCACCTTTCTGCATAGGAACAATGCTAGAAGAACATGTCATCATACCAAATCTCTCAAGAACTTTATCAATATATGCTTTCTGAGACAGTCCTAATATTCCAAGTGATCTATCACGGAATATTTCAATTCCTATCACATAGGACGCCTCACCCATATCTTTCATGTCAAAGTTCTTAGAGAGGTATGTCTTAGTCTCATGTAATAGACCAAGATCACTACTGGCCAATAATATGTCATCAACATACAGAACCAAAAATATGAACTTACTCCCACTGATCTTGAGGTATATACATGGATCTACAATGTTCTCTTTGAAACCGTAATTCATAATGGTTTCATCAAACTTTAGATACCATTGCCTCGAAGCTTGTTTTAGTCCATAAATTGATTTCTTTAATTTGCAGACCATGTCTTCCTGACCCTCGATTATGAAGCCTTCAGGTTGACGCATATAGACTTCTTCTTGCAAGTCTCCATTAAGAAAGGCAGTCTTCACATCCATTTGATGTAACTCGAGATCATAATGAGCTACTAATGCCATGATAATTCTGAAAGAGTCTTTTCTAGACACAGGTGAAAAAGTCTCATTATAATCGATGCCTTCTTTCTGATTAAACCCTTTGGCTAAAAGTCTGGCTTTATATCGTTCAACATTGCCATTACAATCAAGCTTGGTCTTAAAGATCCACTTACAGCCGACTGCTTTGTGCCCTTCAGGCAATGGAACGACATCCCAAACTTCATTCTTAGCCATTGAGTCTATTTCATCTTTACTGGCATCAATCCATTTATCAGAATTAACATCTTTCATGGCTTGTGAATAAGAAACCGGATCTTTAATATTTATTTCTTCAGATTCTACTTGATAAAGCACATAGTCATCAGAAATAGCAGATTTCCTCTGACGAGTTGATCTTCTTAATGCTGGTTCCTCTTGTGATTCATTTATGTGATCATCATTGGCGAGATTTTCATCATGGAGTGGTTGATCATTCACTGGGTATTCCTCATTGTTTAACGGTTCAACAACAAGAGGATTCCCAACATCCGGAACTAAGGGCAATGGGATATTAACCCTAACTTCCTGAATGACCACTTCTTGAACTTTATCACTCCCACTAATCTCGCCATTTTCATAAAATTTGGCATTAGCGGTTTCTACTATTCTCGTACTATGGGTTGGACAATAAAATCTATATCCTTTAGATTTCTCAGGGTAACCAATAAAGAAACCACTGACCGTTCTGAAATCTAATTTCTTTTCATGTGGATTATATATTCTTGCTTCAGCTGGACATCCCCAAACTTGGAGGTGTGACAGACTTGGTTTCCAGCCTTTCCACAGTTCAAAAGGAGTCTTTGAAACTGCTTTGCTAGGAACCCTGTTCAAGATATAGACAGCAGTTCGTAATGCATCCATCCACAAGGATATAGGTAAGTTAGCATGACTCATCATGGATCTAACCATTCCCATATAAGTATGGTTACGCCTTTCAGCTACACCATTCTGCCATGGAGAACCAGGCGTTGTGTATTGCGCAACGATTCCTAATTTTTGGAGAAGTTTGACAAAAGGTCCAGGATGTTGTCCTGTTTCATCATATCTGCCATAAAATTCACCACCTCTATCTGACCGAATCATTTTCACCTTTCTATTTAATTGCCTCTCTACTTCAGTAATGAACACTTGTACATCATCCACAGATTGAGATTTTTCATGCAATAGATATAGGTAACAATAACGTGAATAATCATCAATAAAGGTTATGAAATACTTTTCACCTCCAAAAGTTGGAACGTCAAAAGGTCTACAAATATCTGTATGTATGATTTCAAGAAGCTGTGTACTTCTTGTGGCTCCTCTTTTAGTGTGTTTAGTTTGCTTACCCTTAATGCAATCTATACACTCTTTAGAGTTGGTAAAATCAAGGTATGGAATGACTCCATCTTTTACCAACCTTTTTATTCTTTCACTGGAAATGTGTCCCAGTCTTTTATGCCACAAGAAATATGAGTCATTTGCACATGTTTTACGATTAAGACCACGTTTATCTTGCAGGGTAAGATGTGTTTCAAAAGTTTGATCAGCCAATTTTAACATGTAAAGGCCATTAACCAATATTCCTGAACCAATTTTATTAGAGTTCAAAAATAAATTGAAACAACCATCTCCTTGAGATGATTTAAAACCAGCCAAATCAAGTTTGCTTACTGAAACTAAATTACAGGAAATAGATGGAACATAAAGAGTCTGAAATAAATCCAAACTAAATCCACTATCCAAAATAAGACGATAAGTGCCAATCTTTTCCACTGGCGCTTTGTCTCGGTTTCCCATAAGTAAGTAGTTTTCACTTGGATTTATGGTCTGGGTTGTAAGGAATCCCTGCAAGGAATTGGTTACATGTACATTAGCACCGCTATCAATCCACCAAGTTTTAGAAGAAACATGAGTAAAGTTAGATTCAGAAAAGCTTACGAAACCCATTAGGTTACCTTTCTTTTCAAACCATTCCTTTCTTTTATGGCAATCTTTCTGAAAGTGTCCAGACTTTTTGCAAAATTTGCATCGGTCATCTTTCTTCGCCTTTTTTCTTCTCATTAGCTTGATCAGAATCATTCATTCTGGGTGGTGCTCTTTTATGGCTCACTTGATGCCTTTTCCCAGCTTTAGGTCCAGCTCCTTGGACATAATGGGCAACCTTAATGCCTTCACGACCAAGTCTAGACTCCTCTTGGACCAGTTTGTTAGTCAATTCATTAGACGTCCACCTTTCATCAATGGCGTTGTAATTGATTTGGAACGGTCCATACTGAAGAGGCAGAGAATTTAGGATAAACTGGACAAGAAATGAATCGTCCACACTCATTCCTAAATTCTTCAGCTTAGCCGCAAGGTTGGTCATTTCAATGCAATGTTCACGCATAGACTTTGTGCCATCATGCTTCATGGTTGTAAGATCTGCCATAAGTTTCCCAGCAAGGGATTTGTCTGCAGTCTTAAACCGTTCTTCAATGGCTGCTAGATAAGCCTTAGCTTTCTCTGCATCCGGAAGGGAAGTTTTGATGTTGCTAGCTATTGTCATCCTTAAGAACATAATGCTCAATCTGTTCGCTATCTCCCACGCTTTATGGAGAACTTTTTCATCCTCAGTACTAGTTTCCGTAAGTGGATCTGGCTCATCTTCACGAAGTGCCAAATCCAAGTCTAGTACTCCTAATGTGAACTCAACTTTCTCTTTCCATTCTGAGAAATTGGTTCCAGTGAGGATTGGAACACCAGAGACCATGGATGACAAATTAGCAGGAAAAGATGCTGCATTTTTTAGATAGAACAAGAGGTAATTAGGCTTCAAAACATAATCAACACTTAAGAAATTGAATGCTTATGACAAGAAATTATAGTTTTCCTGTGGGAATCACTAAAATCTCATGAAAAGTCATTGATTCTTGAGGCTTAATTGAGTAATGTATTAATTTAGACTAAGTTATCTGTGGATATCCTTAATCTTTTCATATACCATCACTCCATAAGTTATTTAATCATATTCATGTTTATAGTATACATGTGGGTAACTAATTAATACATAATAGATCAAATATACAAATTAATCAAGAGTAAAATCATTATGGTGATATCTAAACTCTAATTATTTTGCATTTTATTAAGAAATATATATTCTGTACAAATTATATACATATCGTTTTGTACTAATTATGCACAAAACAATCTGCAACTTTTATGAACAAGTCGTTTATGTACTAATAATGCACATGACAAATTCTATATAAATCATTTTTCTGCACAGATTATGCACAATGCGATTAAATACATGTTTTATATACATAATAAATTTCATCATTATATTCGCACTAATTATGCACGAATTAAGTTCTGGAAAAATAAATCTGTGAAAACTTTAATTCGAAAACGCACAAATATTGCACTTAATGATTTCATTATTATATTCGCACTAATTTTGCACGAATCTAGATCTGGAAAATTAAATCTGTGAAAACTTTAATTCGCAAACGTTCAAAAATTGCACTTAATGCAGTCAATGCAAACGTTAATAAAAGTAAAAATAAAAAAAATTGCACTAAATTTGCCCGAAACAAAAAAATCTGCAAGAAATCTTAATTTGCAGACACCCGGAAATTGTACAGAATAAGATTTGCGAAAAAAACTTTTAAGTCACAGATACACAATATTTGCACGTTACCAAAATCTGCAAGAAATCTTTATTTGCAGACACCCAAAAATTGTACAGATTTACGAAAAAAATTTAAATCACAGATACACAAAATTTGCCCAGAACAAAATTCTGAGACGAACCATAATTCCCAGATGCACGAAATTTGCATGCAATAAAATCTGAGAAAAATATTATAATTTCGAGATGTACGAAAAATGCGAGAATCAAAATTCGCAGATCCCTAATTTTGCACGGATTCTGTATGTCTGAAAACTCTCTCAAAACGTACAGATTATGTACGCCCGAATTTTGCACAGACGAAAATAAATAGAGATTCAAGGGAAATTTGCCTAATAAGGCTGAAAAAAGAGACTATTGTCCTAATAAGACTTTCAACACTAAAAATTGTCCACATGGTATTTTATTTAATGTTAATACTATTTTAACCTTCATTAAAAATACAATAAATATATAATTTTAATAACAGTTTAAACAATAAAATAAATAATACTAATTAACTTTCAACCCTAATTCCTTTTTCATTCACATTCGTCGATTGAGATTCTCAGCCTTGAATCTCTGGCTGATTTCATCCGCCTCGCCGTTGGAAATCCATCCGTGTGCATCTGAAGTTCTGTATGTCTTCTTCTTAAACAAGCTCTGCAACTCCGCATGTGTAATCAGCCCATTGGTTTACCCGCCCATTTAGCCCATTTTCTGTTATCGCTCCGCCGTTTCGGGTTCCGGAGTATCATTCTCAGTCGTTCGTCTCTCCCAACTCGCGCCCATTCCTTGTTCATTCTCTCTCCGTAAGTTTCTTCAAATTTTGTTATTTTTTTTTTGTAAAAGAAGATTTGAGGTGTGATTGTTTTGGCTCCACTTTGAGATCAGTTTCCAACAAGCTCTTCCATGGAAAAAAAAGAAACAGTAATCCTTTAGATTTAGAAGGAAGTACATAAATTTTTAGAGGGAGATAAGTTGAGAAATGGGGGAAAACTCGTTTGCTTAGATCGACAAAGTGTGTAGATTTCTGGTTAATTTTCAAGATTAAACAAGTTGGTTTAGTTTTCGTAATCTGGAGCAGTTGATGAAATGGTGTGGAGCTGATGTGAAATCAATTGGACCCCACATGAACAAGGCCATGTCTGTTTCATGTGTATATCTCATTGCGTTCTTTGTCATAAAATAGAGTTGTTATGTCTTCCAAAGCTTCAAATCGAAGTTGACTTTCTTAGACTGATTTCTGATATTGGTCTCCAATCTTAATTTGTTTGTGCCTTCGTGACCAACATGTATCTGTTTGAGTGCTTACTATATTCGGTTGCTCTCATTTGTGATTCATTACTTCGGAAGCAAAGCTACAACTTTTAAAGTATCTGTTTTGTTTACTTATTATTTATGCAGTTTGTATTCTCACTAGAGGCTGAGGTTTCAAGGAGAAATGAAATTGTTGTTTTGGCATCTTGCTCTGTAATTTCTCAGGTTTGTTTGTTCTTCTTAGATTTAAGCTTTCAGTTTTTTTCTTCATGTCCAGGACTGTTTGATAGTGAATCAGAAGAAGAAGCCTCTAGAATAACGTTTGAGCGTGGTAGTAGCATGATCCTAGTTGCTGGATCACTAGGAAGTAAGCAAAAGCTTGCGTCTTTTGTTTTAAAGCTTTATTTTTTGTTTTGTTCTTCTTGACATAGCTATACCTCAGATGTACACTAGGAGGTGTAGATACATACACATATATAAAATATAATGATATTTTGAAAACAAAAATGAGTAGATAGTATCTTTGGATCTTGTCGATGCAGAACAAAAGTTATAGATGAAATTGGTAGGGCGGAGTGCAATTAGGAATCTTTCTTTGGTGTTCTTTTTCGGCTTCTGTCTTGTTCCATGTCTGATATATGTCTTCTGGATGTTTGTATGTATGAATCTTCTTAGAGAGAGGTGGCAGGGATCTTGAAGGACTACTTGGGTCGAGAAAGCCCTCTGTATTTTGCAGAGAGGCTTACAGACATTACTGGCGCAAAAATGGGGAAGGACGGCATATATACTTGAAGAGAGAACACCTGAACCACACAGGAGCTCACAAGATTAACAACGCCGTGGCTCAGGCTCTTTTCGTCAAGCGTTTTTGGAAGAAGAGGATTATCGCTGAGACAGGAGCTCGTCAACACGGTGTGGCTACAACCACCTTGTGTGCCCGTTTTGGTCTGCAGTGCATTATCTATATGGGTGCACAAGATATGGAGAGGCAAGCACTTAATGTCTTCAGAATGTGACTTCTTGGTGCCGAGTTAATACTTAAGATTCATCTTGTTGATTGGGCAATGGCCATCTCTTTTTACATGTAACAAACATTGTTTCTGAACCGTTTTCTCTGGTTATTGGTGAACTTCACTCCATCAGTGCAGGGTAAGAAATATTCTGTATTCAAATCCAATAGCCATCATAAGTAGTCTATCACAGTTTAGGCGATGGTTGCATGATCACGGTTTTGGATTTCTCTTACAGATTGGACTAGTTGGACCGGAGCACAGTTTCTTAAAAGACATGGGACGGGCTGAATACTATAGCGTAGCCGACGAAGAAGCGTTGGAAGGTATGTATCAATATACATAGTATTTTGTTGTGTATTCTAAAACATGTTCTTTATTTCATCTCTCACCTTCAGTGTGATTTGTGATTTGTAGCGTTCAAGAGAGTATCACGGTTAGAGGGAATAATACCGGCATTCGAGACACCCCATGCATTAGCTCACCTCGAGAAGCTATGCCCCATGTTACCGGACGGAACGAAAGTCGTCTTGAACTTCAGCGGAAGAGGGGATAAAGTCATAAAGATGTTCAGATAGTAGCTAAATATTTTTCTAACATTCATGTAATCACTTATTCAATACTCTCCAAAGTATAATATCGATTACCGCCTTTACTAGTCTAAAACAAAGACAAGATGAAACAAAACATAAGCTTTTTCAACCGATACTTTTCAATAAGATCATGCCTTGGGAACTATATGAACTGAAAATTCATGCATATGTATAAACTTGAGGATAATTTCGAAGTTATTCTCTATATTTTTATATATTTCACTCACTGAAAAAGAGTATAGGGGTGTCTTATTCTCAAGGGGGACAATTTCCCAAATTCAAACACTTAAGATGTATTCGTGTAGAAAAGAGGTATATGACTATTTTTTTTTTTTGAAAAAAAAATAGTTTCTAAATATTCAAGATAAAAAAAAAGATTAGCATATATTTTGTTCCTAAATTTTCTCCAATTTTTAACAGATTTCGTGGAATGTACATTCTACAAAATGTAGAAGAAAGAGAGAATTGTGGATTGTATGTTCCACGAAGTTTAGAATAATGAGTAATTGGTAGAATCTACGGAATTTTAGAATAAAGTTAAAACTTCAGATTACGAATTCTACAAATTGATTCAATTTTTAGAATGTAGTGAAAAGTGTAGAAATCATATTCCAAAAAATGTTTCAGTTTTTAGAATATAGTGAAAAGCGTAGAATTCATATTTCATATTTTTAGACTGCAGTTAAAACCGTAGAGTTTACAATCTACAAAAGGTAGATCATAGTGAAAGTGGTAGATTTTGTATTCTAATTTTTTGGATATTAGTGAAAATGATAGAAAACGTATTCTACAAGGTAGAATTCACATTCTATTATTTTAGAACAAATAAGAAAAATATATATTAAAATTCGAAAATAGCAGGAAAAAAAGTTTGAAAAATCCGGATTGGTGTATTTTTATTTTTAGCGATTTTTCTGTATTTTTTTGGATTAAAAATAATTTGAAATGTGAATTTTTATAAATAACTATAAGGGTAATCATGTCAAAATATGGTAAAATATGAAAAAATGGTAGAGGGACAATTATCTTTTTTTTTCATCCCTTTTTGACAAATCTCCCGAGATTCAAATATGTAAAAATTTTAATTTACAGATCTGTTATTTTCAGTGATTCATATCATAATTCTATTATTCTTAATAGATTAAACAGATGTTTATAACCTTGCTCTGATACCACATATAAGTGTAATTTACATGAACCCTAAGATCTTCAAACATCTGATTAATCACATAATAGAATTACAAAGGAGGGTTAGCGGATTACCTCCATTCATTGTCGTAGAGAGTTCTTGATGAACGGAATCCTGGATGGAATACGGAAAGTCTAGATCTCTGCTTTAGGAGATTAGGTTTCTCTCCCCTTGCCTAAATTTTATGTGTTGTCTTTAGAATACCTTTATGATGGGCTAAAGGCATATATTTATAGGTGGAGAGAGGACCTAATTCCTCATTAGGATTTCCTTAAGATTAATCTCAACCGTCCATCAAAGTAGAGATTTATTAGAAATTATTTCCTTTATTTCCAATTTAATTGGTCACCAATAAATATAAAAAATAGCATTATTCCTATATAAAACGGATTAATATAAGACCATATAATAGGGGAAGAAATATTTCTTACATCAAGAATCTTTCTTTTATTCTTACTAATGATTATTTCGCGCTACGCGCGGAACTATACATTTTTATATTGTTTTTAAGTTGTCGGCTAAATTGCTAATACATATTCTATTCTATTTTGTAAATTATATTGTTGTGCATATAATGTTAATCGTTTTTGTTTATTTTGCAGTGAATTTAAGCAAATGAATACCAACAATGGTTGCTTAAGTGTATAAATAGTAATGCATTATTCCATTTGATGTAGTTTTATATCCTTTTAAATTATATAAAGTTCAAAATAACTCCAGCAAAAATGGTTTTGTGAATCTTTGTTTGCCAATGTTTTGTATTCAAATGTTGGTGCTTGTCGTTAATAATCAAGCTCTCCATGTCACTCGTCATACACATTCATTTTAATTGTTAATGCTAAGATTATGTGAGCATGTGTATAACTATTTGGATTCGTTAAATAATCCATCTTTATATTTATCACAAATGTATCCCGTATTCAGACTTCATATTTGATTTGGTAAGTATAAAATAAAAATGGAAACATAATATATATACTAATGGGTCAATATTGGACAGTTTTTTTCTTCTAGAAACTGTCTTGTAATATTTGAAAATCTTAAGAAAAAAATTATTTTGCTGACATGAACACTTAGACCTAAAACAACATTTTATCTTGCTGCTTTTATTTATAAGTTTGTTTAGTATATTGATTTGGAAAACGATATCATGATAATGTTTGTAATTTTATGAATCCAAAAGTATATGTTCATTAAATAAAATTAATCAATGATAAAGTTGGTTTAAGTTTGAGTTTTTTAAATCTAGAAATTATTCATATAAAAATTTAACCATGTTTTTGGTGATATCATATATATTTTAAGGGCATGTCCAATCCCCCTCTTTTTGTTTCTGAATTTTATTTAGAGTAAAATCTTTTCCAATCCACCTCTATTTTTAGAGTTTGTTATTTTTTTTCTATATTCATTATTTAGAACATCTCTATTTTATTTCTTAAATAGATGTGGGCCTTTTAATTTGTATTTTTAGACTAAAACTAATTAAAACTAATTTTTTAATAATTAATATTATAAAGAACTAATACATTATAAATAATAATATTATACATTAAATATAAAATATTAGAATTAAAATATATTATGTTTATAGAAAAAATTTGCCGGACATTTCTGGAAAATATGTCAATATTTATGGGTAAACAACAATTTAATATGTTTATATATATATATATATTTTTTAAATGTAATGTAGTTTTATTTATATTACAAATCTTTAATTTTAATAATATTATAGTTTTATAAATGTAATATAAACAAACTAATTGCAACTTCTGTAAAAGAATATATTATATTAAAATAAAAATAGAATCTTAAAGAGAAAATTTAGTTTTTTTAGAAAATAATAGGAAAATACATTAGAAACAATGACATTTCCACTATTTTAGAAAGAAATAAAAGAATTCATTGTAGCTAGTCTAAGTTATCTTCTAACTAATTTATCAATAAATATTGAAGAATAAAGTTTAATATAATTGTTTGCATATTATGTTTTGTCAATAATGCTTTGATTCATCAACCTATTTGTATCAGGCTAAATTAAAAGTTCGTGTAGTATATGTGCTTATGCCTTTTTGATTATGATTGTTTAATTACTATTAGTAACAGTGAATATATTTTTTCAAAGATAGAATTATATTCTTACTATTTGGAATATTATGAAATTTAAAGTAATTTTCATGACTTAAACAAAAAAAACTTTAAAAACTTGAAATGTTTTATTTTTCTCATTTATATTGCTCTTTATATATATTTTTGTCATCCAATCACACAATTAATAACTAAAATAGTTCTGCTTATGAATGGACTTGATAGCTAAGACAGTTTCCCCAACACAAAACCTTGCCTCATCTTTATTAAGTGTGTCTTTCCTCATAAATAACGTCATCATATTTCCACCATGTAGATATTCCATAATAATACAAATACTCTTCATCTTGAAATGAGCAATACAGATTAACAATGCAGCTGCTGTCAACTTCTGCAAGAAAATTTCTCTCTGCTTTCACATGTCCCACCTGAAAACTAAAAAATTAGCAGAGCCAGTGACGAAGCAGAGCATGAAGAGTTGACCTAATTTCAAATACCGACCATTCTTTGAAACTTCAACGGAAAGTAAATTACACAATCACATTGATTGCACAAAATGCAAAGTAAAACCATTGTGATACATTATTTCTTCTATTAATAAAAATTATAAATTTAATTTTACGCTGAATTAAATAACAAAAATTAACTTTATATATATCGACAATAAAGACAACAGACAGACGGCAAAAAAAAAAGACGACAAACAACAGAAAACCACTGTCCTTGATTTCACAATATTTAGTCAATTTGTGCTGAAGAACCTACTCACCACATTCTCACACAGAATTTGCAGAACCGTAGCATTACTTGGCTTCACACATCTTGGCATCTTAAACTGTCCAGCCGAAGAACCAAGCCCACGAAAATGTTCTTGGACCTTCCTGAAAGTTCTTCTTCTAGAATTCTCAGTTCTAAAGCTCCAATAGTCTCATATATCCCGCATGGATGAATCCTTTGTCTAAACAGTTGCAGCAATCTTGAAGAAAACCTTCGTTTGTCTCTCCTCGCATTTCTCAGAATACATAATGTCATGGATCTGTCGAGAAATGGACGTGGCTTGAGAAGTCGATGACTTCAATCTTTTCTTCTGAGAGTCTCTTTGCTGCGGATTTTATACCAATAAGAAGAGCCATCGAAGACGACCATTACGACGTCAATCACAGCTCTATTGAACTCGTTCCCAAGGATACAAAAACGATGTCACATCCACTCAGACAACCGACGGCACTGCTCTCCTTCTTCGATCTGGTCATCGCAGCTGCCTGTATCCGCCACTTACTCTTCCATGCCTCAGCTGGTCAACTAAAAAACAGTTCACAAATCATGAATGGGGAAACTCCCGTAAAATTGAAATAACAGAGAAGGACAATTGTATCTCTTTATCCCCTCAGATGTCATCATTCATTAATGAAAGACAAATTAGTATACCAGATTTTATAATGTTTAGATATGCTTACTTCTTTCCTAGTTTGGGCTGCCGCTGCCTTCATTGGCGCTGTCGTCTTTGCGGTTTTATGAGGATTTGGCAGTCCTGCCTATGTCTGGGTATTTCGTCTTCAAGGCCATCCTTGAGGCAAAACCTGGAAGTAATTATATGCAATTATATCATGAAGATGCTTCTCAGATTGGAGTGATTGAGGAAAAATAGGAATTCAATACGTGTTTTACAAAGAGATCTCAAATCTCCCATTAATTAATGAGAAGGAGATGGATATAAGTGATATATCAAATCTCCCAATGTGTTTTCAACTAATGAATCTGAACCTTGGGGAGATGCGATAGACGTTAAACACTCGTATGGGAGATGGGAGAAGCTTGAAACTGAGTAGGTCGTGCCTGTGAGATGATCACTTGAAGCGTTCCAACGAATATAGACTCAACATAACCCTGGAAACAACAACAACAGGAACTATAAAACTCCGAGTAGTTAAAAACCATAAGGCTTCAAGTTAGAAAATGAAAAACGGAATACAAACCTTGTTGAAATGCAATACAACATCTTTTAAGCAGTTCCATCTATCAAACTGAAATTCGAGAGTTATTCCAGCGAGGAGGAGGAGAATCCAAGGGAATGACCTATTACAGTTTGGGTTCGAAAAAGGTTAAACCTCAACTAAAATGATTGGAGAAATCATTTGAATATAATAAGATTCAATAGAACATCATATGCAACTACTCAGATTTCAAAACTTTTTCTAAATCAGCGAGTGGATTAAACTCAATCAATATTACCCTACAACATTTTGAAATTATGAAACTAAACTGAAATCAGAAGTGGCGAAAGGGTGAGAGAGATTAATTGAAATGATTTCAACACCAACATAGAGAAACAAAGAGCACATACCTGAAGAAAATTAAGCCGACGGCGACGATCATAGCGATCACGATCGCTACGATAAACATGATTCCGCAACAATCCGTGATTATTTATAGGCATGGTATTGAGGATTTCGATCCCGGGAGCTGAGGCGGTACAGTTTAAAGAATTTGGAATTGAATACGGGATTGGAGATGGACGGTTGGAGTGCGTAACTGATGCTCTAATTGCCAATCGATGGTGTAACTGTAACAGGATTTGGGCAAGGTAATTATACTCTGCGGCGGAGGAAGTCGATCCGGCTTCGGCAACTGTGATTCGATGTAAGGAGCTGAGGAAGGAAGAGTGATTGGGTTCACGCTGATTTTTTCAATTGGGTAAGGGCTATAATTAAGCCATGAAAACAAAAATTAATGCCTGGAGACATAAGCTCATTTTCAACATTAATAGGCCCAAACGAATAACCAGCAATGCGTTAGTGACTCTAACTGGGATCTATAGCGCGACATGGTCGAAGGTTATGCCACGTGGCGTTTTTGTAGGAGAGTGATGGTTGCCCACGTGGACACTCTCTCCGGCCTTAATCATGTCTCATTATATATTAGAATTAGTGGTTATTCCGCGCTATGCGCGGATTTTACTTTCAAAACTCCTTAAATTACATTTATTTTGATAATATGTTATCATTTTTTTGTATAGGATGTGTTATACGCTATTATTTGTTTGATAACCTTTACCAGTTGGTTAATCGTTTTTTAAACTCCATTATTTGTTTGATGTGAACATAGTTTATATTTTTTTGGTGGGAGTGTGAGTGATTCATGAAGTGTGAGTGCTAATTATTTTGAAATGTATTGTATTTGGCTATACGCTAAATAAAACTATCATTTGATTAATAAGTGATGAACTTAGTTGATATGATATTTATGGTTCTTACTCTTCAATTATTTTTGTTCGATGATTTATCTTGCTCGAATCAATTTAGGGAATATAGAAATGCATTTCTTAACCAAATTGATAGCATCAATAGATTTGTCACGGTTTAGATTTGTTCATGTTATCAAATCAAGTAGTAATTTTCCTGGTTTGAATTTCTTTAGAGTAATTAGGCCAGATGGCCATAACCGAGACGAAATTAAATTGGTGACCATGATATAAGTTCCAATTTTTTAATCCCCATTGTACCCCTACTCCTCTACTGATACTACTCTCCTTAGGACAGATTTCTTGTCCGTCAAAATCATCTCGCGTGCACTGTGTAACGTGCTCCACTGTTCATTTTCTCTTTGATTTCTGGGTTTACTTTGATTATTGCTCTGAAAACCCATTAAATTTCTCTGCCAATGTTCTTCAGTTCTACCTTTTTCTTATCGCCGTAGCTTTCTCGTCGACTCGTAGCTGACTTAATTTGTCCGAATTTTGTAAGTGTTAATCAGATTTTTGATAGCAATTATCTGCTCTTATGTCTCTTCGGAGTTCTCTTTCTAGTTCGTTTGTTCAAAATATATTCTTTTATCTTGTTGATAGGTTCATGGATTTTGAAGGCATTCCCGAGCTTCCTCCTCGAATCTTCGCCGCCTGTCAAGAACCAAATGGACAGAGGGTAAATACCTATGTCAAACCCGGCAGGATTCGTTCTATTTTGAATGCTCTGACTGTTTCCGAAGCCAACGAAATAAGAGAATCATCCTTTGGCAAGCTGTTGGCTACCGCTGATAAACCAACCTTCTCGGGCGCATTTGGTCAGTATTTGATAACCCATATGCTTTATGTGAAGAAAAAACATGAAATCTGGTTTCTATTTGCCGGTTGGCCAATTCGTGTCTCTTTGAGGGAATTTGCAATCGTTACCGGTCTCCCTTGTGGTAAATATCCTAAGATGAACAAGAAGAAGAAGCGTAATTTGGTGAAAGACCAGAATTACTTTGGTTCGCTTTTTGGATGTCTTGATCCTCGTAGCTTAACTGTTGACAAAGTTATCAAATTGCTGAAGAAGAGGATTGTTTGTGATAGAGACAGGAGAATCAAATATGCTTACTTAGCGTTAACTGCTTCTGTTCTCTGCCCGGCAAGCCATTTCCCCAAAATCGTTGATGAGCATGTTGAGTTGATCAGGGATCTTGACCACTTCCTTGCTTACCCTTGGGGTCGTGTTTCTTTTGAAATGGTTGTTGGATGCATAAAGTCGAAAGATGAAGTTGCTTTAGCTCAGAGATCAGTAGCTGTTCAGGGTTTTTTTCATGCCATCCAGCTTGTATTGGTTGAAGCTGTCCCGGCCTTACTTGAGGTTGTTGAAGTTGGAGCATCTTCTTCGTCATCTGATGATGACAGTGATATGGAAGATGAGACCAGGAACCAATTTGTTTCTTCATTGGGTGAAAACAGGGGCGAGCCCGAGGCTGAACCTAATACTAGTCATTTACCTGCCAACATATCAAAGGCTCCAGCCCAAAAGGTGACTCTCAGTCCTGGGCATGCTAGAGATGTTGATGAGAAGTGTGAGGTATGCTCAATGTTGCTTTTGTTTTATAAATTGGACTCTACATATAACCTTAGCATCGCTATTTATTCTTAGCTTGATAAAATTATTTGTAGATTCTGTATATTTAAGCTTTCCCTAAAATCTTTGTTATGTAGCTAACCTTGTTTTTCGTTGGTTAACTGTCAGTAAGTTGATGTCTATGAATTCTAGATGTGTCCCTGATTGTGGCTCTTTTTCTTAATGGGTTTGGTGCAGGCTTCTGTTACATGCATAATCCAAGGTGATTCTTTGAATATGGCATTGGATGATGATCTGTTTTCTTGGTCTGACGAAGAGGAAGATCCCAAGGTTGATAATATGGTGAAACTTATTGCGGAAGGTTTTAGTTTTGAGAAAAAGTTCTTTAAGGGTGGTGTCACTGCTGTTGATCTTCTAAGATTGAGGAATGCAAAGAAATTGGAAAAGGAGAAGAAAGACAAGGATAAAAATACACAACAGCCAGTAGTTGGCGATTCTATCGACACAATACAAGTATCCGAATTTGTTGCAGAACGAGTGAGGCTTGAAATGAGTGCTGTTGATGCGAAAGTTTCATCATGCTTACAGGAGATTGAGAAGGTTGGATCAGCCGTAAAGGCTTCTGATGAGCGGTTTGTCTTAGCTATTAATCAGGCGAAGGACTTTTTGATTGAGGCAATAACAAAGATTGTTGAGAGACCTCCCAATTCTCCAACCAATGTTAGTCTAACGAGGCAACAACCTAATGATTGTACTGGTGGAGATAAGTCGGGGATGTTTGAACGAATGAATGATGGAGGTGGGGTGCTGCATGGAGAAACCAACGCTGATGAAGTTCTTGGTAATGTTCTGCGTGAGCTTAGTAAATCTTTGCATGAGGTAATTTATACTATATCTACAAGTTTCATTAGACGCTAACTCTTTTGTTATATTTGTAGTTCATAACTTAACTGCTATCATTTTTGGTAGGACAATTATGAGAAAGATAACACTGGTTCACCAGCGGCAAACTCTGGAACTGGAGTTAATTTGGAAACTGGTCAAGCGTCGGTTAATAACGTCTTCGAGCCGGTGAGTTTATATTATGATTTGAATGATATTTATGTTATATCTTCTCAACATGGCAATGTACTAGTAACCTTGTATATCTTATCTATGGTTGAGCAGCAGGCTAATGACAATGCTGGTAATAGTCGTGCAAATGAGGCTGAATTGACTCGGGCTTGTACTGGAGCTGAGCTACCGCAGAGGAAGAGTAAGCGTTTGAAAACACAATCTCGTGCCCTTCAAGGATTTGAATGCACCAACATAGGTGCACAGCGTATGGCTTCCTTTCCTTTGATTCCGGGCACATCTCCTGATGTCGACTATGAATTAAAGTACACTAGGCTGGTAAAGAAGCTTAAAGCTAATAGGTACTTGTTTCTTTATCCTTGTTATCATGTATAATTTTATTTTTAGCACATGTAACATATTAGTTAGTTGTATTTCATATATTTGACGGATTTTATTTCCTGTGCAGGCTAATAAATCTAAACAATGGTAGCCAAGTGTCTGGTAAAGACGTTTTGGAGATAGCAGAGAGGACCAAAGTTATGACACCCAAGGTTTGTTACAAACCAATTAATGTTGTACATGTCTAGCTTTCAATTGCTTAATCTTGAGTTTTTTTTACTTTCAACCAGATGGTGGATGCCCTCACCCATTTTTCTCGTTTCCTCTTCATGAGGGCTGTTCCCGGCTCTGATTCCTTTAGATATCGGTTTCTTGACACCAAGCTCATTGCTTCTTTTCTAAAGCATTATCCTAAGTTCACCAAATTATCACCTAAGGATCGTGTAAGATTTGTGTTTCAACAGTCCTTGCTGGAGTGCATTCGACCTTTCTTTGAGGTTAACCCCACGCCTGAAAGGTTCTACTTTCCGTTCTTGGTTGACAAGTCTCATTGGGTAGGCGTTTGTGTTGACATCCATGGAAGGTCCATTCAAGTCCTGGACTGTAATACCGACCTTCGCAGCGACAACCTAATGAAGAAGGACCTTGAACCAGTTGCTCTCATGCTGCCCTACCTAATCAAAGCTGTTACTGTTGATCCTAGTGCACTTGCTGTAGGTTCTTTCTCCCTTGCTCGTGCCAGAGGCGTTCCTCATAATCCTGTTGCTTCGGACTCTGCTGTTACAACTATGCTACTTCTTGGTGCTCACTCAATGGTTGGTTTCGATGGCTGTAAGTGTATCACCCCTGAAGTTCTTCCGTTCGAGTCTAAGAGGCTAGCCGTTGTGTTTTATGAAGAATATGGTGGCATGCTTTGATATCCTTTATTTAGTAGTGAGACAATGTTCTGTATCAGGTGTGTTTGTACGAACGTTTGGGTATTTTCATTCGTTGTTTAGTACTATGTTATCCATTTAGTTAACAGACTCCAACTTATCTACTGGTATTTAACAATTGTTTTAGCATTGATATTGTATCTGCTATTCAACTACATATTACCTGGTATTGTTATCTTCTGTTTGAATCTACTAATTCAATCACATCAAATTATAACATCATTGTTATTTTTAACAACTTTATAAAGGCTTACATGAATAAGATTATTGTTAGTTGCAAAACATATTATTATAATTGCAATGGTAAATATTTCATGTATTATTATATAAAATCGAAAGTAATACAATATATTCTTAAAAAATGCCTGCAACACAATACTAACACAACACTATACTTACTAAAACCTTTAGAAGTTGTATGCAGTTTTCTAAATTCTGGGCCAAGTTGCAAAGTTGTCTTGAACAATCTTGCAAAATATGAGACTTTCTATTCTCCAGAAGCATGTATCACACATGCTTAGTTGCTTCCATCCATCGTTGTAGTAGTAAAGAGACTCATTTATTTTTGCACAATTGCATGTAATGACCGGCAGTAGATCCAACTCTTCTTCTTTCTCCAAGAGTATCTTACATGGTCGTTCCCTCCATGGATGCACACCTCTTAATATTATTGCTAGTCGTACATCCCTGGCCATTTCTCGTGACAACAACAGCCGGCGTTCTTCAACCTCTGTTTGCCCATTAAACACACGAACAAGCATGGAGTAAATGTATTTTCCTATCATCCAACCTTCTTTACACGATCGCTTCAACATCAATTCTCCTTCGATTTTCTTATCTTCATATATGTAATTTGATAATCCTTTTAGTACAAGTGCTGAGGGGTTTCCTTGTATTAAGCAACTCTCGACTAAATGGTTTGCTGCTTCCTTGGGGAATAAATTGATATGATGGAAGAAGAAATCAATCTTCTTGTAAAATTGATTGCTCTCCGCGACATCACGTAAAGTCTTGCATGTTGATTTTGCTCGTACGAATTCACCGTATCCAAGCCGTAAAGAATTTTCCAGTATTTCTAACAATACATCCAATGGTAGTGCCAACATGTTTTTTTCCTTTTGGCAAGCAATTTATTTGTTGGAAGTTAATGATTCCGTTTTCTGTTAAATATGTATATATCCGCCTCCTTATTTCAAACCGTCACCTTTTGTAACGGTCTAATGTCATTGTTAACCGTTTTTGAGTTTTGTACCGTTACTATAAAAACGGCCTCACTTTGTAAAATTAGTGTTATGCTTAATTCCTTTGATTTTCTAGATTAAGAGGGATCTTCTTTACTTCTGTTTGTGTTCAATATCATTTTTATAGACTTGTCTATATGAAGGTTTGGTTAACGTCATTGTTAGCGCATGTTAGTATACAATAACACTAACATTATATTTCACAATAATATATTTCACAATACGTAGATTATATTAGACATTAACAGGGGCATGATTATTGGCCCATGCCATAGATTGTTCTTCAATTATAACATGGGTTGTTGGGGTTTTCCGTCATAATATAACACAATAAGATAAAATTGGTCGACCCAATTCCGACCTATAGCTCAAAAACCATTACGCTCCGCTGCCCCTTACTTAAACCTTGTACCCGTCTTATATAGGATTTTTGCACGTTGCACGGTTATGTCCACCACCCCGGCAACGGCTACACACCTTCACCTTTCGCTGTCTTGGTCCCTGACAAAATCATTTGTCAACTATTTATCAGCTATTGGAATAATTTGTTGCAATTGTATTATGTTGGCAACCAAGATAATTCTTACCACTATTTCTCCTCTCGACAAGAATCTCTTCTTCCTTGGCCTCCCTGGTGGTCTCCTAGTCAGTGGAGGAAGTAACTCTGGAAACTCACTATCGTTTTGTTTCCCTTCCTCATCGTCATTTGGAGGCACTGGGTATATACTACCGGCGTATCCCTTTCTCCAACATTCTGTACGAAACTCTTCAGTGACAAGTGTATCTACTTCGACCTTTGCCTTCATTGCTGCTGCAACCGCATGTGTACATGGAATGCATAACATCTGGAACTCATAGCAGCTACATGTCTTCATACCCAAGTCAACATGGTAGGCGATTCCTTCCTTGTTACGAACTTCAAATTCAAACGCGTTAATATTGCGTACCTCGAAACCAGTGGACACCTCAAATTTCTTGGAGATGATGTTCTGTATTCTTGGTGTGAGAGTGGTTGGCAACTTAAGTGCAATTTCTCTTCGAACATGAAACCAGCCCATCAGTGTAGCTCTTATGAAATCGACGAGTGGTACGATTGGGTAGTCCCTTGCTTCTGCTAAAGCTGCGTTTAAAGACTCCGCAATATTGCTAGTCATGAGATTGAATCTTCTTGCGGTAGAATGTGAGCGTGTCCAACTGTGTAGGCCTATGTTGGTGAGGTATTCGGCACAGTCACGGTCAATGTTGGCTATTTCGTTGAAGTGTTCTGCAAACTCAGCCACCCGGTAAGCTCGTCCGGCTCTCGAAACTAGGTAAGAGAGATGCCTTTTCTTGAAGATTGTTTGTATGTTACGTTGAAGGTGGATGATGCAGGAGCAGTGTTTTGATTTGGGGTATACCTGCATATAACGGTTATGAACAAATGAGTCAATGAGTCTGCCAATATTTTATTTATATATACAAGCAATTCATTAACCGTTAAGAAAATATATATCTTCATCTGCGCGACAATGTTGCGTCTCAAAACCTGTTACAAATTTTAATATTATACTGCTAACTCTTATATGAACAGCTAAGTTATTGTGTACCTTCCGCAGGGCGGTAATGATGGCGTTATGCCTATCCGAGATGAACACCAAGTCCTCACTATCAGGCACCACTTTTAATAACATGTTGAAAAACCATGTATACGATCTCTCATTCTCCCCATCAACCACCCCAAACCCCACCGGATATATTTGGTAGTTTCCATCTTGGCAACTAGCTGTTATCAAACACCCCGCATACTTGCTTTTCAAGAAAGTTCCGTCTACGATTATAACTTTTCTCATAAATTGAAATCCAGCAATAGAAGCCGCTAGCGCGAAGAACAGGTACTTGAATCTCTCTCCTACGCCTGCGATGTAATCTGTCTCAAGGAATACTAGTGTCCCTGGATTTGCCATAACCAGAAGACTTAAGTATTTTGGCAACATATTAAATGAATCTCCTGATGATCCCTTGCTTGAATCCAAGGCAAGCTCTCGAGACTTCCATGCTTTCCAGTATGATATTTGTGTGTCGTGGCCATCACGCATGATATCGCGTACAATGCTTGGCCGAGGACCAGTTGCACGTCCGGCGAAACGAGTTTTCATCATGTCTCCTATTACTTCGGTTGAGGCATGCCGCTCGAATTCAACTCTTTCATTGGCTGTGCACATATGATCTGGTCTTACACGCCTTACTTGAAAATAGTCAGAGTCTGGCATCTTTACTGCATACACACGCCATGGACAGCATCTTCCCACACACTCGAGGATCATCAACCCTGGGTTTGATTTCTTGTTCCTGAATCTGAATTTATGGGCTAGTGCATAAAGCGCCATATGTTTTCTAAATCCTTCACGATTTTTGAACATCATCCCAACGTATAGCTCCATTGGGTTGTTTCTTACAAACCCTTCAAGTAGATAAACATTCTTATTAACCGTGCATATAGTTCAAAAACATCCAAATAACATTGTTACACGGATACACAAAATACTATCAGCTAATTAAGATATTAGTACGAACCATCCGTGAAACCATCATCGCTGTCTGCTGCATCAGTTTCCATATCCTCATCTCCTCCAGTGTTGTATGCATCCGTTTCTGACTTCGCCTTAGCTCCTGCTTGAATATCCATTTCGAGGTTTGCTGGTTTGAAACAGCTGCAACACCATGCCACAAATTCACTTACAAAGGAAAATGTAGGTCTATCCTTGTTGTTACTAGATTTTTCAGATTCATACACTGGGCTGCTCATTGCCTGAATTTCAGTTACCCCTGCCATGTAGTAGTTTAACAATGTCAAAACTCTGATATCAATATTCGATTTATAAGTAAACCAGGTAAATACCTTCACTATCTTCAGTTTCTATTATGTCCATCTCAGCTGGCAATGGGTTACTTGGTTCTCCCATTTCAATGTCTGTCCCATCTTTCAATATCTTGGTTCCAGTACCCCCATCATGTGAACGTGGTGCACGGAAAGGAGGATTATTACGGGCTTTTACCATTTCAAGAGCTTTAGCTGCATCATCCTTCAACACTTGGATTTGAACTGGTGTAAGAAGTTCTTCCAGCACAGTCATACTTGCATTGATGAATCCCAACTTCATTAACTCTGTAAATATGATAACGTAATAATTGTTAAATTCAGGATACAACTGTTTCAGGGAAACGTTTTATGTATTTTCATCATATAAACGTACCACGTTCATCAGCTTCTGTCATCTCACAGTCTAAACTTTTGTCCTTGTCCATCTCGGTAGGTTTCAAAATGTCCTTGCTAATAGATGCATTGATTGTTGTCTTAGTCCTTGCATCTCTACATCTACATACGTCAATATTTGCTACCATATTAGTTGTATTTAATATAGTCTTAATTAGCTGATACTCATATTTCGATGAAAGAGTTTACCTTGTTGCTTCCTCTGTAATTGTAACCACGTTGGCTACATTTCCTATCATATCACTCAGAAGCAAACAATAATTATTGTAGCCTAACAACATTTTATTAACTGTTATCTTTAATAAATTTCTCTAAATCTTACCTTCTTGAGCCTTTTCACTCTCTGTCCCATCTATGAGTCTGATAACACCATCCACGGGATTTGGAATTGATGATTCCATGTCTAAATCATCAATGGTTGGGATAATGGATTTTAACATGTTTACACCAGCCTTTTTAAATCGTGCCATTTCCTTTTGGTTGAAAATCTCCTCTAAGACGCCAACACTAGCAGGCACGAAACCTCCTGTGAAAGGCATAAAACAGTTAGTTTCAGCAAATACCATAAGTATCAATGCTAATCCTATATGTTCGTATCATACCTCCATAGTGACCGTCTAAAAGCAGGTCCATTATTTGTGGATCCAAGCCTAAATCATTAGGACTACGAAGCTTGCTCCCTAGCATTAAATCTGTTGAAGATCCACCGAGGCACCCATCACTTGTTGCTATTTCTTTTCCTTTGTTTGACGTACCCTGGAGTGTCCTCGTAGTCCTATAATGCACATATTAGCGAGAAAATAAATTTGTTTTCAAGTACGTACAAAATTATTTCGTTACTGAAACATTCTTCATAGTTTTACCTTAGTGCTTCTCTGTTCTGTTCAGTGATTCCTTGAGTATCATCTGCAAATTACAAGCATTATTATCAATAAATCCAAAGTTTAATCATATTATTAAGTAATGTTTACTCTTATTCTTTACCATTTATTTCAGACAGCCGGTAGCTTAGATTTTCAATGGTTGTTCCAAGTGTGTTTTCATCCATCCATTTGTGAACTGTTGAAACAGACTTCTCGGGTGCTGTAGGAGTGTCCCCATTCGGCCCATCTGAGGAATCTGTGGACGATCGGTCATCTTCTCCAGAATCAGCTTCATCGTTGCTCATGATATTATCAAGGCAAGATAGAGAGAATGGTACTGTTCCTGTTGCCATAAGTGCATCCCAGTAGGTCGATGCATCTGGTACATTACTCTGTCCATGAGTACTCTGGTTCCTCATCTTCATAGTTGGTTTCAGGTAACTTGGTTGTTGGCCCCCTAATGACAAACTTGTTTCTCCAAAAACATGGGGCAAACCAACCATGTCAAACGCCGATCGCCTCTGGAACCGATATCTTTCAATCGCCGGAGCTCCAACTGTCACACACAAAGGCATCTCAATGTGTTCTAGTCGAACAGCCATGAACAGGGCAACATCGCCGTCTTCGGAGATGTCCAGTGGTAGTGTTTTTTTCCCCTCCGGCTCCAGCAAGCACGGTGGAAACTGGTACGTTAGCACCACCACGTCTTGTATCTGGTAACGTGCGGTGACTAATTCTATCAAAGACTTTAGCTTTTCATTCTCCTGAACCATTACACCATAGCTGCTTTCATCGGGATCTATTTTGAAATCCCATTCACCCGTGGCTGATCTTTGCCACTCTCCTCTTACAAGTCTTACCAAGCGGCCCATCATCTCTGTTACTAAGCAACCACCTGTCGGGAAAGGAAAGAATAGGCATTAGAACTGAACATAAAATTTCTTGCAAGCGGTTTTATAAGAACAGAGATGACACAATTTGTAAACTGTTAAAGTTTTGAAATAATAAGCTAGTGGAATGTTTTACAGTCAATCGGTTGTTCATTATACCAAATAGTGATATACTACTTTATGGTAAGCCAAATGTTTCAGATTATGAATACATTTTGCTGTCCGTATCTAAGAGGAACATTTATAACATCATTTATTGTCTTCTAATGGCAGTTGATACGGTTAAATCGTTTAAAAAACAGGTATGTGGACCATATGAACTGAAAACTTACCAAATATGGTGCTTTTAGCTGAAAAGGACAGATCTATTTGACTCTCACACTTACAGAAACTTAATTGTTACTAACTTTGTTCTCTGTGTATCAAAGTTGTTTGCAGAGAAGCGCAGGACAACGACTTATATAGAGGGTCGAGGTTAGGGTTTTCTCGTCGATATATATTGACTTACGATATGTATATGTTTGATCGAAAATAGTTTTTATTTCGACCCATAAATGGATCTTGGCGGGAAAACATTCTCGTGGCCACAAATCCATCACGTTTTGCTTTGCCTCACACTGTACGTGTCGGAGATATTTCGACTTCAAGATTTACAAAATCTTCGACGTCATCGTAGCTCATCATGCAAGTGGATGAAGCAGCTTACGTGTCACATCTTGGAGGGTTATCTGCGTCATTTCCCCCACCCCGAAAATGGTTTTGAAAAGCATTTTGCCATCTACCTAATATTTGCTCATTTCTTGGTTTATTGGCTAATTGACCCATTTCTTTAAGCTGACACTAACGTAATCCAGTTAGAGCAAAAACATTAGTGATTGGTTTCTTTTAAAATATACGTAAAGCATAATGCGAAATATAACACTGTGGTGGACATTGCTAATTGTTATAGACATATATGTAAATTTGTTGATTTATTAAAAATGAAACATGTTGTTCCTAACTTCAAATAGCAAAATACAAGTTGACTGAAATAAAAAATGCTACCATAGATTTCTAGAACCTTGTTTTAATTACATTGGCCTTGCAAGTGTTTTAGTCAGAATTTTTATTCTATCAAATATATGTGTAATCTATATATTATGATTGTATTATTAAAAATTGTAAGACATTTAAAATTATTTAAACCCAAAATGTGTTGCTTATTATTATTTTTTTTTTTTTAAAGGATATTCATTCATTTAAAAAAAGAAAAGAGAAACAAAATAATACAGTCCAATAGGAAGTGTTTGCCTAAAATAAAAATCTAGGAAATTTAAAGACCCAATAGAAACCCACAAAACCACAGAGCCCAATTTAATGAGTAGTATAGGCCCAATTAAGAGTTGAACGGTTGGGAGAATGATGATGGTAGCTAGACGAGATTAATTTCGATTCAGAGAGTTAATGCATCGCAGCTTCGATCGAGGGGGTTAAGGGATACTGGCCATTGAAGAGCTCGCAGATGATCGAGATTGTGGAGATGTCGCCAACCAGAATTGCATCATCTCCGACGACTTGACCGGATCTTCTTGCCTGAATGATGAAATCTTATTCTTTACCAGAGAGTTGTGAAGAACAATCAGTGAATCCTTTGATCGGTAATGATTTCGATGCAGGCGAGCGTTTCTTTCATTCCAGATCAGGTAGATAATCGCTTGCCAAGCCATGATTATTACTCGTTTATGGTTCTTTTTCCCTGTTAGTCTCTCTAACACTCCAACCGTTTCGATCCAAGTTCTTGACAGATTGATTCCACATCGGTTGGCAACTCGAGTCCAAAGATAGAAGGTGAAGTCGCATGCAAAAAAAGGTGGTCCCTATCCTCTACACTTCTCTGACAGAGGAGGCAGTTAGAATCGTTTATGATCCCCCATGACCGAAGACGCGCTCTCGTTGGGCAACGATCAAGTTGAAACAGCCACGTAATGAAGTTATGCTTCGGGATTCCAGCTGAGTTCCATATAACTTTGTGCCAGGACACAGTCGGTGACGGATCACAGAGGCTTTCATAAACACTACCGGTATGAAAACCTTTTGATCCCAATCTCTCAACGTCCCACATGTACGAGTCTTGTTCCTGATTTAGGGAAATAGTTGAAAGATAAGCGTAAAGATTGACCTGTTTATCCGATCTAGCAGGGGAAAGGTTCCAAACACCATCGACCTGAAGCTCACTGAATGTTGAATTTTTGCGAATGGTTATGAGAAAGGGAATATCATCAGCAAAGTAAGTATCTAACCGACCAAATGGACACCAGTTATCAGTCCAGAATCTTGTAGAAGCTCCATTTCCCAGCTTAACCGAGATCCAATTGTAAGCTGAGCCACTTAGCCTGATCAATTTATTTACTAACCAAGGGTGTTTTTGCTTTTCCTTAATTGTCCAGAAGTTACAGAGGTTATCATCCAGAATCTCCTTTTTGAACCATCCCACCAAGAGTGAACCACCACGGAAGAAGAGCAGCCAAATCAGTTTATAAGTTGTTGCCAAGTTCCAGATGCACAAGTATTTTATTCCCAAACCACCCTCTTTTTTTGGCTTTGTTATAGTTGCCCAAGATACTCTAGCCGAGTATTTTTCTCCTATCTGACCACTCCAAAGAAAACTGTTACAGATGGAGTTTATTTCTCGAATTATCGCTTTAGGCAGCACAAAAGTTGAGCACCAAAACTGTGTGATCCCAGATACTACCGAGGTAATCATCAGTAAACGACCTGCAAAGGAGAGAGACCTAGCTGCCTAAGTGGATACTTTGCCTCGGATAGATTGAGTAAGTTGAGCGCAGTTTAACTTTGACAGCTTCTTAGTAGTTAAAGGAACTCCAAGGTATCTGATAGGAAGATCTCCTTTTGACAGCCCTGTAGTTGATGATATCGCTTCTGTTTCAGGTTCAGACAGTCCACATGAGAAGAAATCTGTCTTTGTCACACTCATGGCCAGTCCTGATCGGATTTCAAACTCCTTTAGTACCTCAATGGTGTTCTGCACAGAGCTAAGAGAACCATCCATAAAAATCAGCAGATCATCAGCAAAACATAAGTGGGTAAGCTTTGCCCTTTCACAGTCTTTATGATACTTAATACGACCCATCTCTGCTGCATTGTTAAGCATGACTGATAAACAATTCATCGCTATAACAAAAAGGTAGGGAGATAAGGGATCTCCCTGCCTGATGCCCCTCTTTCCTTTAAAATAACCATGAACCGAGCCATTGAACCCAATAGAATATGTAGGAGTTGAGATGCATTTGTAAATCCAGTTTAGATAAGTATCAGGAATATCAATCTCCTTGAGTATATGCATAATGAACTCCCATCTAATAGTGTCAAAGGCTTTAGCCACATCAACCTTTAAAGCTATTCGTTTCGTGCATGAATCCTTGTGGTATCCATTTAGAATGTCAGCTGCTAATAAGGTGTTTTCCACCAGGAGCCTTCCTTGAACAAATGCTGTTTGGTTTGGGAGAATCAGGGTAGGGAGAATCGGTTTTAGTTTTGAGACCAAAATCTTCGAGATAGTTTTATATATTGAGTTGCAACAGGAAATAGGTCTGAAGTCTGTGAGCATGGAAGCTCCTGGCTTTTTGGGAATCATTGCTAGAATTGTTGAGTTTGTGCTTGTAGGGAGGAATCCTGAAACAAAGAATTCACCAATGGCTTGAGTGATCTCATTACCCATTATAGTCCAACTAGCCTTGTAGAATCCTGATGCAAATCCATCTTGTCCGGGTGTCTTGGTTGGGTTCATCTTTAACAAAGTTTTTGCTATTATTTCAGGTGAAGGTCGGGAACAGAAGGAGGCCTTGTGAGAGTCTGAGCACCTGAAGTCAATAAGATCCCCCACCCATCCCGATGCTATAGAGCAGGTTGGGAGTTCAATAGGAGCCAGAATGTTCTGGAAGTGATTGACTTCCGCATCTGCCATTTGTTGGGGGTCCGTAATGATGTCTCCAGAGTTAAGGATGAATAACCTGATGGCGTTGAAAGAAGCTCTGCTCAGACAAGACCTGAAGAAGAATGGTGTGTTAGCATCTCCATTTTTCAGCCAATTTATATGAGCTTTCTGCCTGAAGTAACTAGCTTCCACACTTCTAAGATTTGAAAGTTTATCCTAGAGGTCCCTTTGGAGTTGAAAGTAGTAGGTTGAAGGATCAGTTAACGCCCGTCCCTGCACATCTAAAAGAAGCTGGTTAGTTGTGTTTACTCTCTTTTGAATATCTGAATAATTCTCTCTGTTTAATTTTTTGATAGAACCCTTGATTTTCCTCAGTTTGAAACAAAGAGAACGAAGATTAGAAGCTGGAGCTCCAGCCTGGAGCCATGTTGTCTCAACAGTCTGATGGAAGTCAGGGTGATTACAAAGGAAATTGAGAAACTTGAAGGGTCGGGAGCCAGGTTTGGGAAGGGTTAAGGCCAGATCAACAACGGCATGACAATGGTCAGAAATAAGTCCAGGGGGATGGAATGAGGTTGAGCTAAGAGGGAAGAGGGTTGACCAGTGAGAGTTAACCAGGACTCTGTC
Organism: Orychophragmus violaceus; assembly: GCA_030180135.1. NCBI lineage: Eukaryota > Viridiplantae > Streptophyta > Magnoliopsida > Brassicales > Brassicaceae > Orychophragmus > Orychophragmus violaceus. The sequence goes on from CM058236.1 coordinate 16,039,097, forward strand.
AAGTTTTTTAGATAAGGGTTGGTTTGGTTGATTATTGGACCATGTGAAGCACGCACCTTGATACCTCAGATCTGATAGGTCAAGTTGGTGAAGGGTATCTCTTAGTTCAACCATTGAAGAAGTGAGACAGTTAACAGAGGCATTGGAGTCTTCATCCGGATGGATAATCTGGTTTAAGTCACCAGCAACTAACCAAGGAGAATTCTGGAGGTTTAGGTTCTGATGAGTATTTAGCAGATCGACATACATACCCATTCTTTCCTCAGGAAGATTTGAGGCATAGACGGCATTAACAGTGAAAAGAGGAGCCTCAGGTAACTTGACATTACAGGTAATTGAGAATCTTGTTTGGTGGAGAACTGTAACAGAGGTAGCAGCATTCCAAATTAGAATGATCCTTCCATCATCATCTTGAGAATGGTTAGAGAAGTAGTTCCAACCAGGGCAGACACTAGACATAACAGAAGAAAGGTTGTGGAGTTTTATGTGGGTTTCTAAAAGGGCTCCAAAATATGGCTTAATATTATTTAACCAAAGACTAACCGGTCTATGCTTCTCCGGGTCATTCAGACCACGAAGGTTCCAAAAAAGGTCTTTATATACATTAAGAAGAGGGGTGAGATCCACCAAGAGAGGTAGGATCAGGTAACAAAAAAGGGGAACCGGTTTAGAGGAGGATACGGGTAAACTTTGGGAGATAGGTTGAGATGAAGAGGTGGATGGAGAGAGGGGAGAATGGGAGGGTTTGGATAAAGTTTGGTGGGGGGATGGTGTAGAAGAAGGTTGATTTGGAGGATGGTGGATAGGAGGACAAGCTTTAAGGAAGAGGGATTGGACTTGGATGATTTCATCCTGGGGAGATAAAGAGGAGATTGGGCTGGAGGTGTTTGAGGGTATGTCTAGTGTTGCAGTGGCTAAACCAACATTTGTGACCTCGTCAACTACTTGAGCCGGGAGATCCTTCTCATTTATACCAGTCCTTTCAACCTCATCAGCTATCACTTGGAGTGTAGCCACCTCATCAGAATCAACAATTTTGGCATTTGTTTCCTTTACACTCAGATCTTCAGTCTGCTCAGAGGAAGAAGACTTCGTTTCCTTAGGCTTCCAAGCTTGTGAAGTGAGCAAGCAATTTTTCTGGATGTGGCCAACCTCATGGCAGTGGGCACATTTAGGAGGAATCCACGGGTAGTGGATAGATAATTCTCTAATGGATCCATCCTCTCTCAGTATCTCAATAGAAGCTGGCAGAGGGGCAGTAACATCGGCAAGAATCTTTATATGAGCTTCAGTGACAAAAGTAAGATTTTTTGTGAAGTCATCAACTTCTTTTGTCTCACCAAGAGCTCCCCCAATTCTACTCCATCCCTCTGGAGTCATAAGATCAAATGGTATATTTGTAACGTGAGCCCACAATGGAATTGAGGTAAGAGATGAGGTATCTGCCTTTTGTTTTGAATTCCATTCATATATTCTGAACATAGAGGTGCCTACATACCAGATTCCTTTTTCCAGGATCTTAGTGCGAATAAACTCGTTGGTCACTCTTACCAGGAATGATCTAGTGTGGGGATTAAAGTGGATTTCCAGGTTTGCACCTTTCCCCCATCGGTGGTTAAGGACGTTCTTGATTTGCGTAAAGGTTGGGGCTCTTCCAAGGAAGAAACCCACCAAGAAATCCTTATGTTCAGCACCACCACGGGTAAAGACTTCATCAGGAATCTTTATTCTTCTTTTTCCAGATTCTGAGACAGTATAAGAACCTATCCTAGTTAAGGATTTGTCTTGAGATTTTCTGAGTTTCTCAACAAGAGATTGGTTATGGTTGATGGTTGGAGGAACGTTAGTCACTGCTTTTTCAGAGCTTGGTTTGGGGTTAGGAGCAGTCGGGTTTAAGGCTACATTGGTCAGGGATTTAGTATGAGGATTGGGAGTAGGCAACAAAGGAGGTAAATTGGTTGGGCTCAAATTTGTGGAAGTTGAAGACGGTAGACCAATGGATGAAGAAAGGTTTAGAGGTGGAGCAAGGACTCCAGAAGATGAAAACTCTTTAGTAGTGGCCAGGGAGGAGACCAAACCAGAGAGGATAATGGATGAGTTTAAAAGAGATTTCATGAAATCAGATGTAGGGTTTAACTGTTCATGAATAGTAGATTTCTGAGTTTTTGAGATTGAAGATGATTCAGCACAAGAAATAGGTTTAGAAGAAGTAGGAACAGAGATTAAGGGCTGCTTGGAGGCAGTAGTGATAGGAGAAACAGGGGAGGAGGAGGTTAAAGCAGAGCGACGGGGAGGAGGAAGGGGAGAAAGGGGGGGGGGGGGGAAGAAAGAAAGATCCAATGAAGATTTTGGATCAGGAGGATCAGGGGGGGATGGGAGGAAGAGGCTTGGGGTTGGGCAGGACACCATCAGACGTCGGAAACAGCAGAGGAGCCAGGCCGGAGAACACATGAGGAGGAGGAGATAACCAGGGGTTCTCTCTCATCTGAAAGCTTTTTCTATGTTATGATATTCAAAAGTACATAAGGTAACTAAGATGAATAAATAGCTAAATCTTAGTTATGATTCAATTATTCTTACATTATTGGAAACATTTTAAAGTTTTTCTATGTTTTGTATCTTATATTTTTACATTGCTAGATTGGAGACATATGTTATTTTTAAGTTTACGTAAAATACGTACTTTTACATTATCTATAGGAGAGCTTAACATATATGTCACGAAAAACTAATTTCTATTGGTGGCTGTTTTTTTTTTTCATTTACATGAATATATATAGTTTTTCAATTTTAGACAAACCAAGATATTAATATTTTTCTAACTAAATAAAGTATTCAACAGTAAACCTTAAGATAACCTCAATCTATTACTTTGTAGATTATATTGTGTCAGACGTATCAGTCAAGTTGGGTATAAACAGGGAGGGTCTATGTGTGGCTCGTGGGGGAACCAAACCGTGCTCGTCCCAGTTTCTAAACAGGGCATAGCAAACTGTTGCTTTTAGTGTCATGTCATGAGCGTGTCAATATAGGGTACTTGTTTCTCACAATCCATTTGGGTTTTTTTTTTTGTTAGATGGGTGGTTTGCAATGATGCTTATGTGAATGCTCAATTTTTTTTTTTGTTGGTTGTAAGCAGTGCGGGCGGTTTGTTTTTTGTTGGTTTGGTTTCTGGGATTTAGTTCTCTAATTTGTTTGTAGTGCGGGTTGTGTATGATTGTAATTATAGTTTTTGATTATGTTTTAGTCAGGTTATGATTTTGTGATTTATATAATTTTGTATTTTGCTTATGTTGTAGTCGTCATAAACATGTTATTTGTTTCAGAACATTTTATTACTTGGTGAAGATGTTTTATTTAAAATTTTACTATTTTTTCGCTGCAAATATAAAAGAGTATATATAAGGAAAGTGAATGATGTTGAAACAAATATTTTCCCTTTTTAAAGTGTAGTAAAAACATAGAGGTACGACAAAATTAATAAATGAGAAACATCTCCAACATAAATTATATCATATACATGTTTGTGCTTTTTAATTGTTTTAGTCTAATTTTTTTTTTTATAAATTTTTATTTTTATTTTTATGTGAAGCTTTTGATAGCATCATTTAATTTGTTAAAGTATAACTTGTTACCCGTTTCGAAGGTAGTAGTGCTTTATCATGCATTTTATTTTTAGATGTATTTAAAATATGATAAATAATATAATTAAATTTCTGTTTTTATATGGGAAAATTGCTTTAAAAATCCTAAACTTTTTTGATTGAGCTATTTTAAACCCCAACTACCACACGGACTATTTAAAACCTGAATTTTTGTTGACTTTATATTTTAATCCCAAACTTATTGTTGACTTCACCAAAATAAACACGTCGTTAAGAACATTAACAGAACGTTAATTCTCCGTTAATCTGAGGTTAATTTCCTCCGTTAAATCCCCCTAAACGACGTCGTTTTGCTTAAATTTGAACAATTAAAAAAATTTCTCCATGGGGGCTCGAACTCAGGTCGGGAGGACATTAAGCGTGAGTTTTACCACTGTGACACAGTGGCTCATTCATACTATCTGCACAATTAATATCTTTTGTTATATCACAGGACGAAGAATTAAACAATTAAAAATCTGTCTCCCATGTGTCTCGAACTCGGGTTCGATGGGTGTCTAAGAAAGGGTTTTGGCCACTGTGTCACAGTGACTCAATTGGACATATAACACAATTTATATTAAAGATTATATTTTAGTTTCCATGATTCTCTGAATCAATTTTTTTTCTTCCAGTTTGGAGCTGAGAAACATCCATTTTGTTGCTCTTTGATAAGATTGTGATCAATAAGAACACAAATTTTCGCAGGAAGTTTCTTTCACATTAATATTTAAAAACTCGAACCAAAATTTTGTTTTTTTAACACTAAATATTTTTCGTTAAAGATTGGATTAATCGTGTTCGTTCATTTGAAGAGGTGACATAAATAGAAATGACGTCAAGAATAACCTATTTTTAATGGTTTGGGTACGTTAAGAGAGGAGGACTAATGAGATGTTCCAAGTTCCAAGGAGATTATATATGGGTTACATTTAGGTCTCTCTACTCTGAAAACTTTTATTGTTCGTCGCATGATATAACAAAAAAAGATTAATTGTGTTATATGTCCGATAGAGTCGCTGTGACTCAGTGGCCAAAACCCTTTCTTAGACACCCATCGAACCCGAGTTCGAAACCCATGAGAGACAGTTTTTTAATTGTTTAATTCTTCGTCATATAACAAAACATATTAATTGTGCAGATAGTATGAATGAGCAACTGTGTCATAGTGGTTAAACCCACTCTTAATGACCTTCCAACCAGAGTTCGAGTCCCCACGGAAACAATTTTTTAATTGTTCAAATTTAAGCAAAACGACGTCGTTTAGAGGGATTTAACGGAGGAAATTAACCTTAGACTAACGGAGAATTAACGTTTCGTTAATGTACTTAACGACATGTTTATTTTGGTGAAGTCAACAATAAGTTTGGGATTAAATTATAAAGTCAACAAAAATTCGGGTTTTAAATAGTCCACGTGATAGTTGGGGTTTAAAATAGCTCAATCGAAAAAGTTTGGGATTTTTAAAGCAATTTTTCCGTTTTTATATAATTAGTTTCATATATTTTGAGATTGAAGTTTGAGACTAAAAGGACTGAGTATTTTCCTTCTTTGATGGTTAATATATGGAAAAATAGAAATTTGTTCATTTCATATATTTTCACAATGGTGCACTTGTATGAAATTGATAAGTTTTTATGTTATGATTGATGCAGAATTTATCCGATTGTAATGTATTTTATTATGTACATGTTTATTTTGTAGTAGTGCTATGATGTGATGGTTGGCCGCCGTTTTCCCGGACTCCGCTAAAGGCGTTGCTCTGATATGTATTACCTACTAAGGTCTGAGGCTGCTTTGCAGGTTTGTGTGGGTGTTATAACAATGTGTTTGAGCGATTTATTTGTAAGGCTTCCAATAGGGGTAATTATCGAAGATCTGTGTTTCCATATGCATAGTTGACGTTTTAGAGCGTTACGGTAAGTATTAAATTAGTTACCATTTATAATTAGAATCAAATATGGTAACTGAATGCGTGTATATATGGGATAAGTTACTGGTGGGGCTCTTCGTGAAATGCTAAATGAGGGCACGGAATTTTTTTAAAAAGTTGAGTAAATGTATAAAGTCAGAGATAACCAGTCTGTTTTATATTATTATTACTTGTCCCTCAAAGTAGCATATGGGAAGTAGTGAAGAAAAAGTAAAGTAAATAAAACCATAGCAACTGGGAATGCACACATGTAGTCTGTATGCAGCTGAGAACATTGCAAGAGTCTAAAGAAATTGAAGTACGAAGGAAATTCAGTTGAGACGTGGGCGCTTCCCATCTTTCTTTGTAGTTTCACCTGTATCAGGATCCTCCACATGAGCCACTTCATAGGCATCTGCAGGGCCAGCGTTTTCCTTCACAGCAACAGTCTGTTCGTCATCCTCCTCTGCACCTTTCCCATTAGCTGCTCCGTCATTGACAATACGGGAGACGGTTATTGTCTTGCGTGTAGCTGTGAAAGTGAATGTGTCCACCTTAACCTGGAACTTGTACCTCTGTCCAACCATTGTCTCCAAACATTGGGGTGCTGGGTCAGGGGCATAGTCATGCGAGCGTTTGGGTATCCTGCATGAGGAAAATCTTAGTTGATCAAAGTAGCTGTGCAAATCAGCCTTCAGGCTCGGTGATTACTATGTCATACCTGTGTGATCTCATTCATCAAGGCTGGAGCTTTTCTACCAATGAACTTCTCCACCTGCTTGTCGAAGAAAACAAACGTAGCAACGCCGCCACTGTCGTCACGGACACGCGCTTCAACACGGAACCTACAACACGGGGACGATCAGATGGTGGTTAGGTAAGAGCAGTGTGTTAGAAAGGTGGTTGTGGTATGCATGCGTAAAGAAATATGCTTGTCCACCTGTTTCATGGCAGTAACATATATATTTTAGGGTAATAGCACAGAAAATTTGCTTACCTGATCAAGCCCACCTTGGTTGGCTTAGAGCATTTGGGGTTGTCGCATTCTAGCATGGTTGCTGACCTCCCCATTTTAGACCTGCAGCCCGAGCAGGCTACAAAGAACCATCTGTACTCTCCGAGGACTTCAGTGATCATGGCAATGCAGACGAAGCTAGCGATCTGGATTCAAGCGATGTTGAAGCTAACAATCCAACTAAATAATAGTGGTAATCTCCAGAGCACATACCTGTGGGGTCTCAGTCGCTATGAAGCTGTGAATCTCGTCCAACGAAACCGTCTCAAGCTTGGTTATGGCGGAAGTGGCGCTGTTCCCTCTTGGGATTGATTGGTCACCATCTGCAAACCTGCGGAAGTGGTTATTGAATAAGCTGCTCAAGCATTGTAGTGTTATTAAGTACGCAATAGTATAGGAGAGAACGATGAGTAACATGACTTGGGGGTGTAAAAGCAATGTTGGTGAAGGCAATTATCAGTTTCTAACAGGCGTTCGTGTGGTATGGGTTTTATGTTCTTACCTTGCCATGTAGCTTGACGTTTCCTCGACGTCATTGTCGAAGAAGAGGCGAGTGGCAGCGGTGGAGCTCAGCTCAATGCTACGACAGCTGGCAAGGTGAATAGTGGTGAAGCGTTAGAAAATATCAAACATAAACCTTAGTTGGCTATAACCGAGAATTCTTATGCTATTTGTGTAGTTTGTTGATATACATTAGTGTTGGTAGAAGGAAATCCGGCCCATTAACAGACAAGACAAAGGCCTGTAATTACGAGCCCATTCCAGAATCAAAGATAGGCGAGAGAGCCAACTCTCTTGTTGGGCCCAAGCGAAGCAAGCGCCTTGGAGAAGCCCAGACGATGCCGAAGCCGGAGACGATCGAGCTCGAGCTCGGCTGAGGATGACGTGGAGATAGAGCAACTCGGTCTTCGTCAGTTCAACTGATCAGCACGAATCTCGGAGATCGTTGCAACGACGAGGCCGAAATATCAGGACAAAGAGATCAGGGTCGAGACTATTTAAAGGAAGAAGTGGCGGCTCATTAAAGACAATTCCAACCTAGGCTAAGAACACTTCGACTAGATAGCTCGATTCCATACTTTGTACTCTCTTTTCGACTGTGTTTGTTCTATCTCGACGATCAATCTCAATAAAGTCTTTGATTCATAGGAAACTATACCATTTCTATATCCAAAATTCCAAATCCACGAATACAAATTCTTAGTGTGAATCCCGGATCTCACATTTGGCGCCGACTGTGGGGACATTCTATAGTCTTTCCTATCTTAAGAATCAGATCCTAGATCCGATAGATCGAGATGAATCCCGACCAAACTGGCTCTCCCAGCGCCACACCACCGGTTGACCAACCTCAAACGGTCGACAACGTTCCTCAGAACACTACCGGGGTAAGGAACATGGGTCAGACCGACGGCGTGTTGACGAGCTCCGCCTCAGTCTCCACGACCTCGGCACCAGCCGGCTCCGTCGCTCAAACAATCGCGACAAGCCAGACTCCGACAAACGTTTTGTTAGGAACTAATGATCCGAGCAAAAACTGGGTGTGGATGAGAAACGACTCAATACCCACCCCGGGAGGAGGATCTGGAGTAACCAGACCCAATTCACCACTACCTTCCGCTCCACAGAGACAAGGACCAAGCGATCTTGCCGAGATCCGTTCGATGTTAAGCCTGTTGGTAGATCGAACGAGAAACAACGAGGCAAGCGCAAGGGCCCAAGAGGTCGCAAACCGTTCCCTGGCAGCGCAGCTCGAAGAACAAGAGCGGCGCCTGAACGCCCGTCTTGAAGAGCTCGCCAGTCAAAGCCAAGGGGGCAGACAAACGCGAACTCCCATAAGTCCTCCACCGTGTACTCGCTTGGACTTCTCCCAAGTAGTAACTCCTCCGGGAACGTCGGGACATTTCGGTAATACGTCAAATAGCGGCTTCCGCCCTACAATGACCCCTATCGCGGTACCGACCCCATTTGGTTCGAGTTCAATGGTCACAGATCCAACCGGATCAAGAAATCGACCATTACCCGGGCCACCACCTTTCCCGAGTAACTTTAACACCCGACCGAGGCAACTAGGAGGTTATGCCTTCGCCTCGAGCTCGGGACTCCTTAATGGATCAAACTCAGTTCAGTTCCGAACGCCACAGGTCGATCAGACGAGGTCGATCCCAACGATCGATCTCCTCGACCCCATTTTTCCGGAACAAACGTCAGGACATGCACAAGTTCAGTTCGCACCCGCATAGGGCGATGAACACGATATGCTTAGACAATACATTGAATAGGCTAAAGCCCAGTTTAACAGTCGGAGCTCGAAAGTTCACATGGCGACGAGCGCGGCTCCTGACATCGATCGAGTGATCGAAGAAACACAACAAACGCCGTTCACAGATCGGATTGCGTTTGCAAGAATCCGAGAGATCAAGAAAACTAAGTTTCCAGAATTCTCTGGGAAATCAGACCCAAAAGCCCACATCAGGGCATTCCGACTTGCGATGGCAAGGGTGTACCTTACCGATGAGGAGAGGGAGCCAGCCTTCTGCAGGCTCTTCGCGGAAAACCTATCAGGTTCTGCCCTAGAATGGTTTGCCGGACTGGAAGAAAAGTCCATTGACAACTTCACCCAGTTCATGACGGCATTCCTCAAACAATACTCCGTTTTCATCGAGGAAAAGACTACCGAGGCAGCCTTATTTGGCGTCTCTCAAAAACCCGACGAAACACTTCGCTCGTACATCGACCGATTCAAGGAAATAAAATCCAAAATCGCGAACCCACGAGATGAGGTAGCTATAGAAGCGTTAAGACGAGGACTATGGTTCTCAACCAGATTCCGCGAGGAAATAACAGTCCGCGAACCTCAAACGCTCGATGACGCCCTCCATCGCGCATCGGCCTTTGCTCGCCTCGAGGACGAAACCACGGCCCTCAGGGAAAAACACCGGAAAGAAAGGAACCCATCGGGTCCACAGAATTCAAACTCGAAAAAGGATTCCCGTATGTCAGGGAACGTCAACGCGGTCGAGAGCCCAAAGAGCTCGAAGAAATTCGAGTTCGACAAGGAAAAATTCTGCGATTTCCACAACAAGAGAGGGCACTCGACCGAGGATTGTTATACTCGAGCTAAAGCAGAGGCTCAAAAACAAGAGTCCGAAAGCAAAAAAGACTCCAAGGTCGAGGAGGAAACTCTGTCCGACAAAAAGGAAAACAAACAGACCAAGGAGTCGAACTCTAAAAAGCACTCTCAAAACAAATGGGAACGGTCAAAGGAGCCGGAATCTCCCGAAACACTCCCTCAAGGGTCGCGGAAGCGAGTCGAGTTCTGTTGGAATTATGTCCGGTAATCTCTGTACTGTCTCTAGAAAGTAAGAGTATGTCAATGATCAGACATAAGTCATATAGTACTGGGGGTCATGATGGCTTGCTAGAGTCCGCTCATGATCTATAAGTCTTGGATTTATTGCCTTTATTATATGATCCCATATGGGTCACACGCCTAAGCTAACAGGAAACTATGAGGGAACGGTTCAGCAGAAGTACGGTAAAAGTGCTAGGCATTTACTATACTTAGAGAGATTAAAGGGCCTGATTAAATCTAAGGGATTTAATCAGACTGGGAATTGGGCCCAAAAGCCCAACAGAACTAGACAAGGGTTTTATGATTAAAACTTGACCTAGCTCTCTTTTTTCTCTAACTCTCAGTGCCTCCTATCTCTCTCTTTGCGCCTCCCTCTCTGTAGTCTAGCAGCCATTTTTCCTGAAGTGTGCGTGTGTGAACCTCTGGAGGAGCTGTCCCTTGGCGGTTCTGCTGATCTCTGACAATACCTCTCTAATCCGCTGCATAAACAAGGTATTAGGTGAGATCCCTTTATGTTTCTGCAAGAGAACCTAGATCCAATCTGTTTAGTAGAGTTTAATCTGAAAGAATTAAACCAGGACAAACACTAAACAATCCTTCAGTGGTATCAGAGCCATTGGTTCTATTAGGATTTCTTGTTAGAATCATGTTTAGGTTGTTTAGAAGTGTTTGAATCAATCTATGCTTGAAATTGATAAGAAAACACTTAAGAAACAAAAGAATTAAAACCCTAAACTAAACCGCATGAACCGATCGATTTGGATCGGTATGCGTCGGAGCGTCGGATCGGTACATGACGCACGGACCGATCTTGGATCGTGTCGCGTGGTCATTCCGATCAGAGATGAAGCGCGAGAGAGATGGACCGCCTGCATCATGCGATCGCGTCCCGCTCTCGTCCCGCTCTCGTCCCGATCGCACGACCCGAGCCGTCCCGTGCCGTCCCGATCGCGTGATGCTTGCATCGCGTGATGATTGCGGCTGTCCCGATCGTTTAGGTCTTGGGCGTGATCGGTTCACGTGACCAATCGGTCGGTTCGGTTTTGGTTTGTGGTTCGGTTTAAAATAATTAAAAATCTAATCGTTACGGTTTACAGACTTAATAATATTTATTAAATCTGGTTAAACCGTGATAAGAAATCCAATGTCGAAATTAAATTGGATTTAGTGCCTAAACCAGTGGTTTTCTAATTTGATTTGGTTGGACCAAATAAATTGAGAAAATCCGGTTTAGTAAATAACCGGTTAACAATTGTGGTTATCGTAGTAATTAATCTTGGTTAGACCAATTTTAATGAACCAGACCGGTTATGTCATTTAATTGGGCAATTGGGTTATGTCTTGGACATAGACCAATTCTTGGGCCTTGGGCCAAGAAGTTAAAACAATTGGGCCAGTTATTTGAGTCTTTTCTTCAGATTTATTTTAAAATTCATTTAATAATTAAAATTTGATTTTAAAATTAATCAGTTTCCAAAATTTCAAATTAGAAAGTTTCTTAGAATAGAAGTTTCTAGATTTGCATGTTTTGGATATTTAGGAAATTTATATAGTTAGAAAGTTTCCATTTTAGGAAGTTTCCAATTATAAAAGTTTCCAAAAATAGTAGGTTTCCAAAAATGGAAAGTTTCCAAAAATAGTAATCCTCTATTTTGGAATGAAATTTTAAGAAAACCTATAAACCTCAAATAATATCAAGCGTTGGATGTCTTGTCCAGTCTATGTCAGCTGTTGAAACCCATTCAATCGTACACATGGCCTTACAGTGTGAGGGTGTCTATCTTTTGCGTGGGTAAGACAGTTTGTGATTCATTAATGTCATTGGGAGTCCCAGACATTAGTGATTACATGACTGTATAGTCTGGTTTTCTTGACTGGGTCATCGGGAGTCCCAGACCTTGAGACATCAGAGTGGATTGGGCCTCGGGCCCAGATTCACAACCAAGAGTTATATCACAGATATAATTAGCCGAGATAGGGCTTACCGATATAAGCTAAGGTTGGGTGACGGCCAGTGGCCCACTTTGATCTTAGTTATATGTGGATCTTGGAATCATTATATTCTATTGAGGGTAACTAATGTTATTGAATATAATGCGAGATTAGTCAACTTGAACAAATTAACTAAAATCCTTTTTATCTTAAATTTCAGCAATGACTACTACAAGCACACAAAACACATTCTCAATCCGGTCTGTTCTCGACAAGGAGAAGCTGACTGGAACGAACTTCCTTACGTGGTCAAGGAACTTGAGGCTGGTCCTCAAGCAGGAGAAGAAGGAATATGTCCTTCGTGATCCCCTCCCCGAGAGGCCTCCAAACAATGCCGCCAGGAATCTGCACAATGCTTGGGAAAAGCATTCGTCAGATGAAAATGATGTCTATTGCCTGATGTTGGCAACCATGACTCCTGAACTGCAAATGCAGTTCGAGAGTGTGCTGTCGCCCATCGAGATAATGGCAAGCCTGAAATCGCTTTTTCAGGAGCAGGAAAGGACTGAGAGGTTCCAGACTGTTAAGAACCTCTTAGACTGCAAAATGGCTGCAAGTGCGGCAGTGAGTCCTCATGTCTTGAAGATGATGGGTTATCTCGATCATCTTCAGAAACTCGACTGCCCTATCAGCCATGAACTTGCCTGCGACATCATTCTGCAGTCTTTGCCTGCAAGCTATGATCAGTTCATTCTGAACTTCAATATGCATGGCTTGACTAAGACATTGCCTGAGCTTCATGGAATGCTCAAGACTGCAGAGCCCAACTTGAGGAAAGCCAAGGACCCCAATGTGCTTATGGTGAAAAAGGGCAAGGGCTTTAAGAAATCCTCTGCCAAGGACAAGGGAAAGGCTAAGACTGTTCAAGTCTCGGACAAGGACACGTCAAAGCCCAAGCCCAAGTCCAAGGCTGGGCCTACTGACATCTGCAGGTTCTGCAAAGAACCGGGGCATTGGAGGAGAGAATGTAAGAAATTCCTGGAAGGTCTAAAGGAATTGAAGAAGAAGACTCTGGAGACTTCTTCATCAGGTATTTTTGTTATAGAAGTTAATACAACTACTTCTGATAATACCTCATGGGTTATGGATACTGGTTGTGGGGCTCATATTTGTACTAATATGCAGGCACTCAACAACAGTAGGAAGCTGAAGCAAGGACAAGTGGAGCTACGAGTTGGGAATGGAGCGAAAGTTCCTGCACTAGCTGTAGGCACATACTTGTTGTCTTTACTTTCGGGATTGGTTTTAGAACTTAATAACTATTATTTTGTACCTGCAATAAGCATAAATATTATTTCAGTTTCTTTGTTGGATTTGGAAGGTTATGATTTTTCAGTTAAGAATAAATTATGTTCCTTCAATCGCAATAATTTGTTCTATGGTTGTGCCCCTCTTACGAATGGGTTTTACATACTTGATCAATCCGCGCCAATTTATAACATTAATACCAAACGGTTCAAACCTAATGAGGAGAACCGAACGTTTCTATGGCATTGTCGTTTAGGGCACATCAGTGAGAAACGCATTAAGAGGCTCCATTCGAATGGACTTCTTGGCTCATTTGACTTTGAGTCATGTGAGAAATGCGAATCCTGTCTGATGGGCAAAATGACGCGGGCCCCCTTTAATAAACCCAACGAGAGGGCCAGTGACTTATTGGGCCTGATACACACTGATGTGTGTGGCCCAATGTCCATAAATGCAAGAGGAAACTATCAGTACTTCATTACCTTCACTGATGATTTCAGCAGGTATGGATATGTTTATTTAATGAAACATAAGTCTGAATCGTTTGAGAAATTCAGAGAATTCCAAAATGAAGTACAGAACCAACTTGGCAAAAGCATTAAAGCTCTTCGGTCCGACCGAGGAGGAGAATACTTGAGCCAAGAGTTCAGTGATCATCTGAGAGAGTGTGGGATAGTTTCCCAACTCACTCCTCCTGGAACACCTCAATGGAATGGTGTATCTGAGAGGAGGAATCGAACCTTATTGGATATGGTTCGGTCTATGATGAGTCACACAGACCTTCCAATATCCCTTTGGGGATATGCTCTGCTAACAGCAGTGTTCACTCTAAATAGAGCGCCATCAAAAGCAGTAGCTAAGACACCATATGAATTATGGACTGGAGAAACTCCAGTGCTGTCTTATCTTAGAATTTGGGGTTGTGAAGCTTATGTCAAGAGATTAATCTCTGACAAGCTCACACCAAAGTCTGATAAATGCTACTTCATTGGTTATCCGAAGGAGACCAAGGCTTATTACTTCTACCTACGATCCGAGAACAAGATTTTTGTTGCCCGGGATTGTAATTTTCTTGAGAGGGAGTTTCTCTCTAAGAAAAACAGTGGGAGTAAGGTACTGCTTGAAGAAATTCAAGATGAACATGATACTGCTCAACCTAATGAGGAAGAGCAGCAGGAGGACCTACAAGAAATTGTAGAACCTGAACCTGTGGTACCTGAAGTTCGAAGATCCGGGAGGATCCGTCACGAACCCGAGAGATATCAAGGATTCCTCGTGACTAACTGTCATGATCTTCTGATCATTGATGGTGATGAACCATCGAACTTCAATCAAGCCATGATGGGCCCAGATTCCTCTAAGTGGCGTAAGGCCACTGATTCCGAAATGGACTCCATGTCGGTCAACCAAGTGTTTTCGTTGGTTGACTTACCCGCTGGTGTAAAAGCCATCGAGTGCAAATGGATCTTCAAGAAGAAGATTGACGTGGATGGAAATGTCCAGATTTATAAAGCCAGGTTGGTGGCAAAAGGTTTCAGGCAAGTTCACGGTGTGGATTATGATGAAACCTATTCCCCAGTGGCTATGATGAAATCTATTCGGATTCTACTAGCAACTGCAGCTTTTCATGATTATGAAATTTGGCAGATGGACGTGAAAACCGCCTTCCTGAATGGAATTCTGGAAGAGGATGTGTATATGACACAACCTGACGGTTACATAGATCCAAAGAATGCTGGGAAAGTATGCAAGCTTCATAAATCCATTTATGGATTGAAGCAAGCATCGAGGAGCTGGAATCTTCATTTTGATGAAGCAATCAAGCAATTTGACTTCATCAGAAACGAAGAAGAACAATGCGTGTATAAGAAGACTAGTGTGAGCAAGATAGTATTTCTTATTCTGTATGTCGATGACATACTGCTGTTGGAATTGTGTCCAGTAATCTCGGTACTGTCTCTAGAAAGTAAGAGTATGTCAATGATCAGACATAAGTCATATAATACTGGGGGTCATGATGGCTTGCTAGAGTCCGCTCATGATCTATAAGTCTTGGACTTATTGCCTCTATTATATGATCCCATATGGGTCACACGCCTAAGCTAACAGGAAAATGTGTAGGAATGGCTTAGCAGAAGTACGGTAAAAGTGCCAGGCATTTACTGTACTTAGAGAGAATAAAAGGGTTTAGCCACTGTGTGTCGATCGATGCACATGATGTGTCGATCGACACAGTGCGCGAACGGCCAAATGGCCCAAGAGGAACCGGACGAGTTTTATAAATAAAACTCGAGTCTGTTTTCCTCTTCAACCCTAACCCAGCCGCCAACTCTCTCTCTCCTGCGACGCCTCCTCAGCTCGGTCTAGCAGCCTCTCTTCCTGCTTGGTGTGCGTGTGTGAACCTCTGGAGGAGTTATCCCTCGGTGGCTCTCTGATCTCTGACTATACCATCCCTTTCCGCTGCACAAACATGTATAAGGTGAGATCAACAATTGTTTCTAATCATGAGAACCTAGATCCGCATGTTTAGGATAATCTGAATCAGAGAATTGAATCAGGATTCATCTAAACATTCCTTCAGTGGTATCAGAGCTATTGGTTCTGGTTTTTCTTGTTTAGATTCATGTTTAGGATTGTTTAAAGAGGTGTTTTTGAATCAATCTACTGATAAGATTAAAACACTTAAGAAACAAGAATTGAATCCTAAACAAACAGTTGAAAAATCGCATGACCAAGCTATATTGATTTGGTATGCGACCTAAACTGATTTTTGCATCGACTGAGATCGCATTGCATCGATCGATGCAATGCATGGATCGATCGTTGCAACCGCGAGAGATTGACCACGATCGCATGGATCGATCAAACGATCGCATGGATCTCGCGAGAATCTCTCGGCCAAATCTGTTAACCGTTCGTGCACGCGTGAGAGCATCGATCGATGCAGGATCGATGCTGAGAGCGTCGATCGATGCGGTTAGGGTTTTGGCTCGGTTTAATTTAATTAAAACTTAAAAACGTCACGGTTTAATAAACATACTTAATAAATTTATTAAGTTCTGGTTAAACCGGGATAAGAAATCCAAAGTCGAAAATTGGATTTTGTGCCTAAACCAAGATTTTCTAATTTGATTTGGTTGGACCAAATAAATTGAGAAAATCCGGTTTAGTAAATAACCGGTTGACAATTGTGGTCATCGTAGTAATTAAAATTTGGTTAGACCAATTTTAATGAACCAGACCGGTTATGTCATTTAATTGGACAATTGGGTCATGTCTTGGACATGGACAAATTCTTGGGCCTCGGGCCAAGAAGTTAAAACAATTGGGCCAATTATTTGAGTCTTTCTTCAGATTAATTTAAAATTTATTTTATAAAATTATAAAGTCGATTTTAAATTAAAGTTTCCGAAATTTTAAATTTAGATAGTTTCTTAAAATAGAAGTTTCTAGATTTGCGGGTTTTGGATTTTAAGAAATTTCTAAAGTTAGAAAGTTTCTGTTTTTAGAAAGTTTCCAATTTTAGAAAGTTTCCAAAAATAGTAGGTTTCCAAAAATAGAAAGTTTCCCGAAATAGTAATCTTCTATTTTGGGAATGAATTTTAATAAACCTACGAACCTCAAATAATATCAAGCATTGGATGTCTTGTCCAGGCTATGTCAGCTGTCGAAGCCCATTCAATTGTATTCATGGCCTTACAGTGTGAGGGTGTCTACTTTTGCGTGGATAAGACGGTTTGTGATTCATAAATGTCATTGGGAGTCCCAGACATTAATGATTACATGACTGTATAGTCTGGTTTTCTTGACTAGGCCATCGGGAGTCCCGGGCCTTGAGACATCAGAGTGGATTGGGCCTCGGGCCCAGATTCACAACCAAGAATTATATCACGGATATAATTAGCCGACATAGGGCTTACCGATATAAGCTGAGTTTTGGTGACGGCCAGTGGCCCACTTTAATCTTAGTTATATGTGGATCTTGGAATCATTATATTCTATTGAGGGTAACTTATGTTATTGAATATAATGCGTGATTAATCATATTAAATATAATACGAGATTAATCATATTGAACATAATAACTAATAACCTTTTTATCTTATATATTTTAGCTATGACTACTACAAGCACACAAAACACATTCTCAATCCGGTCTGTTCTCGAGAAGGAGAAGCTGACTGGAACGAACTTCCTGACGTGGTCAAGGAACTTGAGGCTGGTCCTCAAGCAGGAGAAGAAGGATTATGTCCTTCGTGATCCTCTCCCCGAGAGGCCTGCTAACAATGCCGCCAGGACTCTGCATAATGCTTGGGAAAAGCATTCGTCAGATGAAAATGATGTGTATTGCCTTATGTTGGCGACAATGACTGGTGAGCTGCAAATGCAGTTCGAGAGTGTGTTATCACCAATTGAGATAATGGCAAGCCTGAAATCGCTTTTTCAGGAGCAAGCAAGGACTGAGAGGTTTCAGACTGTTAAGAACCTCTTAAACTGTAAGTTGGCTGCGAATGCGGCAGTGAGTCCTCATGTCTTGAAGATGATGGGTTATCTCGATCATCTTCAGAAACTCGACTGTCCTATCAGCCAAGAACTTGCCTGCGACATCATTCTGCAGTCATTACCTGCAAGCTATGATCAGTTCATTCTGAACTTTAACATGCATGGCTTGAGTAAGACATTGCCTGAGCTTCACGGAATGCTCAAGACTGCAGAGCCCAACTTGAGGAAAACCGCCAAGGACCCCAATGTGCTTATGGTGCAAAAGGGCAAGGGGTTTAAGAAATCCTCTGCTAAGGATAAGGGAAAGGCCAAGGCTGTCCAAGTCGCGGACAAGGACACGCCAAAGCCCAAGCCCAAGTCCAAGGCTGGGCCAACTGACATATGCAGGTTCTGTAAAGAACCAGGGCATTGGAGGAGAGAATGTAAGAAATTCCAAGAAGGTCTAAAGGAATTGAAGAAGAAGACTCTCGAGACTTCTTCGACAGGTATTTTTGTTATAGAAGTTAATACAACTACTTCTGATAATACCTCATGGGTTATGGATACTGGTTGTGGGGCTCATATTTGTACTAATATGCAGGCACTCAGCAACAGTAGAAGGCTGAAGCAAGGACAAGTGGAGCTACGAGTTGGGAATGGAGCGAAAGTTCCAGCACTAGCTGTAGGCACATACTTGTTGTCTTTACCTTCGGGATTGATTTTAGAACTCAATAATTGTTATTTTGTACCTGCTATAAGCAGGAATATTATTTCAATTTCTTTGTTGGATTTGGAAGGTTATGATTTTTCAGTTAAGAATAAATTATGTTCCTTCAATCGCAACAATTTGTTCTATGGTTGTGCCCCTCTTACGAATGGGCTTTACATACTCGATCAATCCGCGCCAATTTATAACATTAATACCAAACGGTTCAAACCTAATGAGGAGAACCGAACGTTTCTATGGCATTGTTGTTTAGGGCACATCAGCGAGAAACGCATCAAGAGGCTCCATTCGAATGGACTTCTTGGCTCATTTGACTTTGAGTCATGTGAGAAATGCGAATCCTGCATAATGGGCAAAATGACGCGGGCCCCCTTTAATAAACCTAACGAGAGGGCCAGTGACTTATTGGGCCTGATACACACTGACGTGTGTGGCCCAATGTCCACAAATGCAAGAGGAAACTATCAGTACTTCATTACCTTCACTGATGATTTCAGTAGGTATGGATATGTTTATTTAATGAAACATAAGTCTGAATCTTTTGAGAAGTTCAGAGAATTCCAAAATGAAGTACAGAACCAACTTGGTAAAAGCATTAAGGCTCTTAGGTCCGACCGAGGAGGAGAATACTTAAGCCAAGAATTCAGTGATCATCTAAGAGAGTGTGGGATCGTATCCCAACTCACTCCTCCCGGAACACCTCAATGGAATGGTGTGTCTGAGAGGAGAAATCGGACCTTATTGGATATGGTTCGATCTATGATGAGTCACACAGACCTTCCAATATCCCTTTGGGGATATGCTCTGCTAACAGCAGTGTTCACTCTAAATAGAGCGCCATCGAAAGCAGTAGCAAAGACACCATATGAATTATGGACTGGAGAAGCTCCAGTGCTGTCTTATCTCAGAATTTGGGGTTGTGAAGCCTATGTCAAGAGATTGATCTCAGACAAGCTTACACCAAAATCTGACAAATGCTATTTCATTGGTTATCCACGGGAAACCAAGGCTTATTACTTCTATCTACGTTCCGAGAACAAGATCCTTGTTGCCCGGGATTGTAACTTTCTTGAGAGGGAGTTTCTCTCTAAGAAAGACAGTGGGAGTAAGGTACTGCTTGAAGAAATTCAAGATGAACAGGATACTGCTCAACCTAATGAGGAAGAGCAGCAGGAGGACCTACAAGAAATTGTAGAGCCTGAACCTGTAGTACCTGAAGTTCGAAGATCCGGGAGGATCCGTCACGAACCCGAGAGATATCAAGGATTCCTCGTGACTGACTGTCATGATCTTCTGATCATTGATGGTGATGAACCATCGAACTTCAATCAAGCCATGATGGGCCCAGATTCCTCAAAATGGCGCAAGGCCACTGATTCCGAAATGGACTCCATGTCGGTCAACCAAGTGTTTTCGTTGGTTGACTTACCCGCTGGTGTAAAAGCCATCGAGTGCAAATGGATCTTCAAGAAGAAGATTGACGTGGATGGAAATGTCCAGATTTATAAAGCCAGGTTGGTGGCAAAAGGTTTCAGACAAGTTCACGGTGTGGATTACGATGAAACCTATTCACCAGTGGCTATGATGAAATCTATTCGGATTCTACTAGCAACTGCAGCTTTTCATGATTATGAAATTTGGCAGATGGACGTGAAAACCGCCTTCCTGAATGGTATTCTGGAAGAGGATGTGTATATGACACAACCTGACGGTTACATAGATCCAAAGAATGCTGGGAAAGTATGCAAGCTTCATAAATCCATTTATGGATTGAAGCAAGCATCGAGGAGCTGGAATCTTCGTTTTGATGAAGCGATCAAGCAATTTGACTTCATCAGAAACGAAGAAGAACAATGCGTGTATAAGAAAACTAGTGGGAGCAAGATAGTATTTCTTATTCTGTATGTCGATGACATACTGCTTCTCGGAAACGACATTCCAATGCTGAAGTCCGTAAAGGACTGGCTTGGAAGTTGTTTTTCCATGAAATACATGGGTGAAGCCGCATACGTTCTTGGAATCAGGATCTACCGGGATAGAT
This sequence comes from Orychophragmus violaceus, assembly GCA_030180135.1. Lineage (NCBI taxonomy): Eukaryota > Viridiplantae > Streptophyta > Magnoliopsida > Brassicales > Brassicaceae > Orychophragmus > Orychophragmus violaceus. The sequence continues at coordinate 16,059,513 of CM058236.1, forward strand.
CTAGAAGGCTGATAGGCTTGTGTCAAGATTCATACATTGACAAAGTCATGCAAAGATTCAGCATGAAGGATTCCAAGAAGGGCTTCACGCCAATGGTACATGGCACAACGCTAAGCAAGAAGCAGAGCCCTACGACGGCTGCTGAGCTTGAGCGCATGAAGAATATTCCTTATGCATCTGCAATAGGATCTATCATGTATGCCATGATCTGTACTCGTCCTGATGTTGCTTATGCATTGAGCATGACGAGTAGATACCAGTCAAATCCAGGTGAAAACCATTGGATTGCCGTAAAGAATATCTTGAAGTATCTAAGACATACTAAGGATAAGTTCTTAGTGTACGGTGGAAGTGATGTGCTTAAAGTCAGTGGATTCACGGACGCAAGTTTCCAGACAGACCAAGATGATTTCCGGTCACAGTCCGGTTATATCTTTTGTCTGAATGGCGGTGCAATCAGTTGGAGAAGCTCCAAGCAAGACACCGTTGCTGATTCCACTACAGAAGCTGAATATATCGCCGCCTCAGAAGCTGCGAAGGAAGCTGTTTGGATACGAAAGTTCATTATTGAACTAGGTGTGATACCAGATGCGGCTGAGCCTCTGGCACTATTTTGTGATAACAATGGTGCTATTGCTCAGGCAAAGGAACCAAGATCACACCAGAAATCCAAGCATGTTCTAAGAAGATTTCACTTGATACGTGACATCATTAATAGAAAGGAAGTCAAGATCAGCCGAGTTCAGACAGATGATAACGTCGCTGATCCGTTGACAAAGCCACTCCCAAGGCCTAAGCTCGAGTTTCTGACTGAAGCTGTAGGCATTAGAGACATAGAAATGTAATCTAAATTTGAGTGGGAGTTTGAGGGCTTTTATTTAGTTATTTGATATGTTCTTGTAAAACATTCTTATGTTCAATGAAATTATTATTTCAAGATTATTTTAACTGTGATGAAATAATCGTTCCAAAGTGATATAAACCATTTTATAGGTCATCGAAGTAAGTGACTTGATCTTGAGTCATCAAAGTCATTTAGCTTGATCATGAGACCCTATATTTGATAGATGGATTATATCATCCTGTCCCTAGTCGAAGGTTGTTGAAATTGGAACACCAACAACCGTGAGAGACTGGATTGGTATGTGACTTATGACAAAGTCTCAGTGTGTCATAGATGCGCGGCATCAAAGTCAATACATAGGTGTATGTTGGGAACATACGACCGGACAAGACCCGATTATGAGAACTCTTCAGGATATTTATATCTGTGTCATAAGAGATTCTCACTACGACTATAGAGTATAGTCCTTAGACCTGAGTTCGCATGCATGTGACTGCACATGGACTGATGCACTTTGATCATTGTCTAACGCTATCGTTCTGCGATAGTTATAAGGACCTTGTTTGGGTACATTATGAAATGAGTAGTTTACAGTGATGGAATAAGACGGAATTTGTCCCTCCAATATAAATGGAGTGAATATCTCTAGGCCAATCGGAGATTTGAATACTGGAAAATGCATGGCCATGCTCAAACGGACTGTCCCGAGTCGTTTGGATTGTCAGTATCGAATCAGAGTCCGATGAACAAGATTAGGCTTTATAAGGATGACACCAATCTTTCCTTATGACTAATCGAGATATTGTGACAAAAGGATTATGAATACAGAGATTCCAGTACAAGTGGGAGATTGTTGGAATTGTGTCCAGTAATCTCGGTACTGTCTCTAGAAAGTAAGAGTATGTCAATGATCAGACATAAGTCATATAATACTGGGGGTCATGATGGCTTGCTAGAGTCCGCTCATGATCTATAAGTCTTGGACTTATTGCCTCTATTATATGATCCCATATGGGTCACACGCCTAAGCTAACAGGAAAATGTGTAGGAATGGCTTAGCAGAAGTACGGTAAAAGTGCCAGGCATTTACTGTACTTAGAGAGAATAAAAGGGTTTAGCCACTGTGTGTCGATCGATGCACATGATGTGTCGATCGACACAGTGCGCGAACGGCCAAATGGCCCAAGAGGAACCGGACGAGTTTTATAAATAAAACCCGAGTCTGTTTTCCTCTTCAACCCTAACCCAGCCGCCAACTCTCTCTCTCCTGCGACGCCTCCTCAGCTCGGTCTAGCAGCCTCTCTTCCTGCTTGGTGTGCGTGTGTGAACCTCTGGAGGAGTTATCCCTCGGTGGCTCTCTGATCTCTGACTATACCATCCCTTTCCGCTGCACAAACAGGTATAAGGTGAGATCAACAATTGTTTCTAATCATGAGAACCTAGATCCGCATGTTTAGGATAATCTGAATCAGAGAATTGAATCAGGATTCATCTAAACATTCCTTCAACTGCTTCTCGGAAACGACGTACCAATGCTGCGGTCGGTAAAGGACTGGCTTGGAAGTTGTTTTTCCATGAAAGACATGGGTGAAGCCGCATACGTTCTTGGAATCCGGATCTACCGGGATAGATCTAAAAGGCTGATAGGCTTGTGTCAAGATTCATACATTGACAAAGTCCTGCATAGATTCAGCATGGCAGATTCCAAGAAGGGCTTCACGCCAATGGTACATGGCACAACGCTAAGCAAGAAGCAGAGCCCTACGACGGCTGCTGAGCTTGAGCGCATGAAGAATATTCCTTATGCATCTGCAATAGGATCTATCATGTATGCCATGATCTGTACTCGTCCTGATGTTGCTTATGCATTGAGCATGACGAGTAGATACCAGTCAAATCCAGGTGAAAACCACGGGATTGCCGTCAAGAATATCCTGAAGTATCTAAGACATACTAAGGACAAGTTCTTGGTGTACGGTGGAAGTAATGTGCTTGAAGTAAGTGGATTCACGGACGCAAGTTTCCAGACAGACCAAGATGATTTCCGGTCACAGTCCGGTTATATCTTTTGTCTGAATGGCGGTGCAATCAGTTGGAGAAGCTCCAAGCAAGACACCGTTGCTGATTCCACTACAGAAGCTGAATATGTCGCCGCCTCAGAAGCAGCGAAGGAAGCTGTTTGGATACGAAAGTTCATTATTGAACTAGGTGTGATACCGAATTCAGCTGAGCCTCTGGCCCTGTTTTGTGATAACAATGGTGCTATAGCTCAGGCAAAGGAACCAAGATCACACCAGAAATCCAAGCATATACTAAGAAGATTTCACTTGATACGTGATATCATAAATAGAAAGGAAGTCAAGATCAGCCGAGTTCCGACAGATGATAATGTCGCTGATCCATTGACAAAGCCACTCCCAAGGCCTAAGCTCGAGTACCTGACTGAAGCTGTAGGCATTAGAGACATTGAAATGTAATCTAAATTTGAGTGGGAGTTTGAGGGCTTTATTTAGTTATTGATATGTTCTTGTAAAACATTTGAGATGTTTAATAATAAAATTATTTTTCAAGATTATTTTAACTGTGATGAAATAATCGTTCCAAAATGATATGAACCATTTTATAGGTCATCGAAGTAAGTGACTTGATCTTGAGTCATCAAAGTCATTTAGCTTGATCATGAGACCCTATATTTGATAGATGGCTTATATCATCCTGTCCCTAGTCGAAGGTTGTTTGAAATTGGAACACCAACAACCGCGTGAGACTAGATTGGTATGTGACTTATGACAAAGTCTCAGGATGTCATAGATGCACGGCATCAAAGTCAGTACATAGGTGTATGTTGGGGTACATACGACCGGACATGACCCGCTTATAAGAACTCTTCAGGATATTTATATCTGTGTCATAAGAGATTCTTACTACGACTATAGAGTATAGTCCTTAGACCTGAGTTCGCATGCATGTGACTGCACATCAACTAATGCGCTTTGATCATTGTCTAACGCTGTCGTTAAGCGATAGTTATAAGGACCTTGTTTGGGTGTATTATGAAATGAGTAGTTTACAGTGATGGAACAAGACGGGATTTGTCCCTCCAATATAAATGGAGTGAATATCTCTAGGCCAATCGGAGATTTGAATACTGGAAAATGCATGGCCATGCTCAAACGGACTGTCCCGAGTCGTTTGGATTGTCAGTATCAAATCAGAGTCCGATGAACATTATTAGGCTTTATAAGGATGACACTCATCTTGCCTTATGACTAATCGAGATATTGTGACAAAAGGAATATGAATACATAGATTCCAGTACAAGTGGGAGATTGTTGGAATTATGTCCGGTAATCTCTGTACTGTCTCTAGAAAGTAAGAGTATGTCAATGATCAGACATAAGTCATATAATACTGGGGGTCATGATGGCTTGCTAGAGTCCGCTCATGATCTATAAGTCTTGGATTTATTGCCTTTATTATATGATCCCATATGGGTCACACGCCTAAGCTAACAGGAAACTATGAGGGAACGGTTCAGCAGAAGTACGGTAAAAGTGCTAGGCATTTACTATACTTAGAGAGATTAAAGGGCCTGATTAAATCTAAGGGATTTAATCAGACTGGGAATTGGGCCCAAAAGCCCAACAGAACTAGACAAGGGTTTTATGATTAAAACTTGACCTAGCTCTCTTTTTTCTCTAACTCTCAGCGCCTCCTATCTCTCTCTCTGCGCCTCCCTCTCTGTGGTCTAGCAGCCATTTTTCCTGAAGTGTGCGTGTGTGAACCTCTGGAGGAGCTGTCCCTTGGCGGTTCTGCTGATCTCTGACAATACCTCTCTAATCCGCTGCATAAACAAGGTATTAGGTGAGATCCCTTTATGTTTCTGCAAGAGAACCTAGATCCAATCTGTTTAGTAGAGTTTAATCTGAAAGAATTAAACCAGGACAAACACTAAACAATCCTTCAAGTTCATCCTCGGTGAGCTTAACCCGAGCGGTACTCCGGGAGGTTCGACACAATCCCCGCCTCCGGCTCCTGCCAAAAGTTTACGCTCAAGAATCAATCTCCCTCGTCTCTGCGGGGGGGGGGGGGTGTACGGGCTATACCCCCTAAACGAATCGACTTCATCTTCGGTGGCTCCAAGCTTTGCCGCGATTCGGTCAATTCGATCAAAGCTCTTCAAAGAAGAGTCGAGACCGACAGAGGGGGAAAGATCCCAATGTTGGGTCCAGACCACGAGATCATTTTCCACGAGAGCGAGACAAGTAATCTCGACAAACCACACGACGACGCTCTCCTCGTTTGTCTAGTAGTGGGAGATGTCGAACTCTCAAGGATAATGATTGACACAGGAAGTTCGGTAGATGTCCTCTTTTACGACGCGTTCAAAAAGATGGACTTCAACGACTCCGAGGTTGTAGAAGAAAAGACGCCACTAGTAGGTTTCGCTGGCGAAACGACATACTCGATGGGCTCTGTCTTCGCCCCAGTAATCGCTGGAGGAGTTCGGAGAATGACATAGTTCGTCATAGTAGATCGGCCAGCTCCCTATAACGCAATCCTAGGTCGACCATGGATATACGACATGAAAGCGGTACCATCGACCTACCACCAATGCGTAAAGTTTCCGACACCCAAAGGGATCAAAACCATTCACGGAAGTCAAAAGATTTCCCGCCATTGCTACATGAACGGATTCAAACAGATCGAGAAATCCCCTGCGTAGCAATTACAGAAAGAGGACGAGCTCGCCACCATGCAGACCAAAAGGTCGAACGACCCCAGTCAAACAGGACCCCCAAAGGACCTCACGACTCAGGTCTGCATAGACGAGGCTCATCCCGAAAGACTCGTTGGCATAGGAATCGACCTATCAGAGCCAGTCAAGAACGAACTGGTCTCTTTTCTCAAAAAGAACGTCGACTCCTTCGCCTGGTCTTCAGCAGACATGAAAGGGATAAACATCGACGTAACCAGCCACGAGCTGAATGTCGACCCGACCTACAAACCGGTAAGACAGAAACGTCGAAAACTAGGCCCTGAACGGGCCAAAGCCGTCAATGACGAGGTCGATCGGTTATTAAAAATCGGATCGATCAGAGAGGTCAAGTACCCCGACTGGCTCGCAAATCCCGTGGTGGTTAAGAAAAAGAACGGAAAGTGGAGGGTCTGCGTAGACTTCACGGATCTCAACAAAGCATGTCCAAAGGACGGCTTCCCACTCCCGCACATCGACCGACTGGTCGAGGCCACCGCTGGACATCAGCTGCTATCCTTTATGGATGCGTTCTCAGGGTACAATCAAATATTGATGAACCCCGAAGACCAAGAAAAGACCTCGTTCATAACTGATCGAGGCACGTACTGCTACAAAGTCATGCCCTTCGGACTAAAAAACGCAGGAGCAACTTACCAGCGCCTCGTCAACAAGATGTTCTCAGGACTCCTAGGCAAAACCATGGAGGTCTACATCGATGATATGCTAGTAAAATCTTCTAGGTACGAGGATCACATTCCCCAACTAAAAGAGTGCTTTACCATTCTCAATAAGTATGGGATGAAACTCAACCCAGCTAAATGTACCTTCGGGGTCCCTTCAGGAGAGTTCCTCGGTTACTTAGTAACCGAAAGAGGGATCGAAGCGAACCCCAAACAGATCGCAACGTTCATAGAGATGAAATCTCCCAGAACAACGCGAGAAGTCCATAGCCTAACCGGCAAAATAGCTGCTCTGAATCGCTTCATCTCGAGGTCGACTGATAAATGTCTACCCTTCTATCACTTGCTCAAAGCAAACAAAAAGTTCCTTTGGGACGAAAAGTGTGAAGAGGCATTCACTCAGCTCAAAACTTACTTAAGCGAACCACCCATACTGGCGAAACCAGTAGAAGGAGAACCCCTTTATCTCTACTTAGCTGTCTCGACGTCAGCAGTAAGTGGAGTCCTGGTTCGCAAAGAACAGAACGAACAACGGCCAGTGTATTACATCAGTAAGACCTTGATCGATGCTGAAACCAGATACCCCGCCATGGAAAAGCTCGCCTTAGCGCTAGTAACATCGGCTCGGAAACTCCGACCGTATTTTCAATCGCACTCGATAATAGTGATGACCTCTCAGCCACTGAGAACCATCCTTCACAGTCCAAGCCAATCATGTCGATTGGTCAAATGAGCTATCGAACTCAGCGAGTACGACATTGAATACAAAGCCCGAACATGCCTAAAAGCACAAGTACTGGCAGATTTCATAATCGAGCTCCCTTCGACTATAGAACTCGACCCGACTTCGGCCCAAAGATGGAAACTCTACGTCGATGGAGCTTCCTCAAGACAAGGGTCCGGAGTCGGAGTGAAATTAGTCTCCCCAACGGGTGAAGTATTAGAACAATCGTTTAGATTGGGCTTCGCCGCATCGAATAACGAGGCAGAATACGAAGCGCTGATAGCCGGGCTTAGACTTGCGATAGCAATAGGAGCCCGAGAAGTAAATGCCTTCAGCGATTCCCAACTGGTCACAAGCCAATATCATGGCGACTACGAGGCCAAAGACGAACGAATGGAAGCATACCTACGGGTAGTCCATACATTGGCCGAACAGATCGAATTCTTCGATCTAACACGAATCCCACGAGGTGAAAACACTGCAGCCGATGCGCTAGCCGCATTAGCATCGACATCAGATCCTAACCTCAAAAGAATCATACCAGTCGAAGGGATAGAAAAACCAAGCATCGACATAGCTCTCAAAGCTCTGTACTTGAAAGAGGACGGGCCCGCTGTGAAAAACGATGTCGAACGCAAAGAATGTCCCGGAGACACTAATAGCGACATCATCGAGATTGATGATGATCTTGATCCTAGAAACACCATATACGTCGCGAACGTCCCCGACGGACCAATTCAAACCGCATCCACTAGTCAGGGACCTGAGCCTAACAATGAAGAAGATTGGAGAACTCCGAATCATTCGATACATCACAAACGGCGAAGTTCCCGATGGCAAATGGGAGGCGCGGAAACTTAAAATGCAAAGTGCGAGGTACCGTGTCACACAAGGAGAGCTCTTTAAAAGGAGCCTCTCCGGACCTTACCTTAAAATGCCTTGACAAAAAGCAAGCCCTAGCCGTGATTACACAGACACATGACGGATCCTGCGGAAGCCATTCCGGAGGATGAGCATTGGCCGTGCGAATCAAAAGGCAAGGCTACTATTGGCCTACAATGGCCACCGAATGCGAATCTTTCTCCAACAAGTGCGATAAATGCCAAAAGCATACCCCAATTATCCACCAAGCGTCGGAGAAACTCTCCTCTATCTCATCACCGTACCCATTCATGCGGTGGGGAATGGACATCGTCGGACCGCTGGTCCCATCTGGCAAAAAGAAAGCCACAAATCTACTGGTGATGACAGACTACTTCACCAAGTGGATTGAAGCAGAGTCATACCAGAAAATTAAGGACGTTCACGTTAAGGAGTTCGTCTGGCGAAACATCGTTTGCAGACATGGACTACCCCACGAGATCGTCACGGATAACGGATCTCAGTTCATATCAAACACGTTCAAAGAGTTCTGCAGAACTTGGAACATAAAGCTGTCTTACTCAACGCCACGCTACCCCCAAGGGAACGGGCTAGCAGAAGCAGCTAACAAAGCGATTATGAACGGCCTCAAGAAAAGGCTCAACGAGTGCAAAACAACCTGGAGTGACGAACTCCCAGCCGTACTCTGGGCCTACCGGACTACCCCCCGCAAATCCACTGGCGAGACTCCCTTCTCGCTAGCTTACGGAATCGAGGCGGTAGTACCAGCTGAAATTCTCGTGTCAAGCATTCGCAAAGAAGAATACCCGCGACAAGAGGAACTTAACAACAAGATGATAACTGACGAGCTCGACCTCGTCGACGAAAGAAGGAACCTCGCATTAGCTCGACTCCAGAATTACCAACAAGCCGCGGCTCGCTACTATGATTCCCGAATCAAAACTCGGAGGTTGCAAGTAGGAGAGCTCGTCTTACGGAAAGTGTTCGACCATAAAAAGGAAGAACACGCTGGAAAATTAGGAGCGAAGTGGGAAGGTCCTTACCAGGTCACCGACATCGTAAAGGACGGGGTCTACCAACTCAAGTCGGTGGAAACCCAGAAGCCCGAACTACGACCTTGGAACATCATCAACCTCAAAAAGTATTTCCACTAGGAGTACATCAACATAATCGAACTACGAAATGGCTTGATCCCCTAAAAGGGTACGTAGGCAGCTCGACTTCGAGCGCAGCCACCCCCCAAACACAAAGCTCTCACCGAGCTCGACAACTTCTGACGAAGTCATACTAGCTTATCTTTGTGAAATCAAAATAAGTCTTCTAATCAAACGTCTCTTCCTGTCGCAAAAGTTAGAGCCGTTACGTTGATATGAAATTATCTCCCCCAATAGCAAAGTGATATGAAAATATCTCTTCTAAACCGAAGTGATATGAAATTATCTCTTCTATAAGCAAAGCGATATGAAATTATCCCTTCTAAAGCAAAGTGATATGAAATTATCCCTTCCCAAAACAAGTGATATGAAATTATCCCTTCCCGAAACGAAAGATATGAAATTATCTCTTCTAAGTCAAAGCGATATGAAATTATCCTTCCCAAGTGACCTGAAATGGCCTCTCCCAAAAGACCAAAGTGATATGAAATTATCCCTTCTATAACCAAGTGATATGAAATTATCCCCTCAAACAAGCGACCTAGAACGGTCCTCCCACTTTGAACGAACTGAAATGATCGTCCCAAAAAACAAGCGACCTAGAACGGTCCACCCGCTTCGAACGAACTGAAATGATCGTCCCAAAAAACAAGCGACCTAGAACGGTCCTCCCGCTTCGAACGAACTGAAATGATCGTCCCAAAGAAAGAGATTCAGAATAATCTCTCCAAAAATATACAATTCTTCCAAAGCCTCATACGGATTAAAAGAATCGGGGGGCTGCCCCACCCCTTAAGCAAAATAACGAGGTCAAGACAGCTAATCAAGCATGCGACCTCTACGTACTCCAAGTCGGATCTTTGTAAGTTTACTTCGATTCGTTTTCATACTTAATACTTCTCTTCAGTGATTAAGCCTGAATCTTACATTACGAAGAAGTTGCGCCCCAAACCTTTCTTGGCAAAGAGCTCGAGCTCAAATGCGACTAACTTAAAAGATCGCAACGAACCTTCTAAGGCAACACGACAAGTTATCTGCTCGGTCCCTCTAGAAAGGTTCGAATCGCCGCAATGGCTCAGATTTTATGTTGAGGCATAAAAACAATAAAATCTATGCTAAGGCATGAAAGATTTTTTTTTAAAAAGAGTAGAGGACACGATATCCTCGAATTCGAACAGAAAATTAAAGCCCCCTTGGGCAACCAAAGTCTGAAAAAGAAATTAAAAGCCCCCTCGGGCAACAAAAAGCCTGAATTAAAAAGCCCCCTCTGGCGGAAACAGATAAAAAGGACTAAAACTGCTTGGAAGGAGAGGAAGCCTCGTCTCGATCCCCTATCTGACCATCGGTCGCCCTGTCCTCCTCGAGTTGACCCTCGACCTCATCGCTAACTCGCGAATTAACTCCGGTCGGGAGGTTCGACCCATACTGATCAAGGCGAGTAGCCGCCTGGCTTAAAGGGCGCGCAAGGACCACGGAGTCGTCCGACATCACCGGCAAATTTAGCTTGCTGATACTGAAGTCCGACACCGCCGCAGCGTCCATCTCCTCCGTGGCCAATCTTTTCTTCTCGGCCAAATCCATCACCTCCTTGGTCAGGTCCAGTTCACCAGAGGCGAACTCGGCGATAAGCGCGATATTAGCCAAGGCCTCCTGGAGCCTCATCTCAGCGCTCACGGCGACCTTCCTCCGGCTCTCTTTCGCTGCGATCCCCTTGAGAATCTTAAGATATTCACCGTTTAGCCCTTTTCTCGCCTCATGGGCTGCCATCTTAACATCAAACTCTCGGTCGGCGAGAACCTTATCCAGATCAGCCTGGCATTGCGCAGCCCGCACGTCCGCAACCGAAACCCGAGCCAGAGCGCCCTGTAACTCCCCATCCAGGCCGCCCGCCTTCTTCCTTAGCTCCTCTTCCCGAGCCAAGGCCCCCTGCAGCTGCGCTTTCAGGTCGCTGACCGTTTTCTTAACGGTGTCGAGCTCGCTCACCTGCGGTATCTCTCGCAGCTCGCGCTCGGCCCTAGCCGCGAACCTATTCGCAGCCTCCAAGGCCTACAAAAGAAAGAGGAGATGTGTGAAGAAAGTTAAGCACGAAACAAAACGAAAGGAAGAAATCGTTACCTTCCCACAAGCCGCCATCATCTCGGTATAAGTACCACCAAGGGCCATATCCCCGACGGCCGGGAGCTGAACACCTGCCGGCTTAAAATGCCTTAGCAGATAGGCAACACCCGTTGGGTCGTCCGCAATCGGGCATTCCTTCTGGTGCCTAAAGCGCCAGTTGAAAGACCCCGAGGACCCAGAGGAAGCAGGCCTCGCCTCAACACTCTTGCCCGATCTTCTCGAGCTCACCTCTGCGTCAGTCCTTCGACGCTTCGCCGCCGGAGGAGGACCACCTCGACTCCGGCCGTTCGACCCTCTCGAACCATTCGACCGAGAGTTGCGCAAGGCAGGCTCTTCAGACGGGGCCCGAACCGGCTCCTCACTGGCCGGAATAGGAGGTAAATCCTCCGCCTCCATGTCTGCCTCTCCGGATCCTGCAACCACGGGAGAAACCCGAACGGGGTTAGGAGGAGGGATCGAAGGAGGAGGAGGAGGCCCCTCGTCCATGGCAAAAAGAAGGGCGTTGCTCAAGTCGCCAGCCTTCATTTTCTTTGCCAAATCAACGGGATCTTTCCCGTTCCGACGGCTGCTAGATCTTCGCGACATCTTTTCAAGAGAAGGGGTGCTTGCAGTAGAACTATCGTCCGAAACAGGTCGATCTGCAGATGAAACAGATTCGGGTCAGCAAACGAAGGGCATAACGCGCGATGACTCCCCCAGAAAGACTAACCGGAACACTTACCTTCTTCAGTCCGCTCGATAATCCGAAGCGGAGCCTGAACGACTCGAGTCAAAGCAGGCTGGCGAAGGAGGTGTGATTCGTCTCGCAAAAGACGAGGTTGGTATAGAGGAGGTTGTCGAGCAGCAGGACCTAAAGCGGCTCGGATTCGCTGATCCGTGAAGTTACACCAACGAATATCTCCTCTCCGTAGGCGAGCTATCAAACTCGATGTAGTTTGGTCCAAAGGTAATGATTCAGGAGCCTCTGCAATGGAACCAAAAAGGTCATTAGCAAACAGCTCGGTATCAATAAAAGACGCCGCGGCAATTAGGGAAACTATTAAGCCCTATAAGCTGACCAACGTTAGCCGCCCATCTCGTCGGGATAACCGAGTAATCAAAATCCTCGACCGAGTGATGGTTGACCCTGAAGTAGAAGTATTTACTCTTCCACACATCCCTCGTCGGGATCTCATCAAGGATCTTTCCATGGCGAGGAGAGAGGTAGTAAGTTCCGGGAAAACGAGTGTTATGTTTTACCGAACAAACCCTCATCAACTCCTCGACTCCAAAATTGATGCCTTCCTCGACAGCTCTAACCCCGAGCCCGACGACATACCGAACGAATTCGGAGTCATCTAGTGAAAGGCCAGCTGGAGCTGAGCTAAAACCCATGAGATAATGCGAGGGATTGGAAAAAACAATCCGCATTTATCGAAATAGGTATAAGAAGCGCAACAATAGCCTTCGACGACAGTTTCCGGAGACATGTCCGGCGATGGGATAAGAATCTCCACCTCCGACGGAATCTGGCACTTCGTCCGCAATTTCCGTATTAGGTCAACAGTCAAACTGGACGGAGGATAAGGACCAACCGGACCAGCCGCCACAGAAGGACTAACCCTGGCTGTACTCTTTCGAACCATGATAGTTCGGAATATCAAAAGTTTCTTTCAAGGAAAGAGGAAAAACGAAATCTCTAGAGAGAGAAAATCTCGAAACAACGAAAAAGAGAATATGAGCAAGAGGCAAGAAGAGGATATAATGGAGGAGAGGAAGTTACCTTGCCGATTCGCAGTGTGAGCAGTAATGGGAATCGTGCTAGGTAACTTCCCCTTTTAAACTACCTCGTGCTCGAGATCTGTGGGATTTTTGGTATCCCACAATCCCAACCGCTCGATTCGAAATTTGTAAATAATCACGAAAAAAGATCGAGGCAGTTGTGATCCTTTGGTCCCGTGCGATCTCAACCGTCGATATAAGATCTATGAATGGGAAGAAAATAATCATTGGATTCGTCGCATCCAAAGCATGCACCTCTTCCCGAGAATGTCCACCGCCCATTAACCTCGACTTCTCGAATTCAATGGGCTGGGGGGCTATTGTTGGTACTGGATTTCCCTCTAGGAAATCCGGCCCATTAACAGACAAGACAAAGGCCCGTAATTACGAGCCCATTCCAGAATCAAAGATAGACGAGAGAGCCAACTCTCTTGTTGGGCCCAAGCGAAGCAAGCGCCTTGGAGAAGCCCAGACGATGCCGAAGCCGGAGACGATCGAGCTCGAGCTCGGCTGAGGATGACGTGGAGATAGAGCAACTCGGTCTTCGTCAGTTCAACTGATCCGCACGAATCTCGGAGATCGTTGCAACGACGAAGCCGAAATATCAGGACAAAGAGATCAGGGTCGAGACTATTTAAAGGAAGAAGTGACGGCTCATTAAAGACAATTCCAACCTAGGTTAAGAACTCTTCGACTAGATAGCTCGATTCCATACTTTGTACTCTCTTTTCGACTGTGTTTGTTCTATCTCGACGATCAATCTCAATAAATTCTTTGATTCATAGGAAACTATACCATTTCTATATCCAAAAGTCCAAATCCACGAATACAAATTCTTAGTGTGAATCCCGAATCTCACAATTAGGAAAAATGAAACACATGTACAGAAGTCGTCAAAGCAGAAATTGACCCGATAAACAGTTATTTTTTTCTAATTATCTCACTTTCACAACTCTTAAAACATGATAGTTAATATGGATGGAAGATCCTATTGGCAAATGGTAAATCATTTGAGAAAACCAAAATTACAACAAAAACTGAAGGGAATAAAATCAAAGAATAAGAAGCGAAGTCCTGAAAGAAAGGTAAAGAGAATAACTTAGAAACTCTATAAAACTTTCCAATACATTTAAAAGAAAGAGAGAAAACATATGAAAATAGGGAAGAAGTTACTAATTCGTAAGTATAATTCCTACCCAAACTCAGCATAATATTTAAATTAACAATCTTTACTGTTCAAGAAAGAGGGATCATAAAGGAAAACTGGAGATGTTAATCCTAAATTTTGGATGCAAACTAAATCAAAATATATTCATGTCATTTGAAAACTTATAACTGATAGATTTTTAATTTATATTTTTTAAATAAGAAAGACTCACTTCCTAATGTTTTTGGGTTCAGAGTAGTGATCCGGACGACTGCGGGCTTCTCTTCTCTCTCATTCCATCGCCCCCGGAATGCTGCAGCAATGCCACCTCATAGGTAGACCTGAACGGTCTCGCCACTGCAGGTATAAGCATTCCAAACAGATTAGTCAGGGAGTTTCATGTTAGATACGTTTATGTTACCAGTGTGTGATGTCTTGGAGGGCGTACTCTTCAAGCTGTACATGTAGGAAAACCCTATCCTCAGTCTTCCCACCAGCTGTAGGAGGTGTCAACGTGGTCGTAGGGTCCTGCAAGTTCTCACCATTGATAAGACATATATGACCTATGATATCTGTCAATGGGGAAAATAGTTGTATTATGTTAGATACATAGGCTGACGTATTGTGTTGTAGAGCTTTGCTAGCGTGCAGAGAATATTAGTTATTGGGTTCGAGCTTACCATATAATTCCTTCCCGGTATCGGCGATGTCTACAAACGCCTGGTAGTTGTAGATTCGGAACTTCTGGTTGGCCAATTGAGCAGTACTGCCTTCTTCCTCCACAAAGGATGTCTGGTCCGTGAAGATGATACCGGATTCGTTGTCCGTGACTCTGTAGACTCTTTTAGCGGGTCGGATAATGAAATTGTTGAGCCTGTAGATGGTGCCTGGCTTGAGCTTACCCTGGAAACGGTACATACGGTTTGCGAAGATGAAGCCCTACATAGTCACTGCCTGTTGGGCCATTAGTACTCGGAGCTCACACGATTTTGGAATATGCATGCATCAAATTCAAGCACGTACCTTGGAATCGATTAGGAGGAGCTCAAAACCGAGTAGTATGTTTCCATTTCTGAAGTTGCGCGCTTCCCAAGAATGGATGAGCCTGACAGTAACATCTTCTTTCCAGAAATCGCCGTGGAGATCTCCGAAGCTTTTTGTGGCGGTGGTGGCGGAATTAGCTGCCATTGCCGGAGACGGGGAATGATTTTGAAGGGGGTACATCAATGGCTTTTTTCGGACAGCTAAGAAAATATTTATAGGCATCTCAGCCTGGGTAATTTAGTGAGGGGTGGAGGTGGGACGGTAGAGATCCTTCGAGCGTTTCGTAACTCTTGCTCTTATTGCGACTTAAAGGCTGGGGCGTGAAGGCAGTAACTGAAACCGGAGGTGGGGAGGAGAGACGGAGGATCGTGGTGGTTTTTTGTCGCTTTGACTGCGGCATATGGGATGCGAATGTAGGAGACGAAGCAAGAGACGCCCTAGGTTTTTAGTTGCTATGGGCTTTCGGGTTAGGGCCAAAACGAAGCCCAGGAAACAACATAAAATCTACGCTGGTGAAGTCCACTAAAACCATTAAGAGGCAGAGAACAAGAGGAACAAGAGGAAGAGACCGTAGACTTATGACACAAATCACCGTGAGACAGTGAACCAAGAACGACTTCATCTAGGACCTGCAATGAAGAAGAACTACACTACTGAAGGTCACAGCTCGGATTCAGTGAACAAACCTAACGACAGAGGCGCGGGGGGCCCGGTACCCCCACAGTCACCATGAAGATAATCTAATGGAATTGTCAGGGCCTCTGTGGGCTGCTGACGAAACCAAGGCTGAGGGAACTTAATCGTTTACACCAACCTGATATTATATTTTTAGTGGAAACGATGAATGTTTCCTCAGTAGTTCAAGAATTTGCTGTTTCTCTAGGATTTCCCAAATTCGTTTGTGTACCCCCTTCATCGAATCGCGGTGGAGGCTTAGCTTTGTTGTGGCGTTCTTCTGTTTCTGTTTCAGTTCTTTCTCAGGATGTAATATTGATCGATGTGTTTATAAGAAGCAATGAAGTATCTTCCTATTTATCGTGTATTTATGGTCACCCGGTTCAGCAAAACAGATCAGAACTATGGAATAGACTGATCCAGCTACAAACTAATCGACATGGACCTTGGTTATTAATCGGAGATTACAATGACATTCTTTCCAATTCTGAGAAACAGGGTGGCCGTATCAGAGAGGATTGGACCTTTGCACCCTTGTGCAACTTGTATGCAATGTGTGATCTTCAGGACTTAAGATCCCCGGATAACAGATTCTCATGGGTTGGTGAAAGGAATCTAGAACCAATTGAGGAATGTCTGGATCGTGTAGCTGTTAACTCTGACTGGTTGGCACAGTTTCCTACATCAGAAGCACGCTTCCTACCTTACACGGGCTCAGATCATAAACCAGTTATCATCCATATTTCGCACCAGACATATACTCGTCAAAGGAGCTTTCGGTTTGATTCACGTATGCTGAAACTCCCAGACTTCAAACACTATGTCGAGAAAGGATGGCTTGATGTACCTAACGCAGCTACTATTTCTGACCATATCTCACATGTCCGGACTGAACTATCTAAGTGCAGGCGCAACTACAACCTTAACTCAGCCAGACGCATCAGAGATTTACAAGAAGATCTTACTATTGCATTAATTACCGGCCAACGACATGATGTTATACTCATTAAACAGCTACTCACGACTGCCTATGCTGATGAAGAGAAATATTGGTTTCAAAAAAGTAGACACTCTAAGCTTTTAGAGGGTGATCGAAATACCAAGTTCTTTCATGCTTGCACTAAAGAAAGGTATGCCCGCAATTTCATTAAATCTATACACGATGAGATGGGCAATAGTGTGTCTGGTGATGGAAACATAGGAGCACTTGCTATTCAATATTTTCAGTCTGTTTTTACATAATCACACTCCAGAGTGGATCAGGAAATATTCAATGGTTTCCAACCAAAAGTGTCGGATAAGATTAATGCTTCACTGACCAGAGACTTCTCGGATGATGAAATCTAATTGGCGGTTTGTTCTATAGGTGCTGACAAAGGCCCGGGACCTGATGGGTTCACAGCACGCTTTTACCAAGAATGTTGGGACATTGTTGGTCCGGCTGTGCGTGTTGCAGTAAGACATTTTTTTTGAAACCGGTAGGATGGATCCTTCTATCAACCATACCAACATTTGTCTTATTCCGAAGATAACAACACCATCAACATTCTCAGATTTCCGACCCATTGGCTTATGCAATGTAATCTACAAGATTATTTCCAAGCTTTTGGTCATGCGACTACAACAACACCTTGCCAGTATAATCTCTGAATCTCAAACAGCTTTCACTCCGGGCCGGCTAGCTTCAGACAACATACTCATCGCTAATGAACTCATGCACTCTCTCAAGTCAAGGAAACGTGTCTCCAGATCTTATATGGCTATCAAAACTGATATTTCAAAGGCATACGATCGTGTAGAATGGGATTTCTTGGAATCAACTATGCGAGCTTTTGGTTTCTCAGATATGTGGATTTCTTGGATTATGGGTACTGTTCGCTCGGTCTCTTTCTCGATCCTGATAAATGGATCACCATATGGACATTTCACCCCGGAGAGAGGAATCCGTCAAGGTGATCCTTTATCCCCTTATCTCTTCATTCTAGTTGCGGATGTTCTCAGCCATTTGATAAACAAAAGCATTGCCGACAAGAAGCTTATGGGGATCAAGATAGGTATTGGCGTCCCTCGAATTAGTCATTTGTTTTTCGCAGACGACTCTCTCTTCTTCGTCCAGGCTAATGAACGTAACTGTAGGACCCTTCGTTACTGTTTCGATTTATACGAAAGATGCTCGGGGCAGAAAATAAATACCGAGAAATCAACCATTACTTTTGGATCCACGGTTCCTGGCCGTTTTCGTGAGCGACTTAAGACAATTCTACGAATAGACCGAGAGGGTGGAGGAGGAAAATATTTGGGTCTACCAGAGATATTTGGGCGAAAGAAGTCTGAATTATTTCAATCCATTATTGATGCAGTCAAACAAAGGACTTCGAATTGGAAATTCAAATTTTTATCACCAGCTGGGAAAGAAGTAATTCTCAAGTCTGTAGCTATATCCATGCCGGTTTTCTCCATGTCTTGCTTTAAATTACCTGAGCAGATTACTAGTGAAATCACTTCACTCCTTCGACAATTCTGGTGGGATAAGAAATCTGAAGGCCGTAGCATCCCTTGGATAGCATGGGACAAATTGCAACTTCCTAAAAATAAAGGGGGACTCGGATTCAGGGATTTATCTAAATTCAACGATGCCTTACTAGCAAAGCAGGCTTGGAGACTCCTTGAACATCCTAATTCTCTGTTTGCAAGATTCTTCAAAGGAAAATATTTTAAAGATTGCTCGGTTCTGGACGCTAAGC
This sequence comes from Orychophragmus violaceus, assembly GCA_030180135.1. Taxonomy (NCBI): domain Eukaryota; kingdom Viridiplantae; phylum Streptophyta; class Magnoliopsida; order Brassicales; family Brassicaceae; genus Orychophragmus; species Orychophragmus violaceus. Next base: position 16,078,045 of record CM058236.1, read on the forward strand.
CACAAAGACTGCAGTCATACGGTTGGTCATCTATTTTAGTGGGAATCTCTTTGTTAAAGAAGGGCATCAGACACAATGTTGGCGACGGTCACTCCATAAGGATCTATCATGATAACTGGCTACCTTGTAACCCTCCGAGAGCAGCAAGACCAACCCTCGGTGATCATTCTATATGTCCAGACATCAAGGTTAGCTCTCTTATCACATAAACTGATCAAGGACGTCAATGGAATAACCCTGCTCTACATCAACTTGTTCATCCGGAGGATCATCACCTTATTCATTCTCTCCACTTAGCGAGTAAGATGGAAGCCGATGTGATAATTTGGGATTTGAATCCAAATGGAATATATACAGCTCGTTCTGGTTACAAACTTGCGTGGAATACAGACCCTACGAAATCTAACATCCAACCAACACATGGTAATCTTGATCAAAAGAATACAATATGGAAGCTTGGGATACAACCGCGTATCAGACATTTCCTGTGGCGCCTGATATCGCAGGCTTTGCCCACTACCACTCGCCTTCGTACTCGAGGACTACCGATAAATCCGCTATGCCAACGATGTGGACTTCATGATGAAAAGATTAACCATCTATTTTTTGAATGCTCATGCTCCACTGACTTCTGGACAGCTGCTCATTTACCTGACCTTCAATGGTTGTCTGCCCCCTCGACAGAATTGGAAGTCAACTTTCAGAGACTCTTGGACAGACTATCCAATGGTGATCTATCTCCTGATCAGCATCTTATACCATTCTGGATTCTGTGGCGCATCTGGAAGTCACGGAATGCGTTCATTTTCTCCAACAAACGCATCAATATTCAATACGAAATGGGGAAGTGCTTCTCTGAAGTTCAGGAATGGAATCGTATCACTATGTCAAGTCAACGAACAACACGAAAAGCGGACAGATCAAGACAATGGATTCCACCAATGGCCTCTACTCTTAAATGTAATTTCGATGGATCTTTTGACCCGGTTACAGGTCATGCCTCTGCCGGGTGGTTAGACCGTAACCAACATGGCCATACACTTAAATGGGGCTTCAAACAACTGGGAATTCTTTCATCAGCATTGGAAGCAGAAGCCTTTGCTCTACTTTCTGCAGTTTCATCATGTCATACCCAACACCTACACAACATGATCTTCGAAGGTGACTGCCTGTTATTGATCAATCACATTCACGGACTATCTCCACAGTGGCGCATTCATAACATCTCCACTGATATTCAAGCGTTGGCTTCTTCATTCTCTTCCATTGCATTCGAGTACACTCCCCGAACTTGCAATAAAGCTGCTCATATTATTGCTTCCCAATCAGGATCTTTCATTACTTCTGATTTTTTACCTCTTTGGTTACAATCAGTCACTGAATCTGATCTTGTAAACATTGTCCAAGTTTAATTAGTCGGAAAAAAAAACCATTAAGAGGCCCATATCTGCGCGAGGGTTATTATTTCGGAGTATGTCGAGTTTTATGTTTCGTTAGAATGCCACGTGGCATCGTTAGGGAAACCAGAGGCAAGCCTACGTGTCTACTCTCTCGTGCCCCAATCACCTGCTATTATATATAAGGAATTGTTGTAGATTTAGTTGTCAATTCTAAGGATTTATTTCTCAATATTTCGGATTTGTTTTGCTTGTGTTTCGATTTTATTAAGTTAACCTTTTAGATATAGTTGTTCTTGCAAACAATCTAGATTGCTCTATTTTGTTTTTCTTGTAATCCTTTGAACCTTATTTGCTTATGTTTATATATTAATGTAACGAAATTTTGTTGTCATTGTACCGGATTTATTTGTTTATGTTGCGGATTTAGTTGGTATTGTTACGGATTTATTGTTCAGTATTGCGATTTGGTGTCAAAATTATGCTTCTATGTTACAGATTTACAAACTGAACAAATTTCCTTTCTTGTGTAGCTATGGATGGTTCAGAGCGAAAGGAGTATCCTCCTCGTCTCTATGGAGTCGAGAACAGTCTGGATCCAACAAGAAGTTTGAATCATGCAAGCAACCTTCATTGCTTTTTAAAAGCGAAACCAATGCTCGGTGATGATGTCTGAGATGCTTTGAAGGAATCTTCACTAGGTTGTATTGTGTCACTTGCCGAGAACAACTTCACATGGTGTGGGAAGACAGTTCACTACTTTCTTACGCATCAGTTGAAAATTCGGAAACCTATGGAGATTTGGTGTTTGCTTGGTGATAACCCCATGCGGTTTTCATTGCATGAATTTGCGAGAATAACATGTCTTGATTGTGGTCCGTATGAGCTTGAAGGTGATATTGGAATTGATCACACAGAATTATGGGAAAAATGGAGTTGTCCATAGGTGATGGACCTCATTGGAGTGACTTGAATAGAGTATTAAAGAAAATAGATCATGTTACGTGGAGTTTCCCAGAAAGGAGAATTGTTAGTTTTATGTGCCTCATCTCCCTTGGTGTCTTTGGGTTTCAAAGGGGTTGTAGAATGGAGTTTAAGTATGCAAAAAAGACTTTGGATCCCATAGTATTCAACAAGTATCCGTGGGGGCGTCTAGCATTTGAGGTTTTGATTACTTCCATCAAAGCTGCTAATCTATCACAGCATACCATTATCTTGAATGGTTTTGTTCATGCATTGCTCGTATGGTCATATGAATCTTTTCCAAAACTGGAAGAGCTCTATGGGAAACCTATAAATGTTGAAGAAGCAAACCCACTTCTCCGCTGGAAAGGATCTCGGCAGCGGTACAACGTTGATGACGTCCTACTGTCAGCCCAGAAAGAAGAAAACCCGGTATGTTTATCTCTTGCGGGTTTGTTATCTATATTTGTTCTTCCTCGTTGATTTTGTTTTTACTGTTTTGGATTTGTGTGGTGTGTTGCAGATTTGCGTTATGTGTTGCGGATTTGTTTACTAGTGTTGCGGATTTGGTTTCTGTTTTGTGATTCTTATGTGTTTTATGGTTTCTGGTTTTCAAGTAATCTCCAGGTCCGTCTGTCGCATTTGACTGTGTTGCCGTACGATGAGATATACCCGGTCTGTCCTTCTGATATACATGATCCGAGAGTGGATGTAATGATCAGAGATATCCTCAACAACAATTTGGACAAATCGTTGTGGGGAAGGAGTGGTTTTCTCGATAAGGTCCAGTTAAAGTTTATGATGAAGAGAAAGGAAGAAGCCAAGGGAAGTCTAAAGAGGGACAGTAGAAACCGTGGAGTCGATGAGGTTGTTTCTGACGTGAATAAAAAGTCGAAGGGGGATTTAAGTGTGGATTCCGATATTCTAAAGCTAGTACATGGTTTAAGTGATAAAGTTGATCGGATGAACACCCTAAACCCAAATCCCTAAACACTAAACCCTAAACCCTAAAACCTAATCCCTAAACCCTAAACCCAAATCCTAAACCCTTAACCCTTAACCCTAAACCCTAAACCCTCAACCAAATCCCTAAACACTATTATGTAAACCTTAAACCATTCTTCGAAAGTCTTAAAAATAAAAAACTAAACCCTAATCTCTAAACACTATTATGTTAGCCTCAAACCATTCTTAGATAATATTTAACCCTAAACCCTGAACTTCATGAAAATATTTAAAAATAAAAAAACTAAACCATAAAACTTAATTTGAAAACCTAAAACGAGTTTCAGTAAACCCTAAACCCTAAACTCAATAAACCCTAAACATTAAGTTTAAAACCTAAATCAAATATTTATAGACACTAAGTTCAAATCCCTAAACACTATTGTGTAAACCTTAAATAATTCTTTGAAAGTCTTAAAAAAATAATGTTATGTTGCGGATTTATTCTGTAATGGTGCGGATTTATTCAGTTATATTGCGGAGTTAGTCTATGTGGTACGGATTTAATCTGTCATGTTATGTTGCGAAAAACATACTGAACCCAGAAAATAGTAGTACCCATATATGTCAAGAATAAGTACCGATGCATTTTTAAGAACATAAAAAGACAAAACGACTCAACGGGGACATGTGCGCCGGTTATGCCCACTTGAACCGTAGTTCGAACAGATGTGTGGCTTTCTAGGACGTTTGTTCTCCAAAGCCGTTTCCAACACATACTTATATCTTGATTTCTTTGGTCTACCTAGAGGTTGCCGCACTACAGGAGGCAAACACTTTTTTTCGGCGACATGTGCGGGAATAGGGAGAAATACATCACCATGCAGTACAGACTGCTCGTAAGCATGACAAAGATAGGACTTATAAAAGTATGGAGATGTTAGACGAACAATACTCTTCCGCTTGGCTTCTCCAGCAGCAATAGCATGGACGCAAGGTAGTTTAAGTAAGTCGAACGTGCGACAAGTGCATCTACGTTCTCGTACATTGACTACATGAGTTTGATTAGCGCTACTGACTTGTAGTTGATCAACATCAATTTCTTGAACTGCCAACAATCTTGCTTCTGTTACACATGGCTGCAGAAAATACAGTGAATGAATAAAGAGTAAATACTAGTAATATTGTCCACAGTCAAGAGTAATACCTCAACAAATTTCTCGGCACCACGAGTAAGTAGTGTCCTCATTTGGCTTGCATCATGCCTCCGTTCAGAAAACCACCTAGTTAACATGGTTCGTATAGCGTCAACAAGCCTAAAGGTTGGAAGGTTCCTGGCGTCCGAGAGTACTCTGTTGATCGATTCCGCTATGTTGGATGTTAAAATGTTGTACCTATGTCCTGGAAAATGAATGCGGCTCCACACCTTCACATCGGCCTTCAGCAAGTATGCATGTAGTGCCGGATTGAGGTCTTGGATCTCGTTGAATAGAATATTGAAATCAGATATCCGATATGCATTTGCTGCCCTTTTCACTAATCAGAAAGCTTCTCCTCCTTTAAACCTCATAAGTATGTTTTTGTACATATGATATGTACATACACCACGATCGGCCAATGGATAAACTTTTCCAATTGCTTTAGCTATCGATCTATGCCTATCAGAGATGATAGATAAGCCATTGTCGTCTGGGATCGCTAAACTGAGTTGTGTGAAGAACCATTCCCATGATTCATCGTTTTCAGTGTCAACAACTGCAAATGCTATCAGGAAGATTTTAAAATTACCGTCCTGGGCTGCTGCAACTAATAGTGTACCTTTAAATTTCCCTTTCAAATACGTTCCGTCAACAACTAAGACTTTCCTCATGTACTGAAAACCAGCGATGCTTGCACCAAATGAAACGAATAAACACTTGAATCTATCCAACTCATCAACTTCCAGTTTTGTAAGAGTACCTGGATTGGCTTTTCGTATCAAATACAAGTATGCTGGGAGTTTCTCGTAACCACTTTCATGGGTGCCTGTAGCTAATATGCGCGCACATCGCAAAGCTCGATGGGCTTTCCAATATCCAATCTGAGACACAATAATAAATTTGTAACACGTTGCAAAAATCTGCGATAGACCTAAAACTCTATAGCAAAATCCGTGATTGAAGTTATGAAAGAAAAATGGTGTTCGCAATCGTACCTTTATACCGTAGCCGTTGTTGAGAGCGGTCGCAAGGTATTCTAGTTTCACGCTGGGTCCAATATTTCCTATCGTATCGAAGTACAGTTTTCCTAAAATCTCTTTTGTTGCTTGGCGATTACGGCCACCTCTTTCTGTGATAGAACAAGAATGTTCTCTGACGTATACTTTGATATGGAATACTGGAGACGCCCCGACTTTTCCAGCTCGAACTCTCCACATACAGCCTTCTATCCAACATTTAACAATCAGTAATTCTGGCCGTGAGTATTCAACATCGAAATCAAATTTCTTCGCAACGGAAAGCACTTGCAGCCTTGTAAGCAATGTTTTCTTGCTGTCAAACCTTCGACCTACAACAATATCCATTGATGCGAACTCAGGTCGAAGGTAATTTCGAACAGCCACACATTCATTAACATCATTGAGATATACACTTGTTGCTGCATCTTTTTCGTCCTCCTTTTTAATCCTCCCATATAGGTCATAATCCTCATCACCAGAGCTAGCACCATCCGAATCCTCGCAACAATCGAATAAGGATTCATCGTCGTCCGTTTCTCCCTCTTCGCTTTGGGAATTTAGCACATCCACAGTACTGTCTTCTTCTTCGTTGCACTCAATTTCACACGAAGGTGGTATTTTTCTTTTCAGAGAATTCTCCTCTATCATACTTTCTTCAAGACCTGTGTCAATCTCTGTAACAGATACACACAATCTACAAGAATTTTCTTTGAAGTATTCCAGAAAATTTTCCAGATCCTCATGGCTACCAACAACTACAGGACGAGTTCATATTGGTAATTTAGCCAACACTTTCTTCCGATACATATAACTCATCTGAATTCTATGCCCTCTGCTACTAATACCGAATTGCTCAAATACTGCCTCACTAAATTGATCAAAACTTGTTATACCTTCGGCTTCAACCCCTCTTTTTCCTCTATAATCTATATCAAATAACCCTTTGTTATCTTCAAAATTCCAACTACCAGAAATAAGAATCACAAGCACCATGATAGAGGATGAATGATGATGAACAAATTATGAATGATGAATGAGAAAGAGATAGAAAAATTTAGATGATGATGATGATGAAAAAGATGCAGGTACTGGACGCGGCCGAAATTAAAAAAATTTTTTCCGCCAAAGATCGAAATTTAGAAACAAATATTAAGTTACCAAAAACGGTTTCTGAAAATCAGGTTCAAATCTTGCAACCTTTACTCGAATTTTGAACATATTCAATAAATCCGTAACATTGAAATCAATATCTAACATAACATAAATCCGTAACATTGAAAACAAATCTACTACAGAGAGAAAGTCTGTAACATAGCAGTGCTACAATATTAATTAATTTTAACAATTTCCTTTGTTGTGGACTTTAATAAATCTGTAACACGTAACATGAAATTCCATATTTTTTCAAAATTAAGTAAATAAATCTGGAAAATCTGCAAAAGTTTGCAACACGTTAATATAAATCTGTGCCACGTCAGTAAAAAAAAAAAACACAAATCTGCAACATGAGAACATAAATCTGTAACACGATTAAAAATCTGTAACACTATAATGCTAGTATAGTAATTTTCCAAAACCTTTTAACGTGTTACAAATTTATACAACTCTGCAACAAAGACAATAAATCCGCAACAAAAAAATAACTTCATGCAGACTTTTTCGAAAATCCGTATTTTCAATAAACCTGTAACAAATAATGTCATAAATCCGTGCGGATTTATTATTCCGGGAAGGTGGCATTTTCGTAAAAAAGTTAGTTTTTGTTGATGTGGAAATAAAATAGCAATGGCATTCTTGTAATTATTTTTTTCCTAACAAGTATCTGTAGGGTCATTTTAGACCAAATTTTTAGCCTTCAAAAATTAGAATCTCAAATGCTATTATATTAATTAACACATATGATTAGAACCGCTTCTTGAATCAATTTTGCAAGTAATGTGTTTGCTTTGATATCACACATTGAATCGTTATGCAGATCTATAGGGATTTTGAACCGTGAGTGAGCAGTTCTACCGCCTGATAGAAATGTTGCAGCTATTCCTGATATTGCAATGGGGAATGCTATTTGTTTCTGAGAATAAAGCTTTGAAATCAGTATTGTATAAACGTAAGCCGGTGCCCCTTGTTCAAGGAAGAATAGTTTTCCTTTACCATTGTCGATTGAATCCTTAACCGCTTCATGAACGGATCGTTGCTCTGAGATATAGATATACATGTGCACGGGTTTTTTTTATTAAAATTTTATTTTATGATATAATTGATTTTTTATATCTTATGTTATTAATTATAAGATGAATAGAAGTAAATATATGTTTTAATAGCAAGACCAAATATATATTTTTTATATTGTCTCAACTTTTATAACTAATCTAATTTACTTATAACCATTTATCTTTTAAAATAAAAGAATGCTATTGTTTTTCTTTCAAATTTTGCAAATTCTATATATATATATATCACTTTAATTTTTAACATCATCTTATTATATCAAATTTCAATATTTATTATAAAAGAATTGATCTACTACATCTCAAGTTTTTATTTACTGATGTTATTAAATTTGTCTTATTTTTTTTTGGCATCATTTGTCTTATATATATATTCTCTTACCTGTTACTATTTTAAAATTTCATTAGATCAATGAATAAATATTTGTATTACCATTTAAAAGTAACTTCTCTTATCTAATCTCTATATCTACATATGATGTATAATTCTCTTTGTTTGTTTTGGACTGACATCTAATGAAATATAATTTGGTTAATTTTCACGTCCCTTGATTCTTTCTTTAATATTAGTATAATACAAACCTTTATTATTATTATTTTCATCTAATAATATCATTTATACTTTCAAAATATAATAATATATCTTATTTCATATTTAATTTTTTTTTTATTATTAGTTGTTGTTTCGGTTGTTGTTATTCTAACTAATTAAAAATTTTAGTTAATATTATTGTTGTTTAATCCAAATTTCACAAGCCTAATTAGGGTTGTCTAAAACCCAAGAAACGTGAATCAGATTGAATAAAATTATTTTGATCATAATGGGATATATTATCTATATTCGAAAAACTTTTTCAATTTTCTAAACCCAAACTAAACCAATTTATAAAATAAAAATGAATCTCAATTTATATACTAAAACTAAATTAACCAACTTCTAATAGAACCATATCAAACTATGTAAAAATAAAACTAAACTGATCATTTTTTTCTTCTAAAAATTCTATTTTTCTGTATATAACATATTAAAAATTGAACTAAACTGATCAAAATAGATGATAAACATATATGATATATTAAAACTTTGCAATCTTTGTTAAATTAGCAATCTATTTTGTTTTTCTCTTGTTTTTTTTTTAAATCATCAAATAGACATTTTGTTTTTTTTTAAATCATCAAATAGACATTTTGTTTTTTTTTCGTTTTTTTTCTCGTCCCCAAGCTTCTCTCTCCTTCTCTTCGTCTCTTTCCTTCTTCTCGTTAGCTTCTGCGTAGAGAATGTGGAAAATGGCTCAGATCTCGACGAGGAAATGGCTTTCCTCGCCGCAGAGGAGTCAAAGGAACAAAGCCACGCCGGTTCGTACCACGATCAGTACCAGGACTTCGAGAAGTACGAGGATCTCGAGCAGGGAGGAGAGTTTCATCACGGCGAGCTCGGGGACGGCGGGTACGAGGAGAAGCCTTTGCCAACCGTTGACGAGAAAGATGTGGCGATCCTGACCAAGGACAATTTAACTGAGTTCGTCGGGAACAATAGCTTCGCGTTGGTGGAATTCTACGCTCCGTGGTGCGGGGCTTGCCAGGCTCTGGCGCCGGAGTACGCCGCGGCGGCGACTGAGTTAAAGAGCGTTGGGGCGCTTGCGAAGGTTGATGCGGCGGAGGAAACAAATTTGGCTCAGAAATACGAGATTCTGGGATTTCCTCTGTTTTCTTGTGTGTCGACAGAGAAATTCGCAAGACCTTCGAAGAAGAAAGGACCATGTAAGTGATTTTTGGATTAATTATGTCTCTCGTTTCTGGATAATTTGTTAGGGATTTTAAGTTAGATTTAGCCAACTGATAGCATAATATGATTACTTTGAGACCTGGTCATTAGGTATAGCGTTGTCATTAGTGATAAAATGTGAGACATTTCACTGGTCATGGTCATGAAATAGAGGATCTTATGAGATTCTTTGTCTTTGATTTGACAAGAGATATAACTCTGAAGAAAGTCAATCATGAATCTAGGAAGAAGGTCAATTATGAAACTGGTGCATGCAATAGATAGAGTACATGGGATCTTGGAATTATTCTATCTAATTGGTTTCTCCTATGTTGGTTTTCGATTGTTCAATGGACTCACCTGTATTGGATTAACAAAACCATTTGCTGGGATGGAATTGTTACTTGGTTGAAGAAGGCCAGTCCGTGCATCCACAACATCACTACAAAAGAGGAGGCTGAGAGTGTTTATCTGCTGAACCCAAAGTTATTCTCGGTTTTCTCAACTCCTTAGAGGTATGTAACCTTTAAAATCCAAGGTGTTTTGTCTGCTCTCCTTCTTTGATTTCTCAGTTGTAAAACATATCTGTAGAACTAGGTATTGATCAAGAACTTTTTGTGTTGTTTATTCATCTCAATCGAGAGTTTCTTATATACAAGCTTAGATAGATCTTGGCCAGCTAACAAAATCTCCCTAGGTCTTATCTTTGTAACTACCTTAGAAGTTATCTTTAATCACTAAATAGGAAATCAAATATTACAAAGATATGACCGTATCTTGGTGATCCTTATCGCCAATACTCCCCCTCAAGTTGGAGCATGAGGGTCTAGAATGCCCAACTTGGAAGCTAAGTCTTGAAATGGTACACGGCCAAGAGATTTAGTTAAAATGTCCGCCAGTTGCGATCGAGTTGGTATATGTTTTGTGACTATCGTTCCATCTTGAACAGCATCTCGGACAGTGTGACAATCATTCTCGATATGTTTCGTTCTCTCATGAAAGACCGGATTTGCTGCTATATATAATGCTGCCTTACTGTCACAGAAAAAAACGTGTTGGAGTAGAGGTTTGATCAACACCTATTCTTTCAAAAGCTTCCGGATCCATTTGACTTCTCGTAAGGCAACAGCCATGGCCCTATACTCTGCTTCAGCAGAAGAATGAGACACCGTCTTTTGCTTTTTGGTTTTCTACGCAATAGGAGATCCTCCAAACATAACTACGAATGCACTTAGTGATCGCCGTGTCAACGGACAAGCGGACCAATCCGAGTCACAGTAAATTGACAAGGTAAGATCAGGGTCCGAACTTAATATGATCCCTTGGCCAGGCGTGCCTTTAAGAAACCTCACTACCCTGAGCGCAGCTTCCCACTGAGCCTCCGTTGGTGACTTCATGAATTGAGAAAGTATGTGTACGGCATAGCACAACTCTGGTCTTGTATTTAACAAATATATAAGCCGTCCAACCAGTCTGCGGTATTTCTTAGGTTCCTTGAAAAGTGGACTTGCCTCTGTCGCAAGTTTATGAATTTGCTCCAAAGGTGTAGCGACTGCTTTAACATGTAGATTACCTGTTTCCTTTATGATATCCAGTGAATATTTTCGTTGAGACAAGAAAAACCCTTCAGGACTTCGACTAACTTCTATGCCAAGAAAGTATTTGAGTTTGCCAAGATCTTTCATAGCAAAACATTTTCCCAGGTATTCTTTGAACTTTGTAAGCATATAAGGATCATTCCCACTGATAAGAAGATCATCAACATATATCAAGACACGCAGCTCCAATCCTTTGCGTGAGAATGAGAAAAAGGAGTAGTCTTCATAAGATTGTTCAAAACCGAATTTGATAAGAGCATCAGATAGCTTTTTAAACCAGCATTGTGGTGCTTGCTTAATACCATAGAGGGACTTACGAAGACGACACACTTTTCCCGGATGTGTATGTCTAAAACCAGGTGGGAGATGCATATAAACTTATTCTTCAAGATCTCCATGAAGAAAGGCATTCTCCACGTCCATCTGATAAACTTCCCAATTCTTTGCTGCTACTAGTCATAACAAAGTTCGAACCGTTGTCATCTTGACCACTGGTGCGAAAGTTTCACCATAATCCTCCCCTTCGATCTGCTTATTACCTTGAATGACCAGTCGAGCTTTGTATCGTTCGATTGACCCATCCGCCTTGTATTTGGTCTTAAAGACCCACTGAGACCCGATAGCGACTTTGCCAGGAGGAAGAGTTGCTATGTCCCAAGTGTGTTTATCTTCTAATGCAACAACTTCTTTTGTCATTGCTTTATTCCAAACGTCAATTCCAACTGCTTCTTTAAAATGCTTAGGGTCAGTCGAAGAAACAATAGCTGCCAAATATGCTTTGTGTCCTGTGGAAAGTTGGTCATCGGTTATGAAAACTGACAGAGGATATTGAGACTTACCTGGAGCATTTGACGAGAACGGCGAGTGACACCCGTGAGACGTGTGATGTGTACTACGAAGACTACTTGTCGCATGATAGAGAACATAGTCTTGTAAAGCCACGGGTTGAGAACGTTGTCGCAGTCCACGCCCAAGCTCTTCTGGTTGTTCAGTGTTTGTTTCTTCGACCTCAGCTGTTGTTTCTTCAACCTCATTATTCAAAACTGAGTTGTCCAGCTGCTCGACCGGAGCTTCAGATGGCACTACAACTGGAGCTTCAACAGAATTGTATGTGCTCCCCCTTACGTTCAAAGCATCATACCAATCTTCATTCCCATCATGATAAAATTCCTTGGACTGATCATGAGACGTGTCTGTCATATTTGCATATGGGAATTGGTTTTCCTGAAAGACGACATCTCTAGAAACCAGAAACTCATTTTTCTCAATGTCATAAACCTTCCAACCCTTCTTTCCGAATGTGTACCCTACAAATACACACAAACGACTCCTTGGTCCGAATTTATCCTTGTCACGAGATTGTTTGTGTGTATAACAAGCTGATCCAAAAACTCGTAACTGCTTGTAATCTGGTGCTACTCCATGCATAATCTCATACGGCGAACGTCCCTTATGCAGTGCAGTCGGTGTTCTGTTTATTAAATATGCTGCAGTTAATACCGCTTCTCCCCAAAATTTGATGGGCAGATTGGCTTGAAACAAAAGTGCACGAGACACATTCAAAATGTGCCTATGTTTTCGCTCCACTCTACCGTTTTGTTGTGGTGTAGATACACAAGAAGTCTGATGAAGTATCCCATGCTCTTTAAAATAGGAAGACAACACCATGAACTCTGTTCCATTATCACTACGCACTGTTTTGACTGTCTTTTTGAACTGTCTCTCTACGTAAGCCAAGAAGTTCTTCAAGACATCCTTGACTTCTGACTTCTCAAGTAACAGGTATGTCCATACCGCTCTAGAGTAGTCATCAACAATAGTTAGAAAATATACAGCTCCACAAGATGATCTAACTCGGTAAGGTCCCCAAACATCGACATGAATAAGTGAAAAACACTCCGTTGTTTTATTCATACTTTCATAAAAAACTTCTCGAGTTTGCTTAGCTCTAAAACAAATGTCACAAGGACTTGAGCTAGCTGACTTAGAAAACAAATTGGAAAACACTGAAAAAGAAGGATGTCCCAAACGCTTATGCCACAAAGTTTGATCAGGTTTGCTTGAAACTCGGTGACTTTTTGCTGAGACTGCATCCGTAAAGTAGTACACACCATCACGTTCTTCACCGGTGCCAATCAGCGTCCTCGAAAAACTGTCCTGCAAGACACAAATCGTATCAGTAAACATTGCAAGGCAGTTTGTCTGTTTTAATAACTTTGCAACTGAGATCAAAGTGCAATTTAGATCTGGAACATATAAAACATCCGACAAGGTTAACTTTGCCGAAAGCATAAACGATCCTCTACTTGTTGCAGTCGTTTTTCCTCCATCAGCAAATACGACTAAGCAAGGATCCATAGTGTTGACATTAGTCAACAAAGACAGCATTCCTGTCATGTGGTGCGAGGCTTCTGTGTCGAGAATTACGTCACCAAACTTGTTCTTACCGGACAATTTGTCTGACGAGGAACCTGATTTTTCTTGTATCATCTGGGTCAGAATTCTGATTTGATCATCAGTGAATTCTGGAAAACCTGAAGAATTCGAGCTCGTTGCGTGTGCTACGCTTGCACGACCTCTTCCTCTTCCAGAACTACGTCCTCCTCGACCACGTCCTTGACTGCCTCGACCACGTCCTTGACCTCGTTCTGTAACCCACTCGGGAAGTCCGATTATTTCCCAGCAATCTCTCTTGAGATGCCCTGTTTTTCCACAGTGTGAACAGTGCATTCTGCTTCGAAGAATCGAATTCTCTCCTGTTTGTTCTTCGGTCGTATCTGAGCGCGCCATTGTTTCAGTCGTAGCGTGCTTATCACGTTTCGCAAGAAACCCTACTACTTCCTTTTGTTCACGATCTTTGCCTGAGGCCATCCTCTGTTCCTCCCTCACCACCTTGTTATAAGATTCTCCGAGTGAAGGAAGAGGATCAGTTCCAATAATAGTTGCGCTTATTCCTCCGAATCTTGATTCATCCAGCCCCATCAAGAACTGATGAACCTTTTCCGTCTCTCTTTCTTTAGCTATGGCGTCAGCTGCTCCACAAGAACACAAGTGTATCGGCTGATACATCTGCAACTCTTCCCATAGAGAAGACAACTTGCCAAAATAATCCAACACTGGTTGTACCTCTTGCCTACACGCCACAAGGTTAGATTTTATTTGATGTATCCTTACTGTGTTGCCCACAAAGAACCGTTCTTTTAGATTTAGCCACAGCTGATGTGCTTCTGTGATATACGTGATGGTTGACCTAACCTTTGGCTCGATGGAAGCCCGTATCCATCCAACCACCATAGAGTTGACCGTTAGCCAGTTCTCTAGATCCTCAGATTCTTTCAATGGTTTCTTCAATGTTCCATTGATAAAACCTGTTTTTCGCTTTGCTTGAAGTGCATTAAGCATCTCCAAGGACCATTCATTGTAGTTCTCTCCGTTTAATTGAACAGAGGTGATTTTGGCTCCTGGATTATCCGAAGCCGCCAATAGATATGGCGATGGCAAAGATTTCTCTTCATCTTTGCTTTGTGTTTCAACAGTCGACATTATAGAAGCCGATTTTGTTGATTTTTAATTGTAATTTTTTTTTTTTTAGTTTAATACTCTGATACCATGTAAAACTAGGTATTGATCAAGAACTTTCTGTGTTGTTTATTCATCTCAATCGAGAGTTTCTTATATACAAGCTTAGATAGATCTTGGCCAGCTAACAAAATCTCCCTAGGCCTTATCTTTGTAACTACCTTAGAAGTTATCTTTAATCACTAAATAGGAAATCAAATATTACAAAGATATGACCGTATCTTGGTGATCTTTATCGCCAATAATATCCTCAACCAAAATGATTATCCTGAGAAAACCAGAAGAAAAAAACGCAGAAGTTAAATGTTAAGAAAATCGTCCCTGATGTTTCGTTGGTGAAAGATACCCTCGCAGTATAGATTACAGTTTGCATACGAAATCCTTTTGTCTAGCGCATTTTACTTTGTGTGCCCTGGAGTTTTAGGATGCGGCACACACAAGTGTGAATATTTTCCGCTTTCAGTATCCTATTCTAACATCATTTTCACCATTATCTCTTACTCATGGGTCAGAGTGTGCGGAGCTTGCGGTTGCATCTAGAGCAAAAAAGTGTTTTAAGAATCCTAGAAAAACTGGAACTTTGTTGACTTAAAATCAAACCGGCGAGATGTTTAATGAAAGAATCAGCATAAACCGTTCCTAATCGATCACCACTGATGACTTCTCGCTGGCTTAAATCCATCAGTTGCTGGTTTGCACAAATGATATGTTTTTATTGGATGTCTTGAGTTTTTTTGGTTAATTGAGTTGTCAACTTCTCATACTTTAAAACGGCTGATGTGTCAACACGAGGAGAGACACAAGCTCTATTAGTATGTTGATTAATTTTAATTATTTATGCAACAAAAAAACATTTCTATGACGTTGTCATAAGAATGATTGATCAACTTTAATTAAGTGAATCAATGCTAACTTTTATGTGTGTGTGAGTATGGCTTGGAGAAAAAAGCTTATACGTATATTTCTTTCATATTCGAAATACATGATTCATACGATGAAACAGAAAATCCAACAATTCTCATATATATTTCTTTTTTATGTTTTGGAACTGACAGTACAACATATAAAAATGTTCTTTAGCTCCTATTTGAAGTGTTGTGAAATAGTCGAAATAGGGTTGTATCATGGGATTATGATTGTATAAAACCGTCACACTAGAGTGATAAAAATGAACCTGCTCTCGCCATTGCTGAAAGTGTAACTAGAGTGAACCTTCAGCAATCATACGTATCGAGATTTGGTCTTAGGTGGCTTTCTTCGACAATACGCAGAGATGCTGAATCATATACTACTCAAACTTGATAAGATGGAAGCAACAGGTGGATGTCAACACATATCTCTGCATTGAGTTTATTATTTGTGGGTTCATTCTCTCTTAAAGTGTCCACAGAGAGTCCTTCTTTTGGAGCCTGCTCCCTTCTCAGTTTTGATACCTACTGGTATCCGTTGTGTTATCTACTTTGTTTGGTGTGCTCAGTTTTTGGTTTGTTTTCAGAGGTAATTTTATGTTGTTTTATGTTTGTACTAAAACTCGTATAGTTTACGAGCACATGACAATGTTTTATGGAATGAATGCAGTTTAAAAACAAAACCCGTCACACTACAGGAAATTAAAGAATTGAAGAAAGAGTGTCTCACATCCGCACAAACCATTCTTTCTTCATTATATTTTGGTATCCATCGATGTCTTTTAGTTTTAGGGCTGCTTTTATAATTGACCTTTAAATTGAAGTCGAACCTAAAATTACTGAAAACTGTCATCTTCTTCTCTTCCTTTTCAAAATCTCAGTAATTACCTTTTAAAATCTGGGTATTCACATAAATGCCATTAATCAGACTTTTTTGAAATATGATTTTCTAACATAAAGACAAAAAATATATTTAGATCTAACTTAATTACGAAATTGTCATCTTCTTCAATTCACCCAACCACCATTAACAACTAAATTTAAGTTCCTAATGCTTCGCACAACCAATTTAAAGCCATTAAAGCCCTATATTAGAGTTCACAACCTTCTATTCTCATATTTCATTTTCAATTTAATCTAAAACCTCTCTAATTCACGTTTAAAAAAATTAAAAATTTTGGATCTCTTGCGAGTTTGGTTATTATTGCAAAAAATGGTTGGGTTTGTTGAGTATTGGTGTAACTAGATGTTTTGGGAGTGAAGGTAAAAACCATCTCAAAACTAGATTTATGTGATTTTTCACAAGATCCGCCGATTTTCAGATTTGTTTCGCGATTTCAGACTTCCCATGAAGCCTTGATGGAGTTTGATGATCAACACAAGGTAGTTTTGCAATTGACTTATGTTCATCAGTCTACATAATAGTGTGGGAAAATCCTTTGTAATCAATTTTTTTTTATAAGACTTCACCAAGAAGTCTAATCTAAGAAGAGGGTAATTTTGCAATTGACCGAAAGTTGACTTTGTATTCGACCTCTTATCTATTCTGACTAAAAATTTAGTGAACTTTACTGAAACTTGACTTCTTTCAGACTGCAACATAAGTCTGATTCTAAAATAAGGTAGTTTTAAAAATTGATCAATTTTTTTTAAATATTCACCAGATTAAGGATTTAAATTCACACTTCTATAGCAATGTGAATATATGACACTCATCATACTGCTATAGATGTCCAAAATCTTAGATTTTGCTCAAATCCAAAAAATACCCCATCTTTTCACCAGAATTCACCCCTAGTCTGAAATTTTAATCAGACTTCGAGGGAAGTCAGGACTAAAAACTCAAATTTATTCAATTGCAAAACTACCATATACTTTTTGTCATAGTGGAGGAGAAGTTTGATAGACAAAGTCAACATTTTGGTCAATTGTAAAATACATCTTTTTTCCTCAGACTTCATAAAGAGTCTGATAAAAAGTCAATGTTTTGGTTAATTGCAAAAATACCCTAAAAATTTACAATGCATAGTATGTACGCAGTTTGATTCGTTGTTAGACTGTGTAAGCAATCTTCTTTGTAAATTTCTAATTGAAAAAATACCCTCTTAATGAAACTGCAATATAGGTCTGAGGAACAGTAAGTCTGGACTAATCAATTTTTTTAAATGCAATTTTTGTATATACGTGATGAATTTTGTTGATTTTTTTAAATGTGTGTTAGTTGTATATGTTCCTCCTACATGAGTTTGATGTGCTTATGTTTGGTAATTATTTTTAATCAATTTTTGAAGAATATTAACAACTAAGCTTACTTACACAGACTTCTTGTGCACTCTGAAAACAGTTATTTTTATAAAATCCATTTGTACATTATATATAATGTATTTAAAATATTTTTTAGCTCTCACATGTGTTATACTTAATTATGTTGCGCCTCTATCATTTTTACAAGATGGCGTGTTATATTTATTTGATAATCAAATTTCTTAAATTATTGGCAATGTAACTATTATAATAAGACTTCGCAAAGAGTTTGGTTTTTACATGCGATCGCTAGTGAGAGACCAAACTTAACATTTTGCCTATTGTTTTTGGGGATCGGGTGATGAGAACCGGACTTGGCATTTGGACTTGTTAAATTTATAAGTTTTTAACTCATAAGAATCATACTTTGTTTGAACTCTGAGTAGTTAATTTTTTTTTCCCAAAAAATACCAAAAGAAATACTAATCAGTATAGATAACCAGATTTATGAGTGATTTACACAATTAGACACTTTGAGTTTACAAAGTAACATATTTAGTCACTTTGTGTTTGAGAAAGGTATTTTTCACTGTTTAATTATCTAAATGGCAAAATAGCCCTTCATAACTGATTTAGTTTGGTTGGTAAGTAACTGAAATTAAAAACTAGTTTTGCTAGAAGACAAATTAATTCTGGCTTTTAATTAATGAATCTTTAGATTTTGTCACAGTGGATGAAAAAAAAATCTAAAGAGAATGAGATTTTTTTGTATTTTTTATTTATTTATGTAATGTGGGGTCATAAATTTTTATAGTAGTTATTTAGTTATTTATTGGTTTTTGTAAAACATAAAATTATTTTAACTGATATTATAAATTATAATTTTTTTCTCTATAATTGGACATCCATTTTGATATACTTTTGTAGATTTTTTTTATAAAAATTTATGGACGTTAAAAAGTTATAGTCTGAACGCATTGACAAAGTATCATGGACAATCGACATGGACAAGGGTTTTTTTGACAAATCGACATGGACATTATTTTGGTTAACTGTCGCATTTTACGATCTTTGTCATTCATTTTGTGTATGTGTCTATGTGGATGATTTGGTTTGGAACTTGTTGTTTCTTAACTAATTTCGCGGACATGTTCATTTAAAGTTGGCTACATGAACGAAATAATTGAGAATTATGGTGTAATATGTAGATTCATATGTCCATTAGAACTTGTCCACGATAATGGATTCACAGACTTGCTAATCTTTTTAAACATAATATAAATCAAATGTCCATTTGCGTGTGTCCATACAAATATAATAAAGGAACACTTTAATAAACTATATAGGTATCGAGTGTCAACTGAATAAGGAGTGCCTAATTGGTTATCTAAACATAATAAAAGTAAACTGGTGTCCATTAACATATATCCATGAAGTTGATATACAATTTCCACTACAAATTGTCCACATAAACTTATGCATACTAATCTTGACTAAACTAATAATACAAAACGTATGTCCACCAAACGCTGTCTTGAATGATTTTGAACTCAACAAAGTCTCCAATGGTGTGATGATTGAATGTGAGAAGGTCCATATATGAGTATACATTTAGCCTCTTGTTGGTGTATTTTTTTGTAGTATGCAGTCTCTGAGAAAGTCGGATGTCTGTAAAAAAGAAAACAATACATTAGAAGATGTACTGGATTAATATTTCATCTACAATATAATCATTATTTCAACTATGCTAATCTGATAGTGTCCATCATCTATTGTCCACCAGAGGTGTATGGTGTTCATTTCAAGGTACTATGTTATGATGTTTTGCTAAATGTGTGAACGGAAGGATGTACAAAACAAATATGTCATCCGTAATGCAATGTCCACGAAGACAATAAGTAAAATGTACATTTGGTGTGTCCACATAGACGAAGATATACTAATATATAATAACATATATAGCTCAAATGTCCATTTAAACTTGTGCACATGGACACTAAACGATAAAATTTAAACTATATGTTTTAAGATGTCCATAGAATCGTGTCCACATGTTCGTTTAGGAGGTTTATAAACAAAATTTTTGTTTGTCCACACCAACATGATGCCCTAGGTATCAAAAAAGAACTATATGATATTATTAAATGTTCATTTTCAGTGTCCATTAGATCTATGGTATTGTAAAGTTTAATCAACTAGACAATTAGCAAACTTTGGTTAATTAGCTCATTGATGCAGTTTCCACTAAATTCAAACTACATATTCAGCAATACGAAATTAAAAACCACAAAGTTGAGCTTATAGCAATATACCTTGGGTATCGATTGAAGAGACTTTCTGGGGTTATGTGTAGCATCAATCAATTAAATCATTTTCTATCACGAACATGGAACTCTTGTTATGTTATAGTGCTCAGATCTGTGATTTCACTTACCTTTGAAGATATTGACATACAAGCAGCTGAACTAATTAATTTTCTTAGTGTTTGCACTCGTTTCTGTAATGAATACCTTTAGCAATTAGCCATAACCTCTTATATAAGAGAGAGAAGGAAGAAAATAGTTGTAAAATACAATGTGTTCAATAAAAAAGGCTACAAAAATGAGGAAACATCTAATCTAATATCAGAATTCAGAAATAGTCAAGTATCAAACCTCATGTTCAAGTTCCACTCTCAAAGTTCAGCTTTGACAGTCTTTGATCCGCTTCTTGAAGCTCTTTGTTCTTGCAGAGTTCGATCTCAGCCTCAGTTTAAGCTAGGAAACAGTTCTTTCCTCGTTGTTAGGGTCAGAATCTGCTGCTCCATGATCATCCTCTTTACGAACAAATGCCAATGAAAAGGCATTTTCGAGTAAATCCACATTACACATGTACCGATCAAAAGCGTCATTCTCCACTTGAAAACAAAGGAACTATCTTTTAGATGGTTAATGATGCTTATTACTTATTTATGCATGATCCTTATTTAATTGAGTGTGCTCTATGCTAGGTTACAAGGAATTGTTGAATCTAGATGTTCGGCATTCTCATGCTCACAAGGTGTTTGATGAAATGCTTAAATGAACAATTTAGAGGATTTTTACTCTTAGCCTAAGAGATTAGTTGCCTAAGGTGATTATAAGAATTGAGAACTTGATTTGCATGCTTGTTTGTTTCTTAATCACAAATGAGAATTTGATCTTGATTAGGGATTAGACAAAGGGATTAGTGCCAAGAGATTGAATTAGTCTAATGATTAGTGTTCTTAGCCTAAGGATTAGCTTTTCTAAAAGGTATTTAATGGATATTCTTGCATGCTTGTCTTGTAATTTTTAAATGAGAATTGAATGATTGCATGATTAGCATATGAGTTATGAACATGGGAATGTGATTAGTAATTATGATCATTAGCCTTTTTAGCAATGTTTGATTGATTGAAACTTCCTTGATTGTCTGTAGACCATATAGTCTCCATAGCCTCATCCTAGGACCCATATTTTATCCTTTTTAGTGCCTTATTTGCTTAATCTTCTTGCATTTTCGTCGGTTGTATTTTAGTTGACTTTTAGTTGACTTTTCTTGTTTGCTTTCTTTATTTGCTTTCTTGATTTCTAGTTTGTTTAGGATTGTTAGTTAAACCTTCTTTATCTATTTGATTAGCTTGGGTAGTATTTTGCATTCCTAATGGGATGTTTTTCTTGCCTCCCTGGATTGATACCTTAAGTACTACAATGATAGGAGTAGACTTGAGGAATTGAGTTAGAACCTAGAAAAAGTCTATTATCAATTTTGCGCCGTTGCCGGGAAGGTGTAGCAATAGCCATTAGGATTTAGATTCTACTTGAGACTAAGCTTTTATTTTGTTTTTACTTGTGTGGTTACTAATTTTCTTTCAAGTGTTTGTCCTTTTTGCAAGGTACAATCACAAGGAAGAGAGCATGGCTTCAAAGATAGCTTCAATGTTGACGGCTATGTTGGAAACTCAAGAAAGGAGTTGGCTTGGGACCCTACAAGTCATCATGTTTTGAAATCACATCCACTTATCAAGGTGATATTCTAAATGAGTACTCTTGTCATGAGTACCAATATGGATATGGTAATGGATACCAATCTTGGAACATGGAGCATGAGAATGAAGAAACTCACTCTTCTCAAATCTCATGTGATGAAGAACTTCTCAACATGGAGAGGTTGGCATTGGAAGGACAAGAGAGGTACAATGAGACCATAAGGATGATCAACACCGATTTTGCTTATTTACCTCAAGATGCAAGCATTGTTGATCCAACACATGAAGAGAATGCTCAAGTCCAAGATGAGTTCTTGAAAGAAAATGAAGAGACTATAAAGGAGTTTGAATTGTTTATTGGTTGTACAATTGGTGAAGACCTTCTGGTAAGGTATGAAGAAGAGGATAATGAAGAGAAAATCATGGGTCATTCAACCAATAGAAACAATGAAGGAGTAGAAGAGGTTGTGAGAGCTGAGGAAGATTTATGAAGATTTATTGGTTGTTGAGTGCAAGGAGATCAAGGAAGAGAGCACACAAGATGAGCTTTCAATCATGGAAGAAGGGCCAAAGCAACCAAATCCTATGCAAATGTCAGTTGGAGGAAACCCTTGGAGAAACAAGATGGTCCCATTGAAGAATCCTTCAAAGAGGATGAAGAAGATGGATCTCCAATGGCTCAAACCTTTCACAAGCTTTTTGGTATAGTCTCTACCACACCATTGAGTTTTCATGATCCAATGAAGATCCCTTTTGAGGAGATAAGGACGAATGAGTTTAGGGGGTGGTTCTATGATGAGTATGATCCCGGTGATACAAACTCATGACACATCCCTAACCAAAAAGAGTGAAGAGATGGTCAATTTTAGTAACTTAAAACAAGCTCACTTGAGAGGAATTCCCATGTCTATCCTTTCGGGAGCTTTGGGGTGAATGCAAAGAAGGGAAAGAGTTTTGGGATTGAGAAAATGGACTTCAGTGATGACGAAGCTCATATCATGGTTTAAGTTTGGGGAAATATTGTGCCATATCAAACCTGCCTCCACCTTCCATTCCTCCTCTCCATTCCACTCTCCAAGTAATACTCCAACTTTTGTCGTTTTGATTTTGCATTTTTGATCTAGTATTTGGTCTCTTTCTCTTGCTTCTCTCACACAAGGGACTGTGTGATTTAAGTTTGGGTAGGATATTAGTTGCTAATGATGTTTTGTGATCTTATTTTCTCTTTTGCATCCCTTGAGTCTCATTCATGCATCTAAGGCATAAAAAACCACTAAAATTTTGAAAATTTTGAAATATTTTCCACAAAAGAAGCATGCATTAGCATCTTTAGAATTGAGTCTAGTATATCTTAGGATTGTATTTAATTTTGAATTAAGTGTTTTGATGAAACTTCCATTTGAGTGTCAACTCACGAGATTGAATTAATGCCCTTTTTAGGAGTTGTATAATGCACTTGAGTGAATTTGAAGTTAAAGATGCACCATGTTTGGATCTCACTAGCTTGAAAGTTTGATCTCATTTTTGATACATGTCACCCTTTGTAACACAGCTCTAATGATCTTGGACTTAATTTGAACTTTCAATTACACTCTCTTGGAACTAGGATTGCTCACCAATTGTAACTCTATAAGGAATCATGCTTGCTTATCACTTTTGACATTCTTACAAGCATTGATTGGCCATTTGCATCACTTAATGTTACTCTCACCTTGAGCCTTACCCCATTTTTCTTTTCCCCTTGTTGATTGTTGAGTGAGGCTTCTTGTTGATAATTCAAACTTGTGCAAAATTTTGAACTGATAGGAGAACAACAAGAACTCACTTCCATGTGCCAATTGCATTGATTGGCTAGATCTAGGAAAAGACTTGGAATGGATTTTTATTTTTCCTTTGATGGGTTTGATTATGAGAGATCATTTTTTGAGTGAGTTGAAAAGAAAATAGTGATTTGGGAGCAAGAAAAGTGAAGAAAAACCAATGGGGGCATGAGTGTTCAAAGAAAAAGCATAGGAAGTAGAAATGAAGAAGCAATAGCTCTAACTTTTTAAGCAAATGGATCCTCTAAGAAACTAAAAGCAAAGAGAAAATAAAATGAAAAGATAAGAAGATAGTAAAAGAAAAAAAAAGAGCTAAGTGTTGAAAAAGAAACTTTCTAAGTTGTAAAAAGAATGAAAAAGAGTGGGGTTTGAGTTTAAAGATTTAAGAGTGAGTTTGGAATTGGGTTTATGATATGGATTTTGGGATTAAAGTTAAGAAAATGGTAGAACATGATAGTGGATGCTTGTATGTATGGATTGTTCTCTTTCTTCCTACTTTTGCATAAAGTTTTGTGTTCATTTTTTATTGAGATAAGCCACTAAACACTTGTAACCATCACCAAAATTTCATACTAAGCCTCTTTGACACCTAGCCCTTTAGTTTGTGGTTCATGTTTCCAAGTAGAGAGTCCACCAAACACCTAGTTGAATGTTAAAGAGTTGTGTTGCTTTGCTTGCTTGTTATTGCTTTCATGGTTTGATTATTAGGGTGAAATGTTTGATGATCATGGCTAACTTTTTTGGAGTAGAACTTGTTTGTGCATTTGCAACTACTTTGAAGGGCATTGAATTGAATTATTTTGTCGACATTCTCGGATTTCATATCCCATTTTCAAACCTTTCTTCCTTCTTGTCTTTGATTGTTTGCTTGTGGACAAGCAAATGATAAATTTGGGGAATTGATATCTTCATATTTTAGACATTTTTAGCTTGTTGTTAGTTCATGTTTTGATGCTTTTATCATTGTATCATATATGTTTCATGAGTTTTGTTGCATTTAGATGTTTAGGAGTCCAGAGTTAGGAGTTTGTATTGTTTGGTCTTTTTTTGCATCTTTTAGGTGACTTTGGAGTTTTGGAGGAGTCATTGGAATGGTGATGAATGATCAAAATAATTTTCTTGTACGATAGAGTAAAATGAAGCCATTCCGTTCATATTTAGCCTTTAAAGCTTCAAATGAAAGTTGTACACAATTGAGTTAGCTTTCCAATGGAGGTGGTTTCAAGGCGTTTTAAGTTATATTCGAGAAGTTATGGCCTATTTACTAGCCAGCAATTTGTGTAGCTGGCATAATAAAACCGCTGTATATTCCGAAGATTTTAGCGTGTGTCCAGCGGTTTGCCCAGCGGGCAAATGCAAAAATTCAAACTGCTGGGAAACCCAAATTTTTGATAATTTTGTGTTGACCAGCCTTTGACCAAGCTTTTTTTTACGCAAGCTTTGTTTGGGTTGATCCAGACTTGTTGGGTTGACCCAGTTCGACTTTTTTTACTACAAAAACTTAATTTTGGGTTTCTAAAACCCTGAGCTACCTAAGTCTTAGTTTTTCTTTTCATAGGATCTTGTTTATGATTTGTAAACCGTCGATTTGAGTTTTATCTAAGTACTTTGTTATCTTTTGTTAATCTCTTTTCTTAATTTTTCTTTAATTTTATTATCTTACACTATCTCTATGAGTTTTGTAGGAACAATATAAATTAAAGACTAGAGTTTTTGGGTCTTTAGGATGAGGTTGATTTAGGTGATTTATAGAATGGTTAATGATGCTTAGGAATTATTTATGCATGATCCTTCTTTAACTGGGTGTGCTCTATGCTAGGTTATAAGGAATTGTTGAATCTAGATGTTCAGCATTCTCATGCTCAGAAGGTGTTTGATGAAATGCTTGAATGAACAATTTAGAGGATTTTCGCTCTTAGCCTAAGAGAATAGTTGCCTAAGGTGATTATTGGAATTGAGAACTTGATTTGCATGCTTGTTTGTCTCTTAATCACAAATGAGAATTTGATCTTGATTAGGGATTAGAAAAATGGATTAATGCCAATAGATTGGATTAGTCTAATGATTAGTGTTCTTAGCCTAAGGATTAGCTTTGCTAAAAGGTATTTGATGGATATTCTTGCATGATTGTCTTGAAATTTGCAAATGAGAATTTAATGATTGCATGATTAGCAAAGAAGTTATAAAGATGAGAATGTGATTAGCTTAATTATGATCATTAGCCTTGTTTAACAATGTTTGATTGATTGAAACTTCCTTGATTGTCTCTATACCATCTAGTCTCCATAGCCTCATTCTAGGACCCATATTTTATCTTGTTTAGTGACTTATTTGCTTAATCTTCTTGCATTTTCATCGGTTGACTTTTGTTGACTTTTCTTGTTTTCTTTTTTTTTATTTTCTTTCTTTATTTTCTTTCTTGCTTTCTAGTTTGTTTAGGATTTTTAGTTAAACCTTTTTTATCTATTTGCTTAGCTTGAGTAGTATTTTGCATTCATTATGTGTTGATCTTCTTACCTCCCTGGATTGATACTTTAAGTACTACAATGATAGGAGTAGACTTGAGGAATTGAGTTAAAACCTAGAAAACGTCTATTATCACTGACCCCAACTTATTTGTTTGAATGGGTACGAGGCTATGCTCGTTATCCCAAAATTAGGTGCGAGTAAGTGCTCGGCTTACCCTGTAAAGGTCTGATCTAAACAGTTGTGAGAAACATGGTTCGGCTGAGTTTCCTGCTGATCTGCCTTATGCGGGAGTGGGCCCGGTTTACGTGTTTTTAGGCATGTTGGATCGGACATTTGGCCAGAATGTCGATTGTTCGGATGGGAAGATAAGATAACAAAAGTACTTAAAACAATTTTTATTGATATACATGAGCCTCGTGAGAGGTTGCCTATGTAGTTCACATTACATTTTGACGTAGCCTAAGCTCGTATAGCAAGTTCATTTTTTTTTTTTTTTTTGTATATACTTGAGTGTGTGCTCGTTTTAGCTTCAGTCTTCCTCTTCATGTTCTTTGTGTCGCTGTTCTTCTCAGTAGTAGCATCAATCAATTAAATCATTTTCTATCACGAACATGGAACTCTTGCTATGTTATAGTGCTCAGATCTATGATTTCACTTACCTTTGAAGATATTGACATACAAGCAGCTGAACCAATTAATTTTCTTCGTGCTTGCACTAGTTTCTGTAATGAATACCTTTAGCAATTAGCCATAACCTCTTAGATAAGAGAGAGAAGGAAGAAAATAGTTGCGTTAGATGTGGCTGTCGGCCAAGAGAAGAAGAGAAGTTAGATTTTTATTAGGTATGTGAAAATGTAAATGGTAAATAGAAAATTAGATTTAGTTAAAAGAAACTAAGGGTATTTTGGTAAAGTAAATTGGAAGAAGTGTTTTATTACACACAAGTTATTTATTGTGAAATTGGTAACACAACAAGTGACTATAAGATTAAATATCTCGTTTTATGAATTACAATATTATAATGTCTTGAAACTTCTCTATTTCCTTCAAAAATTATTTGATATTTGGTTGTGATTTTCTTGTGTTTTGACTTAGTTGTTTTTTTTATCTTCTGGTTTACCAAGTTCATCGCTTGTGTTTCGTGTATTACTTTTCGCGTTTACATACTAATTTCATTGTTTTGTGTCTTATATTTGGGATACATTATAAAAAGAAGTTTGTATTAACCAAATAATCAATACAATAAGTTTTTAGAATACACTAAGAAGAAGAATCGGTACAAATGTGTTTCATGCAAACATTTCAAAAGCTACGCTTCTATTTGTTACCAATATCTAATGAAATACAATGTGTTCAATAAAAAAGGCTACAAAAATGAGGAAACATCTAATCTAATATCAGAATTCAGAAATAGTCAAGTATCAAACCTCATGTTCAAGTTCCACTCTCAAAGTTCAGCTTTGACAGTCTTTGATCCGCTTCTTGAAGCTCTTTGTTCTTGCAGAGTTCGATCTCAGCCTCAGTTTAAGCTAGGAAACAGTTCTTTCCTCGTTGTTAGGGTCAGAATCTGCTGCTCCATGATCATCCTCTTTACGAACAAATGCCAATGAAAAGGCATTTTCGAGTAAATCCACATTACACATGTACCGATCAAAAGCGTCATTCTCCACTTGAAAACAAAGGAACTATCTTTTAGATGGTTAATGATGCTTATGACTTATTTATGCATGATCCTTATCTAATTGGGTGTGATCTATGCTAGGTTACAAGGAATTGTTGAATCTAGATGTTCGACATTCTCATGCTCACAAGGTGTTTGATGAAATGCTTGAATGAACAATTTAGAGGATTTTTACTCTTAGCCTAAGAGATTAGTTGCCTAAGGTGATTATTAGAATTGAGAATTTGATTTGCATGCTTGTTTGTTTCTTAATCACAAATGAGAATTTGATCTTGATTAGGGATTAGACAAAGGGATTAGTGCCAAGAGATGGAATTAGACAAAGGGATATTCTTGCATGCCTGGCTTGTAATTTTCAAATGAGAATTGAATGATTGCATGATTAGCATATGAGTTATGAACATGGGAATGTGATTAGTAATTATGATCATTAGCTTTTTAGCAATGTTTGATTGATTGAAACTTCCTTGATTGTCTGTAGACCATCTAGTCTCCATAACCTCATCCTAGGACCCATCTTTTATCCCTTTTAGTGCCTTATTTGCTTAATCTTCTTGCATTTTCGTCGGTTGAATTTTAGTTGACTTTTTGTTGACTTTTCTTGTTTGCTTTCTTTATTTGCTTTCTTGATTTCTAGTTTGTTTAGGATTGTTAGTTAAACCTTCTTTATCTATTTGATTGATACCTTAAGTACTACAATGATAGGAGTAGACTTGAGGAATTGAGTTAGAACCTAGAAAAAGTCTATTATCAATTTTGCGCCGTTGCCGGGAAGGTGTAGCAATAGCCATTAGGATTTAGATTCTACTTGAGACTAAGCTTTTATTTTGTTTTTACTTGTGTGGTTACTAATTTTGTTTCAAGGGTTTGTCCTTTTTGCAAGGTACAATCACAAGGAAGAGAGCATGGCTTCAGAGATAGCTTCAATGCTGAGGGGCTATGTTGGAAACTCAAGAAAGGAGTTGGCTTGGGACCCTACAAGTCATCATGTTTTGAAATCACATCCACTTATCAAGGGGATATTCTAAATGAGTACTCTTGTCATGAGTACCAATATGGATATGGTAATGGATACCAATCTTGGAACATGGAGCATGAGAATGAAGAAACTCACTCTTCTCAAATCTCATGTGATGAAGAACTTCTCAACATGGAGAGGTTGGCATTGGTAGGACAAGAGAGGTACAATGAGACCATAAGGATGATCAACACCGATTTTGCTTATTTACCTCAAGATGCAAGCATTGTGGATCCAACACATGAAGAGAATGCTCAAGTCCAAGATGAGTTCTTGAAAGAAGATGAAGAGACTATAAAGTAGTTTGAATTGTTTCTTGGTTGTACAATTGGTGAAGACCTTGTGGTAAGGTATGAAGAAGAGGATAATGAAGAGAAAATCATGGGTCATTCAACCAATAGCAACAATGAAGGAGTAGAAGAGGTTGTGAGAGCTGAGGAAGATATTTATGAAGATTTATTGGTTGTTGAGTGCAAGGAGATCAAGGAAGAGAGAACACAAGATGAGCTTTCAATCATGGAAGAAGGACCAAAGCAACCAAATTCTATGCAAATGTCAATTGGAGGAAACCCTTGGAGAAACAAGATGGTCCCAATGAAGAACCCTTAAAAGAGGATGAAGAAGATGGATCTCCAATGGCTCAAACCTTTCACAAGCTTCTTGGTATAGTATCTACCACACCATTGAGTTTTCATGATCCAAGGAAGATCCCTTTTGAGGAGATAAGGACGAATGAGTTTAGGGGGTGGTTCTATGATGAGTATGATCCCGGTGATACAAACTCATGCCACATCCCTAACCAAAAAGAGTGAAGAGATGGTAAATTTTAGTAACTTAAAACAAGCTCACTTGAGAGGAATTCCCATGTCTATCCTTTTGGGAGCTTTGGGGTGAATGCAAAGAAGGGAAAGAGTTTTGGGATTGAGAAAATGGACTTCAAGGATGACGAAGCTCATATCATGGTTTAAGTTTGGGGAAATATTGTGCCATATCAAACCTGCCTCCACCTTCCATTCCTCCTCTCCATTCCACTCTCCAAGTAATACTCCAACTTTTGTCGTTTTGATTTTGCATTTTTTATTTAGTCTTTGGTCTCTTTCTCTTGCTTCTCTCACACAAGGGACTGTGTGATTTAAGTTTGGGGAGGATATTAGTTGCTAATGATGTTTTATGATCTTATTTTCTCTTTTGCATCCCTTGAGTCTCATTCATGCATCTAAGGCATAGAAAACCACTAAAATTTTGAAATATATTCACAAAAGAAGCATGCATTAGCATCTTTAGAATTGAGTCTAGTATATCTTAGGACTGTATTTAATTTTGAATTAAGTGTTTTGATGAAACTTCCATTTGAGTGTCAACTCACGAGCTTGAATTAATGCCCTTTTTAGGAGTTGTATAATGCACTTGAGTGAATTTGAAGTTAAAGATGCACCATGTTTGGATCTCACTAGCTTG
Organism: Orychophragmus violaceus; assembly: GCA_030180135.1. Lineage (NCBI taxonomy): Eukaryota > Viridiplantae > Streptophyta > Magnoliopsida > Brassicales > Brassicaceae > Orychophragmus > Orychophragmus violaceus. Next base: position 16,108,324 of record CM058236.1, read on the forward strand.
AAAGTTTGATCTCATTGTTGATACATGTCACCCTTTGTAACACAGCTCTAATGATCTTGGACTTAATTTGAACTTTCAATTACTCTCTTTTGGAACTAGGATTGCTCACCAATTGTAACTCTATAAAGAATCATGCTTGCTTATCACTTTTGACATTCTTACAAGCATTGAATTGCCATTTGCATCACTTAATGTTACTCTCACCTTGAGCCTTACCCCATTTTTCTTTTCCCCTTGTTGATTGTTGAGTGAGGCTTCTTGTTGATAATTCAAACTTGTGCAAAATTTTGAATTGATAGGAGAACGACAAGAACTCACTTCCATGTGCCAATTGCATTGATTGGCTAGATCTAGGATAAGACTTGGAATGGGTTTTTATTTTTCATTTGATGGGTTTGATTGTGCGAGATCATTTTTTGAGTGAGTTGAAAAGAAAATAGTGATTTGGGAGCAAGAAAAGTGAAGAAAAACCAATGAGGCATGAATGTTCAAAGAAAAAGCATAGGAAGTAGAAATGAAGAAGCAATAGTTCTAACTTTTTAAGCAAATGGATCCTCTAAGAAACTAAAAGCAAAGAGAAAATAAAATGAAAAGATAAGAAGATAGTAAAAGAAAAAAAGAGAGCTAAATGTTTAAAAAGAAACTTCCTAAGTTGTAAAAAGAATGAAAAAGAGTGGGGTTTGAGTTTAAAGATTTAAGAGTGAGTTTGGAATTGGGTTTATGATATGGATTGTGGGATTAAAGTTAAGAAAATGGTAGAACATGATAGTGGATGCTTGTATGTATGAATTGTTCTCTTTCTTTCTACTTTTGCATAAAGTTTTGTGTTCATTTTTTATTGAGATAAGCCACTAAACACTTGTAACCATCACCAAAATTTCATACTAAGCCTCTTTGACACCTAGCCCTTTAGTTTGTGGTTCATGTTTCCAAGTAGAGAGTCCACCAAATACCTAGTTGAATGTTAAAGAGTTGTGTTGCTTTGCTTGTTTGTTATTGCTTTCATGGTTTGATTATTAGGGTGAAATGTTTGATGATCATGGCTAACTTTTTTGGAGTAGAACTTGTTTGTGCATTTGCAACTACTTTGAAGGGCATTGAATTGAATTCTTTTGTCGACATTTTCGGATTTCATATCCCATTTTCAAACCTTTCTTCCTTCTTGTCTTTGATTGTTTGCTTGTGGACAAGCAAATTATAAATTTGGGGAATTGATATCTTCATATTTTAGACATTTTTAGCTTGTTGTTAGTTCATGTTTTGATGCTTTTATCATTGTATCATATATGTTTCATGAGTTTTGTTGCATTTAGATGTTTAGGAGTCCAGAGTTAGGAGATATTGTTTGGTCTTTTTTTGCATCTTTTAGGTGACTTTGGAGTTTTGGAAGAGTCATTGGAATGGTGATGAATGATCAAAATCATTTTCTTGAACAATAGAGTAAAATAAAGCCCTTCCGTTCATATTTAGCCTTTAAAGCTTCAAATGAAAGTTGTATACAATTGAGTTAGCTTTCCAATGGAGGTGGTTTCAAGGCATTTTAAGTTGTATTCGAGAATTTATGGCCAACTTACTAGCCAGCAATTTGTGTAGCGGGCAGAATCAAACCGCTGTATATTCCGAAGATTTTAGCGCGTGTCCAGCGGTTTGCCCAGCGGGCAAATGAAAAAATGCAAACCGCTGGGAAACCCAAATTTCTGATAATTTTGTGTTGACCAGCCTTTGACCAAGATTTTTTTACGCAAGCTTTGTTTGGGTTGATCCAGACTTGTTGGGTTGACCCATTTCGACCTTTTTTACTATAGAAACTTAATTTTGTGTTTCTAAGTCTTAGTTTTTCTTTTCATAGGATCTTGTTTATGATTTGTAAACCGTCAATTTGAGTTTTATCTAAGTACTTTGTCATCTTTTGTTAATCTCTTTTCTTAATTTCTCTCTAATTTTATTATCTTACACTATCTCTATGGGTTTTGTGGGAACAATAGAAATTAAAGACTAGAGTTTTTGGGTCTTTAGGATGATGTTGATTTAGGTGATTTATGGAATGGTTAATGATGCTTAGGAATTATTTATGCATGATCCTTCTCTAACTGGGTGTGCTCTATGCTAGGTTACAAGGAATTGTTGAATCTAGATGTTCGGCATTCTCTTGCTCAGAAGGTGTTTGATGAAATGCTTGAATGAACAATTTAGAGAATTTTCGCTCTTAGCCTAAGAGAATAGTTTCCTAAGGTGATTATTGGAATTGAGAACTTGATTTGCATGCTTGTTTGTCTCTTAATCACAAATGAGAATTTGATCTTGATTAGGGATTAGACAAATAGATTAATGCCAAGATATTGGATTAGTCTTATGATTAGTGTTCTTAGCCTAAGGATTAGGTTTGCTAAAATGTATTTTATGGATATTCTTGCATGCTTTTCTTGAAATTTGCAAATGAGAATTTAATGATTGCATGATTAGCAAAGGAGTTATAAAGATGAGAATGTGATTAGCTTAATTATGACCATTAGCCTTGTTTTGAAATTATTGATTGATTGAAACTTCCTTGATTGTCTCTATACCATCTAGTCTCCATAGCCTCATTCTAGGACCCATCTTTTATCTTGTTTAGTGACTTATTTGCTTAATATTCTTGCATTTTCGTCGGTTGACTTTTGTTGACTTTTCTTGTTTCTTTCTTTATTTTCTTTCTTGCTTTCTAGTTTGTTTAGGATTGTTAGTTAAACCTTTTTTTTATCTATTTGCTTAGCTTGAGTAGTATTTTGCATTCCTTATGTGTTGATCTTCTTGCCTCCCTGGATTGATACCTTAAGTACTACAATGATAGGAGTAGACTTGAGGAATTGAGTTAAAACCTAGAAAAAGTCTATTATCACTGACCCAAACTTATTTGTTTGAATGGGTACGAGGCTATGCTCGTTATCCCAAAATTAGGTGTGAGTAAGTGCTCGGCTTACCCTGTAAAGGTCTGATCTAAACAGTTGTGAGAAACATGTTTCGGCTTATTTTCCTGCTGATCAGCCTTGTGCGGGAGTGGGCCCGGTTTACGTGTTTTTAGGCATGTTGGATCTGACATTTGGCCAGAATGTCGATTGTTCGGATGGGAAGATAAGATAACAAAAGTACTTAATTTTTTTTTATTGATATACATGAGCCTCGTGAGAGGTTGCCTATGTAGTTCACATTACATTTTGACGTAGCCTGAGCTCGTATAGCAAGTTCGTTTTTTTATTTTTTATTTATTTTTTATTTTATTTTTGTATATACTTGAGTGTGTGCTCGTTGTAGCTTCAGTCTTCCTCTTCATGTTCTTTGTGTCGCTGTTCTTCTCAGTAGTAGTACTTCTTCAATAGGTTTTCATTCCACGAGCGCGGGATGGCTTCCTCCATGGTAACTAGCTCGTACACCCCTGGTTTCACCACATTTGAGACGATGTATGGTCCTTCCCAGTTTGCGCCGAGCTTGCCTACTCGATACTCATGCATGTTCTCGAATACTTGTTGAAGAACAAGGTCGCCTTCAACGAAACATCGACCTTTTACCTTCTTGTTGTAGTGGCGAGTTATCTGCCACTGATAGTTCTGTATTCGCAGCAGTGCTCGGTCGCATAGCTCTACAACTTGATCGAGATGATCGAGGATCATGTTGTTTTTTAGTTATTTGTGCTCTGGTGAGATACTTATGTGGATTTTCCGTACGCTCACTTTAGTGGGGGCATTGCCTCCATTCGTTTACAGATGTAGAAAGGGGCTAGTCGAGTTTCTTGCCGTAGTTTGGTGTGACCATAGAAACCCATCTAGCTCGTCAGCTCATAATCCTTTCTTGCTTTCTAGCCATTTTTTGAGTCCGTCCATGATCGTTTTGTTCGTTACTTCGGCATGTTCATTTCCCTGCGGATATCGAGGGGTTTACTTGCTTTGTCTGATTCTCCACCTCGCACAGAATCCTTCGAACATGTTTGATATGAATTGTGGGCCGTTGCCAGTGATGATCACGTATGGAAGGACATGATGGCATATGATGTACTTTCATACGAACTTCTGTATTCCAAGGTTGTGAATTTCGGCGTATGATTTTGCTTCAACCCACTAGGTGAAATAGTTAGTCATGACAAGGATGAACTTCTTCTGCTTCGAGGCCGGTAACGGCCCGACGATCTCCAATGCCTATTGCAAGAACAGGGTAGGGCGTGGCCGCGGTTGTTAAGAGCTTGGCTGGCTGATTGATGGTCGGCGCATGTCTTTGGCATTTTTTCATCTTAGCACATATTTTTCACAGTCAGCGTTCATGGTCGGCCATAAGTGCCCTTGACGTTTGATCTTTGCTGCGAGAGCTCGTCCGCTAGTGTGATTTCCTCATGCTCCTTCGTGTGTATCTTCCGTGATCCATTTTATTTCTTGTCTGTGCACACATCGTAGGAGAGATTAGGTCGCACTCCATCGTAAAAATTCTCCCTTCATGATCACGTATTGTGCGCATCTTGTTTTTAGATACCGAGAAGCCCATCGATCTTTAGGAACTTTTCTTTCCAAGATGTATAGTTTCATCTCATCTCTCCATTCAGTCGTCTTGCTGGACCTTGGTGCTGCGATCTTGGTGATTTAATCGTTGCATTTGTCAGTCTCGTCCATCCCCTCTTCGACCTTGGTGACTATGAGCACCTCATTTGTTTGATTGATGGTCGGTTTGCTGATGCATTCGACTGGTATGATTCATCGGTGATCTGGATCTTATGTCGATGCTAAAGCAGCTAGAGCATCTGCGGACGAGTTGTCACTTCGAGGAATTTTAGCTAATGTAATTTAGCTGAGATCGTTGGCGAGTCATTCGACGATTTTCAGGTAAGCAATGCGTTCGTTCTTTTCCTCTTACTCCCCGCTGTATTGGCTGACGACAAGCTGAGAGTCGTAGAATGCAGCGACTTGTTTTTCTCCGACCACCTTTGCTACGCGTATACCAGCAACCAATGCTTTGTATTCAGCCTCGTTGTATGATGTCGGGATGCTAAAGTGAAAAGACTGCTTGATTATCTCTCCAGTTGGGAAGTTAGTTTAACTCCTACCCCCGAACCATAACTTGATGGCAATCCGTTGATGAACAGGATCCGCTTTTCTTTAATTACTTGCTCGTCGTTGATAAAAGTCCGGAAGGTAGTTCGATCAGGAAATCGGCCAAGACATGAGATTTAGCACTAGTCCTTGGCTTGTACTCGATGTTGTACTCGCTTAACACAACTGCCCACTTCGTGATTATTCCTTATTGGTTTAGACAGTGCAAGATTGTTCGGATCGGCTGGTTGGTGAGTACGAACACTGAATGTGTTTAGAAGTATGGTCGGATATTTCTTGCCGAAACGATGAAAACTTGTGTGAGCTTTTCCAAAGTGTTGTATCTTGACTCAGAAATGTCATAGATATTTCTGATGTAAAAGATCAGTTTTTGGTATTTTGGACGAGGACGCTGCTGATTGCTAAGGTTAAAACAGAGATAATAAGATATAGCATTTTTCCTCCTCGGGCTTGGCCAAGATCGGTTGGGTTGACAGGTAAAGTTTTAGCTTTTGAAAAGCGTCCTTCCATTTTGCGTCCCACACGAACCTTTTGTTTCCTCGGAGCAGATTGTAAAAAGGAAGGCACTTGTCTATTGAGCGCGAGATGAATATGTTTAAAGCCGCGATTCGCCCCGTCAGTCGCTAAACCTCTCGCATGTTTTAGGCGAAGGGATCTCGGTGTTTTCTGTTATTTTCTTTGGATTGGATTCGATTCCCCTTCTCGTTATGAACTAGCCGAGAAATTCTCTTGATGTGACTGCGAATGTGCACTTGGTCAAATTTAGCTTCATTTTGTACGTGTTCAGGATTTCGAAACAGGTTGCCAAATGATCGATGTGATCGTCGGCTGATGCGGACTTGATGAGCATGTCATATATATATATACTTCCATTGTTTTGACGAGCTGATTGACAAACATGCAATTTACCAGCCTTTGGTGTGTTGCTACCGCGTTCTTGAGGCCGAAAGGCATCACTTTGTAGCAGTAAGTGTTGGAATTATGTCCAGTAATCTCTGTGCTGTCTCTAGAAAGTAAGAGTATGTCAATGATCAGACATAAGTCATATAATACTGGGGGTCATGATGGCTTGCTAGAGTCCGCTCATGATCTATAAGTCTTGGACTTATTGCTTTTATTATATGATCCCATATGGGTCACACGCCTAAGCTAACAGGAAAATGTGTAGGAACGGTTTAGCAGAAGTACGGTAAAAGTGCTAGGCATTTACTGTACTTAGAGAGATAGAAGGGCCTGATTAAATCCAAAAGGAATTAGGCATAAGTTTTATGATTAAAACTTAACCTAGCCACCTAATTTCCCTAAGCCTCTGCGCCACCTCTCTCTCTCTCTTCTGCGCCTCCCACCAGCTGGTCTAGCAGCCAATTTCCTGTGCGTGCGTGTGTGAGACTTTGGAGGAACTATCTCTTGGTGGCTCTGCTGATCTCTGACCCGTACCTCCTCTTTCCGCTGCATAATAAGGTAACAAGTGAGATCCTTTATGATTCTGTCAAGAGAACCTAGATCTGGCATGTTTAGGTGAGTTTAATCTGAAGAACTGAATCAGGATTAACACTAAACAATCCTCCAGTGGTATCAGAGCCATTGGTTCTGTTAGGATTTCTTGTTTAGAATCATGTTTAGGTTGTTTTAGAAGTGTTTGAATCAATCTATTGATAAGAAAAACACTTAAGAAACAAAGAATTAAAACCTAAACTAATAGAAATCGCATGATCCGATCTATATGAATCGGTATGCGTCGGAGTGTTGATCAGTATCAAATCACACGTCCGGATCGGATGACGCACGAACCGATCACGGATCGAGTTGTGTCGTCGATCCGATCGGCGACATGGACGATCAGATGGGCCGATCGAACGGATCGGATCGGATCGAACGATCGCACGATCGATCGTGATCGCGTCCCGCCTCATCCCGTCGCGCCCGGCCTCACGTCCCGCTATCGTCCCGATCAGCTTGGTCGCGAGAGATTGACCACGATCGCATGGATCGATCGATCGCATGGATCCCGCGTCTTGCATCTCTCGGCCCAAGCCCGTCCCATCCCGCTTTCGTCTGTGCATCGCATAGAGCTTGGTCACGACCGTGATCGGTTCGTGACCATTCGGGTCGGTTTTGGTTCGTGGTTCGGTTTAAAATTTATTAAATTTAAACGTCACGGTTTAATAAACAGACTTAATAAAATTTATTGAGTTCTGGTTAAACCGGGATAAGAAATCCAAAGTCGAAAAATTGGATTTAGTGCCTAAACCAGTGGTTTTCTAATTTGATTTGGTTGGACCAAATAAATTGAGAAAATCCGGTTTAGTAAATAACCGGTTGACAATTGTGGTCATCGTAGTAATTAGTTTTGGTTAGACCAATTTTAATGAACCAGACCGGTTATGTCATTTAATTGGACAATTGGGTTATGTCTTGGACATGGACCAATTCTTGGGCCTCGGGCCAAGAAGTTAAAACAATTGGGCCAATTATTTGAGTCTTATTCTTCAGATTATTTTAAAATTCATTTAATTATTAAAATTTGATTTTAAATTAATCAGTTTCCAAAATCTGAAATTAGAAAGTTTCTTAGATTAGAAGTTTCTAGATTTGCATGTTTTGGATTTTAGGAAATTTCTATATTTAGAAAGTTTCCAATTTTAGGAAGTTTCCAATTTTAGAAAGTTTCCAATTTTAGAAAGTTTCCAAAATTAGTAGGTTTCCCAAAAAGGAAAGTTTCCCAAAACAGTAATCTTCTATTTTGGGAATGAAATTTTAAGAAAAAACCTACAAACCTCAAATAATATCAAGCGTTGGATGTCTTGTCCAGATTATGTCAGCTGTTGAAGCCCATTCAATCGTACACACGGCCTTACAGTGTGAGGGTGTCTATCTTTTGCGTGGGTAAGACGGTTTGTGATTCATTGATGTCATTGGGAGTCCCAGACATTAGTGATTACATGACTGTATAGTCTGGTTTTCTTGACTAGGCCATCGGGAGTCCCGGGCCTTGAGACATCAGAGTGGATTGGGCCTCGGGCCCAGATTCACAACCAAAAGTTATATCACGGATATAATTAGCCGAGATAGGGCTTACCGATATAAGCTAAGGTTGGGTGACGGCCAGTGGCCCACTTTGATCTTAGTTATATGTGGATCTTGGAATCATTATATTCTATTGAGGGTAACTGATGTTATTGAATATAATGCGAGATTAATCATATTAAATATAATACGAGATTAATCATATTGAACATATTAACTAAAATTCTTTTATCTTAAATTTCAGTTATGACTAGCACAAACAATCAAAACACTTTCTCGATCCGGTCTGTCCTTGAGATGGACAAACTGAACGGATCAAATTTCTTGACTTGGTCGCGGAACCTGAGGCTAGTCCTCAGGCAGGAGAGAAAGGACTATGTCCTTGAGAGAGCTCTCCCCGTGAGGATCGGGTCCAATGCCTCTCATGCAGTATATGATGCTTGGAATAAGCATTATAATGATGCGGTAGATGTGCGTGGTCTGATGTTGGCTACCATGGACTCAGATTTGCGGAAGCAATATGAAAACATGGAGTCGCCAATAGAGATGATCAGCGGCCTGAAATTGAAATTTCAGGAGCAGGTAAGAGTGGAGAGATACCAGTTGGTTAAGTCTCTCACTAGCTGCAAGCTACCAAATGATCATCCAGTAAGTCCTCATATCAGTAAAATGATAGGTTATATTGATAACCTGAGGAAACTGGATTATCCAGTCAGCCAAGAATTGGCAACTGAGATCATTCTGCAGTCACTGCCGTCAAGCTATGATAAGTTCAGAATGAACTATATCAAGAAAGGCTTAACGAAGACGCTGACTGAACTGCATGATATGCTCAAGACAGTTGAGCCAAACGTGAAGAGTACCCAGTATAATCTCATAATGGAGAAGGGTGGGTTTATTAAACCTAGTGCTGACAAGGGTGAAGACAAAGTTGTCCAGATTTTGAATCATGGCAAGCGTGTGTCTTCTGAGCCCAAGTCAGATACCTCTTACGTTGGTAAGTGCTGCTACTGTAAAGAGACTGGGCATTGGAAGAGAGATTGCATTAAATTCATGGAAGATGATGAGGAGTTGAAGTTGATGTATGAGACTACTTCCTCAGGTATTCATGTTATTACTTCAAGTTCTACCTTATAGGTATTGGATACTGGTTGTGGCACTGATATTTGTTGTAATATGCAGAGCCTAAGCAACAGTAGAACGTTGAAGGAAGGACAAGTGGATCTACATGTCTGGAAGGAGCTATGGACGCTGCCTCAGCCGTAGGGTTTTCACTTGTAGATGCCTTCGAGGCTTGGTTTTGTATTAAGTAATTGCTACAATATACCTGCTTTAAGCAGAGTTGTTTTTCATTTTCTTGTAAGAATTTGAATGTTTTTCATTTTGATAAAAGACAAGTTTTGTTCTTTTGATCTTAATGAAATATTAATTGTAGCACCCTATTCAAGGAATGGGTTTTATATTTTAAACCAAAAGGTGCCTAAATGTAACATAAATACCGAATTGGTTTAAATCTGATGAATTAAACCTGATTTTTCTTGGCATAAAAGTCTTGGTCACATAGAGTAAGTCGGATTCAGAAATCCCATAGTTATGGACTGTTGGGCTCATTTGATACGATATCTTATGAGACTTGAATTTTGCTTACTGGACCAAAAGGCAAAGAGCCTATCTTAGCCGAGCTAGAGAAAGGCCCAAAGGCTTATTGGACCTTGAACATACTCATGTATGTGGCCCAATGAACAGTAATGCCAGAGAAAATTTCCTGTACTTCATTGTCTCTACTGATTGCTTCAGTGAGTGTGACTGTGTTCATTTGATGAGACACAAGTCGGAATTCTTTGATATGATCGAAAGAGTTCCAGAATGAGGTATAGAATCTTAGTGACAGAAGTATTAAGACTCTTGATTAGATCACGAGTGAGAATACTTAAGTCATTGATGGTGTGATCATCTGAATGAGTGTGAAATCGTTTCACAGCTCATTTCTCCTGAAAACCTTGAGGTATTTTTGTGAGAAAGAATCAGATCTTATTAGAAATGATTAAAGATGAGTCACACGAATCTTCCATGATATTCTTTAAGAATAACGCTCTAAAATATCTAAGTTTACGCTGAAATAGTTCCACCAATATCAGTTGAAAGACACCACGTAAATGTGGATTGGAATCGATCCAAATTCGTCTTTACTGAGTATTTGTAGTTGTGCTACTTCGCTGGTTGTCCTAGGGAAACCAGGGCTTGTTACTTTTACGTCCATTCTGTTTTCTAAGAAGGGAAGTTACTTTCCAAGAAGAACAGTGGGAGTAAAAGTATAACTCGAAGAAATTCGAGAAATACAGGAGGCTGCTCAACCTGATGAGGGAGAGCAACGGATGGATTTACAGATTTCTGTAGAATCTACACCTGTAGAGCCTGAAGTTCGCAGATATGAATGAATCAGTCACTAATCCGAGAGTGATTTCTCGTCATTAGTTGAACCTGATGATCATTGAAAGTTCGCATGATCTGATGATCATTGAAAGCGACGAATCTGCGAAATTCAAAGAAGCGAAAGTGAGCCCGGACTCCGAAAAATTACAGTTTGTGTAAGTTAGCTTCATCGATCCATTCATGGATGGAAGCAAACATATCGGAGTTGGAATCTTCGTTCTGTTGAAGTAGTCAAGGTTTTGACTTAAACAAGAACGAAATGGAACTGTGCGTTTACTAATAGATAAGTGGGGGCGATGTTGCATTTCTCATATTGTATGTCGATGACATACTGATTCTCGGAAATAACGTCCCAATACTGCAGTCGGTAAAGGACTGGCTTGGGAGTTGGTTTTGTGATTGACATGGGTAAAGCCACGTAGTTCTTGGATTCTGGATCTAAAGATAGAGATCCAGAAGAGCTGGTAGGACAAAGTCAGGATTCTTACATTGACAAAGTCCTACACGTTTTGAGCAATCCAAGAATGGTTTTATGCCAATGTCACATGGCATTAAGTTAAGCAAGATACAGTATCCTACGATAACTGCCGAGCTTAAATGCATGGATGAGATTCCATATGCGTCGGCAATTGGATCTATCATGTATGCCATGAAACGTACTTGTTTGATGTTGTTTCAATGTTAAGCAAGACAAGTAAAGACCAGTCAAATCCAGAAAAGAATCACTGGATTGCCGTAAAGAATATCCTAAAGTATTTGAGGAATACTTTGGATAAGTTCTTGATTTACGGAGAAAGTGAGGTGCTACAAGTCGATAGAGTCTGAAAGGCAAGTTTCCAACAGACAAAGATGATTTCCGGTCACAGTCCGGTTATATCTTGTGTCTGTCTGGCGGTGCAAGGCACTGTTGCTGACTCCATGACTTAAGCTGAACATTTCGCAGCTTGGGTAGAGGCGAAAGAGGTTATTTGGAAAAAGAGTTTGTCACTGAACTTGATGTGATTCCCAGCATAGATGAGACTAGCTGCACATCAGAGGTCCAAACACCTTGAGCATAGGTATAACCTATTCCGTGAGATAAATGACAGAGGTGTTAAGTAGATCAGCAAGTTTCAACGAATGAGAACGTTGCTAATCTATTAACGAAGCCACTCCTTAGGCCTAAGCACGAGTCGCGGACTGTAGCTGTAGGATAAGTGAAATTAAGATGTAGTCTTAATTTCAGTGGGAGTTTGTAAAGGGCTTTATTTAGTTATTTGATATGTTCTTGTAAAACATTTAAAATGTTTAATGAAATTATTATTTCAAAATTATTTTAACTGTGATGAAATAATCGTTCCAAAATGATATGAACCATTTTATAGGTCATCTAAGTAAGTGACTTGATCTTGAGTCATCAAAGTCATTTAGCTTGATCATGAGACCCTATATTTGATAGATGGCTTATATCATCCTGTCCCTAGTCGAAGGTTGTTGAAATTGGAACACCAACAACCGCGTGAGACTAGATTGGTATGTGACTTATGACAAAGTCTCAGGATGTCATAGATGCACGGCATCAAAGTCAATACATAGGTGTATGTTGGGGTACATACGACCGGACAAGACCCGATTATAAGAACTCTTCAGGATATTTATATCTGTGTCATAAGAGATTCTTACTACGACTATAGAGTATAGTCCTTAGACCTGAGTTCGCATGCATGTGACTGCACATGAACTAATGCGCTTTGATCATTGTCTAATGCTGTCGTTAAGCGATAGTTATAAGGACCTTGATTGGGTGTGTTATGAAATGAGTAGTTTACAGTGATGGAACAAGACGGGATTTGTCCCTCCAATATAAATGGAGTGAATATCTCTAGGCCAATCGGAGATTTGAATACTGGAAAATGCATGGCCATGCTCAAACGGACTTTCCCGAGTCGTTTGGATTGTCAGTATCAAATCAGAGTCCGATGAACAAGATTAGGCTTTATAAGGATGACACTAATCTTGCCTTATGACTAATCGAGATATTGAGACAAAAGGATTATGAATACAGAGATTCCAGTTCAAGTGGGAGATTGTTGGAATTATGTCCAGTAATCTCTGTGCTGTCTCTAGAAAGTAAGAGTATGTCAATGATCAGACATAAGTCATATAATACTGGGGGTCATGATGGCTTGCTAGAGTCCGCTCATGATCTATAAGTCTTGGACTTATTGCTTTTATTATATGATCCCATATGGGTCACACGCCTAAGCTAACAGGAAAATGTGTAGGAACGGTTTAGCAGAAGTACGGTAAAAGTGCTAGGCATTTACTGTACTTAGAGAGATAGAAGGGCCTGATTAAATCCAAGGGATTTAATCAGACTAGGGAATTGGGCCCAAAAGCCCAAAAGGAATTAGGCATAAGTTTTATGATTAAAACTTAACCTAGCCACCTAATTTCCCTAAGCCTCTGCGCCACCTCTCTCTCTCTTCTGCGCCTCCCACCAGCTGGTCTAGCAGCCAATTTCCTGTGCGTGCGTGTGTGAGCCTTTGGAGGAACTATCTCTTGGTGGTTCTGCTGATCTCTGACCCGTACCTCCTCTTTCCGCTGCATAATAAGGTAACAGGTGAGATCCTTTATGATTCTGTCAAGAGAACCTAGATCTGGCATGTTTAGGTGAGTTTAATCTGAAGAATTGAATCAGGATTAACACTAAACAATCCTCCAGTAAGTTCCGATCAATGATGAACAAAGTTTTTTCACGATCGTTGGGATGCATCATTATTTGGTTGTTTCCAGCGAAAGAATCCATTAATGAGAGGAGGTCATTTCGTACCGTTGCATCGACTATCTGATCAATGTGAGGCAAGGGGGAACTGTCTTTAGGACACGCTTTGTTGGGATCGGTGAAGTCAACGCACACTCACCATTTATCATTCTTCTTCTAGACGATAACTGGTTCTAAGTAAACAAAAGAAAACAGAGCATCTAGTTCGAAAATGATAAAGAAATGGCAAAGAAAACAGAGTATCAATGGTCCTTAAGAAGACTTGTCAAGCAACAGAGGTTCAGCGAAAATCAACATCCACACTCTCATCAGAACCGACAAGCATACAAGAGCAGTGGAAAAGGATAAATCATATACTACAACTAAAGGAGAAGAAAACAAAGATGAAGCAAAGTCATAAAGCCATTATCAACATAGAAGAATCAAGAGTTTCTGCCAAGAAATCTGCATCCAGCATCAACACTCTACCAGATCAAGGACACAAAGCAGAAAGATATGTGTTTCCCAATCCAAATAATTGACCTTCTCAGGTTCTAGCAATGACCCAGAGGATTATCTAAGGTTGGAAAGCAATATGAAACAGTGGCTGCATTTCCACAACATTCCCAAAGAAGAGAAAATAACATATGGTGTTGATTATCTTGCTGGAAATGCTTACCAATGGTGGTTGAAGGAAGATGCACATACCTTCTACAACAGTGATTGATTGGGGAGACGTCAAGGCGCAGATTTATAGAGAGTTTGTGCATCTACAACAGTGATTGATTGGGGAGACCTCAAGGCGCGGATTTATAGAGAGTTTGTAAAGAATCACCATATACACAAGGACATCACCTCAAAACCCCAATGCAAAACAACACCAAAAAGAGTGATGGTTTCACCAATACCATAGTCTACTTCCATTCCTAAGAATGCTTACTATCCTGAGCCTAGGGAAGTGTTTACAAGCACATGGATATGTCAAGCGGAAGTTAAGAAGTTGGGATACATTCATACTTGATTCTTAATTGTTGCAGGTACTAATTCAACATGGAAGAAGAAGCTTTCCAAGCTCAGATTACCATGGCTCAACTGCTAGAAGCCATGAGAGGAATCAATGATAGGATCACAACACTGGATAACAGACCCATACCACCAGCAGCTTCAGCAGCTCCATCTATAGCACCAATTCGCAACATAAACATAAACCAGAGGAAACTAGTTGATAATTCAACAGATCAATAAAGTAGCTATATTTTTCTTATCAAAGAAAATCGAAAACCCTAGGTGTTCTCTGAGTTTGTGTGATTCAAGCCTAGAGAAGAGTCTTATCAAAGATCATCTCAAAAGATCTTGTGGTGACCAACAATCCATCTCCATCCACTGATTGATTCCGAGAGAGCTCTTAAGTCAACAAATTCAATCCCAACCTCACTCCATTCCATCCAACTCGATCTGATTAAGAAAGCTTCAAAGACAGTGATTAGATCTCCATCATTTCACCATTGTACACTCTGTTCTAGGGCTACATCACTAATACTAGACAAAAACGATGGAACTCTATTCATTATGTGGCATGAGAAGATTTGTATCTACATGACCATACTAACACTAAAGATGTAACCGAAGGAGGATATCATATGCTTTCTATCGAGAATACTAATGTTCAAACTCTAGTTAGTGTTGAATCTTACCAATGATTGTTATGAAAAATGGTTTGATATAAAAACAAAATGATTAAGGAAACAAGGTTGATATGAAAAATTCATTTCATAGAAAAAGTATTATTCTTCAAACAATGATTCTTATTGATTTACATTGAATGGAGTTGCAGAATAAAAGTTCTAAACTATTAATAAAATGATGGGTGTAAGGATGCTAGATTCTATGTTTTCTTAGAAATATGGGGGGAGGGGTGGGGGGAAGCGTTGCTTACCACATAAAATTATTGGCACTACACCTTATGAATTTTTTGGAGATAGAATACATTCGTACAAGTAACTAAAAGTGTGGGGATGCATAGCATACATTTCTTCATGTACTAAGTTGTCACATGAATAATCTAGTTTATAAACACTAGAAAGCTATAACTAGAGTACTGAGCTATATGCAATATATATAAAGTCATAGTGAACTATTTTTCTCAGTTGGATTAGTCTTTATAGATTATATTTAATCAATTAATAATTTAGGATCCATTTATTGAAGGTGTGTCATGAGATCAAATTATAAATCATCGTAAAGAATGAGTTTAAAGCATATGATTTAAGAGGAGGTTTGGTGTTAACCCTACCTAAATGATTGGAGCTCCCAAGAAATAGGTTTAAGGGGAAAACTAAGTCAAACTGAATATACCAAAACCACTGTGAGACTATTGTATTTACCAAGTTCCTATGATGATAAACAATTTTACATGTAAGAACTAAAGGATAAACATTTTCTTTAAATGAATGAGTTCATATCTTTAATATTTCTTAAAACAAAGCTAGTGACAGTGTAACATGGGGCCGCTTCTAGGAGAATGAAGGTCAGCATATATTATCTAAACTCACTCATGATACCATAAATTTTCACTAGGATAACTCGTCTTAGCATTAACATCGGCGTGAAATCACTTGATCGAAGAGACGAAAATGGGCATTTTCGTAATTTTGAAATAATGTGAGACCAAAGAAGCTTACGGAGGAAAAAGTAATTCTCAAAAGGTTGCGAGAGTTATTTAAAAGACAAAATATTGAAGTCGTGGTTTTTAGAACATATTATAATTTATTTGGATAGGTAACCGATTAGCCGTAAAAATCTACAACGAATATATTTTGGTGATTTAGAGTCTACACGAGGTCAAGATGGATCTAATAAATTATGGAAAATTAGTTTTGGAGGTTAAGTAAAATAAAAAGACACTTGCGGATTTTTTGAAAAGTATCAGATTGACTAGGAATCCGTAGAACGAGAATTAACACAGCTGAAGATGAGGTGGCGAGTTGTGAATGACTGGATTTTGATTCAATATATCACTTGGATACAATGAAACATATGTTTAATATGTTTCAAGCCTGCATGCAAGAGATTCATGCATGGTGGCACTTGGTGGGTGAGGTGTTACCATGAGAATGTGCATGAAGATGGGAGTTTTGCTCTAAATAGGGCATTGGTCTCTTCATCCAAGCTAAACAAAAAACCATCTCCTCAGCCGTGAGCCACCACTATCTCCTCCTCTTTTACTTTCATCCCAAAAACCCCTTAAATAAGTCCTAAACACGCTAAACACAATTTAACACTAAGTTAGTCTTAAACACTAGCCTTATCCCTCGGTGTAACACAACCATCTCCTCTTCTTTTCGCCGTAATCTCTCCGGAGAATCACTTGTAAGTCGCCAAAGATGTCGTTGGAAAACCACCATCCTCTCGCCGGTTCAACTCCATCCCTTTCCGGAGAATTGCCAAAATATTTGACCGGAAAACAGCTGGAGTCAATGCGGTTAACGGTCGTGTCAACGCTGGAGTCAGCGCTTAATTAACTCTTTGGGTCAATCGCGGGTCAGTGTAGCCGGTTAGTCGGGGTTTGAGTGCGCAGGTCTTGGGATTCCTTTCATCCGACTCCGGGTCACATCCATCCACCTATTACGGTGAGGTGGTTATGTGATAGGGTGTAGTTTTAATCCTATTCTACTGTAAGTGCACAGTTCAGTGATTGTAGTATATAGGGTATCGAATCCACAGAGACTCTGGTTTCGATAGCTAAAGAACAAGGAATTAAACTAGGAAGAAAGCAATGTGATGTAAATAAAAGCAATGCGAGAAAGTAAACGGAAAGCAGAGATTGTTGGTTGTGAAAGCAAGTTATTAAAAGCGCTAAGTCTAGGGCGTTCTCAGGAAATCAGACAAGCAGACAGTTCATTCAGCAAGGATCTAATTAAGCACAGTTCTAGAACTCAAAACACGGATATAGAACTAACCAAATTTCTTTGCGATAATTCTCTAAGTCTAAGTGCAGCAAACCAAACTTTCGTTTGCGAGAACTAACAGATTAAACCAGCATTAATTCTAAGTTTGATATGTTCACAATTAACCTAAACCAAACTTTCGCTTGCGAGAAGTTTAATTGCTCAACCTAAATAGTTCAGATTCCTAAACCACACTTTCGTGTCGTATTTATCAACCTAAGATCTAGATTCTAATTGATCAGGTTAGAACTAGCTTTAAGTACAATTAGCTTGAAGAACAGATATAGTTATGAATCCTTAACTGAATTAAACAAGTCTAGCAAGTCATGAAATCCTATGTGAGAAACCCTAAGCCTAACTAGGAATCTACTCAGACATAGATAATGAAAACATGATCATATGAAGAATAAATTGCATATAAGATAATAAAGAATTAAAGGGGTTCGAAATCTTCTCCAAATACAGATGAAGTAAAGGTTCAGATCAGCCCCAAAAGCTCTAAAAATCCTCTGCTCTTAATTATGAAAGCGTATCTAATTAAAACACCAAAAACTCAATAATATAGGTCTAATCTCGGCCAGGGGCTTCTTTGTAAATATCAGGAACTTCTGGATCAGAGTGCAATAACTTGACTCTTCATAAACCGCCGAGTTTTGGGCCCATCTCGCTGGTGCAACGATCGTTGCAGGTGTGCAACGATCGACGCAGTTCTCTGTTTCGGACAGTGAACTCTATCTCTCGGCCAAACACTCCAAAAATCTCCAAAATACTCCAACATCTCCAATTCAGCTCCAAACCTGATTATACCTGTAAAAGACTCTAAAAGAACACAAAAAGACACTAAAACACACTTATATCATGGTCTAATACTAGTAAAAACCATGATATATCAACTCCCCCACACTTAGCCTTTGCTTGCCCTCAAGCAAAACAGAGAACTAAAGCATGGTGAAGAGGTTTGAAAACTCTTCAGAAACTCATTTCATCCTAGAAGCTACAACACTCAGATTCCCCTTAGTAAACCACTGAAAGAATCAATCACAGGATATCAAGACCAACATGTACTTCCCCCACACTTAGCAACTGTCCTAAGTAAACTCCAAAATCACATTCAAGCATTCAAATTCTCCCTACTGACTTCTGCAAGTATTTAAGTGCGGTCTCACCTAAGGAGTATCGATCAAAGGGCACATGGATTCTTACCTTATCAGCTCTAGACCACCATACTATCTTTTTCTAGTCCCTTTCTTCTCTTTTCCCTTCCTTAACAACTGATTTTTCCCACATTGGGTATCATTTTTTTTTTTATCAGTGTTCTTCCCGTTATGGGGTGTACTTTGGACACATTCCATGGATCGCACAGGAGATAATAGGGGTCTCTACCACTCCCGTGACCACTTCGGAGTTACTAACTCATCCTCAGTTTATTATCTTTTTTTTTTTTACTTTATGGAAGGGGAGAAGGGAACTAAATAGGACATGTTTACAGGCTGTGTCAGAACTAACAAGGGAATCCGACACAAAGTATACCAAGCCCTTAGGTGAGAAATCTAAGTCAGTATTAATTTTGAAGTCAGTAAAAGGATCCTCTGATACCTGAAGTGATGTGGGTGTTCCCAGTAGGTTGATCCGTGTCTGAGTTTTCTAATAGTCAGAGATAGATCCTGCAACTTCATCCCAATGGTTACTTAAGTTCCTGCAAGTCTTGTAAATCTTCTCAAAAATTCATAGTTTCTTACTTAAACAATTTTGACTCAATAAAACAAAAAATTTGAAAAATGGCCTGACTCTTAAGAAAACAGAAAGATAAACGTCAGTAGCACCTCCCCCACACTTAAAACACACTGTCCCCAGTAGTGTCAAGCTTAGGGTCGGTGAGAATAAATAATCAAATCGAAACAATCCGAAAAGGTGCAGAACACTTACCTGTCGTCGCCTTGTGTCGATCGATGCCACAATGTGTGTCGATCGATGCAAGGTGAATATGCTCCCGGTTATGTGAATAACCGATGTCTAAACCGCAATTGATTCGGTAAACCGTAAATCGCGACTGCATCGACCGATGCACTAGGTGTGTCGATCGATGCAAGGCGATTCTGCCTGTTTCTCACGCCTCTGAACACACTTAAAAGAAAAATCAAAACACCAAAATCAAAACGAAAAATGAAAATAAAAACGAACCTAACAGTGGGTTGCCTCCCACTCAGCGCTTGTTTAAAGTCAGTAGCTTGACTATTGGAAGAGATCAGATTCATGGGGGTTTCAACAGAGACTTTGAGTGTCTCTGTGAATATCTCTTCATCCAAGGAGGTGTATAGGCTTTCAGATCATGAGGCTTTCCAAGGAATGAATAAACAACATCAGGGCGGGAGCGAATCTTAGGTGGTACACTGCGTCTTCCTGCATTCAAAACAATATGGTCAGGAGGTTTAAGCTTAGGTGATTTGTACCTTACCTTTGGTGCAGATCTGATGTCTGGAGCTTTCTGCTTATGAGCAGTTGCAGGCTTTGAAGATGTTAGAGCAGGTTCAAGAGGAACCGCCATCTTCTTCTCTCCACTATCAGATACTGAAGTTCTTTGCATATCCCAACACAGGAGGATGAACTCGCTAAGCTTCAGCTGGAGGAGTTTCATTCATCTCCTTATCCACCACTACCATGCAGTTGACTACACTCTGCTCATGTTTAGATCTTATAGGAACTTTTGGGAATGGTATTGGAGATTTTTAGACCCTTTCCTTAGCAAAAACATCAGATTTAGGCGAAATTGGGTCTGCCCGACTGTCGTGTCGACCAACGCAGAGTGGGTGTCGGTCGTCATTGAATTGATGTCGACCTTCAGTGTCGACAATGATCAATTTCTGTTCGTCGCAAGAGCTCGAAATTGCCGTCAGAACTGCGTGTCGACCGACACTAAGGGGGTGTCGATCGATGCATGTCTCAGACAAACAATATTCATCCAGAAAATCCGAGATTATGCTCTCTTCTTCACCTAGCAACTCAATCTCATCTCTTAAGGTCACAGCTTTGATGGATCTGTACTGTTCAGCTTTCCTAGCTTCATTATGCCTTTGTATTGCTCCAGCTGTTTGTTGAACTTGGACATCTAGCTTCTTCATATGTGTGCCCAAGTATTCAAACTTCCCATTCAGATTTTCATGTATAGCTTCCAACTTCCTGTCGAAGTCTACAACAAACTTGGTCTGATCCTCTAGTAACTGCTCCATCATGCTCATCAGCTTATTAGACTGTGTATTGTGAGGAGGAACATGCTGATATGATGGAGATTCATAATCTCTGGTGAATGAATAAGAACCATAGCCTCTGCAGAACGAGTTATTCTGCTGATTTTCCAACATCCGTTCCATCATTCCCATCATTCTTTCGCAATGTGTCGATCGATGCATAGTAGCGTCGATCGATGCAAGCTCGAGAATGCAACGATCGACACACAAGACCGTGTCGATCGATGCAGGGCGATTACAGGCGTACCTGAAACGCAAGAACAGAAAAGAAAAAAAAATTAGTAGCAAAAAATAAAAACGAAAAACCTAGTCTAAACCATAAGTTCAAATCTATCGAAGACTCAAAGAGTCCCCGGCAACGGCGCCAAAAACTTGATAGGGTGTAGTTTTAATCCTATTCTACTGCAAGTGCACAGTTCAATGATTGTAGTATATAGGGTATCGAATCCACAGAGACTCTGGTTTCGATAGCTAAAGAACAAGGAATTAAACTAGGAAGAAAGCAATGTGATGTAAATAAAAGCAATGCGAGAAAGTAAACGGAAAGCAGAGATTGTTGGTTGTGAAAGCAAGTTATTAAAAGCGCTAAGTCTAGGGCGTTCTCAGGAAATCAGACAAGCAGACAGTTCATTCAACAAGGATCTAATTAAGCACAGTTCTAGAACTCAAAACACGGATATAGAACTAACCAAATTTCTTTGCGATAATTCTCTAAGTCTAAGTGCAGCAAACCAAACTTTCGTTTGCGAGAACTAACATATTAAACCAGCATTAATTCTAAGTTTGATATGTTCACAATTAACCTAAACCAAACTTTCGTTTGCGAGAAGTGTAATTGCTCAACCTAAATAGTTCAGATTCCTAAACCACACTTTCGTGTCGTATTTAGCAACCTAAGATCTAGATTCTAATTGATCAGGTTAGAACTAGCTTTAAGTACAATTAGATTGAAGAACATATATAGTTATGAATCCTTAACTGAATTAAACAAGTCTAGCAAGTCATGAAATCCTATGTGAAAAACCCTAAACCTAACTAGGAATCTACGCAGACATAGATAATGAAAACATGATCATATGAAGAATAAATTGCATAAAAGATAATAAAGAATTAAAGGGGTTCGAAATCTTCTCCAAATACAGATGAGGTAAAGGTTCAGATCAGCCCCAAAAGCTCTAAAAATCCTCTGCTCTTAATTATGAAAGCGTATCTAATTAAAACACCAAAAACTCAATAATATAGGTCTAATCTCGGCCAGGGGCTTTTTTTGTAAATATCAGGAACTTCTGGATCAGAGTGCAATAACTTGACTCTTCATAAACCGCCGAGTTTTGGGCCCATCTCGCTGGTGCAACGATCGTTGCAGGTGTGCAACGATCGACGCAGTTCTCTGTTTCGGACAGTGAACTCTATCTCTCGGCCAAACACTCCAAAAATCTCCAAAATACTCCAACATCTCCAATTCAGCTCCAAACCTGATTATACCTGTAAAAGACTCTAAAAGAACACAAAAAGACACTAAAACACACTTATATCATGGTCTAATACTAGTAAAAACCATGATATATCAACTCCCCCACACTTAGCCTTTGCTTGCCCTCAAGCAAAACAGAGAACTAAAGCATGGTGAAGAGGTTTGAAAACTCTTCAGAAACTCATTTCATCCTAGAAGCTACAACACTCAGATTCCCCTTAGTAAACCACTGAAAGAATCAATCACAGGATATCAAGACCAACATGTACTTCCCCCACACTTAGCAACTGTCCTAAGTAAACTCCAAAATCACATTCAATCATTCAAATTCTCCCTACTGACTTCTGCAAGTATTTAAGTGCGGTCTCACCTAAGGAGTATCGATCAAAGGGCACATGGATTCTTACCTTATCAGCTCTAGACCACCATACTATCTTTCTCTAGTCCCTTTCTTCTCTTTTCCCTTCCTTAACAACTGATTTTTCCCACATTGGGTATCATTTTTTTTTATCAGTGTTCTTCCCGTTATGGGGTGTACTTTGGACACATTCCATGGATCGCACAGAAGATAATAGGGGTCTCTACCACTCCCGTGACCACTTCGGAGTTACTAACTCATCCTCAGTTTATTATCTTTTTTTTTTTTTTTTACTTTATGGAAGGGGAGAAGGGAACTAAATAGGACATGTTTACAGGCTGTGTCAGAACTAACAAGGGAATCCGACACAAAGTATACCAAGCCCTTAGGTGAGAAATCTAAGTCAGTATTAAGGTTGAAGTCAGTAAAAGGATCCTCTGATACCTGAAGTGATGTGGGTGTTCCCAGTAGGTTGATCCGTGTCTGAGTTTTCTAATAGTGAGAGATAGATCCTGCAACTTCATCCCAAGGGTTACTTAAGTTCCTGCAAGTCTTGTAAATCTTCTAAAAAATTCATAGTTTCTTACTTAAACAATTTTGACTCAATCTTCTCTAATCTCGGCCAGGGGCTTCTTTGTAAATATCAGGAACTTCTGGATCAGAGTGCAATAACTTGACTCTTCATAAACCGTCGAGTTTTGGGCCCATCTCGCTGGTGCAACGATCGTTGCAGGTGTGCAACGATCGACGCAGTTCTCTGTTTCGAACAGTGAACTCTATCTCTCGGCCAAACACTCCAAAAATCTCCAAAATACTCCAACATCTCCAATTCAGCTCCAAACCTGATTATACTTGTAAAAGACTCTAAAAGAACACAAAAAGACACTAAAACACACTTATATCATGGTCTAAAACTAGTAAAAACCATGATATATCATTATGTGTGATTGCCTGTGAGTTAGGGTAGATCGAATTTACATATAAATCATGAATCATATAACCGTAGTGTTAGGAAATTAGTACCCAAAATTGAATTTGTAATTAGATTGGTTTAGTTTAATTGAATAATCTGATAAAATAAACGAGTTAGAATAATAAATATGCATTGCATATTTAAATTCTGAAAATAGCATGTTAATAGCATAGATAGAACTGAATAATTGCGTAGTTAGTATAATTGATTAATCTTTGATTGTCTAGTTCTGTAAATATAGGACTAATACTAGACAAAATCGATGGAACTCTATTCAATATGTGGCATGAGAAGATTTTTATCTACATAACCATACTAAAACTAGAAAAGTAACTCAAAGAGGATATCATATGTTTTCTTTTTAGAATACTAATGTTAAAACTCTAATGAGTGTTGAATCTTACCACTAAGATTGTTATTTTCAAAGAGGATTGACTTAAGAGCAAAATGATTAAGAAATCAACTTTGCTTTCTTTTTAGAATACTAATGTTAAAACTCTAGTGAGTGTTGAATCTTACCACTAAGATTGTTATTTTCAAAGAGGATTGACTTAAGAGCAAAATGATTAAGGAATCAAGTTTGATAAGAAATCATTGGCACGACATGAACTTTGTGGAGGTAAAATACATTCGTACAAGTACCTAAAAGTGTGGGGGAGGGGGGGTACATAGCATAAGTTTATTCATGTACTAAGTTGTCACATGAATAATCTAGGTTATAAACACTAGAAATCTATAATTAGAGTACTGAGCTATATGCGATATATACAAGGATATAAGCCACAATGAACAGTTTATCTCAGCTGGATTATTCTTAATAGATTATATTCAATCGAATAATAACTTAGAATCCATTTATTAAAGATGTGTCAGGAGATAAAATTGTAAATCAACGTTTATAGTGAGTTCAAAGCCTATGAACGAAGATGAGGTTTGGCGGTAACCCAACCTAAAAGATTAGAAATCCCAAGCAATAGGTTCAAGGGGAAAACTAAGTCAAACTGGATCTATCAAAAACAAACTGAGACTATTGTATTTATCCAGTTCCTATGATGCTAAACAATTTTACCTGTAAGGTCTAGAGGATAAGCATTTGCTTTAAATGATTGAGTCTATATCTTAGATATTTCTTAAAACAAAGCTAGTGACAGTGTGACATGTGGCCGCTTCTAGGAGAATGAAGATCATAATATATTTTCTAAATTCACTCATGATACAATGCATTTTCACTGGAATAACTCGTCTTAGCATTAACATCGGCGTAAAATCACTTGATCGAAGAAATCGATGAAATTGACATTTCGTAATTTTGAAGAAATAAGGGACCAGAGAAGCTTACGGAGGGAAAAGTAATTCTCAAAAGGTTTTGAGAGTTATTTAGAAGATAAAATATTGAAGACAAAGTTTTTAGGAGATATTATAATTTATTTGGATAAGTAACCGATAAACCATAAAAATCTATAAAGTACATATTTTGGTGATTTAGAGACTACGGGAGATCAAAACAGATCTAAAAATTATGGAAAATTAGTTTTGGAGGTTAAGGGAAATAAAAAAAACACATGAAGATTTTTTGAGAAGTATCAGATTGATCAGGAATCGGCGGAACGAGAATTACCGCGACTGAAGATGAGGTGACGAGTTGTGAGTGACTGTATTTTGATTCAATATATCACATCACATGTTTAATATGTTTCTATCTTGCATGCAGGAGATTCATGCATGGTGACACTTGGTGGGTGAGGTGTCCCCATGAGAATGTGCATGAAGATGAGAGTTTTGCTCTAAATAGGGCATTGGTCTCTTCATCCATGCTAAACCAAAAACCATCTCGTACTCTTTCCATGCAGGTAACAACCATCTCCTCAGCCGTGAGCCACCACTATCTCCTCCTATATGACCTCCATCCCAAGAAACCCCATAAATAAACCCTAAAACCTTTAATCACTTCTCATAAAACCCTAATTATCCTACAAAATTCACTAAACACGCAAAACACAATTAAACACTAAATTATCTTTAAAAACTAGCCTTATCCCTTGGTGGACAACAACATTCTCCTCATCTTTTTGCTGGAAATTTCTTCGGAGAATCACATGTAAGTCGCCAGAGATGTCGTCGGACAACCACCATCCTCTTGCCGGTTCACCTCTATCCCTCGCTGGAAAACTGCCATAATAATTGACCAAAAACAGCTGTAGTAAATGTGGTTAACGGTCGTGTCAACGCTGGAGTCAACGCATATCAACTCTTTGTGTTTTCCGCTGGTCAACGGATCCGAGTTAGTCGGGGTTCGAGATCGCGGGTCTTGGGTTCCATTCATCCGTCTCCGGATTACATCCATCGACCTATCCGGGTCACATCCATCGACCTATTACGGTGAGGTGGTTATGTGTGATTGCTTGTGAATTAGGGTAGATCGAGTCTATATATAGACCATGAAACATATAATCGTAAAGTATTAGGAAATTAATACCCAAATTTTATTGTAATAAGAGCGGTTTAGTTTGATTAATCAAACTAGTTAGTATAATAAATATGCATTGCACATTTAAATTCTAAAAATGATATATTGATTGCTAGATAGAACTGAATGATTGCGTAGTTAGTATAATTTATTGATCGTGACTAGTATTGTATCTGCATTGATCATATAAAACTGCATTAATTTAGGAAGTATATGCATATAAATAAGAACTATATAAATAAACCTATAAATAAATTAAGAAAGATAATAAGAATTAGTAATAAAAAGAGGAATAAGATAAATAATTAGAATAGGGTTAAATAGAAATGTCATGATAAACCGGACTAAGAATTAGTAGACTTGAACTAAATTATAAGATAAAGAACTTAAATATTAAAAGTAAAGTTAAAAGGAAGTTTATTAACTTCAAGCTAGCAAATAATTGAATTAGAATTAAGTAAATAATTGTGATTAGATAATTCAATGGAATTATGTAATTAGATTTAAACTAAGAAAGCTAGGAATAAAATTAAGTGGTTTGTTTGAGTTGTTGATTGAATTGTTGATTTCATTGTGTTGTTGTTATCTATTCAAGGGGGGGGGGGATAGGTTGGTTATGTTGTGGGTTAAGTTTAGTGGTGATCGGGCTTGCAGGATAATTCAAGTTTACTCGTTTGGGTTATGTTTTATTAGTTGACCTTATCGGTCTTGTATTGAGTCAGAGAGTCTCAGTGAGCCTGATTGAATTTCGTAATAGCTTTATGAATCGACATAGGGTTCAT
Source organism: Orychophragmus violaceus (assembly GCA_030180135.1). Lineage (NCBI taxonomy): Eukaryota > Viridiplantae > Streptophyta > Magnoliopsida > Brassicales > Brassicaceae > Orychophragmus > Orychophragmus violaceus. The sequence continues at coordinate 16,134,845 of CM058236.1, forward strand.
ACAAGTTATATGGTTGTTTCTGTTATTAGGATTGTCTAGGATGCGTTATATCCCGCGAGTAGCGTGTGTGAGGCGTTCCGATATTTCTTTCCCAATTGGATCCTCAGGAGAACCCAATGCGTTCACATACCCTCGTGGCGTGGTTCTGGCTAGGCGTTAACCTACGCAGGTGACATAAGTAGGTCTTCGAATCGGAGTGATGGGGTAATGTGTTAGGGTGGAGCGCGATGGAAGCTTTGGAATACTAGGGGTAGTACGAGTTACCGCATATTTATGGATAGAGAACGATGTCCTATTCGGATTTACGTCTAGCAGTATGGGATGTTCTAGTTGTAGGGAGCTAGGTGTTCGTGAGGAATATTACCGAGTTCATGTTAAGGGCACATGGTGTTAGAAATCGTTAGATGTGCGTTTTAGTATTTAGATCGAGTCTTATTGAGGACATGTGCCGTATTGTTCTCGATTTCTATCATTTGTATTGTGTGTTTAGTTCAACCCGTTACGTATTATCTCACGGGGAGGTAGCATGTAACCTGTTTGTATTTCTTTTATGTTGTTTCTGTTAGTGATTGTTATTGTTTGTTATTTTAGGGTTTTTCGGGTGGGGTTTTAGTCATTGTAGTTGGGAGCCAACTTACTGGGTAATCTTAAATTGCTCATCCAACTCTTTTTTACTCTTTTTAAGGTCTCGCTATAGCACGGCGAACGTGTAGGTCCCTCGGAATTGATTTGAGTTGCCATTTGCTACGGTTTTTTCCGTTTAAATATTTAGAAAACCGTAAATTAGATAAAAGATTTAATAAAAATATTAAAACATTTAAACACTAAAACGGGATCATTCTCTGGTATACAGTTTAGTTAATATGTGCTATTTACGTTGCAACAAATTAAATAGTTATTACTTTAATTATTTGGTTATTGCTCCAGATTTATTTTACGATTTCTGGAATAATTTGGTTTAATTTAATTTGGGGTATATTTTCAATTTATCCTATGAGGTATATACTTCATACGTTTTGTCTTTTCATTAAATTAATTTTCTTCTTCTGAATTTCTTAATTTTAAAATTTTAATATAATTTTGTATTGCAGTTTAATCATATTTTCTTAAAGCACTTTGTATTTCTGATTGAATTTCTAATATATTTTGATATATTTTGTAAGTTTGTTTGATTGCAAATCAAATACAAAAATATGATGAAGAGAAAACCCTGTTAAAACACGTTTTTGTGACAACAAGTTGGATTAGTCAACATGCCAAATTGGGAATGGTCTTCCATTTATAAATTTGTTTGTTGTGTGGATTAGAATTCTGATATTTATCGGAATATCTAAATCATACTTATACCCAGTTACGATGGAAGTTTTATGGTTAAAAATTTAGTGAGTCGACACACCAAATTTAGTTTGGTAGTGGTCTACCACATATGGTTGTGCCAAGTTATAATGTTCATCAGATTGTCATATTAGTGCCTAGTTCTGTGAACATAGGACTAATACTAGACAAAATCGATGGAACTCTATTTATTATGTGGCATGAGAAGATTTTTATTTACATAACCATATTAAAACTAGAGAAGTAACTCAAGGAGAATATCATATGTTTTCTCTTGAGAATACTAATGTTAAAACTCTATTTAGTGTTGAATCTTACCACTTAGATTTTGCTCATCCAACTATTTTTTTCCTCTTTTTCAGGTTCTGGTATTGCTCAGCGGACGTGTAGGCCCCTCGGAGTAGATTTGTGTTGCCATTTCCTACTTCCGAAGCGTTTTTATTAATTTTTGATTCAGATTTTTTTGGATTATGTTAAAATATTTAGAAAACACATAAACTAGATAAAATATTTAATTAAAAATATTAAAATATTTAAACACTAAAACGGGATCGTTCTCTGATATACGGTTTAATCCGAAACGAACACAACTCGTGGAAACGGTACGAATTGAAAAGCCTTTTATCGTGGAAGCGAGGTAAACAAGGCCGAGTATGGATCGATTCAATCCTTTTGTCTTAAACCAGACCGTCTCCGGATTTCGTTTGTAACAAAGCCTTCTCATATAACTGCACAGGTTCAATCGGCCATAATCTTGTCTGATTATTGATCGGTCAGCTCGCCGGTCAGGGAAGAAACAAAAAGGGGGAGTTACATTCACAGTCAAAATGAACATAACAAAGAACCTAGTTCTATGAGAATATGAATATGTGTTATTACTATTGTCTCGGTTTACATAACAAACAAACCCATATAGAGTCTGCGAGGGTTGGAGCTGCGCGTACCTGCCGTTCTTTGACTCATGCAGTCTTACCTTCCCAAACTCGGTATTTTTGTTGGAGGTTCTTGCTGAGCTCCTAATAATGTTTCCAAAGATATGCCCGAACCTAGGGCGAGATGTGATTGGGCTGCGAATTAAGGCTTTAGAGTCCATGCACGATCTCTCAATCAGGGATCTCTGTCACCTGGTCTAGATAAAGCGCAATGATCATCATGCATGGACTTTCTATGCTGCACCTTGGCCAGGACGGAAGGTGATGACAAGTTTACTGGGAGAGACTCCGAATGGCACAAGAGATACTTTGTTTTCTGTATCTATCCTGCCATGGTTGGAGATTTTGCTTTCGAGACGATCCTCACCGCCTGGGCCACTGGCGCCGGTTAGCCTCACACAGTGGCATCGCATGGTTCTTTTTGTTTTGAACGTAGGTTTGGTTAAACAAGTTAATGTAAACCGTTTTCCCACCATTTTTGTTTTGTACTGTTGATTCCGGAGCTTCCACTGTTGGAAGGTCTATTATCCCTGCTGATTGATCGCTCCATGAACTGATTTGATTCTCCTCCATGTTGGAATTCTTCATATTCTTGTTCTTCTCTCAAATGGGTCTTATGGCAGTTTCCTGATATATGACTCTTCCTCACACCGACCTTCATCTCCTAGATTGATTTCAGAATCAATCTCATCATGCCATGATGCAACTTTATGGCCATCTTCTTCATAGTCGCTTCTGGGTTCATATGGTGATTTTGGATCGATCTCCTCATATCCGTGTTCTTCTTCTTCTTTATAAACATTCTCTGACTCGACCTCATTTTTCTATAGTTCTCCATAGTCATCATCTTCTTCCCATGAGTGGTGGCTTATTTCATCACCCCAATCTACCTTAGTGTGAGATCTCAACTCGGTCTATCTAAAGATAGAAAGAGTTTTAGGGTTTGTAATTAGGGATTCTAAAAGAAGAATTTAAGAACGCGGTGAGATTTGGGAAATTAGGGTTTGTAAGCCGGTGAGGAGTTGTTAGAAAGTCGCCGGAGAGATTTTAGGTTAAAAGTCGCTCTAAAGTCTCTCAAGCCGAAAATATTAAGAAAAGCGTGTCCATTGAATGAATATCGAGTTCCCTTATATAGGGTTACAAGTCGGTTTACATGAAAAAGGAAAATAAGATAAATACCGAATATTTCCTAGAATATCGCCTTTATCTTTAGTTGGAATATTTCCCTTCTTCCGACTTTGGCGCGCGGCGCCTTTCTTTTGACACCGTCCTAACCCTAATGTAAGCCGGTCGCCTCAAGTTCGGTTTAACCTAAGTTTTACCGCCTTGGGCCTTATTCCCGACTTTCCATTTTGGGCCGACCTAAATTCATGAATAGGCCTGCTTAGGAAAGTGCTAATCTTGACTCTAACAATAAGCCCCCCCCCCCAGTGTGGCGACTTCAAGTCGGCATTACGGGAAGTTAACTTGGTTTAAGAGATGATTTTTTGTAGGCCCATGGTTTGTTGCCCTGCTAATTTCACTTTTTTGTGAGGCCCATACTCTCTTTGGGCTGCTCCATCTTGTCCTATTACGGGCCGGTCCGAATCTGTTGGTTGATTCGGCCAAACCGGGATTGATTTTCGGTCTAATCGCCGGTTAGGTATGAAACACGAAGCGTCGCCTTGGTAGTAGCGTGCCTCGAGTTGTGCGCCGTCATTTTCATTATAAGTAGTGCTCTCTCGCTTCTCACTCTTCATTTCGCTCAAGAGAAGAAGTTTGGAAGGTAATCCTCTTTCTCGATATTTATTTTTCCGATTATCGCTCCGCCGCTGCTCCGTTCTAGGTTCTATAGCTTTTTAGATCGAAACTTTGTTTTTCTCTGTGTTCTTCGCTTGTTCTTCACTAGTCATGTCTCTGATCCGTTGTTCAACAAGTAAAGACAAAGAAGTTGTTTCCGTCTCTTCTGCGGATGATTCTCCAAGTCGTCAACCTGATTCTCCCGCTTCTTCATCGTCGGGTACTTCTTCTGACCTGAGAAATCACCCAGTCCATTCTGTCGTGGAAGAGTTACGATGTCGTCGCGAGGCATCTCGTAAAAATGATGACGCTGAGAGCTCGGGTCAGAAGGACTTAGTCATTCCTCAACTACGAGATTCTGACGTTAATGAGGAAGATATTACTATCGGTCAAGATGATTCCGAGGATGTGCCTCCTTCTGCGTTGCGGGCCGGTCCTTGTGAATTTTTTGGAAATGTCGCTGAGACCAAATCGAATGCGTCTTCAGTGAGATCTTTGCTTCGGGATTGCGGGGCTGACCCTAGGATCAAGGTTGTTATCCCTTTTCCGCTTGACCGTCCATGGACCGCTCCCCCGGGATACATAACTCTTTACGAGTCATATTTTGTCAATACTGACACTGGGGGCAGTCGTTGCTGGTTTCCCCTGCCCGACTTGCTGATCTCGTATTGTCATCGCCGCGAGATTGCCATCTCTCAGCTCTCAGCTGTTGCAGTTCGCCACATGGTTGGCCTTTTAGCGCTGGGAGCCGAAGCCGACATAACGATAACCGTGCAAATTTTCGAAGAAATGACATCTATAAATCGCATGAAGGCGACGAACCCAGGATGTTTTTGCGGTTAAATTTAAAAGCGGTAATCGGGTTCTGACGGATGCGCCTAGTAAGATCAACAATTGGCAACGATCTTACTTTTTCGTCGAATTATCTTCTTTGGTCGTTCCTGACGAGCATAGGGAGCTTATCAGGACGTCTTGGAACACTGACTATGGTAGATATCGTCCCGATTTTGCTATCCTTTGAACGCGATCATTTACTTAATTCTTCTTTGTCTTTGCAGTGCAACATCCTTTCTTGCCGCCATATCCCAGGAACTTCTTTCCTATCCTCGAGCAGATTCAGTCTCTTGGTTTACGCAAGTGGTCCGATCTCACTCGCGAGCGTATCAACAAGTTCCTTCCGCGGATTTCCGAAGGTTCGTATGTCTGTTTCTTTGCTACCTCTATTTCTTTTATTTCTCTCTAACTTCTCGCTTGTTAATGCAGCTAAGTGGGATATCGGGAAGAAGGTTACCCCAGAAGAACTTGTCAAGCCGAAAAAGATGGGCAAGGTGCAGAGGATCGAGTCGGTTGATTACTCGAAGAAGATCTCGTCCAAGTCTTTGCCTTCCGCTAAACCGGTGAAGGATGTCTCCGTGCCGTCGCAGGGCGGGGATCAATCAGTTAATGAGGGAGATACGGTGGTTGCTCCTCAAACCGCGATTGTCCAGCCGGAAGTCGCGGCCCCGCTTTCCAAACTCCCGCCTAAGGCCCCATCTAAGAAGCGAACAGCGGAAGGTAGAGCAGATAAGGAAAAGTCGGCAAAGAAAGCCGCGGTAGCCGGTAAGGCTGTTGTTTCTGACGAGGCGGCCACCCACACTCCTGAGAAGAGCCTTGATCCGTGGAAACGATTTTATCAGGAAACCGGGAACGTTATTGATGCTCATGGAAATACGAAACCATTCGTTTCTTGTAAAGAAATTGTTCACGTCCGTCCCCGTGCTCCCATAAAGGAAGGAGATTCCCGTCCTTCCATTCACAACTTCGCTTATCAGTATGAGAGCGAAGTCCCTTTCATTGACAACCCTCGGGCGTGTTTTGATCTGTTGACCTGCGTCCGAGGGAACGAGAGAGACTGGCCGGTTCTGCAAGAGCTTCCTCATTCAGACGCCATTCTTAGGCTGAAGAATGCCGAAGCAACCGTAAGTCTTTTTCACCGAACCTTGCTTGCTTCTTTCTTTCCCTTTTTTTTATTTTTAAGATATTTTTTCTTTCAGATGATCGCCGCGTCGAATCGTGTGGCTCTGGAGGCTTCTTGGAGTGCTAAGAAGATGGCTGACACGGTAAACAAGCGGGATGAGCTTCTTAAGAAGGCTAAAGAGGAGAAAAAGGCTCTAGTGGCGGACAACGCGGTACTTGCGGACAAGCTTCGTAGTATGGAAGAGAAGTCGAAGGTTGATCTCCTCAATTTGCAGAAGAAGATGGAGGGCCAGCAGAAGTTCTATTCCGACATGGTTCGGAAGGAGAGGGATAGAGTTGAGGCCGCTGTTAGGGCAAAAGCACAAACTCATTTTGATCTCTTTCGACGGTACGTGAAGGATCAAGATATTGCTGTTTCCCTCCAGGTTGAGCAGGCCCAAATCTATGGTCTGAGGAGCTGTTTAGAGAAGCTCAGTGGTGAAGGCATATCTTTCCCTCAGACTCTTTTGGATCAAATTGCTGCTGACGAGATTGCGGTGAACGCTAAAATCGACGAGACGGAGGTCGTGACCAAGGAAGAACTTACATTCGTTCTTTCCCCTGTCCAGCATCCTATTCTCAATCTTCTCCGCGACTCTCCTCCTCCTGTTCCGCGTAACATTGATCAGTTCGGGACTAACCACGGAGTTATCCCGGAAGCTGTTCCTGCGGATCTTGTTCGATCTGTTAGCTCGGAGGTGGCGACTTTGGCTGGTGCTTCACGGTCGCAAGAGGAATCTGAAAAAGACAAGTGATTGTCGGGAGTTTTGATAACTTCCTTGTAATTTTCTTTTTGCTTTTGTTTTGTAAGAAACCTTTAATTTGCTTAATTTAAGCTTTGCTTTAATCTTGATAGTGAATTGAATCAATCTATCCCTATTTTAAAGCTTTATTAAAACTTAATTAAATGTTGGTTTGAAAATATGTCTTAAGTCGCACCGATCCTGTCTAGTTATGTTTTTGGACAACTTTTAGGCAGTTTGGTGAGAATGCATATTCCTTAAGACATATTTAGATAAAAACCTGTTATCAACGATTTAGTGACTTGTAATTCAACTAATCTCGCTTTTGACAAACCAACCGTGATCAAGTCTTAGACTTGTAGTGATTTTTACCACTAAGTCGTGCTTATATCGATTTTCACTTCACTTTGTCATAAGGCGGTTTGCGAGTCTTATGGTTGCTCGGCTTTATTCTAAGGGTGGGAGAATGTGCGAGTCTTTTGTGCTCGGCTTATTTATTCTCTCCTTTCGCAAAGAATTTGCGGGACGGATCCCGGCTTTTCCTTACCACGATGTGCACCTCGTGCGCAAGGAAGACCACACCCCTGGCCAGGAGGTATGATGCTAATGGTGCAAGTCATTGCTCGTCTTTCTGCGAGTCATTGCTTGTCTTTCTGCGAGTCATTGCTCGGCTTTTTGCGAGTTGATACTCGGCTTTTTGCGAGTTGATACTCGGCTTTTTGCGAGTTGATACTCGGCTTTTTGCGAGTTGATACTCGGCTTTTTGCGAGTTGATACTCGGCTTTTTGCGAGTTGATACTCGGCTTTTTGCGAGTTGATACTCGGCTTTTGTTAGTATCATCAAATATTTGAATACTAAAGAGAGATTTTACCTGATTTTCGGCTTTGCCTGTCTTCCAAGACGGTAAATTATCTGAAAAAATGGGATTTTATTAGATTTGTGACTGTGCCGGTAAAGGCTGCCTACGTATCTCCCGAGGAAGAATCAAGTCACTCGTAGTTCTTAGTACATGATCTTCTTTTTTTTTTTTTTTTTTTTTTTTTTTTTTTTTTTTTGCGACTCGCCGTCTTTAGTGGTACTCCTTCAGGCTTGCCGAGTTCCAGGATCGAGGTAAAGCCTGGCCTTTTGTTGACTCAAGCTCGTAGACTCCTGGTTTGACGACTTTGGTGACTTTGTAGGGTCCTTCCCATTTTGCCCCAAGTTTTCCTGCTCTCCACTCCTTGGTGTTTTCGTACACTTTACGGAGGACGAAGTCACCGACTTGAAAATGGCGTTCCTTGACTTTCTGGTTGTAGTACCGAGCTGCGAGCTGTTGGTAGTTCTGAATCCTGAGTAGGGCTCGATCCCGTTCTTCCTCTAAGGTGTCGAGAGCCTGGATTAGCATTTTTTCATTGATTTCGGTATGGTGCGGCATGAGAGAGCGGCGGAGAGTGTAAATGTTAGCTTCTGCCGGTACCATTGCTTCCACGCCAAAGGCTAAGGAAAATGGGGTGGCTCCTGTTGCACTGCGGGGTGTCGTTCTATGCGACCAGAGGACTCCGTCTAACTCATCTGCCCAAACTCCTTTTTTGTTTTCGAGGCATTTTTTGATGCCGGCAATGATGGTTTTATTTGTGGCTTCGGCTTGGCCATTCCCCTGAGGATACCTTGGTGTCGACTTGCTAAGGCGTATATCCCACTTCTTGCAGAATCCTTCGAATACTTTCGAGATGAACTGTGAGCCGTTATCTGTGACGATCTCATAAGGTAGCCCAAAACGACATATTATATATTTCCAGACGAAATTTTGAACCTCGACATCGTGGATGGCGACGTAAGCCTTGGCCTCTACCCACTTTGTGAAGTAGTCGGTCATAATGAGCAGAAAACGTCTTTGATTGGATAACGGTAATGGTCCAACGATATCCATTGCCCATCTCATGAATGGGTAAGCCGCAGTTGACGTTGTGAGCAGCTCTGTAGGTCGATGTATGAATGGTGCATGTCGCTGACACTTTTCACACTTGTTAGAATAGGTCTCGCAGTCGGTTATCATAGTCGGCCAATAGTGACCATTCAACTTGATTTTGAGGGCGAGAGACCTGCCCCCGGAGTGGTTTCCGCATGCTCCAGAGTGCGTTTCTTCGAGAACCCGACTTACTTCGTCTCCGTTTATGCATCTGAGGAGGATCTTGTTAGCTGAGTATTTGTAGAGGATACCTTCATGTATAGTGTACCGCACGCTTCTGACTTTAAGTCGTCGTGCTTCCCATTTATCTTCTGGGAGCTTCCCTTCCGTCAGGTATGCTCTTATCGGAAGTCGCCAGTCTTTGTTGTCGTCGGTTAGAACAGCGATGAGGTCTACGCCCTTTGCTTGAATATTGTAGCACATGTCGTTTTTATCACTCAGGATTATTTCTTCATTTTCTTCCTGAGTGCTTTCGGGGGGTGGGATGCTTGGCTCGTGGATCGTCTCTACCGGGATCTGTCGACAGAGATTGGGATTAGATGCCAGCGATGCAAGTGCATCTGCCGGGGCATTTTCCTTTCTTGGTATCTGGACAATGTCGAAAAATTCGAAAGAACTGGTGAGTTCCAACGCCGTCTTTCGATAAGCCTCCATTCGTTCATTTTTAGCTTCGTAGTCGCCGTTGATCTGGTTGGCTACAAGCATGGAATCACAATGGGCCAAGAGATGTCGTACTCCGATTTCTCTGGCTAGTCTGTGTTGGAATTGTGTCCAGCAATCTCTGTACTGTCTCTATAACGTAAGAGTATGTCAGTGATCAGACATAAGTCATACAATGCTGGGGGTCATGATGGCTTGCTAGAGTCCGCTCATGATCTATAAGTCTTGGACTTATTGCCTTTATTGTATGATCCCATATGGGTCACACGCTTAAGCTAGCAGGAAATAATGTTGGAACGGCTTAGCAGAAGTACGACAAAAGTGCTAGGCATTTGTCGTACAAAGAGAGAAAGACTAATGGGTCTGATTAAATGGAATTTAATCAGATTGGGCCCAAAAGCCCAAAAGGGAAAGAGAAGGCTTTTAAATGACTAAAAGCCAATTCTCTTCTCCCTTAACCCAACCCTAGCCGCGAAACATCTCTCTCTCTGCGCCAGCCTCCTTGTGGTCTAGCAACCAGTTTCCTGTGATTGCGTGTGTGAGCCTTTGGAGGATCCATCTCTCGGTGTATCTCCCTGATCATTGACCTGTTCTCAATTCCGCTGCCAAACAAACAGGTAAAAGGTGAGATCATATGATTCTAAATAAGAACACCTAGATCTAATGCATGTTTAGGTTGATATCAATATGAGAATTGAATCAGGATCAACCAAAACTTCCAACAGTGGTATCAGAGCCATTGGTTCTTAGGTTTCTTGTTTTAGATTCAAGTTTAGGTTGTTAATCTGTTTAGAATTGTTTTTGAATCAATTACTGATAAGATAAAACAGTTAAGAAACATAATTGAACCCTAAACACACAAGAGAAATCGCAAACCGAGCTATATGACTCGGGTTTGTGTATCGGCCAAGGAAGAGATCGACCGGCTTGGCCGGATCGATCGCGCGGCCGAGAGCTAGGCCGGCCGGATGAGCGATCGCGAGAGATGGGCCGATCGGTTGTACCGATCGCATCTCGTCCGATCGTCCGATCGCGTCGTCCCGGCTGTACCGTCCGAGCATCCCGATCGCGTCCCGAGCTGCGCATGAGTCTCGATCTTGGATCGTTGACGGCTTGCGGCTAGGGTTTGGTTACGTGAAGATCACGGCTAGGTCGTGATCGGTTCACGTGATCAAATCGGTTCGGTTCGGTTTAAGATTTAATTAAAATTGATTCATTCTGGTTTAATAAACAGATTTAATAATTTTATTAAATCTGGTTAAACCGGAATAAGAAATCCAATGTCGAAAGAAATATTGGATTTAGTGCCTAAACCAGGAATTTCTAATTTGATTTGGTTGGACCAAATAAATTGAGAAATTCCGGTTTAGTAAATAACCGGTTGACAATTGTGGTCATCGTAGTAATTGAAACTTGGTTAGACCAGTTTTAATGAACCAGACCGGTTATGTCAATTAATTGGACAATTGGGTCATGTCTTGGACATGGACCAATTCTTGGGCCTCGGGCCAAGAAGTTAAAACAATTGGGCCATTAATTGAGTCATTCTTCAGATTTAAATTTAAAACTTATTTTATAAAATAAAATTATGAAATTCGATTTTAAATTTTATAAAGTTCCGAAATTTCGAAATTAGAAAGTTTCCGAAAATTAGAAGTTTCTGAATTTGCGGGTTTTGGATTTTAAAGAAGTTTCTAAAGTTAGAAAGTTTCCAGTTTTAGAAAGTTTCCAATTTTAGAAAGTTTCTAAAAATAGTAGGTTTCCATAAATAGAAAGTTTCCCGAAATAGTAATCTTCTATTTTGGGAATGATTTTAATAAACCTACGAACCTCAAACAATATCAAGCGTTGGATGTCTTGTCCAGGCTATGTCAGCTGTCAAAGCCCATTCAATTGCATTCATGGCCTTACAGTGTGAGGATGTCTGCTTTTGCGTGGGTAAGACGGTTTGTGATTCATAAATGTCATTGGGAGTCCCAGACATTAATGATTACATGACTGTATAGTCCGGTTTTCTTGACTAGGCCATCGGGAGTCCCGGGCCTTGAGACATCAGGGTGGATTGGGCCTCGGGCCCAGATTCACAACCAAGAGTTATATCACGGATATAATTAGCCGAAATAGGGCTTACCGATATAAGCTAAGGTTGGGTGACGGCCAGTGGCCCACTTTGATCTTAGTTATATGTGGATCTTGGAATCATTATATTCTATTGAGGGTAACTTATGTTATTGAATATAATGCATGATTAATCATATTATACTTTAATACGAGATTAATCATATTGAACATATAACTAACAACCTTTTTATTTATATATTTCAGATATGACTACTACAAGCACACAAAACACGTTCTCGATCCGGTCTGTTCTCGAGAAGGAGAAGCTGACTGGAACGAACTTCCTGACATGGTCAAGGAACTTGAGGCTGGTCCTCAAGCAGGAGAAGAAGGATTATGTCCTTCGAGATCCCCTCCCCGAGAGGCCTCTTGCCAATGCTGCCAGGACTCTGCACAATGCTTGGGAAAAGCATTCGTCAGATGAAAATGATGTTTATTGTCTGATGTTGGTGACAATGACTCCAGAGCTGCAAAAGCAGTTCGAAAGTGTATTGTCTCCAATCGAGATCATGGCAAGCCTGAAATCGCTTTTTCAGGAGCAGGCTAGGACCGAGAGGTTCCAGACAGTTAAGAACCTCTTGGACTGTAAGTTGGCTGCGAATGCGGCAGTGAGTCCTCATGTGTTGAAGATGATGGGTTATCTCGATCATCTTCACAAACTCGACTGCCCAATCAGCCAGGAACTTGCCTGCGACATCATTCTGCAGTCTTTACCTGCAAGCTATGATCAGTTCATTCTGAACTTTAACATGCATGGCTTGAGTAAGACACTACCTGAGCTTCACGGAATGCTCAAGACTGCAGAGCCCAACTTGAAGAAAACCGCCAAGGACCCCAATGTACTTATGGTACAAAAGGGCAAGGGGTTTAAGAAGTCTTCTGCTAAGGATAAGGGAAAGGCCAAGGGTGTCCAAGTCGTGGACTCAGACACGCCAAAGCCCAAGCCCAAGTCCAAGGCTGGGCCTACTGACATGTGCAGGTTCTGCAAAGAACTGGGGCATTGGAGAAGAGATTGTAAGAAATTCCAGGAAGGTCTAAAGGAATTAAAGAAGAAGACTTTCGAGACTTCTTCATCAGGTATTTTTGTTATAGAAGTTAATACAACTACTTCTGATAATACCTCATGGGTCATGGATACTGGTTGTGGGGCTCATATTTGTACTAATATGCAGGCACTCAGCAACAGTAGAAGGCTGAAGCAAGGACAAGTGGAACTACGAGTTGGGAATGGAGCGAAAGTTTCAGCACTAGCTGTAGGAACTTACTTGTTGTCTTTACCTTCGGGATTGATTTTAGAACTTAATAATTGTTATTTTGTACCTGCTATAAGCAGAAATATTATTTCAATTTCTTTGTTGGATTTGGAAGGTTATGATTTTTCAGTTAAGAATAAATTATGTTCCTTCAATCGCAACAATTTGTTCTATGGTTCTGCCCCTCTTACGAATGGGCTTTACATACTCGATCAATCTGCGCCAATTTATAACATTAATACAAAACGGTTTAAACCTAATGAGGAAAACCGAACGTTTCTATGGCATTGTCGTTTAGGGCACATCAGCGAGAAACGCATCAAGAGGCTCCATTCGAATGGACTTCTTGGCTCATTTGACTTTGAGTCATGTGAGAAATGCGAATCATGCATGATGGGCAAAATGACACGGGCCCCCTTTAATAAACCTAACGAGAGGGCCAGTGACTTATTGGGCCTGATACACACTGATGTGTGTGGCCCAATGTCCACTAATGCAAGAGGAAACTATCAGTACTTCATTACCTTCACTGATGATTTCAGTAGGTATGGATATGTTTACTTGATGAAACATAAGTCTGAATCTTTTGAGAAGTTCAGAGAATTCCAAAATGAAGTACAGAACCAACTTGGCAAAAGCATTAAGGCTCTTCGGTCCGACCGAGGAGGAGAATACTTAAGCCAAGAATTCAGTGATCATCTGAGAGAGTGTGGGATTGTATCCCAACTCACTCCTCCTGGAACACCTCAATGGAATGGTGTGTCTGAGAGGAGAAATCGGACCTTATTGGATATGGTTCGATCTATGATGAGTCACACAGACCTTCCAATATCCCTTTGGGGATATGCTCTGCTAACAGCAGTGTTCACACTAAACAGAGTGCCATCAAAGGCAGTAGCAAAGACACCATATGAATTATGGACTGGAGAAACTCCAGTGCTGTCTTATCTAAGAATTTGGGGTTGTGAAGCCTATGTAAAGAGATTAATCTCAGATAAGCTTACACCAAAATCTGATAAATGCTACTTCATTGGTTATCCACGGGAAACCAAGGCTTATTACTTCTATCTACGTTCCGAGAACAAGATCTTTGTTGCCCGGGATTGTAACTTTCTTGAAAGAGAGTTTCTCTCTAAGAAAGACAGTGGGAGTAAGGTACTGCTTGAAGAAATTCAAGATGAACAGGATACTGCTCAACCTAATGAGGAAGAGCAGCAGGAGGATCTACAAGAAATTGTAGAGCCTGAACCTGTAGTACCTGAAGTTCGAAGATCCGGGAGGATCCGTCACGAACCCGAGAGATATCAGGGATTCCTCGTGACTGACTGTCATGATCTTTTGATCATTGATGGTGATGAACCATCGAACTTCAATCAAGCCATGATGGGCCCAGATTCCTCTAAGTGGCGCAAGGCCACTGATTCCGAAATGGACTCCATGTCGGTCAACCAAGTATTTTCGTTGGTTGACTTACCCGTTGGTGTAAAAGCCATCGAGTGCAAATGGATCTTCAAGAAGAAGATTGACGTGGATGGAAAAGTCCAGATTTATAAAGCCAGGTTGGTGGCAAAAGGTTTCAGACAAGTTCACGGTGTGGACTACGATGAAACCTATTCACCGGTGGCTATGATGAAATCTATTCGGATTCTACTAGCAACTGCAGCTTTTCATGATTATGAAATTTGGCAGATGGACGTGAAAACCGCCTTCCTGAATGGTATTCTGGAAGAGGATGTGTATATGACGCAACCTGACGGTTACATAGATCCAAAGAATGCTGGGAAAGTATGCAAGCTTCATAAATCCATTTATGGATTGAAGCAAGCATCGAGGAGCTGGAATCTTCGTTTTGATGAAGCGATCAAGCAATTTGACTTTATCAGAAACGAAGAAGAACAATGCGTGTATAAGAAAACTAGTGGGAGCAAAATCGTTTTTCTTATTCTGTATGTTGATGACATACTGCTTCTCGGAAACGACATTCCAATGCTGAAGTCTGTAAAAGACTGGCTTGGAAGTTGTTTTTCCATGAAAGACATGGGTGAAGCCGCATACGTTCTTGGAATTAGGATCTATCGGGATAGACCTAAGAGGCTGATAGGCTTGTGTCAAGACTCATACATTGACAAAGTCCTACAAAGATTCAGCATGAAAGATTCCAAGAAGGGCTTCACGCCAATGGTACATGGCACAACGCTAAGCAAGAAGCAGAGCCCTACGTCGGCTGCTGAGCTTGAGCGCATGAAGAATATTCCTTATGCATCTGCAATAGGATCTGTCATGTATGCCATGATCTGTACTCGTCCTGATGTTGCTTACGCATTGAGCATGACGAGTAGATACCAGTCAAATCCAGGTGAAAACCATTGGATTGCCGTAAAGAACATCTTGAAGTATCTAAGACATACTAAGGATAAGTTCTTAGTGTACGGTGGAAGTGATGTGCTTAAAGTCAGTGGATTCACGGACGCAAGTTTCCAGACAGACACAGATGATTTCCGGTCACAGTCCGGTTATGTCTTTTGTCTGAATGGCGGTGCAGTAAGTTGGAGAAGCTCCAAGCAAGACACCGTTGCTGATTCCACTACGGAAGCTGAATATATCGCCGCCTCAGAAGCAGCGAAGGAAGCTGTTTGGATACGAAAGTTCATTATGGAACTAGGTGTGATACCAGATGCGGCTGAGCCTCTGGCACTGTTTTGTGATAACAATGGTGCTATAGCTCAGGCAAAGGAACCAAGATCACACCAGAAATCCAAGCATGTTCAAAGAAGATATCACTTGATACGTGACATCATTAATAGAAAGGAAGTCAAGATCAGCCGAGTTCCGACAGATGAGAATGTCGCTGATCCGTTGACAAAGCCACTCCCAAGGCCTAAGCTCGAGTTCCTGACTGAAGCTGTAGGCATTAGAAACATTGAAATGTAATCTAAATTTGAGTGGGAGTTTTGTGAGCTTTATTTTAGTTATTTGATATGTTCTTGTAAAACATTATTATTCATGTTTTAATGAAATTATTATTTCAAGATTATTTTAAATGTGATGAAATAATCGTTCCAAAATGATATGAACCATTTTATAGGTCATCGAAGTAAATGATTTGATCTTGAGTCATCGAAGTCATTTAGCTTGATCATGAGATCCTATATTTGATAAATGTTTTATATCATCATGTCCCTAGTCGAAGGTTGTTGAAACTGGAACACCAACAACCGTGTAAGACTGGATTGGTACGTGACTTATGACAAAGTCTCAGTGTGTCATAGATGCTCGGCATCAAAGTCAGTACATAGGTGTATGTTGGGAACATACGACCGGACAAGACCCGCTTATAAGAACTCTTCAGGATATTTATATCTGTGTCATAAGAGATTCTTACTACGACTATAGAGTATAGTCCTTAGACCTGAGTTCGCATGCATGTGACTGCATATGGACTGATGCACTTTGATCATTGTCTAACGCTATCGTTCTGCGATAGCTATAAGGACCTTGTTTGGGTACATCATGAAATGAGTAGTTTACAGTGATGGAACAAGATGGGATTTGTCCCTCCAATATAAATGGAGTGAATATCTCTAGGCCAATCGGAGATTTGAATACTGGAAAACGCATGGCCATGCTCAAACGGACTTTCCCGAGTCGTTTGTATTGTCAGTATCAAATCAGAGTCCGATGAACAAGATTAGGCTTTATAAGGATGACACTAATCTTGCCTTATGACTAATCGAGATATTGAGACGAAAGGGATTATGAATACAGAGATTCCAGTTCAAGTGGGAGATTGTTGGAATTGTGTCCAGCAATCTCTGTACTGTCTCTATAACGTAAGAGTATGTCAGTGATCAGACATAAGTCATACAATGCTGGGGGTCATGATGGCTTGCTAGAGTCCGCTCATGATCTATAAGTCTTGGACTTATTGCCTTTATTGTATGATCCCATATGGGTCACACGCTTAAGCTAGCAGGAAATAATGTTGGAACGGCTTAGCAGAAGTACGACAAAAGTGCTAGGCATTTGTCGTACAAAGAGAGAAAGACTAATGGGTCTGATTAAATGGAATTTAATCAGATTGGGCCCAAAAGCCCAAAAGGGAAAGAGAAGGCTTTTAAATGACTAAAAGCCAATTCTCTTCTCCCTTAACCCAACCCTAGCCGCGAAACATCTCTCTCTCTGCGCCAGCCTCCTTGTGGTCTAGCAACCAGTTTCCTGTGATTGCGTGTGTGAGCCTTTGGAGGATCCATCTCTCGGTGTATCTCCCTGATCATTGACCTGTTCTCAATTCCGCTGCCAAACAAACAGGTAAAAGGTGAGATCATATGATTCTAAATAAGAACACCTAGATCTAATGCATGTTTAGGTTGATATCAATATGAGAATTGAATCAGGATCAACCAAAACTTCCAACAGTCTGAGACCGGCTAACAAAGCTTCGTACTCGGCTGTGTTGTTAGAAGCCGTGAAACCTAGTTTGAATGATTGCTCTAATATCTCGCCGGTTGGTGATATGAGACGTATCCCTATCCCGGCTCCTTTTTTAGATGAAGCCCCATCAACGAACAGCTTCCAATTTTTGTCTTCTCTTTCGGTACCGACATCCAATTCAGGTGATAATTCGACAAGGAAATCAGCTATTACCTGTGATTTGGCGGTTGTCCTGTTCCTGTACTCGATGTCGTACTCACTTAACTCTATTGCCCACTTGGCTAGACGACCAGACTGTCCCGGGCTATGAAGTATCGTTCGAAGAGGTTGACTGCTTAATACAGCAATCGGATGTGATTGAAAATAAGGTCGCAGCTTCCGTGCCGAGATGACGATTGCGAAAGCCAGTTTTTCCATTGCAGGATACCTGGTTTCGGCTCCGTTCATTGTTTTGCTGACGTAGAAGATCGGCTTCTGTTCTCCTCGATCTTCCCGAACTAGCACGCCACTTACTGCTGTTGTTGAAACTGCGATATAAAGTAGTAATGTCTCACCATTCTCGGGTTTAGACAGTATCGGCGGGTTTGACAAGTAGTCCTTGAGTTGGACGAAGGCTTCTTGACACTTCTCGTCCCACACGAATCTTTTGTTCCCTCGTAGGAGCTCGTAAAAGGGCAGACATTTATCCGTTGACCGGGATATAAACCTGTTCAAGGCGGCTATGCGGCCAGTGAGGCGTTGTACCTCTCGAGTGTTCTTGGGAGATGGTAAGTCGATTATGGCTGTGATCTGTTTTGGGTTAGCTTCTATTCCTCTCTGAGTTACCACGTATCCTAGGAACTCTCCCGATGTCACCCCAAATGTACACTTAGTTGGATTAAGTTTCATGCCGTATCGGTTAAGGATGTTGAAACATTCCTTTAGATGACCGACATGCTGAGAGGCAATCAGGGATTTGACTAGCATGTCGTCGATATAAACTTCCATTGTTGCGCCAAGTTGCCCTGCAAACATCCGGTTTACCAGCCGCTGGTAGGTGGCGCCGGCGTTTTTGAGGCCGAAAGGCATGACTTTGTAGCAATACGTGCCTCGTTCAGTGATGAAGGCCGTCTTTTCTCTGTCGTCTGGGTTCATGAGGATTTGGTTATATCCTGAGAACGCATCCATGAACGATAGCAGTTCGTTCCCGGCCGTCGCCTCAACAAGTCGGTCGATGTGCGGCAGCGGGAAACTATCCTTGGGGCAAGCTTTGTTGAGGTCCGTGAAGTCGACACACACTCTCCACTTCCCATTTTTCTTCTTTACGACCACTGGATTGGCCAGCCAGTCAGGATATTTGACTTCTTGGATTGAACCGGCTTCGAGTAGTTTCTCTACTTCATCGTTGACTGCTTTAGCTCTTTCTGGGCCGAGTTTTCGCCTCTTTTGCTTGACTGGCTTGTAGGTCGGATCGACATTCAACTCGTGAGTTGTAATGGTTGGGTTGATACCCTTCATATCCTTCATTGTCCACGCAAACGTTGTAACGTTTTGCTGTAGGAAGGTGATTAGTTCCTCTTTGATGTCGTCCGGTAATCCTGCGCCAATGCCCACACACTTGCTTGCATCTGATTCGTCAATGATGACTTGCTGGATTAGTTCTTTCTCCGGTCCTTTTCTTCCGTGTTCTGTGTTGATCATGCAGGAAGGCACCCTGATCTTATGTTCTCTCGCGAAACACGACCGACTTGCGCTCTGGCATCCTTTGACTGTCTGAATTCCTTTGGGTGTCGGGAATTTCAGACATTGATGGTACGTCGAGGATACCGCCTTCATGCTATATAGCCATGGAGTTCCAAGGATCACGTTATAGATGGTTGGCTTGTCAATGGCGTGAAACCTCACCAATCTGTTAACTCCTCCTGCGAAGACAGGCAACTTGATCGTTCCAATCGTGTACGTCGTCTCACTTGTGAACCCGGTGAGCGGCTTGGCCTTCTGCTTGATATCCTCCTCCTTAATGTCCATCTTCTTGAGTGTATCTAGGAAAATTAAGTCTATTGAACTCCCGGTGTCCACCAGTATTCGAGATACTTGGCAACTTCCGATCAGAAGCTCAACCACCAGTGGGTCGTTATGAGGGTAGTGAGTTCCATAGAGGTCCTGGTCGGTAAAGATGACGGGCGGATCGTCTGATAGGATTGGTTGAGGCGCCTTTTGCGCGGCCAATGCTAGGCGTTCATAGACCTTGATTGACCGGACCGAATCATTTACGGAGATTAGACCACCCATGATCATGTTGATTCTTCGGATGGTCTTGGGGGTTTCTTCTTCGTCCTCCTCTTCTTCTTCACGGTTACGTTTCAAAGCTATGCTTTTGATACGCCGTGGCGGCTTATCTTGCTTGGGAGCCTGCTCGTCAGCTTTGTCTTCCTTCTTTTCCGACTCTTCCTTCTTCAACCTCTCTATGGCCGCCTTGATTTCCTCATTCGAAAGTCGGGAGTAGAGTGCGTTTCTGAGGTTCCGACATTCAGCTGTGTCGTGCGACGTGGCTTGATGGTATTCGCAGTACTTGTCTCCCGTGGTGGAGGCTGTCTGCTGCGCCTTCTTTGTCTCTTTACCTCTCTTATTCCACGGTTTTGATGGCCGGGACTTGTCGGTACCGTCCACAACCATTGTTTTGGCGTTTTTGCTGTCGTAGTGCTGTCTGGGTTCTCTTTCTTCCTTCCTATCTGTTTGTTTACCAGAACCAAACCTCTTTGCCAATGCGACCTTCTTCTCCTCCAATTCCACGAACTTGTTTGCTCGATGGAGTGCGTCTTCGATGGTTAGTGGCGGGTTGACGACTAAATCTTGGTAAAATGGCGACTCGTGCCAGACGGCGTTTGTCAGGGCTGCGATAGTGAATTTATCCGGTGCCTCAGCTCGCGTCATCACTGCCCTGAACCTCTCTACGAAATCTTTCAAAGTTTCCTTCTTCTCTTGCGTCATTGATATCAACGCGCTTAGTGAAGTATCTTTGCGAATGTAGGCAAAGTGATGCCTTACGAACGCCCATGTGAGATCCGAGAAGCTGTCAATTGATTTGGAGGGAAGTCGGGAGAACCAGTTCAGCGCGTCTCCTTCCAGGGTTTCGGTGAACAGTTGGCAGAAGCCGATGTCACGCTCCTCATTCGACGAGAACCGCGCCTTTGCCGCCATGATCTTGAACGTTGTGAGATGGGTCGCTGGATCTTTTGTGCCATCGTACATCGGTAGCCTGAGCTTCTCTCTTTGCCTGATATACGTATTTGTGATGCGCGAAGTGAAGGGAGTCCTACGGGTTTCCTCGATGATTCGGTCTATCTCGGGTGCGGATCCCTTCACGCCATGGACCTCCCCTTTTAATTCTTTTAGGGTGTCTTTGAGCTCAATCAGTTGTTTTTCGACATGGTTGCGACTTGCTCCGCGAATAGACGCTCCGTGAGTTTTCTCGTACGACATACCTCGCTCGCGGCGATAGTTGTCTCGGTGCGAGCCATTCTCACGTCGCGAATTTCGTCTGTGGTGCACGTCCCGTGTCCGGTGACTGGTATATTCTCCTCTGTCGGGTGAATACCTCTCATCACTTTGGTTGTTATGTCTCTGACTTTCGCTCCGTTTGGGTCTTTCAGAACCTTCCCTCCGATGTGAGCTCCGCTCGCGAGCATCCTGGTCGCCCTCCTTACGCGGGTTGCTCCTGGACTCGCTGCTGTGGCTCTGTTCATGGTGGCTTTCCTCAGATGTGCTATAGACCAGTCGTCTAGCGACTTTGTCTTTCACCTTTGAAGGCACCTCTTTCCTGGGTTTTCTCGACCGTTGTCCTGAAAGGATCTTTGCTTGCTCTGTCTGCAGTAGGTCGACTTTCTTTGAGAACGTTTTGATCAAGTCGTTCTGCGACTCGATCTTGGCCATTAGAGTGGCTAAGGTCTTGTCTTGCTCGATCTGAGCTTCTGTTTCGCTGAGTGACGGGGCATGTTTGCCGTCATCCCTAGCTTTGTTCTTGGCGGTGTTTCGCGGCTGCTTGCCGCCTTTGGCAGCCTCACCTTCGTGATCACTCTGGTTGTAATCACTTCCCTCATGGTCGCTTAGGTCAACCTTAGGGTTTTCCGAATCTGTTTCGTTACCGTTTCCCGACATCTTGTTTCAGAAATTTCTCTTAGAAATCCCCACAGTCGGCGCCAATTGTGAGATCTCAACTCGGTCTATCTAAAGATAGAAAGAGTTTTAGGGTTTGTAATTAGGTATTCTAAAAGAAGAATTTAAGAACGCGGTGAGATTTGGGAAATTAGGGTTTGTAAGCCGGTGAGGAGTTGTTAGAAAGTCGCCGGAGAGATTTTAGGTTAAAAGTCGCTCTAAAGTCTCTCAAGCCGAAAATATTAAGAAAAGCGTGTCCATTGAATGAATATCGAGTTCCCTTATATAGGGTTACAAGTCGGTTTACATGAAAAAGGAAAATAAGATAAATACCGAATATTTCCTAGAATATCGCCTTTATCTTTAGTTGGAATATTTCCCTTCTTCCGACTTTGGCGCGCGGCGCCTTTCTTTTGACACCGTCCTAACCCTAATGTAAGCCGGTCGCCTCAAGTTCGGTTTAACCTAAGTTTTACCGCCTTGGGCCTTATTCCCAACTTTCCATTTTGGGCCGACCTAAATTCATGAATAGGCCTGCTTAGGAAAGTGCTAATCTTGACTCTAACACTTAGACATGTTAAATTAACGCATGTTGTTTGTTTCATAGTCCATGGTGTCTCCCATTTGTCTTAACCTATGGAAAGCCAAAAACTAGACAAGGAATCAAGCGCCAAAAGAACTAGAAACAAGTCTAACTAACAAAAGGCAAAAAATAAATCAAAGAAAAGGAAAAAATTATGCTTTTCCTATCCTAGGTCAAATGCAAACTTAACAATTTCAAACACTTTCTTTTCCTTTTGTTTTTGACTTTTTAGGATGCAAACTAAATGTAAATATGCTAAAATGATAATCAACCTAAAAAGAATGAGGAAAATTTAAAACTAAAGTAACTACTAATAAGTGGATGAAGATGAAAGTCTATCAAAGCTACTTTGCAAACTATGATCTAAATGCTCTTTCTTTTTTTATTTATCTTTTTTGTATTTAAACAATTTAGGCAATGACTGATGCAGACTAACTTAACAGAACAAGGACCAGACGAGATGCTGCAGAAAACGTAAAAGAAGCAATACACAATGAGCTTTCTATGCAATCAGATGCATGCCCTAATAACACTTATGCAATCTATGTCCTATATGATTTCTTTTGATTTTTCTGATGCAAATAAATGAATTAGCTAACAACATAAGCTTTCTATGAAAGAAACCACACAACAAACTAAGGCAACGAAAGATCATCAATCAAGACAATGCAAGACAACAAAGCGGTTCAATGTAAACCCTAGTCATGGCCTCTAATGAACATACCTTGACTATTTTTATTTTTGATTTTCTGATGCAGCAAAGCAATAAACTAGCAAATTAACCTTTCTAGAACAGAATCCAAGAAATTAATGATGACAAAAATAGGAAACACAACTCGAAATCACAAGAAACAAAATGGTCCGAACTAAACCCTAGATGCGGCCGGATGTACAACTAGCAACCTGTTCACTTTTTTTTTTTGTTATATCTATGCAACATCAGAAACAATAAACAAAGCTGAAGCAAATATGAAGGATCGAACACAAACTTTATATGGTTTTCGAATTATGGATGCAAAAGCAAAGAGAAACAACAAAAATAAAAATAAAATAAAAAGATGGAGAAAAAGAGAACCAAATTTCAAAATCTTTAAAGTTCTGATACCAGATGATATAAGCCTAAAGAAAAGCTCAAAAAGAAGCGGTTTGAATGGCACAAAGAGCAGGACTGAAGTCGCTCTCTCCTTGGGCTGTGTACACGATATGGGTGGTGCACGAACAGTTGGACTGAGGTCGCTCTCTATTGATGCTGATAGGTGGTTTCTAGAACACAAGAATGAAAATGTGAGACACAACGTAATACAAGATGTGACACAAGGGTATTCTTTTTCAAGACTGTTTATTGCAAAGCAAACAAAAGTTTCACCTTAACAACCTAGTCTCTCTCTTGCTTCTCGATCTATCAATGATCTCAAAGCCTTCTAGATTCACCCTTAACACCAAGTCTAATTCTCTCTTAGGAATTCTTAACTTTTGCTAAAAGTAATCTCTCTCTCTAAAGGCGCACCAAGCACAGATGCCCTAGATGATCTATTTATACTTATAGATCATCGTACAATTGCCTTATTTCTATTGGCATATTTCCTAAACTCTTTTTAGGCATATTTCCATTTTTCTTCATCTTGTAAAAAGCATATTTTCCTAATATCTTTTCGGTGCTCATCCTTTGAGTATCTTCACTGATCTTCATGTCCAGCTCAGCTACTCATCTTTAGGTTCGTCCTTGTCAGCTACTTGTTCCTAGTAGGTCCATCTTTCTTCATTCCAGCTCACGTCTTCTATCGTTGACTCAGTCACTGTTGCACATGCTAGTTGACTCAACTCCTGTTGTAACTCATGCCGTAGCTCAGTGCTTCTTCAATCTCCCCCTTTTTAGCTTGTATGACTCTCAAGTACCTATACTTCAAAAGAAAACTTATACGTGCATATAGCCGAAGCAAAACAGTTTGATCACGCATCATAAGTCAAAATATCATTTCTTAATCAAACCATGAGTTCAAAACATAACAAGCAAACATGAGTTCAATTCTAACAAAAACAAATACATCCATTATCCAAATTGGTTTGCAAGAAAAAACATAACAAGGACTCCCCCACAAATAGAAACTCCCCCAAAATCCATACTCCCCCATAATCCTAAGTTTCCATTTAAGCATCACTCGAGATCATCTCATCTGAGTCATCATCTCCTGTGGCAGCAGGAGACTCCTCATCGTGATTTGACTCGTCAACCTCTTCAGTTTCTCCCCCTGCTTGAGAGCATACAAGTTAAAAACTTATATCTAAGCAATTCATATCGAGAAAAGAATCGAAAAACTTACCTTGGATTCTGTCCCGTAGATGGAAGACTACATCACTCAGGTTCTGAATTCCCTCAGCTATGTCCTGTAGCGCAGTTTGAACAGATAGTTGATCTATTGAAGTTTTGATTGGCAATCTGACTGAGCCAAGTTGCAGAATCTCCACATGTTCCTCCTCTGTTGATGTCGTGGTCTGTGATCTACCTCTTGTGCGAGATGATGAGCCTACTTTGCGTTTACCAGATGCAACATCCTGTCTCTTTTTCTCAGCCTCTTTCTTGAGGAAGGCTTCACCACTTCGAGGATCCTTTTTGTATAGCACAGGACCAACAAGTTCTTCTCCATCAAATGTGCGAGGTGGATGCTGTGATTCGAGAACTGCTGAGATGATTCTTGGAAATATCAGCCATCGTCGATCATTCTGCGGATCAGTAGTGAAGCTCATCACTTGTTTGTACACAAGTTTCCCAAAATCAATCCGGATGCCATGAGCTATCTTGTAGATCAATCTTGCTCTGTCTTCAGATATATGGTTTTTGTGGGTAGATGGGAACCAGTTTGAAGCAGCTAATATAGTCAGTGCAGCATACTTTGGAGGAAGATCAACAGATTTCATCCCTGCCCAAGTCTTCTTCTGACCTTGAGTAAGGTACTTAGCAATTGAATCAGCCAAGACTCCATCAATCTTTGCATCATTCTTGATCTCATTATTGCTTAAAGGTTCCATACTTAGACAGGCATTGATCTGAGCTGGTGAGAACTCATACATTCGCTTCCTCAAGAACACACGAACCCCATTATCAGTATCATCAGTAGTGGATTCTGGCAGATTAGTGTAGAATTCTTTCACAATTTCAGGAACAAAACTGACTAACCCATCAACAGAATTTCTCAGCATTCCTATGTTTATCAGACCAAGGTATCCCCATTTATCGGTTTCATCAAAATCTACTACCCTCTCAGCTAAAATTCCACGTTCCTTGAATAGAGCATACCTTTCTTTGACTTCGCGAGATGGAAATCGTTTGGAGACAAAAGGTTTGACTCTGGTTTTTCCTGACCCACCAGTTGTGCTAGATGTTCCAGTCTTAGCAGCAGTGCTCTTTTTGGACTTCATCTGCACAGATTTCTGTGATTCAGACCCTTCAACACGAGCCTTCTTAACATGCGGCATTGATCCCGTCTGCTTTCTAGCTTTCCTCTTCTTAGGTTTAGGAACTTCTTCAGGTTGAACATTTGTCTCAGTTGGTTCAACTACATTTACTGGATCTACTACAATCATGGTTAATCCACCTAGACCATCGACTGCATCTTTCTCCTTTTCTCCTATTTCCTCCAGATTTCCTTGATTATCTACACGAATAGAATCACCTTCCTTGTTACCTTCTTTTGGTGACTCTGTGGTTTTGATTTCTTCTGTTTCAGGATCAGACGGCTGTTTTGGAGGCTGTTCTTCTGGTACAGATCTACGACCTGATTCAGCTTCATCCTCTCCCTTCTCTTGTACTAGATCTTCATCAATTGGCTCCGTATTTGCTATCTCTTGAGCCGTTGCAAATGAATTCGTGCTGGTCTGGTGGTCTGTACCCAAGATCTGATCAGACACAATATTAGGGTTTCTGGGTGGTGGTACCTCCTCATCAGAACTAGAATCATCAATCAATTGCGGCGGTTTCTGTTCCGGCGGAGCCTGAGCTGGGTGAGTTGAGCTAGCCCCCACTTTTCCTCTTCTGGTCGCATGCACCATGGTTGGTTTTCGATCGATTGACGCAGAGAAAAATTTGGATTGATGAAGAAAGAGATAAGTTTCGTCGGATTTTAAGAGCAATGGATTTCCTTTTTCCCTTTCTCTTTCCTTTTAACGCCTGAAGCAGAATCTGTGTCAGATATCTTGTTACCTTTTTGCATGCGATTTTATTGGGCAAATATTTGAATTTTAAATTTCAAATTCCTTTTTCCCTTTTAGTGCCAATAATCTCGGATATCGGTTCTTGTCATACCAACTTGTACCGATTTAGACCATTCTCCTTGTTCCCTGTACCATTCGGTTAGTTCTTCAACATGCATTATAATATTAGATCAGCCACATACCATTCAGTCACTCATGGGTACAAACTTGATAGTGAATTGACCACATTTCTACTGAAGCAACTGACGGTTTTTGTTTTAAAGAAAATTAAATTGTACCTTTTCTTCTTTTCTCTTGTGTGAGTCAGGAACTGACACTTCACATGACTCAGTCTTTACATCTTGCTTGCATGATTCCTGCGTTTGGCCATCATTCTCCAAGTGGCTAGCTTTCACACTCTTATGCCTTTATCTTGTCTCAATGTAGTTTTCAACCTTTATCCTTCGAGTGAGATTGCCACACATTCCTTTTTTTTTTTTTTTTTTTTTTTTTTTGTTTTGTTTAGTAACTTAGCTTTTCTTAGAGTTGATTCCATCACTTGACTTCTCAGGAGATCAACTTCTAGCTTTTTCTTTCTTTTTGGCTTTTTGAACCTCACTCGAGAAACCTGTACTTTATATGAGACAAGACGGCATAATAGGCAGCTCTTTTCCACTCGACTTCTTGACTCCAAACCAAATCAGAACTTGAGGTACTTCATGAGTCAGTGCATGTGTCAGCCCTGTAGTCGTTTACATCTCACAAACACCAATTGAGTTTCTTAAAGTGATAAATCGATTAAAATCAAGAGGTTTTGTAAAGAAATCAGCCAGTTGCAAATCAGTAACTATGTATTCAACCACTACCTGTTTTTCCTCCACTAGTTCACGAATGAAGTGGTGTCTTATATCAATGTGCTTTGTTCGAGAGTGTTGAACTGGATTCTTTGAGATGCTTATAGCACTCTTGTTATCACAGTGAACAAGAAGTGGTCCTGAATCGATCCCATAGTCAGCTGACATCTGTTTCATCCAGAGAAGTTGAGCACAGCAACTACCCATTGCAATATATTCTGCTTCTGCAGTAGATAATGACACAGAGTTCTGCTTCTTGCTCATCCATGCAATTAGATTGTTTCCTAGAAAGAAACATCCTCCACTTGTGCTCTTCCTATCATCCAAGCTTCCCGCCCAGTCAGCATCACAGTATCCAACTAGGTGTTTGTTGGATCCTTTTGAATACCAGACCCCTAGGTTGATCGTTCCCTTGACATACTTGATGATTCGCTTAACTGCCTCAAGATGAGACTGCTTCGGTTTAGCTTGATATCTTGCACATATTCCCACACTTAGGCACAGATCCGGTCTACTGGCTGTAAGATACAGCAAGCTTCCAATCATCCCGCGATAAAGCTTTATATCCACATCTGTTCCATCCTCATCTCTTGATAGCTTGGTTGTAGTACTCATTGGTGTTCTAGCTTCTTTACATTGATCTAGCTTGAATCGACTCAACAGATTTTTGGCATATGTACTTTGAGATATAAATATACCATCACTGTTCTGGCTAACTTGCAGACCAAGAAAATACTTTAGTTCTCCTACCATACTCATTTCAAATTCTTGAGTCATGTCTTGAACAAACATATCAACCAGCTTTTGAGATGTGCCTCCGAAGATTATGTCGTCCACATAGATCTGGACTATGATGATCTCTCTCTTTTGTTCCAGAACAAGGAGAGTTTTGTCTACACCCCCTCTTGCATATCCTTTTTCTAGAAGAAAACTAGTAAGTCGTTCGTACCATGCTCTGGGAGCTTGCTTCAGACCATACAAAGCTTTCTTCAACTTGTACACATATTCAGGGTTGTGCGCATCTTCAAATCCTTTTGGTTGTTCTACATGAACTTCTTCTTGAAGAAAACCATTCAAGAAGGCACTTTTCACGTCCATTTGATATACTGTGAAGTTCATGATGCACGCCATTCCAAGGAACAATCTAATTGACTCAAGTCGTGCAACAGGCGCAAATGTTTCCTCAAAATCGACTCCTTCTATCTGAGAGTATCCCTGAGCCACCAGTCGCGCTTTGTTTCGTACCACTATTCCATTCTCATCAATCTTGTTTTTAAAGATCCACTTGGTTCCCACAATGTTTACTCCATCAGGTCGTGGTACAAGTTCCCATACATCATTACGCACAAATTGTTCTAGTTCTTGCCCCATTGCTTCAATCCAGAATTCATCTTCCAAAGCTTGAATATGCGTTGTGGGTTCTATGACTGAGACAAAACAAGCGAATCGTACCATCTCCTTAAAGTCCAGATGTACTTTTCTTGTCATTCGTTCATCATTCACATCTCCTAATACTTTTGAGACAGGATGGTTTTTCTGAGTTCTGCTGAGCTTGATTTTCACTGGAGATCCTGTTTCTTTATCTTGAGTAGTCTCTGAGGCTGTTACTTCATCTATCTTTTCTTCAGTCACAGATTTTTGATGCTCAACCGGTTCTGATTCACTGTCTGAATCATCGGGAACCTTCATTTGACATAGATCATCAAATACGACATTCACTGACTCAACAATTGTTCTTGATCTTGTGTTATATACTCTGAAAGCTGTGCTAGTTCCTGAATATCCCAAGAAGATACCCTCGTCGCTCCTTGAGTCAAACTTTCCAAGATGATCTTTGTCATTCAATACATAACACCTTCCTCCAAAGACATGAAAGTAGCTCAGATTGGGGGTTTTTCCTTTCCACATCTCGTATGGCGTCATGGTTGTTCCTCTTCTCACATACACCCGATTAATGATGTAGCATGCTGTGTTGATAGCTTCAGCCCAGAACCGTAGCGGTACATCATTGCCGTGAATCATAGCTCTGGCCATTTCTTGAAGTGTTCTGTTCTTCCTTTCAACTACCCCATTCTGTTGAGGTGTTCTTGGTGCTGAAAACTGATGAGCTATACCATGATCTTCGCAGAACACTTTCATGGTTTCATTCTGAAATTCTCCTCCATGATCACTTCTAACCCTCTTAATCCTTCCTTGTTCATTGATCATTTGAAGCGCCCAGATTCGAAAGCTGTCAGCTGTATCTGATTTATCTCGAACGAACCTTACCCATGTGTACCTAGTAAAGTCATCTACTAGAACAAACACATATCGTTTACCAGCTATGCTTTCAACTTGCATTGGTCCCATCAGGTCCATATGCACTAGATCCAACTTGTTCTTGGTCTGAACATCTGGTACTTTCTTGTGTTGGACCTTGACCTGCTTGCCTTTGTTGCATGCTTCACACACCGTCTTGCTCACCTCTTTGAGTTGAGGTATTCCTCGGACAATCTCATTCTTGACAAGAGTAGTCAAGTTCCTTTCATTCATGTGTCCAAGTCGTTGATGCCATAAATGAATGTCATTCTTGGCACTTAGACACTTTGCGCTAAGACACTTAGAGTTGTTTTCCCACATGTAACAATTGTTGCCTGATCTTTTCCCTTGTAGGATGATATCTCCAGTGTCATTCAGAGCTTTGCAGTCATAGCTTGTGAAACACACCATCAATCCTTCGTCGCACAGCTGACTCACACTGATCAGGTTTGCCTTAAGACCCTTCACAAGGAAAACATTCATTAGTTTAGGTAAATCTGAGTCAAGTGTTTTACCTTTGCCTTGTATCGCCCCTTGTCCTCCATCACCAAATGTTACTTTGCCAGATTTGATCACTTTGATGTCTTTGAGATGACTTCTTGTCCCAGTCATATGTCTTGAGCACCCACTATCAAAGTACCATTGATTTCCATCTTCTGATTTCTCAGTAACAAAAGCCATGCTACAGCGTATCTCCTTCTGTGAGGTACCCCCTGTGCTACTTCCTATTTCATACAGGTCCGCCTTTTTCACCCAGATTTGATATCTGTCCTTGTTCCAGTTGAATCTTCCCAGTTTCTTGAGCTGTCGGATCCTTTGTTGAAATCTGTAGCAATATGCTTTGTAATGTCCTTCTTTTCCACAAAAGTAACAGTTTCTCGATGGTGAGTTATACACTGCTTGAGTTGGTTTTGTCAAATTTGCTCGTACGAATGTAGTTTTTCCCAATGTGACTCCAGAACGACCTGTGTACCCAAGTCCAGACTTTGTGTATTCTGTTCTTCCATAGCTCAGAATTTGATCCAGTTGTTTTGTTCCGGCAAACATGTGTATTTTGCGATGCTGTTGGTCTAACTCAGATTGTAGCTGTTTAGTTACCTCTTTTTCTTTCTTTAACATCTGCTCCAATTCGTCTGATCTCTTAGCCAGTGTCAATTTTTCTTTGATTAAATTGACACTTTCTCTGCTTAGCTTCCGTTCGGTTTCCAGTTCTTCTTGAAGTAACTCAATGTGTGACTCAAGCCGCTGCTTTTCTTGAAGTAATGCAGTATTCTCTAGTCCGATTTTGATGAGAGTATCCCTTACCTCCTTATAACTACTGACAAGATCCGCTTCTGTTTCTGAATCTGAGTCAGATTCATTGTCTTCAAGTTCAGCAATTCCAAGGAATGCTACAAAGTTGTTGACTTCCTCTTCATCACTTTCCTCATCTGACTCATCATGGTTTACTCCTATCATGGATTTTTCTTGTCTTCGTTTCTGGTCATTGACACATTCCAGATGAGTGTGCCCAATTCCTTTGCACCCAAAACACTTCATCTCTCGTCTCCTGACGGTCGGACATTCACTCTTGAAGTGTCCAAACCCCTTGCATTCATGGCACTGCATTTCCGATTTCTTTGTGGTTTTCTCACCATCAGTTGATCGTTTAGTGCTTTTGTACGATCCTTGTCCTTGTTCTACCCTTCTTAACGCACGATCAAATCTTCGAACAATGAGGCTTACCGGATCTTCTCCCTCGATTTCCTGATTTGATTTTGCTTGAGTGATGAGTGCGACGCCTTTGGATTTCTTGGTACCATCTAGTTCTAGCTCATGGACTTGCAGCATACCGACTAGCTCATCAAAACTCATATCCTCAGTGTTAGCTGATACACTCAAGGCCGCTTTGTATGGCATGTATTTGGCTGGCAGACACCTTAAGAATTT
The DNA here is from genome assembly GCA_030180135.1 of Orychophragmus violaceus. Lineage (NCBI taxonomy): Eukaryota > Viridiplantae > Streptophyta > Magnoliopsida > Brassicales > Brassicaceae > Orychophragmus > Orychophragmus violaceus. The sequence continues at coordinate 16,166,029 of CM058236.1, forward strand.
CTTTACAAGTTTCTTGTCTTTGTATTTCTTTCCAAGGAGTGATGCTTCTTGAGCTAAAGAGCTGATTTTGGCGCTGAAATCTGAAATTGTTTCATCATCTTCCATTTTTAGGTCTTCAAACTTGGTGGCCAGTAGATCTTTTCTGGAGTTTTGTACTTTCTCTGTTCCTTCAAAGTGAATTTGAAGAATATCCCAAGCTTCTTTAGCCAATTCACATCCTTGTATTAGTTCGAATTGTTTCTTAGCGACTCCACAGTGAATTGCAGTTAGAGCTCTGGAGTTGAATTTTGAGAGCTTTAGTTCTACTTCTGTCCATTGTTCCTCAGGTTTGGGTATATTGACTCCTGCTTCATTCTTCATTGTTGGAGCTGTCCATCCTGATTCAACTGCCTTCCAAGCTAGCGGATCGATACCTTTGATTTGTGATCTTGTCCGTGCTTTCCAGAAACCATAGTTCGTCGCATCCAGTATTACTCTAGAGCTATTGATCAGCTCATTGTAGTTCTCCATTTTTCCGCAGGATCCCACCTGTATATATGAGCAACAAGTGTCCGCTCTGATACCAATTGAAAATGTGAGACACAACGTAATACAAGATGTGACACAAGGGTATTCTTTTTCAAGACTGTTTATTGCAAAGCAAACAAAAGTTTCACCTTAACAACCTAGTCTCTCTCTTGCTTCTCGATCTATCAATGATCTCAAAGCCTTCTAGATTCACCCTTAACACCAAGTCTAATTCTCTCTTAGGAATTCTTAACTTTTGCTAAAAGTAATCTCTCTCTCTAAAGGCGCACCAAGCACAGATGCCCTAGATGATCTATTTATACTTATAGATCATCGTACAATTGCCTTATTTCTATTGGCATATTTCCTAAACTCTTTTTAGGCATATTTCCATTTTTCTTCATCTTGTAAAAAGCATATTTTCCTAATATCTTTTCGGTGCTCATCCTTTGAGTATCTTCACTGATCTTCATGTCCAGCTCAGCTACTCATCTTTAGGTTCGTCCTTGTCAGCTACTTGTTCCTAGTAGGTCCATCTTTCTTCATTCCAGCTCACGTCTTCTATCGTTGACTCAGTCACTGTTGCACATGCTAGTTGACTCAACTCCTGTTGTAACTCATGCCGTAGCTCAGTGCTTCTTCAAAGAAGATGGTATAGGGATACTCTCTACTGATTTCAAGGTATGACGTGGTAAATAGGAACAAGTAACAAGATGATCTGAAGAACAAGGGGAAGCCTCAAAAGCTCAATGAAACCGATGGCCGTTTTAGGGCAAAAGACACTTTGTCTGGACATTAATTTATATTAAGGCTTAAGGATTTTTACAATATTCAAGTGGATAATATAGGCCACGAAAATAACAAACAAAAACAAGGCATAATGGGTCTACAAGAAAACATGACGAAAATAAATAAAACGGGCCGCATGTCTCTTTCTCATGAAATAGGCCTTGTATTACCTCATTAAAACTTTAGTGGGAAAACCCATTGGAACATAACCACACTAAGGGAAAAAGAGTATAAACCTTTGCCCAAAGAGATGTTTCAATGTCTTCTTGATCGCCAAGTATAAGTCTGAAATGCATCAAATCTATGAGCTTCCAAATAAGGTAAGTCCCGAAACTCTTGTATTATAAATTGAATAATTTCTCCATCCAACTAAGATTTTCCTGATTACAACTCTCTTGGATTCCCTGATGAGTCAAGATTCCATAACAAGTTACTTTGTTGCTTGATTTATCCTGGCCCGTTTTTGAGCTCTCCAATTAGTGTCAGTTGGTATTCAGAGGGTTCCTTGGAACTCTTCTGTATTGTAACTTGCATAACTCCATCATGTGAAAAGATATTGAAGCACTTCCACTTCGTGATGATCCATTATTGAGTTAAATTTCTGAAACAAGTTGATTTGTATCTTAAATCCTCCTGATTAGTTAGATATGCTACAAAAATTTCACGTATATCCCTGGTACTATCAAGCTGCTTCTCTCCAAGGGAATATCCCGGCTGGGTGAGCCCTTCTCTAGTATTCTTGGTGACTGACAACTTTATGTCCTCATCACCAGCTCACAGTTCTTCTCCTTAGTCAGACAAAGGCTCTCAACCATGAACCAATCCCGATCGTCCTCCGACAATTTGAGCTTATCCTTGTGCTCCCTCAACGCCGCATGTGCATTCAGAAGCTCGGTCTTCTCCCCCGCGAGACTCTTTTCAGCCACGTTTGTCCAATACATCTCGACAGCAAGCTCAGCCTTCATCTGGTCGAGGAGAGAATCCATCTCTCCGACCTCCCTTGCAGAGGCCGCCTGGCTCTGTCGAGCCTCGACATACGCAGCATAACGGGTTGATCGCCTCGATTGCCTATACAACAAAGCAAACAATTAGAGCAATAAATAACCATGAGTTTATGGATACTATAAACCTGGATTTCCTTTCCGGCGGTGGCATGGGAGTTAATGTAGGCTTGCTTTTCGACCATGTCCACACTTATGGGAATCGGGAGCCCAATATCTGCCCCTCTAACCTGCCACAAAAGGCGAGCCATCTCCTCGGGGCTCTGCTTGATCAGCAGATTACCAAGATACATAAATCACCAGTGGAAAAGGGAGTTTCCAGATGTCCTGGCACAAATCCTGTTGGGTTCTCCATGACTCGCTTCGGTTGGCCTTCATCGTTGAGGAGAAAAAGACCCGAGCCCTTCGAGATAGCTCGCATGGGAAGAAATCACACCCCTGCCAACCAGAGGAACTTGATTCTCGACCTCCATAGCAGAGGGAACGGCTGAGCCCTTGCCGGCACCAGCAAGTGGCAAAACAACATGAATTTGCTCATAGACGTGCAAAGCGCGGGCTGGTTGAGCAGTCAAGCTCCACATAATTAGCGCGGGAGCTCTTGTCGGCCTTCCTCTTCTTGCAAGACGATGGCCCCATATGCTTGAAGCTAGAGAATTGGCTGAGTCACTTGAGACTAACAAATTCAGAATGCTAGCTGCCAAAACATGACAAGTTAGAGTCAGCTTACTGATATGACAAAAAAGGAAAACACCAACAACGTGCCGGTACTGAATCAACATAACATATCTTTGCCGCGCTGAGATTACCTTGCACGACCTACAGTCGGGCGTCTCTGTTAGCGAAGGAATGGACGAACATGAGGGACGAAGAGCTGGATTTTTGGGATTGGAATCCCAAAATCCTGGGGAACTCGGGAGAGCGTGCATGAGTTCCAACTGACCTCTCCTTCTCGGAGAGCTACCAGCAGAGATAACATGTTCTCAACCAACGAGAGCTCTGGGATCACTACTGCAAAATATAATAAGAGAAAAGAGTAAGAATAGGTCAGACTAGTTCATAATGCCAAAATCCCTACTCTAATAATAAAAGTAAGCAACAAAATAGGACGCATGATGCCAACGTGCAAATATGACCGGCGACAATGTTCCATACGGTGGGAATCGTCTCAAATAAGAAATCCCTGACCGTGGTGGAGCAAATACGAAAGACAAAGTATCTCTTGTGTATGTCGTAGTCCCGCCCCATCAATTCTGTCAACACCCTTCTTCCCGGTCGGGGCGTAGTATTGGCGTAACGATCATTGCGCTTAATGAAGATCAGGTAGATGAGCATCCTGACCGTGAGAATGCGAGAAAACTCTAAAGCGCTAATCGCAGCCCGATCACTTGCCGTGCCAAATTCAAACACATATGCATAAACGCAATCCGAAGCTTAGTAAGAACATCCAGTAAGAATCTAGGGTTCGGAAAAGTAAGTCCGCAAGATTCAGAAAGGGCTAATATGCTTAACAGCAACCCTCAAGCACAGTTCTTGGGTTCTCCTAATCGTATGGGATGTCGACCTCGACCTCAGCGCCTTATCCTCTCTCAGGTCGTAGCTGCTGCAGGTCGCTGCTCATCACGACCGAAAGCTCAAAATGACCAAGCTGCGGATAGACTTGCGGAACTAAAGCTCCGGCATCATCGCCGTGTTCTCAAGTAATATCAGACGTTTTTCGGTTTTTATTCGGAAGAAAAAGAGGGTGATATCGGAAAACCTAAATAAAAATCTCTCTTTTCTTGGATTTCTCCTAAGAACAAACCCTAGAAAATGCTCCGAAGTCTCTTATATGATCGATTAAACAGTTGACAAGAAAGAGAAAATAGAAGTTAGGGGAAAAGACATTGAATCTTAAGGGATACATGATGATGTCAGCGATTTAAAGACCTACAGTCGGAAGGACTTTACACATTTCCCGCCAATTAAATATTATATTAAAATAATTAATGGGCTGGGGAAAATTATTGGTACAAACATCCACACCCGGATTTGGTTCAATGGCCTTATATCATAAACATGTCGACAATAAAGACATTAGTCTGGCCCAAACCGAAGCCCATCATATCTCCACCTTATCAACTGTAAAACTAATGCATTTCAAGGAAGGATGTGCCCGATATTTAAATCAACTGTAAAGCTGATTTAGTCAAACATGTCACTCCGAGATCAACTCAATAGTCCGAAGATCATAGATGTTGTTCCAACGAGAGCATTACAAGATATATGATTCAATGACTTTAACTCAAGGACCTTCTTTTCCGATTATTATTGCACACAAAACAGCTCCACAAGCTCAATGTAAACTCTCTCATGGGATCTCATTTGTAATAGCTCCTTCAACAATACAAGATAATTACGAAACACATTGTTTGTTATTATAGTTCTTTGAAGAATCGTGTGATATTTGAGGTGCTAGCCCCAATAAAATTCCCTTCCCAAATACAAATCTCTAATGTGGATTTCCGGTTCCACAATATGAAATGGGCCACCCTCGAGAATCAGATAACCACCACAAAATAGTGTCTTTGCCTGATCTTAGGTAATCCTAACACGAGATTCATAAGAATATCCACTCACGGGTTTTTAGGAATAAGTAATGGCATATGAAGACCGTAGGGATGTGACCTAGATTTGGTTATAAAGCATGTGATGCACTTAGAGCAGAATCTTTCCACGTCACGTTTCATGTGCCGTAAAATGAAAAGGTCGACCAAAACGCTCATGGTATTGTAGAGGCCAAAGATCCCCACAAGGCCGTCTCCATGAGATTCACATATTATAAGATCTCTAATCAATCCTTGTGGGATGAACAGTCGCTTTTCTCAGAACAAGAATCTACCATGCACGTAGAATAGTACCTGACCTCCTTTACTGCATTCCTACAAAATCTCACCAAAACAGGGTCAGCATCATGATGATCTTTAATGTGTTTAAACCCCAATACTTTGGCCTCCATGGAACTGATTAGGGTGTATCTCCAGGATAGGGTGTCGGCCACGATGTTTTCCTTTCCCTTCTTGTATTTGATGACGTACGGGAATGCCTCCATGAACTCAAGCCATTTCAAATGTCTCCTCTTGGGTATCGCCTGTCTCGAAGATTCTTTAACTTCTCATGGTCGGTGTGGATCACAAACTCTTTGGCCAAAAGGTAATGATGCCATGTATTCAACGGTCTCACCAAGGCGTACAACTCCTTGTCGTAGGTTTAATAGTTGACATTGGCTCTGTTGAGTTTCTCGCTGAAGTTGGCCACCTGTTGTCCTCATCATACTTTTCCTGGTTTTGTTGTATTTTTCTTGGTTGATATTGGCTTGATGTTCTCATCATACTCTCCCTCTTGAAAAGGTTCCGACCTCAAAATTGTACAACGTTGATGGATCTGGGGCTCAATGACGTAGGGGCTATCAGGTGATTCAAGATCATGCCTCCGCTCTGGCTTGGGCACCACAAACGAGCTGTTGCACCATTATCTCTTGTACCCTCGGTCTTATAGCATCCAAGGTAGGGCGGTACTTCTTTTCGGTTCGTCTCTTTGGTTCTTACAATAATATGGACACATTTGGCGAAAAAGAGTGTATTAGGTGTTCTTTAGGATATGATAAACATGCTGAACATATATTATGATTAAGGTCTAAATGTGGTTTTAAAACATGTCTTGATTACTCATTTTCTTTCAAGTTAATTAGGACTTTTAGTAGTGCCATGGAATCACTAGAGATAAATTGTTTAAAAAAAGGCTTACCTGATTAACTCTGTTAGCTGTGTTTGGGCCGGATGGATCTCCTTTGACCTCAGCCTCACCTCCGTTCCATGGGTCAGCCTCAGTATTAATGGGGCTGTTCGTGGCTTGGTCCTTCTTAAATTCAGGTGTTGCAGTCTTTTTTTAATAGCTCCTTGGGTTATAAACTGCATAGTAGAGTTAGTACCTACATGATCCCTTAAATATAAGAGCAAGTACATCATTTTTGTGTTAATAGATTTAAAGATGTTTGGTGTAATATATAAACTTATCTATACATCTTTAATAAGCTGGAAGGTGTTCTGCTCTGTGGCAGCGTCTGTGCCATAGTTGGTGTGGATCACTAGGTCATAATTGGTCTGCAATGACTCCTTTTCTTTTAAAACTACTGGATGGTCTTTGATGTCGTCCTTCATACGAGTTTTATCCTTACTACTCCTGACAAGAATCAAGTGTGTTATCGCAGTCATGAAATCATAAACAGCTAAACAAGTCTCAGCTTGGATCAGTTAATTAATTCGTGAGGCCTCTACATTGGTTTCAGTGTTTTTAAATTCAGAGATCACCTTAGGGTCTGTCAAGGTGTGAACCTCGTCTTACAAGGTCCAATCTCGTGGTTTAGGCGTGTAATTAGGGCTCAACTCGGGTGCTAGTGTCACAAACTCTTGGATGGACTCCTTAGACAACTCGGACGCCACTGATTTGTTCCATGCGGAGTCTCCATTGCCTAGGACAAGGCTGGGTGGTGTGGCTGTTTCCGTTGCGCTGTCGGCTTGGCTCAATAGCTCATTTGTGCTACCTGCGTCCTGCTCAATACTTTTGGCAAAAGGCTAGCGCATTAAAACAGCCTTTGGCTGATGGTAAACCAAACGAAAATATTCAGTGTGGTAAGAATTAACCGGAGGTGAATTTGTTTGCAGATCATAGTTCATGTTTAGTTTCACCGGCTTTGGTTGGCGGTAGAGGTTCTTGTGGAATATAAATCGAGCCCTTGGCTTGGGGTTTTGTATGTGATCTTTGGGTTTCGATGGGGCTTTGATGGAACCCTAGGCATGAAATATTTCTTGTACAAGAGCCATTTGATATCCTCCCACGTACGTGCTGGTTCTTTGTAATGAGCTCTCCATTTATCCTCGTGTTTTCACAATTGGTAAGCTTTTCCGGCCAGGATGCGGATGGCATACGCGGGCTTGTCTCTTTTTATGATTTTGTAATCAGAGAAGTAGTCTTCCAAATATTCTTCCCATTGAAGATAGTCCTCAGTTCCTGAAAAAGACACGGGTCGTGACCCAAAAGTATAATAGTTATATTTAAATTTTGTCCAAGGTCGTGATGATTGTAGTCTCGTGGTGTGCTGCGGGTGGTAAAGGTCGGGAGGCTCAGACTCCTTCTCATTCGCGGCATTGTCATATTCTGATATCTCTTGTTGATAGGCAAGCACGGCTTTTCCTATCATATCTTGGACCGGTGATAGTCTTTGTTGATCCATCAGGTCCAAACGCTCTCCAACGGCTTGGGTGGCTCCAAGCAGCTGCGCCATGTCGACTGGTGCTGCACTATCACCGTCCATGCTTCCAGCTCCTGCACACTTAGTAGACAGTCAAACACAAAAGGAAGAAAAAAAAAGAACAAGCAATAAGCAGAAGAAAAGGCAGAACATTTAAAAAAGTAAAACCGCAAATAGGAAATATGCGAAAAGGAAATTATGCAATTCTAATGTTTAACCGGTTTACTTTTTGACTTAAACAGATGAAGCTAACTAAAATGGCAAGAAGTGTAAATAGAAGAATTTCAAATAGAACTATGGTGACCTTCCAGAAAAGATCTTTTCTTCGTTTGAGTAAATGAAGTGCATCAAGGAGGTGAAACACACGCATCAAGCAATGGACATAACATACGCCAAACGGTTCGGGCCTCAAACCCTTACCGCGGCTGCACAATCAACCAAACAAAAATGAGCCACTAATGAAAACTAATCCTAGGTTCGTTTTTAATTTAATTTTTATGATGCAATGCAAATGCTTCTAGCAGCCTAATTAGAAAGGAAACCAAGTCACAAAAATAAGCAACAACATAGCCGGTCTATACGTAGTAATTACCTAACCGAGATGCTCAATTGTCCGCGAATGTAAAGTTAGGTCATATGCTTGTTTTTCCTTATAATTTTGATGGGGCAACTTAACAAACTAGCAACCTAAGAAGACTGAACCAATATCACAATCAAGCCGCAAGTACAGAATGAACCAATTCCAAAGAAATCAATTCACAAATCACACAAACCTTAGTGATAGATCTAATATGCGGCCAGTTTGATTCTTCTACTCAACAACTACTTTTTTGTATTTTGATATGAATGCAAACAAAAAAATAACTAACAATCTGGATTCTCTTTAACATAAACCATAAACTGATTTGAACCACAAGAAAGTTGGCATAAATCAAAGAAACACTTCAATCTCGCAAACTCTACTGTAGTCGATATGCAGTCGTTCTCTATTCAACGACTAATAAAATCGTTTCATTTATTTATTTATTTACGAATTAATATGCATTAACAAGAAATATGAAAGACTGAAACAAAGCTGAAACACATTTTTTTTTTTAATTTTCGAAAGGATAAAAGAACAAAAGCATATCGCAAGCAAGTAAGGAGAATTGGGATAAAGTTTATCGGATGGTTTCAAGCGCCTAAGCTCTGATACCAAATGATGTAAGCCTCTAGGGGGAGCTCAAAATGGACCGGACATAGATGGTGCAAAGAGCTGGACTAAATTCGCCCTCTCTTTGAATTGAGCGCGATAGGGGCGATGCACGAGCGCTCTCTGCTGATACTAATGAATGGGCTGTTATTCGAACCAGAAACAAAGACAAGTAACAAGTGGTCTTGACTGAAAGGGGAATCCACATGAACATGTACAAAATGGCGGCCGTAAAGCCATTTCGAAACAAGGGTTTTCTTTCTCATAAAACTGAACGTCTCACTGAAAGATATAAGGGACTTTCTAGACTAGATTACGACAAGGACATAATAAAAAAGATAGTCCTTCAGACCTAACAGGAAGTAAAATAAAAGAGAAAGGTGAATAGTCCATGTATGACTTGTGTAAGAGTCGAAACTCGCACGGTCGATATTTGTAGAGCAAAACTTTAAGGGAACATACAAATTAAGAGTAAACAACATGACAAGAGACCCGAAGGTATTTTATTTGTAAGTTGATTGGGAACAAAGTACTAGGAGCAAAAAGCTTAAGAAAATTCTAAGTCTAGATCCTAGGGTTTTCGAGATAGCTTGACCAAAGGAAGTCCTTCATCTTATATAGTCGCGGCGAGTCGGTTTCGAGGATATTCACCTACCAGATTTCCGTAAATCTTCCCTTTATCGTATATTCCATTTCCGTTGGGAATTACTTTTCTGCTCAGATTTTCCTCTTCTTCTCGCAATTATCTTCTCCTTTATTTTATCTTTCCATTTTTATAATTATCCTTCCACGGTTTAACTTGTTCTGACGAATGGCCGAAAAGGGATGATCCGATTCCGTTTGAGCATATGTTTCTTGATTCAGCCCAAAGTCTAGGAAATACAAGTCTTGTGGGTTAGTCCCAAGTTCTTATTTCGTATAACCTATTTGGCAATTCCGCTAACGATTATGAGCTTATAGTTTTTGTTTCGAAGATGAGTTATGGCTAGTCACGCATCCGGAGAGATATATTGGCAAATGTTCGAGCATCTGGTCTAAGCAAAGTGTCCCTTTGGAAGGTTCATGGAATATGTTTTTCTCGGAAGCTCCTAGGGAGTGTGTTCGGCTCGGAACTTTCGAGAGAATGTGTCATGCTAGGGGGACAAGTTGCCTTAGAGTTTTCTCTTTGGAGTAAAAGTGTGAAGGGTGAAGTGAAGAGTGGTGAATAAACATAGATTTTTACAAAGGCATGTAGCTTTGGATATGATTGCACTTGACTATCCTAACATAAGTATGCTTAGGCTAATCATAATGGGACTAATCATAATTAGGCATGGCCTCAAAATCGGCAATACTTCGCACGGGCAAATCAATTACGACCAAATGGTCCGAAAGAATCCTCTCGCGCGCATACCAGAATAGGTCGCCATGCAGAATCTGACTTGTTGCAGTTATAACTCCGATCAAGACACACTCTTTTACCTAGCAAATATTACTCTTACAATTTTTTTTTCTTTTAATTTCTTGTACTCTTTTCCGAGACAAAGATTAATAAAATTATCTCTGGATCTCTTTTTGTGTGTGTCTTTACTTAGAAACTTCTGGTCCCTATAGTTAAAACCCTACAAGTTTTGACTGTGCGAGTTTCGACCCATAGTTTGGCTCTGTTTGTGAGGATTAAGTAGTTTTCTTACACCTAAAGACCAACGATCAGAAGATCTAAAGTGATGGCCACTGACGGAGACAGAGACATAGAAGATGGCGATCAAGGTAACATGAAATATGCCATGAACAAACAATGCAGAAACAGACAATGCAGCAACATACAACACTGCAACAAATAATACTGCTACAAACAACTCTACGACAAACAACACTGCAACACATACAGCCTAAAAAAATACAACAACAGCCTATGCAACCTCAACCGAGCTCAAAAGATGATGGCAAGATTAATCCGAAAGTCTCAGTATCAAGAGAAGAAGAACAGCAAGCTCACCGAGCAAGTTTAGAAACTCTAAAAAGAAAACCGAGCAAGAAGTGCACTGTAATGACCCTCCCAAATAAGTAGAACGGCCGCACGGGGGATACGATTGACCATGAGGGAACAAACGAAGAACGGCCAAAAATTCAAAGTGGTCAGAATGATCTGAAATTTTCAGCATTAACTAAACATAACATTTTAAGAGTTTTGATCGAAGCGGAATGTGAAAAGACTGCACGGATTAAAAGATATCCAAGTTTGGCCGAAAGTCGGGTTAAAGTCACGATTGTTGGATAAGGACCTTGCTAGAGTTAAGAAATTGTTGGGAATGGATATGGATCCCCATTTTTGAGGATTTTGAGAACAAAGGTCGAGTTAGATTTTGTTTGGGTTGAGAAAAATTTTCATCGGGCCGAGAATGGTCGAAGACGGACAAGTCTGGTCGTGTGTTCAGGTGGCCGTGTGGTCGACTGAACGAACAAACGGGAGTGGACGGATGAACGACCTGTCGCCGTTCATGGACGACCACATGTCGCCGCGCATGAACGGACCAGCTGTCGCCTTGGATGGCTGGTCGACCACATTTGTCCCAACGCATGCACAACCTGACCGCATGGATGCCATTTGTCGCCAAACAGCCTTACCATGACCAACTATAAATAGGACAGCTCCATAAACCCATTTTCACTTCTGTGAACTCTGGCACACTTCTAGAGAGAGAAAGTGATGGGTTAGAGAGAGAAAGTGAGAAATTGAGCTGTTTAGTGCAGGAAGGAGCGGGCAAACGGGACGGGGCGTTCGAGATAAGCCTCTGGTGTCGATCTAGCGGAGAGAGTCTTGGAGATAAGGAACGGGCTGCGGAACGGGTGAGTCCCGGTAGCTAGGACTAATAGATTTGTATGCAAGTCGTATCTTAAGGATTGGAATACACAGAGTATTCATCCTTTGGCACGTTTTGTGTTGTTTACCTGCATTTCGATTGAGGTTTAATCTGTGTTGATTTGGTGATGGATGCATGCATGTTTGTTGTGTTTAGTTTGTATTCTCTTTGATTCTGGGTGATAGTTTCATAGAGTATTAGTGCATGCATGATCCTGGTGTAAATCATTGAGATTGTTGTGATAGCATGCATGATTGTGGTGATAAGTACGGGTGTGGATTGAGATCCACGCGGAAATGGTTGTTATGATGAGATGAGTTATTTACCCGAAGGTTGAGGATGCAGTAGATCTGTGGATTGTTGATCCACGTGAGTCTCCCTTCCGTTTTGAGACGGTTGTAGTGGCTGTGTGATCTTCGGATCCTTTGCATGACCCTACACCGTAAAGTGGATGTGAAAGCACTTAGATGCATGTGTGGGTATCATGTAGTCTAAGGTGCTTGTGTTTTGTTTTGCATATGGCCGTGTGTGGTAACAAGGGACACCACGGACCAGTTGATTCTTTATATGCATGTGGCCATGGGTGGTAACAAGGACACTGCAGACCGGTTGTTTGTGTTGTTCTAGGGCATGTGAGATTGCTCTAGTGTTCTAGGACGTGAGTCCTAGATGATGCATTAATTCTAGAACTTGTGTGAGTTTTCTAGGGTTAGTGTATTCGGTGCTCCAATTGTGGCCGTTGCTTGTGGTGAAGGTAATGAAGTACTCGAACGATACTTGGGTACCTCCCTTGGCCGAGTAGCACGGACGTTACTTTGGTCGCTCCCTTGGACGAGACTTGTATGTCGACACAAACCCGAGGGAGAGGCTCCAGTAACGGGGTGAAGCTCGGACGGTACTTGGGTTGTTCCCTTGGTCGAGCAATGTGTGTCGATACGAACCCGAGGATAGAGATCCCGTAATCGGGTTTTGATACTCAGCTTATGATCCTTTGTGGTGATTAAGGCGCGAGTAGTCACGTAGTAGGAAGTATCCGGTGCACTAGGAGGCCATCACATGTGATAAGTTGAGATGAGTCTAGAGTGTAGACGTGTGTTGGCATTTACAATAGAGATTGTGTTATGCTTTGAGTTTGAGATTGATGAGTGTTGCATTCATGATGTGGTTCATGTTTGCAGGTCATTATGTGCTTCAGCATTGTGCATGTTTGCAATGTTGTGATTGCTTGTCTACGCATGTGAGACGTTTGTTGGATTGATGTGTATTGTGCTGCAGCTATTGGGGAGGGTTGGGGCACTAATGCATGTTAGAGGGTCGTGTACTCACTCGATAACCCATATGGTTGCTCATTAAACAAATTTTGTCTCGCAGGAAATCATATACGGGCTAGAGGGCAAATTCGGACGTTAGGCCGCCGGCGTAGTTTCGGGTTGTGAGTGTAAAGATCGTGGAGTTTGTACTATGTAGGATTTTTGACTCGAGCTCGGTAAACTATATGTTTTCGGGTTATATTTTGTAATAGATCCTATATAGTATTAATAAAACATGTTTTCTTTAACTCCACAGTTCCATGATATGAGCTTAGTCCAAACTAACACAACTCGAGGTCGTATTACGGGTTGTTAATCCTTAGGCTATGACCGAGAGGTTGGTCTGATATCACGGATGGGCCGGCCTGGCCTCGGGGATGGCTGTATTGTTCACTCTGTTCGGATATTGTGACATCTCCGGCCGTTTCTTGTCCGTAGAACGGGTCAGAGGTGTTACAAATGGTAGTATCAGAGCATGGTTCATGATCATGCTCACGGAACTCGTGTTTTCAAAAGTTTAATTGAGTCAAATGGGTCACACTTACAACATTAGGAAACCGATACGTCCGACGCTAGATGGGGTGGTTGGGTTTAGGACTTACCTTTGTTCGATGCAGCGGAGATAAGCAGATTAAAACGAAGGTAAGACAAGGAGCCCACTATCCACATGGATCGTCGGGAAGTTGGAGATGGAGGGAACCGAGAAAGAGCGGCTAAAGCAAGGTGAACCCCCTTAGGATGTAGGTTAGTTTAAGCCTTCATGATCTTTATATGATCCCGTTTCAGGTATGTATGGGTGCTTACTCCCTTTTGGTGTGATTGAGTTGGCATGAATAGTGATGTGTGGTTTATATTATATGGGGATTATAATATGAAACCGGGGAATGTGTGTTAGGAAGTTAAGTGAGACGGATTCTTAGAAAAATAACAAGGTGGTTATTGTTTCTACCATGTCGGTAGCTTCCTATGTTAGGTTTGGGGTGTTAGATTTAATAGGTTTCCCTGAAAGAGTTCCTGAAAACCTTAGGATTGTGTGTGGTAAGGTATTAGGAAAACCCTTCCTAAAACCAGTTACCCAAAGCCAGAACCCTATGCACCCTGTAACCGGTTGACTTAGTAGATCGGCCAGAGACGGTTTTATGGAGATGAAAGGTCAGGAAGATCAGTCCAAACAGTTTGTGGAATCAAAGGATCAAGAGGATCCGTTGGCATGTGATGAGTGAGTGAATGATCAAGACCAAGTGGAGAATCAGGAAAAGAAGGTCACGGATCGTGATGTGCGTAATCACTTTTGGAGAAAGTGATGCTTCATAGCTTTATGAAGGAAGTGAGAAAGTAGGAAGGGGTAACGACCATGACAATTGGATGATTAGGACAGAATGGTGTTATATTTTCACAAAGGGAGTGAAGCCGGAGTAACGGTGACAATCGTAACAAGCAACACCAATGGAAAAGAGTTCATGGAAGAAGCTGAATTAGTGATTGCAAATGGGATGAAGATGGACAAAACAAGAGGTGGCACCTATGGAGACGAATTTAGACCAAGGCGGTCTGAACTCATAGTTATGAGTAGTGAAGGAATGACTTAGGAGAAATATTTACCGAGATCAGGACGGAGGAAGAACTCAAGGAGGTTGGGTGGATTTAATGGAAGGATCGGACAAGGAAATCATCTATGCCACGTACAAAGAAGCAAGAAGCAGTATGACGGGTAATCCTTAGTGGGGTAAAGAATAGAAGCAGATGTATTCCCATCTCGGAACATTAAAGAGCATGACGGGACCAACCATGAAGTCGGTTTCCGACTTGGGAAACGACTTGGAGAGATGAAGAAGATCAATGTTCGAGAAGGTTGCAGCCATTGGAGTCCGGCCATAAACCAAGAAATGAGACTGGTTATGGAGCAACACCGGAGACGATGAGAAAGGAATTATTTTGCCGTGTAATCTGGAAGACAAGACCAAGCTACAAATGGTGGAGTTAGATGGTGGTAGATTGGTCAAATGGTGGTGTAACTGAAGACGGATCAAAGCAAGAAAGGAGTGGATCAGAATGGATAAGTAAGAACGAATATTATTGGACCCAAAGGAAATGATATCAAGACTGGAGAAGAGAATATGCAGAAAGAGGAAAAGAAGTTCATACGTTCTAGGAGATAAGGAGGAAAAGGAACACAAAAACAATGCATCGAAGAAGCTTGAGTTGGAAAGAGTGAACGACTATGAAGATATTGGGGGGAACATGATTGTGAATGAGTGCAAGGTCAGGACAACAAGGAAGGACGTAAGGAGAAACCAAAGAAGGACAAAGGCGAAGACCGGGATGCAGACATGGACTGGACATCGAAGAAGGATCGGGAAAGCAAGCGGGACCAGACAAAGCAGAAATTAGAAGAATCACTATCTAGGAAAAGTTAAGCAAAGTACAACGTGGCGGATCAAGAGCGGATTAGAAGGTGGCATTATGGAATCAAAGCAAGAGAAATTGGGAGAATATGGTGGAGACCAAGAAACAAAGGAGTAAAGAGCAAAGAAAGAGTGATTCCGTACTCATTTGCAAAGGACATGGAATCCCGAGCATAGGATAGTACGATCAAGTCAGAGAAATCTTAATGGAACAGAATGGTTGAGACAATATGGAGGAAATCCGGGTTTTGTGAGAAACCGAGACAAGAGAACTCAATGAAGAAAAAAATTAGACATGAAGACTACTGTTGGTCAAGTTGGTGGTATTAGCTCAGCGGGAGTATGGTGGTTCTTCATATATTATAATTCGAGGACGAATTCTATTAAGAGGGGGATAATGTAATGACCCTCCCGAAGAAGTAGAACGGCCGCACGAGGGATACGACCGGCCGAGAGGAAACATACGAAGAACAACCAAAAATTCAAAGTGGTAAGAATGATCTGAAACTTCCAGCATTGACGAAACACAACATTTTAAGAGATTTGGTCGAAGCGGAATGTGAAATGACTGCACGGATTGAAACATATCCAAGTTTGGCCGAAAGTCGGGTTAAAGTCGCGATTGTTGGAGAAGGACCTTCCCGGAGTTGAGAAATGGTTGGGAGTGTATGTAGATCACCATTTTGGAGGATTTTGTGAACAAAGGTCGAGTTAGATTTGGTTTGGGTCGAGAAAAATTGTCATCAGGTCGAGAATCATCGAAGATGGATGGGTCTGGTCGTGTGTTCGGGTGGCCGTGGTCGACTGGATGAACGGACGGGTGAACGAGTGGAAAGACGGACGACATGTCGCCATGCATGGACGACCACTTGTCGCCGCACTTGAACAGACCAGTTGTCGCCATGCATGGCTGGTCGACCACACTTTTCCCAGCGCATGCACATCCTGACCGCATGGACGTCGTTTGTCGCCAAACAGCCTTACCATGCCCAACTATAAATAGGACAGCCCCATAAAACCATTTTCACTTTTCTGAGATTTGGCACACTTCTAGAGAGAGAAAGTGACGTGTTAGAGAGAGAAATTGAGAAATTGAGCGGTTTAGTGTGGGAAGGAGCGGGTGAACAGGACGGGGCGTTAGGGTTAAGCCTCGGGGTGTCGATTTAGCGGAGAGAGTCCTGGAGATAAGGAATGGGCTGCAGAACGGGTGAGTCCCGATAGCTAGGACTAATGGATTGGAATACGTGGAGTATTCATCCTTAGGCACGTTTTGTGTTGGTTGCCTGCATTTCGGTTGAAGTTTAATCCGTGTTGATTTGGTGATAAATGCATGCATGTTTGTTGTGTGTAGTTTGTATTCTCTTTGATTATGGGTGATAGTTTCATAGACAATTAGTGCATGCATGATCCTGGTGTTGATTTGTGGTGCTCCCATTGTGGTTGTTCCCTGTGGTGAAGGTAACGAAGTAATCGGATGGTACTCGGGTAACTCCCTTGGCCGAGTAGCTCGGACGGTACTTGGGTCGCTCCCTTGGCTGAGCATTGTGTCTCGACACAAACCTGAGGGATAGGTACCAGTAACGGGGTGAAGCTTGGAGGGTACTTTGGTTGTCCCCTTGGCCGATCAATATGTGTCGATATGAACCCGAGGGATAGAGATCCCCGGAATCGGGTTGTGATACTAGGCTTATGATCCTTTGTGGTGATTAAGGCGCGAGTAGTCACGTAGGGGGGAGTATCTGGTTCACTAGGAGGCCTTCGCATGTGTTGAGTTGGGATGAGTCTAGAGAGTGTAGACGTGTGTCGGCATTCAAAATTAAGATTGTGTTAGGCTTTGAGTTTGAGATTCATGAGTGTTGCATTCATGTTGTGGTTCATGTTTTCAGGTCATTATGCTTCCGCATTGTGCATGTTTGTGATGTTGTGATTACTTGTCTATGCATGTGAGACGTTTGTTTGATTCATGTGCATTGTGCTTCGGCTATTGGGATGGGTTGGGGCACTAATGCATGTTAGAGGGTTCCGGACTCACTGAACTCCCCATATGGTGGCTCATTAAAAAAAAAAATTGTCTCGCAGGAAGCCATAGACGGGCTAGAGGGCAAATTCGGACGTTAGGCCGCCGGCGTAGTTTCGGGTTGTGAGTGTAAAGATCGTGGAGTTTGTACTATGTAGGATTTTTGACTCGAGCTCGGTAAACTATATGTTTTCGGGTTATATTTTGTAATAGATCCTATATAGTATTAATAAAACATGTTTTCTTTAACTCCACGGTTCCATGATTTGAGTTTAGTCCGAACTAACACAACTCGAGGTCATAGTACAGGATGTAAAGCCTTAGGCTATGACCGAGAGGTTGGTCGGATATCATGGATGGGCCGGCCTGACCTCGGGGACGTCTGGAATGTTCGCGGTATTCGACTATTGTGACATCTCCGACCGTCTATTGTCCGTAGAATGGGTCGGGGGTGTTACATGCACGAGTAGTAAACTTCGGGTCGGCTGATCATAGAGGAATTGATCGTAAAGATTTTTATGAAAGTGAGGCAAAAGACCGACCAAACGAGGAAAATCAAGGGGATAAGCTAATCAGGTTGACGGTTAGGAACGAGCTCCTTGAAAAGGACGAGCAGAAGCTGGCAATAACAGGCGAAAGAGAAGAACAAGCAAAGATCCTAAAGCGAGCAAATAACAAAGGATAAACCTGATCATTGGAGGATCACAATACTATTGAGACACAGTATCCTCGACCAAAGCTTAACAAAGACGAGCAGGAACAAGTGTCCATTGCTTAAAACATTGTCATTTCCAAATTGATGCGATTACTTTTGAGGAGTGAGAAACTGCGGGAATTGATCGACCGAAAAACAATACCCTCATCTTCAAACTAACCATAAAGGATCATGACGTAGAAAGGATCTTGGTCAATACTGGATGTTATGTGGACATTATTGTCTGTGACATTCTAAAGAGGATGAATGTTAGCTTGTCTGAAGTATCCCCATTCCCAAAAACATTAACGGGATTCACAAAGACACGACAATGACTCTTAAAACAATTAGGCTACCCGTGCAGTTAGGAGGGGTGACCAAAGTTACCAATTTTTCAGTAGCCGATCATTTCGTAATCTACAACATGATTATGGAGACTCCTTGGATAAATTCCATGAGAACCGTTTCGTCAACATATTATATGTGCTTGAATTTTTCGATACCTGGTGGGATAACGACTAATTAGGAAAGTCATGAACAATCCAAAATATGTTTCCATGCCAAGCACAAACTCATAAGGCCGTTAGTCAGACTTACCCGAAAGCCAAGCAGACACGGATAGAAGTAGCAGAAGTATCGGAAACAGCCGCCAAAAATGATAAGAACCAGCAAAGTAAAAAGATAAGGAACCCTTTGAACCGGTAGTATCAGTATGCATACACAATGATCACAAGAACGTTGTGTAGATGTGGGAGTGAATTTGGACAAGGGAATAAAAAACGACATAATCGTATGCCTCAGAGAGAACATGAAAAACTTTGCCTACACAGCGGAAGAAATGCTCGAAATCAGCATCAACGTCCCTTGCCATGAGCTGAACATAGATCTGACATTCAAACCGGTGAAGAAAAAAGAAGGAAGTTAAATTTGAAGCGAGCCAAAACATCTAACAACAAATTTAAGCGATTACTCAAAGTTGCTTCAATCACCGTGTTGTAGTATCCAGACTGCTTCCCGAATCTTGTCGTCGTGAAAAAAGAAGAAATGAAAATGGAGATTTTGTGTCGAATTCACAGATCTGAACATGCCATGCCTGGAAGACAGCTTCCCACATATCGATCGATTGGTGGAAGAACCAGCAGGGAAAAAACTGCTCACTTTCATGGACGCTCTCTGTTTACAAAAAAATCATGATGAACCCGAACGATCAAGACAAAACAGCCTTCATCTCTGACATAGGAATCTATTTCTACAAAGTCATGTCTTTCAGCCTGAAAAACGCTAGAGCAACTTACCAGTGATTGGTGAATAAGATGTTCGCTAGTCAGATCAGAAAGACTTTGAAGGTATACATCAACGACATGTTGGTGAAATCTATCAAAGAAGAAGATCATGTGGAGCAGCTACGAGAATGGTTTGAACAACTAAACAAGCACAATATGAAACTCAACCCAACCAAATGCAAATTTGCGGCCGTATCTGGAGATTTCCTCAGTTACCTCATCACTCACCGAGACATCGAAGAAAACCCAAAGAAAATCAACGCGATGATTAAAATTTCCCGGCTAAGGAAAAAACGAGAAGTCCAACGACTAAAAGGATGAGTAGCAGCTCTCAACAGATTTATCGCGCGATCAACAGACAAGTGCTTACCTTTCTACGACACTTTGAGGGATAACAAAATGTTTGAGTGGTCGGAGAAGTGTGAATCAGATTTTCAAGAGTTAAAGAAGTACTTAGCGAATCCACCTGTACTCGCTAAGCCGGTAGAAGGAAGGCTGTTATTCTTGTACACGGTAATCTCGGCTACGGAAGTAAGTGGACTTATTGTCAGAGAAGACCGAGGCGAGCAGAAACAAATCTTCTACATAAGTCAAACGCTAACAGATGCAAAAACTAACTATTCCCAAATTGAGAAGTTTACGCTCACATTAGTGACGTCTGCTCGTAAATCGAGATCAAAGTTCAAGTTGTATTTATTCATAGTCTTGATAACTTTTTCGTTGTGGACATTTCTTATCCGTCCAAGCCAATCTGGAAGACTAGCAAAGTGGGAAGTGGAACTCAGTTAATTCTATATCGAGCATCGAAATAGAACATGTGCGAAATCTCAAGTTTTTGCGGATTTCTTAGTCGAGTTTCCATAAAAAGGAGTACGAGAGACAACAGAAGACTCTGAGTGGCTGCTTAACATTGACGGTTTGTCAGCAAAACAAGGTTCTAGAGTCGGGATTGGCTTAATTTATCTAACTGGAAAAACCTTGGTGCAATCTCTATGATTAATTTTTCACGCATCAAACAACAAAGCAGAGTACATGATGTAAGCCTCAGGGTGAAGCTCAGAAATAGACCGGTTAGGTGGCGCAAAGATCTGTTATAAAAACGCTCTCTCCTTGGGCTGTTGGATAAGTGGGCGGAACGGTGGGGCTTTGCAAGTGGCCTGAGGGCGCTCTTTGCGTGGACTGATGAATGGATTAATCGTCTCCAGCAAGGAACAAACACAATCAAAGAGCAAAAATAAAATAAATGCAAGGTAAAGATGTAACCAGTTGGTCTCAAGAGCCTAGGCTCTGATAGCAGAGAAGGTAAGCCTCAGGATGAAGCTCACAAATGGACCTGTTAGGTGGCGCAAAGAGCTGGTCTGAACACGATTTCTCCTTTGTCCGTTGGATAAGTGGGCAGAACGGTGGGGCTTTACAACAGGCATGAGGGCTTCTCAGCGTGGGCTGTGGATGGATAGATGGTCTCGAGCAATGAAAAACATAAGTATCAATGGTGATTCTTTGATGCATGGGGAAACCACAACAAGGAAACGGCTGCCATCGATGGCAAGAAACCTTAGGGTTTATTTTGTTTGATTAATACTTAACCCTTCAAAAGTACTACAATGGGGAAAAGAAACAAAGGCCAATGGCCGTGTAAAGGGACTATGGCTGGATGGGTCATACTCTCTTCTAGTGGATCGGGCCTTGGATTATTTCTTTAAAAACCTTGCAAAGAAAACCTATTTAGGACAAAACCTTGCAAGGGAAAAATAGTATAACCTTTGGCCCACAGAGATGGAACAATCTAAGGCGCAATGACTCTGATGGTGAAGATCGCTGATGTGCCATTGTTCTTGATCATGGTCCAAAATGGATGGGCCTGGTGTTAACGTGTGGTACTGATCTGAATCAGTTGGCTCTATAGCTTCAAACGGGGTTGACTCGGACATCTTCTTGGCTATCTGATTTAGCACGGTCTGATCATGGCCCAGCTGGTCCAAATGCTCTGTAATGTCATATATAATGCTCTTGGTGATTAAATGCTCTATGGTTTGGTTGATTTTCTCTATAAGCCTCCTTTAGCCGGACCGGGTCCTAGGTGCAATCCCCATGGTTGGGAATGACTCGGTCTGGTATGGCTTGGTCGGGCCAATTTCCTCATCATTACGAGGATATGATCGTCGGATTAAGGTTAGATCATGCCCTTAAAATTCAAAGCATCCAAGCATTCTGTGATTCTCAGTTAGTCGCAAGACAATTGATAGGTCTAAAGTTTTACTCCCTATTCTACTGCAAGTGCAAAGTTATGCTATTGTAGTACTTAGGGTATCAAATCCACAAGGACTCACGGTCACACGATAGATTGTATGTATTCAAGTCAAGCTAAATCAAACCAGAGAATGCAATAAACAAAAGCAATAAACTAGAAAGGTGTTTTCACATGGAGAAAGGCGTCAGCCTTAGGAATTTCTCGGGAATTATGCTATGCTAGACACTTAACTAACAGGATTCAGATTTAGCGCAGTTCAAGAACTAGAAACACAATACAAAACAATCCAACTCTCGCTGAGATTGTTTCTATATCTAGCAACCTAGTGATCCAAATCTCTTTGTGATCCTAGAGTTCTAAACAAGCATTAAGAACAGGTTATATCGGTTCACAATTTTCCTAGACCAAATTTCTTTGTACCTAGTCAAATTGCTCACTCTAAGTTTGGGTCAGATTATAACTCACACTCTCGTGCTATTGCTAATTATCTCAGATTTATTACTCACACTCTCGTGCTATTGTTAATTAAACGCAACTTAGGTGATGAATGATAAGATAGTGAATCCTAATCAAACAGTAATCAAACAAGCATAAAACCTTTGTGAGAATCCCTAAATCTAACTAGGTTACTACTAAGACATATTAGCAATAAACAACACATCATGAATAGAAAACCAGAAACTGAATAGATAAAGCAAAAGGGGTTCGAAATCCTTCTCTCGAGGTTACAAGTAACAAGAATCAGCCCCAACTCAATATCTCTCAATCTCTCTCAAGCAAGAACAAGTCAAGAACAAGATAATAGAATCAATAGTCTGAAAACCTAATTAGAAGTCTGTAAACACGTTTTGGGGCTTCAATTATAATTAAGGGAAACTTTGGGGTCTTTATGCAATTCTTCAAAACTTGTCTAAACTCGGCCCATAACTTCTCTCGGGCTCGGTGTCGACCGACATCAAAGGTAGTGTCGGTCGACACTCCATCGTGGTCGAGACACCATCTCTTTTCTCCAAACGCAAGGTTACCTGTAAAATACTCGATAGACTCTAAAAACCAGGTTAAAGACTCAATATATACAACTATATTATAGTTGAAAACCTAGAAAAAACATGATATATCAACTCCTCCACACTTAGCTCTTGCTTGCCCTCAAGCAAGTAAAGAAGCAAACCATAAGAAAAGAGGTTTGAAAACTCATAAACTCATTTCGTCCAAGGAACTTTCGCATTCACATTCACATAGTAAACCACTGAAAACTTTCCTACAGAGATCAAGACCACAATATACTTCCCCTACACTTAGCAACTTTCCCAAGCAAACTCCACAATCAAGTTAGGACATTCAAGTTCACCACACTAGCCTCTGTATACAATTAGGTGCTGTCTCACAGAGGGAGTATCGAATCAAAGGACACATGAACTCAACCTATTCAGTATCTGACCACCAAATTGTCGGTTTCTGGTTTCTTTCGTTTTCCCTTTCTCCCTTCGCACTGATTTTTCCCCACTGGGTATCATTTTTTTTTTATCAGTGCTCTTCCCTTTTTATTGGGGTTTAACTTTGGATCTTTCCATGGATACACAGGAGGTAATAGGGGTCTCTACCACTCCCGTGACCACTTCGAAGCTACTAGCTTATCCTCGGTTTTTATCTTTTTTTTTTTTTACTTTAAAGGGAGGGGAAAATCAGAAACCATACTTTGGAACATGATCATAGGCTATGCCAAACACATCAAAGGAATCAGACCCAAAGATTACCAAGCCCCTAAGCGAGAATATAAAGTCAATATTAAGTGCGAGACTAGTGATGGATCCTCTGAATACCTGGTTAGATATGGGTGTTCTTGATAAGTTGATCCGTTTGGGGTTTTCTAATAGTCATAGAGGCTCTGCAAGTCTGTCCAATGGTCACTTAGTTCCTTTTCAAGCGAATAATTTCCTCGAAAAATCATAGTTTCATACTGATTTTGACTCAATAAAACAATTTTGAAAACTAGTGAAAACATGGGACTGACTCTAAGAAAATAGAACACAATGTTAGTAGCTACCTCCCCCACACATAAACTGCACTGTCCCCAGTGCAATTGTAGCATGAAATCGGTATAAAGCAAATTGGAACATAAGAGATTTTGAGTTAAAAATCCGAACCTGTTCACGGTCGGTGTCGACCGACACTGAACTCGTGTGAGCATACGCAGGATGATAAACCTGTCCGTGGTTAAGATCACGAGTTAGTACTCAATTTTCTCACCTGTTAGCTATGTTAGACCACTCAAAATCACATCAGAAACAACAAAGAAGATGCATAAACTCAAAATAGTCATAGTTCCAAGCAAATAAGACTGACAGACTGACTCAAAAGAAACATAAAAATGACTCAAAAGAAAAGAAACAGAAATACAAAACCAGTAGCAGCGGCAAAGTCTAGAAGACTGGAGAGACTCCATCGTCCGTCTCCTCTGAGTCAGCAGCTATCTCCATCTCGTCGTCCTCAGAGCTGATGTGCTCAGGAGCTGGTGCAGGTGCACGGTGTCAGGGCTGTGGATGGTGAACACCCTGGGAACGCTGGAAGGACATCTTGTGGATTGTCTTCCAGATGCCCTTAAGTACCTTTGCTGCCCACTTCTGGAATTGCGGTGGTGGCATGTCCTCTGCTGGTCCGGGAAGCTCAGGAAACCCATAGGTCTCATCAGGATCATCAGTATGGACATGTTCATGCTCAGCAGCAGAAGCAGCAGCTCCAGAAGATGCACCTCTGAGCACAGTAGCTCGGTGCGGAGCAGGCTGACATAAATCCACGCTAGGCTGAAAGGAGAGCGTGAGAGGGTCGTCCGTGATAGCCGTAAATTCAGTCGCTGGGAGGGGAAACAAACGTCTGACGTTGGATGTATCCGTGAAGTGCCACAAGAACTGTCTCCCACTGGTATCTCCCTTGATCCAGTGCATGCTCTTCGGATGTTGAAAGTCCATCGTGGACCTTGTGGTGCATCTAGACATCTGACTCCTGTCAATCCGAAAGTGGTCGAAAATAGGAGTGAGTAGACTTCCAACAGACTCTGTCTTCTTTAATTTCCTACCGAATGCTTGAGTCTTGAGGTCCTCCAAGTGATGGGCCAAAATAGCTCCCATGTTCACATCAGCCACTAAACGAGCATCCTGATACACACTCTCATCAATAACATCTCCGACCCCAAAATACAGCAGCAGGAACTCAGCTATTCGCATCATTCCTGGACCCATCTTGCACAATATCGTGTTGGCGAATAGACGGGCTAGATATCTCAAAACTGGGTGACGCACCGCAGACTGTCGAGTGACCTGAGAGTCATAAATACCATTTCCAAAATGCTCCCAAAACACTTGTACATCGGTCCACTGCTTGAGCAAGTTTACTCGCTCCCTGTTCCGGTTAAATGAATAGATGTCACACAACTCAGGGATAGAAATCCTGTACCTCACTCCATTGGCCATGAATGTCATCATCCCTTCAGAGGCCTTCTTTACCACTTCGTTGGTGTAGTATACTCGGACTGTCGCCATGAACTGTCTGACTAACTCCGGGTACAGATCGTAATACTTGGTACAGATGGTACCTAGGCCAATTACTCGCAGGATATGCAGGACGTCTTGTCTGATCTTCAGCTTATTCATGGTAGTTGTACAAGCGATCCGTGTGGGCAGGATATCGATATCACACCAGGCGTTGTAAAACAGAGAGTCATAGTCATCCCACTGCTCTGCGATTGGCCTGTAGACACAAGCAGCAGCCTTAGACTCAGTTGCAGGATCGCTGGCGAATCGCGCAAGCTCAAACTTAGTCCTTTCCGCTCTTGGCCAAGGTTCTCTGAGCTGCGTGTTTGAGCTTGTAGCTTCAGTGCATCTCCTGGGTCGTTTTCCGCGGTCAAGAGAAGGATTCATCTGCAATAATCAACATACGGACAGTCGAAAAGAATGAGGTTCGAACACACCAAAAATTCAAAGTCATAATCTCATCAAATTTAGCATAGGAAATCATCCACAGTACTCATAGCAATCATATTCCACTACCAACTCATCCTAGATACCCATAAATCAATCAAAAATCTAAGCTTTTTACCATTGGACACGAACTGAAAATAGAGATTCAGAGCCATACCTTCGCAGATCGATGAAATGAATATTAGAAATGGATAGAGCACGAAAAATCGAGTGGAAGAGAGCTTTGAATCGATGAAAACGGTGAAGAATTGAGGTCTGTGGCGATTTTTGAAAAACTCTCGGCGAAGGAGAAATGAGGAAGAAGAGAGAGACTCTCGGGTTTTTAAGAAATCGTACCTCGTGTTTATCGATGTCGACCGACATCAGTCTTGATGTCGGGCAACACTTACCGTTATAGAACAAATCGACCTCTGAAATCGACCTCGGTGGATTATCGTCCGTGCTCAAAACTTTCTCGAACCGATGTCGACCGACATCAAGGTGGATGTCTACCGACACTGATTCTACAGTGCTACGGGTTCTGCTAAACTTGTCACAAAAACTCCAAAAACGAAAGAAATTAAAATGCAAAATTCAAAGTCCTAATATTTACAACTTACCAGTGGGTTGCCTCCCACTCAGCGCTTGTGTAAGGTCACTAGCTTGACCGGACGAACGAGATCAGGTTCCTGGAGGTTTTGACGGAGGCTGTGAGTGCCTCTGCGAAAGCCTCCTCATCCAAGGTGGAGAGTAAACATTGTCAGCATGAGCTCGTCCAAGGAACGAGAGGTTAGGACCAGAGTGTTTCCCTGCACTCACAGCAGTGAAGTCAGTAGAATTAAGTTGTGAAGACGCGTACCTTTGTTCCGGTGAGGCCCTGATTTTTGGAGCTTTCTGCTTAGAAGCAGATGCAAGCTCTGAAGATGCTAGAGTGGAGTCTTGAGAAACCACCATCTTCTTTTCTCCAGGATCAGAAACTAAAATCTCACTCGTCTGCGCTTCCTGTTCATCCTCAATGCTAAAAGTCTGACCATCGATCTTCGGCCTTCGCAGCATATCCATCTCAAAGTGCAGAGGCTCATCCCCCAGGTGGAGATCAATCAAACCATGCCTCACATCAATCTTCGCTCCAGCTGTGGCTAAGAAAGGTCTTCCCAGTATTAGGGATTCATCTGGCTCGCTATCGTACTTCAAAACCACAAAGTCTGTTGGAACTAGATAGTTTCCAACTCTGACTAGGACATCCTCAAGACTCCTTCGGGAATCCTTCTTGACTGATCAGCTAGGACCAGAAAGATCCTAGTGTTTGAAAATTCTGTCATCCCCAGTCTCTCTGCCACAGAGTATGGCATGAGATTTCCAGCAGCTCCTAGATCACACAGAGAACGCTTGAAGCTATTCTCGAAGATAGAGTTAGCACAAATATACCTGGATCTGGTAGCTTCTTAGGGACTTGAGTAAGCAACACATCATTGACTTGTTTAGGAAGTACTACTACCCATTCCTTCAGTACCTCATCCATAGGTAGCATTATCTCTAAGTACCTATGTACACAAGGATGATAGGGTGAAGTGTCAACTTGCGGATCTTCCTTCGACTTCTCATCCGTCACTTCCTGCTGTTTAGCCTCATCTAGCTCTTGTTGAGACTTCATTGATACATTAGGGAAAGGTGCAGGAGGCTTATGATCCGTTTCTTCAGCAATGGCACAAGATGTTGGCAAACCCGGTTCCTCTCGCTTTTGATGTCGACCGACACCGAGGTCGAAATCGACCGACACTGAGATTTCACTCTCGGGTTTTTCATCATCTTCAACTAGTTCAGCTGTCTTAAACTCAAATTTCTCTCCTTGGTTTGATCCATCATCAATCTGAACTGACCAAGCTTTGATGTGGGTGTCCATAACATTATTTCCCTTAACTGAGCTTGAAATTTGGTTCACTTGTGTATCCAACTGGTTCACATGTGTACATAATGATTCATACTTTCCATTCAGATCTTCATACAAAGCATCCAGCTTCTTGTTGAAATCCACAGTGATCTTAGTCTGACCTTCCAGCACCCGCTCCAGCATAGCTTCCATCTTGCTCTCATGAGCATTAGCAGTAGGAGGTGTCTGATATGAGGATGATCCATAGTTCCTCTGATAAGAATTACCTTGCTGAAAAGGTTTCTGATAACCAGCAGTCTGTCCATAGCCTGAAGAGTTTTGGTTGCTTGTGAAAGCACTCTTCTTTCCACCATTAAAGAACCTATTACCTTGCTGATTCCCAAACCTGTTTCCTTGGAATCCAGAGCCACTAATGTAGTTCACATCCTCTTCTTGGTTATCTTCTTCACCCTAAAATACCTCAACATCCTGAGCAAAGTGGACAGCCTTCTTTGTAGTCAACAAGTTGTGAACAAAGTCCAACTTATTCTTGAATTCAATCATCTCCAGCTTATCAATCTTTCCACTAGATTCTTTCCTTCTTTTATCAGCAGTCTTGGTGCTATTGCTGCTCACCAAGTTGTCAATTAGCACTATATCCTTCTTAGGAGTCCTTGTATTGAAATTGCCATTGCTGGCATTATCCAATGCAGACTGGTAGTGGAGATCAATACCTCTGAAGAATATGGCTAGCAGCGTCACTTCAGAGAATCCATGGTGAGGACAGTCACGCTGATACATCTTCTCATCCAAGCAGACTTAAGAGGCTCTGTAGGACCTTTAGTGAAGGTGAGAATATCCTGTCTCGACTGATCAGAGCAAGCATCATCATAAAAATGCCTCAAAAACTCCCTCTTCATAGCATCCCAAGTGGTATACTTCCCAGTTGGAAGTTGTTTCAGCCAAGCTGCAGCCTCTCCAGCGAGAGAATAGGGGAAAATCTTGAGATACAAATAGTCATAGTTTACCCCATTGTACTTCATCCCAGTGACGAAGTCTTCAAAATCATCAATATGATCCATGGGTTGCTCATGTGGTAGACCATGGAAAGGATTTCTGCCTCAGAAGAGAGTAATAGACAATTTTGATCTCGAAGTCATTCCTCTCAAAGCTAGGGGGTATAATTGCTGACCGGTTAGCATAAAACTCATTCAGACGGTTGTAGTCAGCAAGAGTCCTCTCATTAGCAGGAGGATTAATCATCTGCCCTTGACCTTGGGGCTGTTCAGGCGCAGGTTCAGGGATCACATTCCCTTGGGCATCAATCCTTAGCCCGTCATCATTGTACCGGTTGTTCTGTTGGTCTCTCAGAACACCTTCAACATCAGGTCTCAAAATCAAGCGATTGTTGTTCATCCTTGCTCGTTGACCCTTTCTGTTCGTTCTCTCTAGTCTAGCAAGTTCCTCAAGCCTGAGGTTCACAAGTTCTTGGCTCTGGTTGCTTCGGGTATGTCGATTTGAAATACACAAAACTCAAAATCTCTGTCTCGAGCTCGATGTCGGGCGACATTAAAGGGGGTGTCGGTCGACACTAAATGCGTCTGTCGATTTCCTGCACAACCAAAAACAAGCCAAACAAGAGAAAAACCAGTAACAAAGAAAATAAAAACGACTTAGACTCAACTCTAGGACAAAATCTATCGGTGAACTCAGTTGAGTCCTCGACAACGGTGCCAAAAACTTGATTGGTCAAAAGTTTTACTCCCTATTCTACTGCAAGTGCACAGTTATGCTATTGTAGTACTTAGGGTATCGAATCCACAAGGACTCACGGTCACACGATAGATTGTATGTATTCAAGTCAAGCTAAATCAAACCAGAGAATGCAATAAACAAAAGCAATAAAATAGAAAGGTGTTTTCAGATGAAGAAAGGCGTCAGACTTAGGAATTTCTCGGGAATTATGCTATGCTAGACACTTAACTAACATGATCCAGATCTAGCGCAGTTCAAGAACTAGAAACACAATAATAAACAATCCAACTCTCGCTAAGATTGTTTCTATATCTTGCAACCTAGTGATCCAAATCTCTTTGTGATCCTAGAGTTCTAAACAAGCATTAAGAACAGGTTCTATTGGTTCACAATTTTCCTAGACCAAATCTCTTTGTACCTAGTCAAATTTCTCACTCTAAGTTTGGGTCAGATTATAACTCACACTCTCGTGCTATTGCTAATTATCTCAGATTTATTACTCACACTCTCGTGCTATTGTTAATTAAGCGCAACTTAGGTGATGAACAATAAGATAGTGAATCCTAATCAACCAGTTATCAAACAAGCATAAAACCTTTGTGAGAATCCCTAAATCTAACTAGGTTACTACTCAGACATATTAGCAATTAAACAACACATCATGAATAGAAAACCAGAAACTGAATAGATAAAGCAAAAGGGGTTCGAAATCCTTCTCTCGA
The DNA here is from genome assembly GCA_030180135.1 of Orychophragmus violaceus. Lineage (NCBI taxonomy): Eukaryota > Viridiplantae > Streptophyta > Magnoliopsida > Brassicales > Brassicaceae > Orychophragmus > Orychophragmus violaceus. The sequence goes on from CM058236.1 coordinate 16,195,911, forward strand.
GGTTACAAGTAGCAAGAATTAGCCCCAACTCAATATCTCTCAATCTCTCTCAAGCAAGAACAAGTCAAGAACAAGATAATAGAATCAACAGTCTGAAAACCTAATTAGAAGTCTGTAAACATGTTTTGGGGCTTCAATTAGAATTAAGGGAAACTTCGGGGTCTTTATGCAATTCTTCAAAACTTGTCTAAACTCGGCCCATAACTTCTCTCGGGCTTGGTGTCGACCGACATCAAAGGTAGTGTCGGTCGACACTCCATCTTGGTCGAGACACCATCTTCGGCTTGTTGCACAAATCACTATAAACGTCCCAAAGTCCCTCTCTTTGCTCCAAACGCAAGCTTACCTGTAAAAGAATCGATAGACTCTAAAAACCAGGTTAAAGACTCAATATATACAACTATATCATGGTTGAAAACCTAGAAAAACCATGATATATCACCAATTCAGAGGAGAATACGAAACAAGAGGTGAAAGAATGGAAGCATATCTGAAGGTTGTTCGGGGTCTTTTCAACAGTTCAAAAAATTCAAAATGACCCGAATTCCCTGAGGAGAAAATTCTCCAGCCAACACAATTGCAACTCTAGCTTCGACATCCGATTCAGGTTTAAAGAGGATCATTCCGGCAGAGTTCATCTAACATCCGAGCATCGAGAACTTTGGAACTATCAACTTAGTTTACACACTCGAAGAAGATGAGCATAACGAGGAAAACCATCCACCTCATGAGTTCAAAGCAAAAGCAGACATACATCTAGAAGAAGAATTCGGCTGCGACAAATAATGGATGGGAGCAATTCGCGTATATATCATGGACAAATAACTTCCAAAAGACAAATTGGCAGCTGTAAAAATCAAAGTGTAGGCTGCTCGTTTCGTCTTGATGGATGGAAACGTTTTCAAATGAAGACTTTCTAAACCTCTAATGACTTGCATGGAAGGAAGAGAAGCAAGATGCACCATGGAAGAAGTTTAAAGCGGCTCGTGCAGAAGCTACTCTGGTGGCAGAGCCTTAGCAATAATAAGCAAATGTCATGACTACTTTTCCCAACTATGATAAAGGACTGCGAATTTTTTCCCCAGAAATGTGAAAAATGCCAGAGATATGCTCCGAAGATTAATCATCCAGCCGAGCTACGTTCGTCAATTTATGCACCATACCCTTTCATACGCTGGTCAGTGGATATCGTATGTCCACTTCACCAATCTAAGCAAAAGAGATTCATGCTCGTCATAACAGAGTACTTCTCAAAGTAGATCGAAACTGAATCTTACACCAACATCAAAAACGCCTAGGTTGAGCACTTCATAAAAAAACCGTCATATGCAAGCATGGAGTGCCTTACGAGATATTCAAAGACAATGACTCACAGTTAATCTCTACATGATTCAAAGCTTTTTGTTAAAAGTGGAAGATACTATTAAGTAAGTCCACTCTGAGTTACCCTCAAGGTAATGGACAAGCATAAGCTGCTAATTAGACGATTCTCGATGGATTGAAGAAGCGACTCGATGACAAGAAGGTTCTATGGGCAGATGTGCTATAAAGAGTCCAATGGGACCAAAGGATAAGGTTGTCAAGAAGGAGATTCTAAACCTCCTGGAATTTGGGATCATCAATCTTATATCAGACAGTGATTGGGTCAGTCCAGTGCATGAGGTGCCTAAGAAAGGAGGTGTCACGAGCATAATGAGTTGATTCCTACGTGGAATATGACTGCGCACAAGATGTGTATTGACTACATGAAGATGAAGGCTGCGACGCAGAAAAACCACTTCTCGTTGCCATTCATTGATCAGATGCTTGAGAGGTTAGCTAACCACCCCTACTACTGCTTCCTATATGTATACTCATGTTTCTTTCAGATCCCCATCCATCTGGAAGATCAGGAGAATACCACATTTACATGTACCTATGGTACGTTTGCATATCGCAGAATGTCATTTGGACATTGTAATTCTCATATCGCAGAATGTCATTTGGACATTGTAATTCTCCTGCTATATTCTAGAGATGTATGATGTTTATCTTCATGGATTACTTCTTAGTCTTGGACCATCTTATCATGAGTGCTTGGATATCATGTGCAAAGTTTTTTCTAGATGTGAAGAGAAACACTTGGTTCTTAATTGGGACAAGTGCCACTTTATGGTTAAAGATGGTATTGTTCTTAGGCACAAAGTTTTAGAGGCAAGGATCAAGATTGATCGCACGAAGATCGAGGTTATGATGAGTCTTCAGGTGCCAAATTCTTTGAAGTCTGTGAGGAGCTTTCAAAGACATGCTTGTTTTTACATGAGGTTCATCATGGATTTTCACTACAAGAAAACAACGTTTCGGCTACTGCACTATTAGTCGCTAAATATTCATTAAAAAGGTTTTTACGACTATTTAGCGACTAAATCTGGTAGTTGTAAATCTTTAGTCGCTAAATTGGTTAGTCGTAAAAATAGTCGCTGGTTTACGATTACTTTAATGACTAACATGAGTAGTTGTGGGATAGTGGTAGCATAGCCGTAATATTTAGTGAATAATTTATGACTATATTGACGATAATTAAGCGAGTAAAGAATGGATCAAGATGCAGTCGGACAATTATAGTCACCAAATAGTCGTAAAATTTGGTGACTATTTAGCGACTAAAAAAAATAAAAGTAAAAAAACAATTTGATATAATCTTTTTTATTACAAATTAAATTACAAATACCTAGATAAAAATTTACAAAACATAAAAAAATTACAAAACATAATAAGAACCCATTCTTGTCAGCTTAGGCCCTAATTGTAACTCTCGAAAACCTATAATAAAAACATAGTGAATTTCATGTACTGATGCAATGACTTTCACTACGGGGAAAATGTAAAAGACTATAGAGAAAAAGTCCATAGTTCAAATGGTAACCTTGTAATGTAGTGGATATGTAGGTCGACCTTGACCAAGTCGACGGCGTGTGGTGAAAAATCACATGAATAAACGAATATATGTGGATATGTAGCAATCAACGGAAATATGGTGTTTCTAGCTCCACAGCCAACCTACAAATCAAGACCAAAATTGCTCAAAATAATCTAGCAAACAACAACATAGATAGAATTTAGATTCGGAACAACTTGAGGATTTGTGATTACCTCATGAATGATCTTTTCTCCACAAGCCTGTAAAAGAGATCACAAACTCATGTTGAATGCTAAAATAGGTAATGCAGCAGATACCAGAATAATTGGGTTTTAATACTCACGGAAAAATAGGCTATTCCATTCTTTAGTGGGTTTCTCCACTAGCCTGAAAAATAGTTGTTTAGTGCTTTGTGAGACTATCAGATTTTAATTAACATTCTTTTTAGTTTTTATTATAGTACCTGAGTCAAACCAGACGTCCATTATTGCAGTGCAAGGATATCAAATGGTACTAGAAAAGCTGCTTTAATTTTGGGGTCACTAAGAGCAAGTGCATCAGTGAATCCCCTTTTGGGGTTCTTAAAAAAACTTTTATTAATTTTTTTTGTTTACAGGTGAAAAAAAAAAAATTCAAAAAAAAAAAACCGACCCAATAAAAACGTGACACGTGGCGAACTCGGCTCTTAGGGAAGAGCTGTGAAGAACCGAGGTTCTTAACATTTATATTTTTTTATTCAGTTTACATATGATTTTGTGCCATGAACCTGTGAAAATTCACTGATGCAGGTGGTCTAACTAGCTGTTTCACCAGAGATCTGGTCTTCAAGTCGTTAATGACATTACCAGTCTCATATTCAGCCTCTCCCAAGTAAGCTTCAGCCTACACATCATGAAGGAGAGTAAAGAAACCAACCTATTAGGCCCCTTTTCCTTGGATTCAGATAAAGAAAATAGATTATTAACTCACTTTTGTTACTACTTTGAGAACAAACAAAAATGTAAACCAACCAAAACATTCATGAAAGGATAATAAGATATGTGCAATGAAATGAGACAACAGAGAGAGGGTTGAGAGATACAGAGAAAGTACCTGAAAGGTGAGAGAGGTGAGATTCAGAGAGAGTTGAGAAACAGATAGACGAGGATTGGGACTTACTTAACACATTATTGACAAAATACTGAGAGTTGCAATACTCATCTGTTATTTGAAAACTGAAAACCAAGAAAGACCAAAAAAACAAACACAAACCTCTTTCAAACCCCTAATGGATGATTGCTGCACAGACAATTCAGAGCTTTCGCCACCTAGTAAATCATAAGCTTCCTCTCTTTTCCCTCGTTCAGATTATATTGGAAATATGGACAAGTGATGTGACATGAAAAAGTAGACATATGATATGAAACAAGATACAAAGTACAAAGTGTATGGTGTCCAAACAAATTCACTGTTAATACAATTTGATTTTTCTGCTATTGACACATCTATGGTGTATCGTAACAAAACATAGCAATTCAGATCGAAGTTATGTATAAGATATCCATGGTTAGCAACTGAAATTAATAAACCGTACCTCAAATATCCAGGAGTACACTCGTCGCTTTTTCTCCACATGCTTTACACTATTCTCCTCAGCTTTCTTCTCCGCCTTCCTCAACTTATCCTTCGCCGCCTTAACCACGGCTGCTATATCCTCCTCCGCCGAGGATTTTTGTCAGAAAATTGGTTGTTCGTTGAATTTTCTCTAGAAACCCTAAAGGGTTCGAGCAACGGATCAAATTCTCATATGCTTCTTGATTTGAAGTCAAATTCTCACCTACTCGTACTTAATCTATCGTACTCTCTACTCTCACTATTTTAATGTTATTTCCATTTTGCCCTTAATTATCTAATAAATAAATCAAATAAATACAATTAAATCAACCAATCAAATAAAAGCTTCTCTCTCCTCTCCTCTCTTGGGCCTCCCTTCTCTCTCTTCTTTGTTGTGTTCGAAATAATTCCGAAACTCGAATCCTTCTCATCCCTCCCCTCAAATTCTCCCATCCCAACCACTTCTATTCGGATTCCGGATTAAACCAGGTTAGTTCTTCTCCTTTCTTGTCGTCCCTCCTCTCCTTATTCTCGTTTTAATCTTAAATCTCTACTTCGGGGCAATTGAGCTTCAATGGGGAAGCTAGTTTGGGTTATGAAGCTCGATTTAAAATGTGTGGTTGGAAATTTACAAACATTCGGTTGGTAACCATATTTTTTTGGTGGATTAGACAATTGAATTGATAATTAATTGAAATCAGTGGATAAATCGTATTGAATCGTGTTGTTATCGTTTTTGGTCTGAAGTACAAGTAGCTTAACTTAATAAAACTTGGTATTAATGGAATCGTAGAACTGGAAAACTAGGTATTAATAGCAGGTTAGAACTGGTAGAACTTGGTAATACTATAATAGTAGAATTGGTAGAACTTGGTATTACTGTTGAAAATCTTAGTGCTAATGCATATTTTTTTATGTCATTTTCAGTAGAGGATGTGTTCTCCTTTCTCAAACATACATTTTGATTATGAAGGACATCACTCAAAGACCGGAGATGACTATGAATGAATTCCAAGAGAAGCTCGGTTGTATGGTATATCGTTTAAGACATCGTCTATGGAGAAGATAACGTCTTCTTTGTTAGTGGATAGTATACACATAAAGATATCGATAGATGATTCTACAAGGAGGATGAATTTGAGTTGTATTCCATTGGTAGTGAAACCTTAAAGGCAGTCATATATTTTTGATGACGAGGATGTTTATGTGTATATAACCTCTGTGGATAAAGAGCAACGAAGAAGTTTTTTGCATGTAGAGGTTGTCACAGATTTGGAAATATTTCTGATCATTAAGCAACTTCCAAGAGTAGAGAGGGAAAAACGAGATGGTGGGAGTTATGGTGAGCTTATTTTTAGTGCTTGGGATAATATTGGGCTAATTAATTCTGGTGATGCTACTCCTGTTACTGGCAAGGAATCAGCAGAACAACCTCATGAGACAACTGAGCCGTTGGACAATGTTGATATTGGAGATGGTGATATTGTACAACATGACAATATGCATGATTCTGATATGGTTGAATTAGTTGAGCTTCCACGGGTTGTGGAAGAGACAACGCGTCTAGGTGAATGGGAAGATGGTCTGGGTTTGGAAATAGGTCAATAATTTAAATGTAAAGAATATGTGATGTATTTGGTTGATAGAGCCGAAAAACAGAATTGTTTTAGGATTTTAATAGCCAATTAAGATAAGAATTGATACGTGGTGAAATTCCATGAAGCGAAACAAGGTTGTCAATGGTAGTTGAGAGCTGCAAAGGTTACGAATTCAACCATTTTCTCGGTTAGAAGATACATGAAGATGCATTCATGCTCTCGGACAAGTTCAAGTTGTATAAGCAACAAGAGGAAAGGTACAACACGGTTAGTTGCAAGCATCTTTAGCGAAGATTATCCCGGTAACTTCGATACTCCATGTCCTTAAACTATCGTCAAGCTTGTCCAAGGAAGAGCCGTTTTGGAAGTATCGTACTCTACTGCTTTTAGAGGGAAAAACCTAGCTGTTACTGATATATGTGGTAGTCCAGATGATGGTTCCAAGATGTTGCATTCTTATTTGCATATGTTAGAGAAGGTGAATCGTGGAACAAAAACAAGTTTGCTTTTGGATGAAGAAAAAAGGTTTATGTACCTACTTGTTGCTTTAGGAGCTTCCATCGAAGGGTTTGTAGCGATGAGGAAAGTGCTCATTGTTGATGCAACTTTTATTAAGAATGTATATGGAGGTGTTCTAATTTTTGCCACAACGCAGGATCCGAATCATCACCACTACCCCATTGCTTTTGCTATAGTTGATGGTGAAAAGGATGAAAGTTGGAGGTGGGTTTTACATGATAGTCGTGAGTTGGTGTTTACTACTGGCAGAAATGAAAGTCTCATCAAGGCAATAGCTCAGGTGTACCCTCTCTCGGAACATGGTTATTGCATCTACTATATGTCCCAAAATGTGAAAGGATCGGTTTCCAACGTGGCAAAGATGAAGTTGGCAAAAAATTCAGGGAAGTTGCTCAGTTATACACGGAGGCTGATTTCCTAAGACAATATGGTGATTTTACGAGTTGAAAAAAAAAGAACTAATTTCAATTATAAAATATTAAAAATAAACTCTGCATACTACAAGACTGGTTTTTTTTTCAACAAGAATAAAGAACCTAATTTCTACTCGGTCGCCCATATCGGTGGTTCCGATCCAACATGGAAAATAAACGACGTCTGGACTCGTGCTGCTTTTGCTAACTTTTCCTCCCTTGTATTTTGCGTGCATGGAATACTTTTGAGTGAGAATATCTTGAAAAATATATTCCGGCTATCATACTCTTCAAAATGGATTGAGAATGCTGGCCATTCCTTCGGTGCCGACACAATCTTCACCAACTCAGAACAATCAGTTGCAAAAGTAACTTTTGTATGTTGTAGGGCCTTCATACACAACATTGCCCAATTGAGTGCCTAAAATTCCGCATGTAATGACGACAGACTATGTCGAATGTTCATTGTCCCCATCATTATATCCATGCCCATTTCGTCATTGCCATACCAACCTTTCCCGAATACTTGTCACCCTCTTTCCACGATTTATCTACAAAACACCAATACCGTGTACATTCCACATCCGATGGTATTCTCCAAAAAAGATAATCCATATTTTCATATACCCAAGTAAGTGGAAAAATTTCCAGGTTTGAAGGAATACTCGAAATCGCCCATGTTTGTGTTGCTGGTGGACATTCGAACAAAACATGGTTTATTTTTTCCTCCTCTACTCCACATCGGGCACATTGTGTTTCATTGAATACCTCTTGACCCCAAGTTTGAGTTGACCAAAATACAACCTAAAAAAATTTGCCACATAAAATGTTTTAATTTGGGCGGACACATGGTCTTCCATACATTAGCCTTTAACCGTTTGAAATCTGGTCCTATGGTCGGACCTATTCTAACATTGTCTGGAAACTCTCGCTCCGTCTGATATCCCGATTTCACTGTATATCTAACACATTTCGTGAAATGCCAACCCAAAGTATCTGGCTTTGGTATTCTACTGAAAGACATGCTGATGATTTTAGTTGCATCCTCCGTCGTAACTAAATTTTCAATCAATGGGATATTCCACATACGAGTATGTGGATCTATCAGCTGATCTACCGTAAGTGAAATATCAAAGTTGTTTGTTTTTGGAATTGCTGGTCTCGGGCGAGAGGCGGGGATCCGTGGGTCATTCCATATTGAAATGGTTGATCATGTTCCCACCCTTTTGATTAGTCCTTTGTTTACTAGAGATCTAGCTGATACAATACTTCTCCATCCATACGATGGCGGGAATGATCTTATCGGATCAATAGGAACCAAATTTTGAAAATATCGACCTTTAAAAACCTTCGAAAATAATATATATGGTTGTTCAATTAACCTTCATAACCGTTTTGCCAAAAAATCAGTATTTGTGTCCCTGATATCCCGAAATCCTATCCCTCCATCGCACTTTGAGTTACATAATTTATCCCAAGACATCCAATGCATTCCTTTATTTGTTTCGTCTGCGCTCCACCAGAACCGGGACATCACACTTGTAAGTTTTTTGATCACTGAAACTGGTAACCGAAAACATGCCATAACATTATTTGGGAGTGTCGTTGCCACTGATTTCATACGCACTTCCTTCCCTCCTCGTGATAAGAGTTTTGTTGTCCAGCCATTAACCCTGTTGTGAAGTATGTCCTGAAGAAAACTAAATATTACCTTTGGGCCACCCCAAACTTTCAGGAATGCCCAAATATGTACCCATACCACCAATAGTATCAATACCCAATATTTGTTTCATCTCTTCCCTTATAGCTTCATAATTGTGTGTCCGAATTAAAGTGATGACTTCGAAAAATTAGTTTGTTGACCCGAGACTCCTTCATAATCCTTAAGAATCTGTAAAATGACTAGACACTCCTCCTTATTAGCTTTACAAAAGAATAAATTGTCATATGCAAATACAAATGCGATATTGGCGGACTTGCTCTTGCCACCTTCAGTCCTGTCAAAAGTTTTCGTTCTTAAGCACTACAAATGTTTGCAATAAGTGCTTCTGTGCATATAATGAATAGGTAGGGCGAAATAGGATCTCCTTGTCGGAGACCTCTGCCCGGTTTGATTAAACCTCGTGGTCTGCCATTGAAAGACCTTATATTAGACCGTAGTAATACAACTCATCATCAATATTACCCAGTGTGACGCAAAACCCATTTTCTTGAGGACACTTTCTATAAAAGGCCATTCCAACCTATCATACGCCTTGCTCATATCAGTTCTTATGGCCATAAATTTTCCTTTGCATGATGGATTAGTTCTCAAACCATGAAACATCTCCGGAGATATTAAAATGTTGTCTGAAATCAAACGTCCCTTTATGAATGCCGATTGTGTATCCGAAATAAGTTTTGGTAATATACGTTTTAGTCTTTGGCACAAAACTTTGGAAATTGTCTTATATCCGACATTGCAAAGACTTATATGTCTTAATTCCGACACCCGACTTGATCTTTCCGTCTCTGGGATTAGACAAATATTAGTCAAATTCATTCTCGCATCCAAATTGCTTGTCCTCAAAAATTATTCACCAGCTCAATAATATCCTTTTTATTATTGGCCATGATTGTTGGAAAAAGAGTGCCGTCATTCCATATGGTCCTGGTTCCTTTTCTAGATGCATCATAAATAAAGCAATCCTCACTTCCTCTTTTGTTGCTTGCGCCGTTAACCTTTCATTCATCTAATCAGATATCGTTTGGGGAACATCTCGAAAGAATTCATCAAACTCGAGTGGGTTAGTTGATGTGAATATTTCCTGAAAATAATCCACTGCAACATTTTCTACTTCGACTTCCTTTGTTACCCACTCACCATTTGCATTGTGAAAACCAGCTATCATATTCCTTGCTCTTCATTGCTTTGTCATAGCAAAAAAGAATTTTGTGCATCGATCCCCATATGTCTGCCATAAATTCCTACTTTGTTGCCAATATGATTCTTCATCTTTATAGGCCTCTTTTAGTTTCCTTGTGATTTCCCATACTTCCTCTTGTGATCTACTATCATCAATTTGGACTTCCTCTAAAGCATGTTGTAAATCATTGATTTTCTCCTTTCCATAAGATAAATTGTTTTTCCTCCAAATTGAAAGTTCGTGCCTACAATTCTGGATCCTGGAAACAAAATCCAATTGGCCTCTCTCTTCATGTGCACCCCAACCCTTAAGAATTGTATCCATTAGACCCTCATGACCTATCCATCGCTTGTCAAACCGGAACTGACCTCGTCTTCTTTGTTTTTTTATCTTCAAGGTATGCAACCAATGGTCTATGATCTGATCCTATCAAACCCAAATATCCAGTGTATGAATATGGGAACAAAGTATTCCAATCTTCATTCCCTAGTGCTCTATCCAATCGGCATCTTATCAATTGTTTTCCCCTAACTCCTCTCCAAGACAGTTTGTTCCCTTTTGCCGGGAATTTCAGAAAACCACAATCGCTTATCATATTATCGAAGGAGATAAAAGTGGACGCATGTCTTTGGGATCCTCCCTCTTTCTCATGATTCCCTGTTATCTCATTAAAATCACCAATAATAAACCATGGACACTTCCGGTTTAAGCTCATCCTAGTTAATCTTTCCCATACTTGATCTCTTAGTTTCTGGATCGGTTCTCCATAAACAAAAGATATTGCTACTCTTTTACCTTAAATATCCGCCTCAGTATCAATTATCCGATTACTCGCATAAATAATATTCACGTTGTAGGAATTGTTATAGTAAAGAGGTAATCCGCCACTTGCTCCTATCGGCTCCAACGTATAAAATTTATCATATCCAAAATGAAATTGAAATTGTTCAATAAATACAAATTTCTGTTTCGTTTCCGACAAGAACATAAATTCTGGTTTATGCTTATACCATATTTTCTTTATATAGCTGATTGTCCATTTGCTACCAATTCCTTGACAGTTCCAACTTAAAATCGTCGTAATAATATATCTTTGCAACACCATAACATGCTTGTCATCGGATCTAATGAAATCCTTTTCCAAAATTCATGATGACCAAAGCCCTTATCGTCAAACCTCCAAATTTGCGTCCATAAAATCTCCAATGTCATTGGTTTTTTTGTCATTATATGACTTTGAGTCAGCGTTCCTGTAAAATCCTCACAATGGGCCGTATACCAGACATTTAAAACTAAATTATTTCTGCCCGAACATGCTACCAAAAGATTTTGATCCTCCATAATACCTATCATATTACTTTAATACACTAAACAATGATCACACCAATGCATCCACATTAACAACATTAGCCTAATCTCATTTTGTATTTGAAACTCCTCTGCATATCTAATAATGTAAATAACCAACGAATGTTGTTCCTCAATCCCACTACAAAAACAGTTCCACTATGAATCCACATTAATAGTCTCCAGAAACAAGACACAACTCTTACCTCGTAATCCAGTGACCGTATTTGATACTATACGAGGCGCCCCACTCCCATCTTTTTGCTTCGTAATTGAACGTTGGTTGGAGCTACTGCCCAAATTTCCCTCAACCTTTTATTTCCATGTATAATCTCTGTTTTATATCTGTATAACACAGAGCTAAAGCAAGAAAATCCAAAACCTTAGTCTCTGCACTCCCACCCATTGATGATAAAACCATAGTCCAAAACTTAAAATCATAATAAAAAACTGAGAGACAATATAGAAAGTACCAAATTTTATTACTAGACCAGTATATCTCTTTTAAGACCACAACCTCATTCTTAATCATAGATATATGTCACGGTATACCCGCACAACAATTAAAATAAAGGCCAGCATAGGCAACAAGAACAGAAATTGTAAAACAAAACCGCTTGAAAGAAGATCCTCCTGCTGAAAGTGTAACATACCCATACTAGGGCCCAAGGGAAAAGCCCAAGAAGAGTTACTTGAACCCAAAGAAAAAGGAGAAATGGGCCAGAAGTCCAAGGCCCAACCCGTTAAATGTGGAAGTCCTAGCAGAATCCCCTATAAAAAAGAAGCAGCCTCATCATTTCTGCACATTTCCCGAAGCAACGAAGCTCTGCCCGCGCCCCGAGACGATCGCCGACCAACGACCAGCCGACGACCGCCGACGACCGACCACCGGAGCCGACGACCAGCCGCCGGCCGGACCACCGCCGTACCGCCGCCGCGCTGCCCGCTGGAGCCACCGTGAGCCACCGGAATCTTCGCCGGAGACCGCCGATCGCCGCCGCTTCCGATCCCGCACCCCGAGTCGCCGTCTTCTCGATTCGTTTGAGTGCAGAGCCCTCCTATCCTCTCGTTCCTAAGGTGAGATTCCCGGATTCTCAGATATGCTTCGTTTTCTTCTTCCAAACCCCAGATCTGCTTCAGATCTATGCTTCTAGATCAGATCTGATCTGTAGAAGTCATAGATCTGAACCGTATCACTCTTCCCGACTCTCTCTCGCTCAGATCTATGCTTCTGATGGATAGAAGTTGTAGATCTGAACTGTATCTTCTTCGTTTGCTCAGATCTGTTTCAGATCTATGCTTCTGATGGATAGAAGTTGTAGATCTGAACTGTATCTTCTTGGTTTGCTTAGATCTGTTTCAGATCTAGGATAGAAGTTGTAGATCTGAACCGTATCTTCTTCGTTTGTCCAGATCGGTTGGCTGAAAACCCTAGATCCATTCTCTTTCTTTAGATCTGTCGTCTAAAACCCTAGATCTGTGTGTGCAGGATCACCAGATCTGTAGCCGAATTCGCCTGATCTTCTTTCTTCTTCAGTTGAGACTAAGGTGAGGACCGAATGTGATTTCTTAACTATTCTAATTCAGCGTTGAGTTTCGAAGCTTCGTTTAATAGTGTCTTTCCTAAGTAGTGTAGTTCTAGTTGTTGAAATTGCGTTGATGTGATTGATAAGAACCTAGATCATAGGATATCACTTAAATCTGAAAACGGCACCTAGCTTTAGGTTATCATTTGAACTGAAGGACTTGAAGAGATAGATCTGTCTAGGTCCCCCGAAAGGGTGTTTGGTGACGGCTTGCGTATAACGAGTTTTTGTACGCAACCCTTGAATCGTCGTAAGGGGGGTTTCGGTGAGCTCCCCGAGTGTGAGTTGGAGTTGGAGTTGGAGTTGGGCACTGGGGCCAATGGCGGGCTCCGGGGCTATTTTCTTTCCCCCCCCCATTCTTCTGCTTCTTACTCTTCTTCTTCTTCTTCTTCTTCTTCTTCTTCTTGTTCTTCTTCTTCTTCGGTGTAGCATAGTTGATTGTGTTGTTTGTGCCTTTGGGCGTTGGGTGCAAGGTGTTATTAACCGTGGACTCGTGTTTGATGTTGTGTTTGTTTAAAGTAGAGATATCGATATTCCTAGAATCCGCCCTCACTGGGTATTGGTGTAAACCAATTACTCAGGCCTCCATCGTTGTTTGTTTTGCAGGTAACCCTGGAGCGTTGCAGGGGTAGACGGACGTGTGGGGTGGTATGTTTTGGGAATGGGGTTTCCTTCTCATCTTTTTCGTTCTTTGATTTCTTAAGACTTATGCGTTCCTTTCATTTCACGTTTCAGCTATTTCAATAAGTTTGGTTTTCATGTAAGACTCGGTTTTCTATTATAATAAAGTAAAACTTTTTCAATTATTAAGTGTCGGTTCCGGTTTATGGCTTGGTTCTCTATTGTGGACTATGACTCGTGGAGTCAAAAAGTCGTTGACTTGGATCCGAAGGGATGGATGTTACAATTGTTGGAAAGCCTAGGATCTAGGGTTATGGTATTGAATCATAGATCTCGTGTTTACCTCAGAGATGGCAGCGGAATGAATCGGTAATCGAGATCAGCAGCGACTCAGGTGCTTCGCCTCTACCAGATACACACGCACACAAATCTGGAAAGCCGGGATGCTAGTGCCGGATCTTGGGATCACTGAGTTTAGGTGGCTCGGCTTTCTCTGCAAAAGAAAACTGAACGGCTGGGGTTCCAGGTCGACCATATAAGCCTTTATATAGACCTGGGATGATTAAACCGATCATTGGATTAATCCAATTCGTTTAAGTCATGAAATCGAAACATCAGTTTCGAAACCCGATCTGTGTCGATCGACACACTCACTGTGTCGATCGACACACTCACTGTGTCGATCGACACACCACTATAAAACTCAATATCAATGTGTATCCAATACACATCAACATGATCATTACCATAATGATCATTCCCATATTTATGCTTCCAGTTTGCTTAGGTGTGTGATCCTATAGGATCATATAATACTGGCAGTAAGTATACAACTTACAGACTGCAAGAGGCTTCTAGCAAAACATTGCAACCACCCAGTATTATACAAATGTCTGATCTCGACACACAACTATCATTAGGAGTGAGTACAAGTGTGATTTCAGGACACAATCCCAACAATCTCCCACTTGTACTGGAATCATCAATTCCTATAATCCTTTTGTCTCTATATCTCGATTTGGCATAAGGCAAGATTAGTGTCATCCTTATTAAGCCAATATCGTGTTTATCGAAGTCCTGATCTATACTGAACAAGACAAACAATTGAACTACAGTTCGTTTGAGTGCGGCCACACATTTTCTCAGTATGAAATCTTCGATAGGCCCTGAGATATTTATCTCCCGTTATACAAGAGGGACAAATCCCATCTCGTTCCATCCCTGTTCCTATACACACTTCATGATACACCTAAGCAATGCCTTTATAGCCGCCAGTTACGGGTCGACGTTTGACAAGGTCAAAGTGTACCAATTCATATGCAAGAAAGCATGATCAACTCAGGTCTAAGGACTATACTCTATAGTCGTAATGAGAACCTCTCATGACACATATATAACTATCCTGGAGACTTCTCATTAGCGGGTCACGTACGATCATATGTTCATCAACATATATCTATGTGACTGACTGTGATACTCATATCACTGACTCCATGAAACTTAGTCAACAGTCACCTCACAATCTAGTCTCTCGCGGTTGTCAGTGTCCCACTTTGACAACCTCGACTAGGGACACATCTTAATTTATGTCATTTGTAACTTATAGGGTTTCATGATCAAGTCCTCAACTTGATGACCCATAATATGGCATAACTTATTTTGGGACCATTATTTAGATCACAATAAATAATGCTGAAATCAAATTTCATTAAACATATCCAAAAGTATGTTAATATAACTAAAATAAAATAACAAGAACTCCCACTAGAATCAAGATTATACCTTAAGATCTCTAATGCCTACAACAGTAGTATGACTCTCATGCTTAGGCCTTGGCAGTGGCTTAGTGAGAGGATCAACGACATTCTCGTCCGTCAGAACTCGGCTGATCTTCACTTCTCCTCTATTGACGATATCACGAATCAGGTGATATCTCCTCTCTATGTGTTTGGACTTCTGGTGTTACCTGGGTTCTTTCGCCTGAGCAATGGCTCCATTGTTGTCACAAAACAAAGCCACTGGCTCCAAGATACTAGGAACCACACCAAGTTCAGTCATGAACTTCTTGATCCAAACAGCTTCCTTTGCCACTTCTGAAGCAGCAACATATTCAGCTTCCGTCGTGGAATCAGCTACGGTATTCTGCTTAGAGCTCTTCCAGCTCACTGCACAGCCATTTAGACAGAAGACGTATCCAGACTGTGATCGAAAATCGTCTTTGTCCGTCTGAAAACTCGCATCAGTGAATCCACTCACCACAAGCTCTTCACTTCCTCCATATAACAAGAACTTATCCTTGGTATGTCTCAAATATTTGAGAATATTCTTGACAGCTGTCCAGTGATCTTCACCTGGATCAGATTGGTATCTACTCGTCATGCTTAACTCGTAAGCTACATCTGGACGAGTGCAGAGTATGGCATACATGATAGATCCTATTGCAGAAGCATAAGGAATCCTACCCATGCGTTCTCGCTCGGCCTGTGTCGCCGAACACTGCTTCTTGCTGAGACTAATGCCATGAGACATCGGTATGAAGCCCTACTTGGAATCACGCATCTTGAATCTGTACAACACCTTATCAATATAAGTGTCCTGGCACAATCCAATCAGCCTATTCGCTCTATCTCTGTAGATTCTGATTCCAAGGATGTACGCGGCTTCTCCCATGTCTTTCATGGAAAAACAACTTCCGAGCCAAGTCTTAACAGACTGAAGCAACAGAACGTCATTACCGAGAATAAGTATGTCATCGACATACAGTACGAGAAACGCAATTCCGCTCCTACTAGTCTTCTTGTATACACATGGTTCTTCTTCGTTTTTGATGAAACCAAACTGTTTTACTGCTTCATCAAAACGAAGATTCCAACTCCGTGATGCTTGCTTCAATCCATAAATGGATTTATGAAGCTTTCATACCTTCCCAGTATTCTTAGGATCTACAAAACCCTCAGGCTGTGTCATATACACATCCTCTTCCAAAATTCCATTCAAGAAGGCGGTTTTGACATCCATCTGCCAAATCTCATAATCATAATAAGCAGCAGTTGCTAGAAGAATCCGAATGGATTTAAGCATAGCCACTGGGGAATAGGTTTCATCATAGTCAATACCATGAATTTTTTTGAAACCTTTAGCCACCAACCTAGCTTTATAAATTTGGACATTACCATCCCCGTCAATCTTCCTTTTGAAGATCCACTTACACTCAATGGTTTTGCACCATTAGGTAAATCGACCAAGGATCATACTTGGTTTTCTGACATGGATCCCATTTCGGATTTAGAGGCTCCAAGCCACTTTTCGGAGTCCGGGCCCATCATTTCTTCCGCGAAGGTCGCCGGTTCGTCACTTTCAATGATCATCAGATCATTGCAATTGGTCACGAGAAATCCATAATATCTCTCGGGTTCGTGACGGATCCTTCCGGATCTGCGAACTTTAGGCTCCACAGAACTTTGTGGATCCATCTGCTGCTCTTCCTCAGCAGGTTGAGCAGTCTCCTGTGCATCTTGAATTTCTTCGAGATGTACTTTACTCCCACTGCTTTTCTTAGAAAGAAATCCCTCTCAAGAAAAGAACAGTCCCGAGCAACAAAGACTTTGTTCTCAGATCGGTTGTAAAAGTAGTATGCCTTGGTTTCCCTAGGATAACCAACGAAATAGCATTTATCTGATCTGGGTGCGAGCTTGTCAGAGATTAAACGTTTGACATAAGCCTCACAACCCCAAATCTTCAGGAAAGACAGACTTGGAATATTCCCAGTCCACAATTCATGTGGTGTCTTTTCAACTGATTTAGATGGCACCCTATTTAGTGTAAACGCAGACGTTTCTAGAGCGTATCCCCAAAAGGATAATGGAAGATCTGAATGACTCATCATAGACCGAACCATATCTAATAAGGTCCGATTCCTCCTCTCTGACACTCCATTCCATTGGGGTGTTCCAGGAGGAGTGAGTTGTGAAACAATTCCACACTCGCTCAGATAGTCACTGAACTCTTGACTCAAGTATTCTCCTCCGCGATCCGACCGCAGAACTTTAATACTTTTGCCAAGTTGGTTCTGTACTTCACTCTTGAACTCCTTGAATCTATCAAAGGATTCTGACTTATGTCTCATCAAATAAACATAGCCATACCTACTGAAGTCATCAGTAAAGGTAATGAAGTACTTGTAATTTTCTCTGGCAACAGTGCTCATTGGCCCACATACATCAGTATGAATAAAATCACTGGCCCTTTCAGTCGGTTTGTTGAAAGGGGCCCTAGCCATTTTGCCCATCAAGCAAGATTCACATTTCTCACATGATTCAAAATCAAATGAGCCCAGAAGCCCATTACGATGGAGCCTCTGAACGCGTTTCTCATTGATGTGGCCCAAACGGCAAGGCCATAAGAAAGTCGGGTTTTCGTCATTTGACTTAAACCGCTTTGTATTTATGTTAAAGACAGGCATTTCTTGGTTTAAGACATATAACCCATTATCTAATGGGGCGCTACCATAAACGTACCATCACGATGAAAAGAACAAACTTTATTCTTAATAGCAAAATCAAAACCTTCAAATCCAAAACGGAAACTGAAATTATGTTTCTGCTAATCGCAGGTACAAAGTAGCAATTATTCAATTCTAAAACCATGCCAGAAGGTAAAGACAAATCATAAGTGCATACGGCCAGTGCATCAACCTTAGCTCCATTCCCGACCCGTAGCTCAACTTGTCCTTTCTTCAGCGTTCTACTGTTTCTTAGTGCCTGCATATTAGTACAAATATGAGCACCGCAGCCGGTATCCAATACCCACGAAGTAGAACTAGGAGTCATAACATTAAGTTCGATAACATAAATACCTGAATCAGACGCATCATACGTCTTCTTCAGCTTCGCATAATCTTCCATGAACTTCTTGCAGCTTCTCTTCCAATGCCCTAGCTGCTTGCAGTAGTTGCATTTGTCCTCAGGAGAAGGCACGGATTTGGGTTTGGGCTTGGGCCTGTCTTGACTCTCAGTCTGGACAGCTTTAGCCTTTCCCTTATCCTTACTAGGTTTCTTGAACCTTTTACCCCCTTGTGCCATCAGTACACTAGGAGTCGTCTTCTTGAGATTCGGCTCTGCTGTCTTTAGCATGCCGTGCAACTCAGTCAGTGTCTTAGTCATGTTTTGCATGTTGTAGTTCATGATGAACTGATCAAAACACGACGGCAAAGACTGCAGAATCATGTCAGTGGCTAGCTCCTGGCTAATGGTACAGTCCAGTTTCCCCAGGTTATCAATGTAACCCATCATTTTAAGGACATGAGGACTCACTGGACTGTCCTTAGCCAGCTTGCAATACATGAGAGATTTAACCGTCTGGTATCTCTCTGTGCGAGCTTGCTCATGAAACAAGGCTTTCAGGCTGTTAATCATCTCAATCGGTGACATCACATTCTCATATTGCTTCTGCAGCTCAGATTTCATAGTCACCAGCATTAGACAATTAACGTCTTTGACATCAGCAGAATGCTTATCCCAAGCATTCTTGTCTGCCTGCGTGGCATTGGAACGTGGCCTCTCGGGGAGAACTCTTGTAAGGACATATTCCTTGTTCTCCTGCCTGAGAACTATTCTCAGGTTCTGATACCATTCCAAGAAATTTGATCCATTAAGCTTGTCCTTCTCAAGGACGGATCTTAGCGAGAAAGTGTTGATGTGAGTTGGGACAGACATAGCTGTAATTAAAAGAGGTAGAGGTTTTAGTTACGATGTTCAAGGAAATGAGAATTCTTATCTAATAAGAAAACTCGCATTGTATTCAAAACTATTTTTCCTCAGATGAATACAATGAACCAAGATCCTTACTTCACCAAAATTTGAGTGGGCGACTCCCCATCACCCAAACTTTAGTTATCTAGGTAAGCAAATCATTGCTAATTGTACCCAGTACAACTCTTGGTCGCAGATAAGACAGTCCATGTCTTACCCACTCTGATGTCTCTGGGCCCAGAACTTCTGATAGTCCAGTCAAGTAAACCAATCTCTTCAATCTTGTGATTATTGACAGTCGCACTGCAAGTCTATCAATGATCACCTGCCTTACTCATGTAGTTGTGGATACCAAGGACTCCAAGATTATCCAACAACGAAACGAGTCTTGACAGTAGACAAGGTCGGGCAAGACATCAAGATCACTTGATATTTAGTTGAGGAAAAGAACTATTTAATCTTGATGCATATCCAATATGCATCCAAGAAGTGTTTTAATTGTTTTTTAAACATCTAGATTTATTAAGTTTAGGTTAATCTAGAACATAGGATTAAATTTGGTCTGGTATTTGCAAATTTAGGTTCAACAACCAAATCTGCGAGTGTGTGTCGATCAACACATCCTTGTGTCGGTCGACACGACCTAACCAAAACCAAATTGGTTTTTCCGATTCAATCCAATTGAACCGGGTCGATAACCGGTAAATCTAATTTAACCGAAATCAACCAATTAAATCGGTTCTAAACTAATTGAGATAACCAGTCCAATCTAATTGAACCTGTTCATCCAATTGAACCGATTTATCCGACATAACCATGCGAGATAACCGGTCAATCCAATTGAACCGATCTATCCTTTCGCACAGCCTGTGTCGACCGACACAATTCAGTGTGTCGATCGACACAGTAGGATAACAGAAATTCAATCTCTAAGATCGAAACCCTAAAATTTTATAAGCGTTTTCGCGTTGTGTCGACCGACACAAGATTAGTGTCGATCGACACAATGCGAAAACACACGAACATCGTTTTTAGCATAAACTTAATCCGAGATTAATTTGTTCAAAACATGATCTAGCAGGCATACAACTAATCAAATACAACATTAATCATATTACATGCCTTTGATTCAATGGATTAAACCCTAAAAGCTCTGATACCACTGTTGGAAAGCCTAGGATCTAGGGTTATAGTATTGAATCATAGATCTCGTGTTTACCTCAGAGATGGCAGCGGAATGAATCGGTAATCGAGATCATCAGCGACTCAGGTGCTTTGCCTCTACCAGATACACACGCACACAAAGCTGGAAAGCCGGGATGCTAGTGCCGGATCTTGGGATCACTGAGTTTAGGTGGCTCGGCTTTCTCTGCAAAAGAAAACTGAACGGTTGGGGTTCCAGGTCGACCATATAAGCCTTTATATAGACCTGGGATGATTAAACCGATCATTGGATTAATCCAATTCGTTTAAGTCATGAAATCGAAACATCAGTTTCGAAACCCGATTTGTGTCGATCGACAGACTCACTGTGTCGATCGACACACCACTATAAAACTCAATATCAATGTGTATCCAATACACATCAACATGATCATTACCATAATGATCATTCCCATATTTATGCTTCCAGTTTGCTTAGGTGTGTGACCCTATAGGATCATATAATACTGGCAGTAATATACAACTTACAGACTGCAAGAGGCTTCTAGCAAAACATTGCAACCACCCAGTATTATACAAATGTCTGATCTCGACACACAACTATCATTAGAAGTGAGTACAAGTGTGATTTCAGGACACAATCCCAACAACAATTTGGTATCTGAGCCGGGTTAGACCTAGCCAGTGCTGTCCTGGCTAGGTAAGGCAGAGTAGTGTATTTATATTCGGATTTCCACGCCGTTTCCAAAGTTGTTTCAAAGTGTTTTCAATTCCTTTCTAAATGGGGATTTCTAAAAGATTGGATACTAGAAGCACCACTCCGACCTCCTCCTTACATACACTCCGAAAGTGAGTTCAGTGTTCAACCGTTAACTGACTCAATCGTCCTTCTTTTGCAACAGATGCCGCCTAAGAGAAGAACCCCGCCAGCTCGTCGTAACCAGGATGCACCAGTGCCAGCGTCATCGACGAACAGTGCCACCAGTGTGCACGGACCCCAGGAACCAGTTGTGGAAAACCAAGTTGGAGCAGCATTGGGAGCCGGACGGGTAGCTGTTGATGCCGCTCTTCTGCAAGAACTGCTCGCACTTCAGCAGGCGCAAGCCGCTAATGTTGCAGAGGCAGGAGGAGCACCAGGTGGTGATGTAGGAGCAGGAGCACCCGGAGTGATACCGGTGAATGTTAACATAGCGCTTGTAGCCCCAGGAGGAGTTGTGAACGCTCCAGGCGGAATTGTGAATGACCAGGAAGGAGCTGGGAAGGCACCATGAGGAGCTGGTTTTTTTGCTGGAGGAGCAGGAGTCGCTCCCATGGGGTTTGGATTCGTTCATCCACTCCCAGTGGTGAACCAGTACCAACCACCACCGCCACATCAGGCGCTAGGAGCGGTGCCGGTAGTGACTTACTGGACTATGCTGAAGCATCTGAGGGAGATGCAGATGGATCATTTCGTTGGGGGCGTCAGCGCCATTGCAATAGATATTTGGAGAAGGAAGTTGGAGCGGAGCTTGGATACCGCTAGGTGCCCGAGGGAGTTTCGTGTGGAGATAGCAACCTCCTATCTCAAGGATGATGCATTGGTTTGGTGGGAGGGAGTACATGAGAGTGCTCAGGGACGTCAGATGACATGGGATGACTTCCGCGAGGCATTCAACCGGAAGTACTTCCCAGAAGTGACCATGAACAGGTTGGAGGGAGAATTCCGGCACCTCCGCCAGGGAAACCGGAGGGTGCGGGAGTACGGAGAAGAGTTCAAACGGTTGAGGAGGTTTGCAGGGAGATATCTGTCCGAGCGAGAATTGATTCGTCAATTTCTTGCTGGATTGAAGATCGAGCTCAAGTGTCGTTGCAAGCAGAGGGACTACTACGAAATCAACGACCTGATCGAGAAGGCAGCGGATGCTGAGACCGACTGGGAGGAAGAGTGATATACCATGGATTTTAGGGATTTTAACCATGGTATATGTGTTATTTATCGAGTCTTTTACTATGTTTTAGAGTCTTTTCAGGTGTTTATTAGGTACAAGCACATTTGGAGCATATTTGGTGATTTAGACACTTTCTGGAGCTAATTGGAGTATTTGGCCGAGAGATAAAGTTCACTGTTGATACTTCCGAGATGCAACGATCGTCACACTTATGGCGTCGATCGATGCACCAGCGAGATGGGCCAAACGACGGTTTAATAAAGAATGATGAAACTGCAGTCCTGCCCAGAAGTTCCTGATGTTTACAAAGAAGCCCCAAAACGTGTTTTAGGTTATAAATAGAGTTTTTAAGCCAATGTTTAGGCTACGCTTTTACAAGCTTTTCTTACGCTAAGTTTTACTCAGAGAGAGTTGAGGGGCTGGTTTTGTTCTCGAAAGAGACTTGATTTTGAACCCCAGTTCTTATTTGATTTTATGATATTTGGTTTTCTACTTATGATATCTTCTGTTTCGATGAACATGTCTGAGTAGATTACCTGTTAGGTTGAAGGATTCTCATTAGGGATTTCAGAGAATTATAGTTTAATTAATCTGTAGAGATTCATATCTGCTAGTTCTTTATCTAAGTTGTTCTTAATGCCTAATCTGAAGTAGCTAATCAGAATTATGATGTTAGGTTGATTAATGCAGCGGAAGTTGGTTAATTTAACTAGAAAGAATTTAGATAAGCAATTAATTTGTTCGCAAACGAAAGTTTGGTTCAGGTTAATTGTGAACATATCAAACTTGGAATTAATGCTAGTTTAATCTGTTAGTTCTCGCAAACGGAAGTTTGGTTTGCTGCACTTAGACTTAGAGAATTATCGCAAAGGAATTTGGTTAATTCTACATCAATGTTTGAGTTCTAGAATAGTTATTGATTGGATCTAGATAGATTGATTGCTTGCGTTCCTGATTTCCTGAGAACTCCTGAAACCTAACGCTTTGCCTTCTTGCTCACAAACTCACTTGATTTACTTTGCTATTTCGTTTATTGTTTTCACATCTGCTTCGCTTAATTAAATCTGAACTGCTATAAATCTATTGTGTGACTGAGAGTCCTCGTGGGATTCGATACCTTATATACTACGATTGCATTAACTGTGCACTTGCAGTAGAATAGGGAAAACTATACAACCTATCAAGTTTTTGGCGCCGTTGCCGGGGACTCTTTGAGTTCACCAATAGATTTAGTATTAGGATTTAGACTAAGCATCCTTTTTAATTTTCTTGTTTACTCACGTTTTTGATTTTTGGATTCGCAGGGATTTGCACTGCATCGATCGTTGCTCACCTTGCATCGATCGACACAAGGCGAGAACAGCGATGCTGAGATCTGAGACGTTCAATGGGTTCCGCACCATGGAACCTGTTATTTTGATTCGCGGTGAAAACGGCGTTCTACGAGACCAAGAGGGTCACATATGCAACGCAAAAGGTCAGAAAATAGATGGGGAAGGAAATCCCATCTTACCAGATTACCATGTATTGGTTGGGCAAGTAGCTGAGATGCAGAGTAAGATAGATGACATCCACGACATCTTACTTAGGGAGAGACAGTTCCGAGCAGAGGCAAAAACTGATAAATTTGCAGAGGTACATTATATGGCTGGAGCCGACTCTTATGGACATACATTGGGACATCAGCACAGACAAGGTTCTAGGCATGCTCAAGGATCAAGAGACCATAACTACACTTCCTATCTAGCACCTCCTACACAAAGGAGCAGATTAGAGATGATGATAGAACAATCGATTGAAAAGCAACAGCATAACACAGCTTCTTTCAGCTCGAAGCTAGAGAACCTGTACACTAATCTGAATGAGAAATTTGAATCCTTGAGCACTCGCATGAAGCAGCTGGACACACAGATGGATCAAGTTTCAAGTTCTACCTCAAGGAAGGATCCTCAAGAAGCTCATGCCAGCAACATTCCCATTCAGGATGACATACAGATGGATCATGGATCATGTCTAGCAGTTAAGGCTGTGGAATTTGTGGAAGACAGAGGGGAATTTGATGTTGAATTGCCTGAGTTTGAAAGCTTCAATGCACCCGACTCAACTGAGATTGACATGGATCTCTTGACTTGGATAGTTCAGATTGAAGTAAGACCAAGCCAAGAAGAGAGATTTGAGTCTGAGATGGCTGGAATGGACAAAGAAGCGGATAAACCCGAGACCATAGTTGAAACACGAGCTGAGATGACAGCATCGATCAATGCTTCACACGCACCGATCGTTGCACCCCGAAAGGAACCAGTTTCACTCATATCTCAAGGACCTGCTAAAGAAAGAACCTATAAACCTCCATTGCCATTCCCGAAAGCTCCCGTTAAGTCTAAAAATGTGGTTCAGTGCACAGTAGTGGTTGATAAGAAGATGGTGGTTCCACAAGAGCCTATTCTAGCATCTTCAAGGCCTAAAACTACTCATAAACAAAAAGCTCCGAACATCAAAACTTTGCCAAAGGTAAAGCATAAATCCTCTAAGTTTAAACCTCCTGACTCCACTATTTTGAATGCAGGAAAGAGCGTTAAAACACCCAAGTGTCAATCTCACCCTACATTCATCCCGACGTTCCTTGGACGACATCATGCTGCTACTGCTTACACACCACCATGGATGATAAGGCATTCACAGAGACACTCAAAGTCTCTGTTGAAACCTCCATGAGTCTGACCTCTTTCCAAAAGTCAAGCTAATGACTTAAAACAAGCGCTGAGTGGGAGGCAACCCACTGTTAGGTTTAATTATTTTTCTTTCTCATTTTTGGTGTTTTTCTTAGGATTTCACGTTTTTAGTTGTTTTTGTTAGTTATTAGATACAGAACACAAGTCTGGAGATGTGTGACGATCGTTGCTCTCATGTGCAACGGTCGTTGCAATTTGTTTAAATCGAAAATTAAGGTACGTTGAGCTAAACCGGAATCAATCTGGTTCAACCAGCATCGATCGTTGCCCCTAAAGCAACGATCGTTGCACCCACGACCAGGTAAGTCACCTTAAACCCTATTTTCTCTTCTTCTTCCCCATTTCTGTTGGTCGACACACCGAGAACCTCCACCCCAAAATCTACATTTCTTTGTCAAATTTCTTATTTCTAAGCACTATTTTACTTATTTTTACGCTCCCAATCCATTTCCCCAACCCATATCTCAAGAAATCAAGGTAATGTTCTTCAATTTTTGAATTTTCGGAATGGATTTTTAGGGTTTTAGGGTTGCTGATTTTTGGACCAAAAATTGATGATGCATGAGTAATTAGAACGATTTAGGGTGATGGATGATGATTATGGACTGATTTGAGACAATGTGGCTTAGATTTGACTGAATTTTGATGATTTGTTGTGGCAAAATCGCCCTGCAACGGTCGTTGCTCTAGAGCAGCGGTCGTTGCATTGCGATTTTGGGAAATGTTCGATCACGCGAAATCGCCTTGCAACGATCGATGCCTTAGAGCAACGGTCGTTGCACGACGATTCAACAGAGAGTTGCCGAGACTAATTTGTTCAAATTTTCTGTTTTGCAGATGGCAACCCAGAATCAACCCCGAAAGAAACGAGCAACAGCCGCAAGCGCCTCACGACAATACATTCCACCACCGGAATGGTTGCACAGGGATTCTGATCCTCCACAGCCGTATCATTTGGTTCATGCGACCATAGGACAACCATGGCCAAGGCCAGAGAAACTTCTGATTCAGTCTGATCGCAACTGGAGCGGTTCTATTAAGAGGATGCTCGGTACGGACGATTTCACAGAGAGGCCACAACACGAGTACTGGGATGAATACGACACGTTGCTGTATAACGGTTGGTGTGGTATGGAGATAGCGCCAACCAAGTTCGCTGATTACTCAACCTGCAAGAGTCTCGGCATAGACACGCAGGTTATGGAGCTGTGCAAAGGCATTGGTCTAGGGACAATGCCGATGCAGCCTTACGATTTATACCCAGAGCTGGTGAGACAGTTGCTGGCCACATGCAGGGTTGTCTACCCAAACCCGGACAGCATGGATGCTCGAGGAGGCACTTTCACCTTCATGTGTCTCGGCGCCAGGTATCGAGTACCCCTTCTCGATATCTGTAGGATTTATGGGTTCAGCATTGAGCAGCCACACACCGACATGACCCTTGCATGGACACCAGCAGAGGCAGTGCAGTTCTGGCAGTACATTGGTGGTGGACGGTATCACTCACGGACTACGCCTGTTATTCAGGTTAGGCATCCGGTTCTCAGGTATGTCTTGCGTATCTTGGGACGCACTCTATTGTGCAAGCATGAGGCCAACAAGATGCGCAAGAACGAGTTGGAGTTTCTATTTAGAGGACTGACAGAGCAGTTCAGGAGTACGGATGTGCGGAACTCGGCTAGGAAAGTCAACTTGGGAGCCGTATTTGCTCATCATCTTTGCGAGCTGCAGAAGAAGCCTTATGAAGGCGCGCGCAAGGAGACAGTAGGGAGTCTTCTCACTCCTATTTTCAGACACTGCGGGATCCCTATGAGGGATACAGAGTGCGTTAATGAGCGCGAGTTCTTGGATCTCAGTCACTTGCAGAGCGCTACGTGGCTGAAGGAGGGGCGAGTGTGGGTCTACCACGACCCTGAGGATACACAGTACGGCATCGATCTTCCTGCTGCCAGGTATACTCGGATCGATACCATTGATGCTTTGAGTTTCCACCCTCCCGCTAGCGCTCGACGTGCAGTGCCTACTATGGCTCATCCGCTGGGAGAGCCTTCTACGAGAGCGTCATCTTCCTCTACACCTGCTGCTGCACCTGCTCCACAGGACATTGGTCCATATCCAGCCCCGGCTATGCCTGTGCGTGAGATGTCTGAGGGTGATTGGAGAGAGCGTCAGGAGGGTATGTTCAAGACCATTTGGGATTTCCTGCGCGGCTGCACTTGCAGGAGAGAGCCGCCAGTTCATCAGCCCGTACCCGCTTCTCGACGCAGACGACGATCCCCGACTCCTCCTCCCACGACTGATACTGATCCCGCACCCGAGGCAGCCGATGACGATGCACTGTATGGTGGGATAGACGATGAGAGCGAGTGAGAGTAGTCTCCATACTTTCGGTTATGTATTCTGACTTTTTCTTTTCTTTTGCACTTTTCTTCTTTTGATTTTTAGGATTCTACTTTGTTTGGATGATGTGTACTTTATTTGGTACATCTTTTGCTTCGGTTTTATTCTGTTTCTAGTGTTTTCAGCCTGCAGGGATCAAAATTGACAAAAACAGACGGACTAACCTGCTAACTTGCTGATTGTTCGTGAAAGCGCAGTGCGTCGATCGACACACCATTGTGTCGATCGTCACAATACGAAAGAGTCGCACAACAACGGTCGGTGCACTTAGTGCAACGATCGATGCTTGTGCGACAGAGGTAAAACCCGACAGAACTAAAACATCCATTAACAATTTTTCTTTCTTTTTACCGATCCTTCGCTGGACACTACTGGGGACAGTGTGTTTTAAGTGTGGGGGAGGTGTTACTGACTTTTGTTTTCTGTTTTCTTAAGAGTCAGTCCGTTTTTCAAAAAATTTTGTTTTATTGAGTCAAAATTGTTTAAGTAAGAAACTATGATTTTCTGAGAAGATTTACAAGACTTGCAGGAACTTAAGTAACCATTGGGATGAAGTTGCAGGATCTATCTCTGACTATTAGAAAACCCCATCACAGATCAACCTACTGGGAACACCCACATCACTTCAGGTATCAGAGGATCCTTTTACTGACTTCAACCTTAATACTGACTTAGATTTCTCACCTAAGGGCTTGGTATACTTTGTGTCGGATTCCCTTGTTAGTTCTGACACAGCCTGTCAACCTATCCTATTTAGTTCCCTTCTCCCCTTCTGTAAAGTAAAAAAAAAAAAAAAATAATAAACTGAGGATGAGTTAGTAACTCCGAAGTGGTCATGGGAATAGTAGCAAACACTATTATCTCTCATGTGATCCATGGAATGTGTCCAAAGTACACCCCATAACGGGAAGAACACTGATAAAAAAAAAAAAATGATACCCAGTGGGGAAAAATCAGTTGTTAAAGAAGGGAAAGAGAAGAAAGGGACTAGAGAAAGGTAGTATGGTGGTCTAGAGCTGATAAGGTAAGAATCCATGTGCCCTTTGATCGATACTCCTTAGGTGAGACCGCACTTAAATACTTGCAGAAGTCAGTAGGGAGAATTTGAATGCTTGAATGTGATTGTGGAGTTTACCTAGGACAGTTGCTAAGTGTGGGGGAAGTACATTGTGGTCTTGATATCCTGTGATTGATTCTTTCAAGTGGTTTACTAAGGGGAATCTGAGTATTGTAGCTTCTAGGATGAAATGAGTTTCTGAAGAGTTTTCAAACCTCTTATCTACATTTAGTTCTTTGTCTTGCTTGAGGACAAGCAAGAGCTAAGTGTGGGGGAGTTGATATACCATGGATTTTAGGGATTTTAACCATGGTATATGTGTTATTTATCGAGTCTTTTACTATGTTTTAGAGTCTTTTCAGGTGTTTATTAGGTACAAGCACATTTGGAGCATATTTGGTGATTTAGACACTTTCTGGAGCTAATTGGAGTATTTGGCCGAGAGATAAAGTTCACTGTTGATACTTCCGAGATGCAACGATCGTCACACTTATGGCGTCGATCGATGCACCAGCGAGATGGGCCAAACGACGGTTTAATAAAGAATGATGAAACTGCAGTCCTGCCCAGAAGTTCCTGATATTTACAAAGAAGCCCCAAAACGTGTTTTAGGTTATAAATAGAGTTTTTAAGCCAATGTTTAGGCTACGCTTTTACAAGCTTTTCTTACGCTAAGTTTTACTCAGAGAGAGTTGAGGGGCTGGTTTTGTTCTCGAAAGAGACTTGATTTTGAACCCCAGTTCTTATTTGATTTTATGATATTTGGTTTTCTACTTATGATATCTTCTGTTTCGATGAACATGTCTGAGTAGATTACCTGTTAGGTTGAAGGATTCTCATTAGGGATTTCAGAGAATTATAGTTTAATTAATCTGTAGAGATTCATATCTGCTAGTTCTTTATCTAAGTTGTTCTTAATGCCTAATCTGAAGTAGCTAATCAGAATTATGATGTTAGGTTGATTAATGCAACGGAAGTTGGTTAATTTAACTAGAAAGAATTTAGATAAGCAATTAAACTGTTCGCAAACGAAAGTTTGGTTCAGGTTAATTGTGAACATATCAAACTTGGAATTAATGCTAGTTTAATCTGTTAGTTCTCGCAAACGGAAGTTTGGTTTGCTGCACTTAGACTTAGAGAATTATCGCAAAGGAATTTGGTTAATTCTACATCAATGTTTGAGTTCTAGAATAGTTATTGATTGGATCTAGATAGATTGATTGCTTGCGTTCCTGATTTCCTGAGAACTCCTGAAACCTAACGCTTTGCCTTCTTGCTCACAAACTCACTTGATTTACTTTGCTATTTCGTTTACTGTTTTCACATCTGCTTCGCTTAATTAAATCTGAACTGCTATAAATCTATTGTGTGACTGAGAGTCCTCGTGGGATTCAATACCTTATATACTACGATTGCATTAACTGTGCACTTGCAGTAGAATAGGGAAAACTATACAACCTATCAAAGAGCAGAGGCAGAAAAAGAGCACACAGCACCGAAACGGTAAGCCAAACTGGGAAGCTGCTAACACCATTGTTCCGGCAGTGCAGGCACATCAAGTGCAGCCGGCACCACAGGTGCAGCAGGCACAACCCATGGCGGGGCGCCAGCAGCAGCAGATGCACCCGGCAGCGTGTTATGGATGCGGACAGATGGGCCATATCAAGAGGGACTGCCCACGAAACATGTGCTTCCGGTGCAGACAAATGGGGCATATGGCGAGAGAATGCCCAAACCAAGCTATGGGAGCAAGAGTTGGAGCGCAACCACGACCACCGCAGTAGCCAGCAGGGCAAGGAGGAGCTGGATTGTTGCCGATACCGCAGCCTGGAGGACAGGTCGGAGGACCCCAAGTGTATGCCGCGGGAGCTGTCAGAGGAGTGGAACCGATCGCGGGTACGTAAACCTTACCCTCTTGCGTGAATTATTGTGTAGTCGTGATAGTTAAAGGTCTTGTAGCTTAAACTAGTAAACGTGTAGGATCGGCTGTGGTTGGGGGAGTAGCCACCCACACCTTGTTTGACACGGGAGCTATGCACAGCTTTGTGAGCCCACGATTCTAGGAACATTGGGCCTTTAACGGCAAGTTTATCGATGGGATCATGAGGGTCGAGACAGCCGGATCGGAGAAAGTAACAGGCTCAGGAATCTTCGAAGCAGTGCCAGTGACAGTGGACGAAGTTGACCTACCTGCAGACTTAGCACGAATAGGGTTGGGCCGTTATGAGGTTATCCTAGGCCTGGATTGGTTGGTGGAGCACTAGGTAGTAATGGATTGCGCCAAGGCAACCACTACATTTCCTCGGGGAGAAGGAAAGATTGTTTTCAAGGGGATGAAAATGGGAACAAGGATCTCAGTGATATCCATGATCCAGGCAGAAGCGTTAATCAGCAAAGGGAACAAGGCGTACTTGGCGACCATCTCAATGACCAAGGAAGAGGGAGCTCCGAGCTTGGAAACCATTTCGGTGGCAGCAGAATATGAGGACGTATTCGCGCTGTTGAAAGGACCACCACCAGAACGGAATGACGCCTTTACGATAGAGTTAGAGCCCGGAACGACACCCGTGTCGAGGGCTCCCTATCGTTTAGCGCCCGCGGAGATGGCGGAGTTGAAGAAGCAGCTGGAGGATCTTGTGGAGAAAGGATTCGTCAGACCAAGCAGTTCACCGTGGGGAGCGCCAGTGTTGTTCGTCAAGAAGAAGGACAGGAGCTTCCAACTTTTCATCGATTACCGAGGCCTAAATAAGGTGACGATCAAGAATAAGTACCCATTGCCAAGGATCGATGAGCTGTTGGACCAGCTGCAGGGAGCCTCATGGTTCTCAAAGATCGATCTTGCATCGGGGTACCATCAGATACGGATAGCAGAGGAGGACATCAAAAAGACGGAATTCCGAACCCGTTACGGACACTACGAGTTCGTGGTAATGCCGTTTGGGTTAACCAACGCGCCAGAAGCCTTCATGAAGATGATGAACGATGTCTTCCGGGAGTACTTGGACAAGTGCGTCATTGTCTTCATTGACGATATTTTTGTTTACTCGAGAAGTAAGGAGCAGCACGAGTGGGACCTCTGGATCGTCCTAGATGCGCTCCGGAAGCAGCAGCTATTCGCCAAGCTCAGTAAGTGTAGCTTTTGGTAAAGGGAGATTGGATTTCTAGGCCACGTGATCTCGGAGTCCGGTGTAGCAGTGGATCCGGAAAAGATCACCTCGATCACCAATTGGGTCAGGCCGGAGAATGCAACCGACGTTCGCAGTTTCTTGGGATTGGCAGGATACTACAGGAAGTTTGTGGAAGGGTTTGCCAGCACCACTAAACCTCTGACGCCCTTGACTGGAAAGGACGTCAAGTTTGAATGGACGAATAGGTGCGCCCAGAGCTTTGAGCAACTAAAGGAACGGTTGACTAAAACTCCCGTGTTAGTACTACCGCGGTTGGGAATACCGTACGTAGTCTACACGGACGCATCTTGAGTTGGATAGGGGTGCATCTTAATGCAGGAAGGGCGAGTGATCGCCTATGCATCGAGGCAGTTGAGGAAGCACGAGGTTAATTATCCCACCCACGACTTGGAACTAGCGGCAGTGGTCTTCGCTTTGAAGATATGGCGTGCTTACCTGTACGGAGATAAGGTGCAGATATTCACGGACCATAAGAGTTTGAAGTACATCTTCACTCAAGGAGAGCTGAATCTGAGGCAGCGTCGATGGATGGAGCTGCTAGCGGATTACGATCTTGAGATCGAGTATCACCCTGGGAAGGCCAACCAGGAAGTTGATGCTCTAAGTAGAAGAAAGATCGCCGTGTCAGAGAACATGGAAGTGCAGGAGTTGTCAACGGCCTTGGCAGAGCTACGGCTGTACGCCACCACGGTTGAAGAAGGCGTCGCCCGGCTCGAAGTGTTTGAACAGGCCGATTTATTGGGAAGGATCAGGGAGGCACAGCCGAAGGATGGAACCTTGCGTGCCATGGTCGAGAAGCAAGTAATCGGGTATCGCACCGCGACCGATGGGACGGTTATGTTCAAGAACCGCATCTGTGTACCTAAAGTTGAGGAACTAAGGAAGGAGATTCTAAAGCAAGCGCATCAGTTGCAGTTTTCGATTCATCCGGGAATCATCAAGATGTACTATGCCTTGAAGAGTTACTACCACTGGGAAGGTATGAAGAAGGACGTGGAAAAGTGGATCTCCCAGCGCCAGAATTGTCAGCAGGTCAAGGCAGAGAGGAAGGTCCCCAGCGGGATGCTGCAAGGGCTGCCTATACCCGAATGGAAATGGGATATGGTAACCATGGATTTTGTCACCGGACTACCAAGGACGACCGGAAGGAAGGATGCGATTTGGGTGATCGTGGACCGACTCACCAAGTCTGCACACTTCCTCGCGATTAAGAAGACAGATGGGACAAAGACACTCGCACGGAAGTATGTGGAGTGCATAGTGAAGTTGCATGGGTCGCCAGTTAGCATTATGTCGGATAGAGATCCTAAGTTCACCTCCATATTCTGGCAGGCTTTTCAGAAAGTAATGGGTACGAAGGTACTTCTCAGTACGGCATACCATCTGCAGACCGATGGACAGTCTGAGCGGACCATCCAGACGCTGGAAGATATGCTTCGGGCATGTGTATTAGATTGGGAAGGCAACTGGGTTAAGTTTCTGCCTTTGGTCAAGTTTGCCTAGAACAACAGTTACCACGCAAGCATCGGGATGTCACCATATGAGGCTCTATATGGTCGACCTTGCAGGACTCCCCTATGTTGGACCGAGGTGGGGGAGAGGCGAGATTTGGAGCCGGAAATGATTCAAGAAATGGTTGAGCAAGTGGAGTTACTTAAGGAGAGGTTAAAGCAAGCCCATGACCGTCATGAAGAGTTATGCAGTTAAGCGTCGTAAAGATTTGGAATTCGCAGTGAGAGATGCAGTGTACCTTAAGATGAGGACGTTCCGGGGCACCCCAACCGCAAGCTGAAAAAGTTGAGGCCTAGATATATGGGACCATTCGTGATTGTCGATAGAGTTGGTGTGGTGGCATATAGGTTGGAGTTACCTCAGGAACTGTCGGATTTTCACAACGTGTTCCATGTGTCTGTTTTGCGGATAGTTGTTCGTGAGCCGGAACTAATCCTACCCAAGCCGCCATCAGATGTTAACCGTAACTGGTCAGTGACGAGTAAGCCGGTCCAAGTGGTGGATTGCCGAGAATCAGAGCTCAATGGGAAGAAAACCAAGATGGTTTTGGTTCGTTGGGAGAGAGACAAAATTCAGGACGATGTTTGGGAACCCGAGCAGCCGTTCAAGCTGAGCCATCCAAAGTTGTTTGTGGAACCTAGTAGCGAGACGAATTCGGGGACGAATTCCCGTTTGGTGGAGGAGAATTGTAACATACCCATACTAGGACCCAAGGGAAAAGCCCAAGAAGAGTTACTTGAACCCAAAAAAAAAGGAGAAATGGGCCAGAAGCCCAAGGCCCAACCCGTTAGATCTGGAAGCCCTAGCAGAATCCCCTAAAAAAAGAGGAGCAGCCTCATCATTTCTGCACATTTCCCGAAGCAACGAAGCTTTGCCCGCGCCCCGAGACCATCGCCGACCGACGACCGTCGACGCCGACCACCGGAGCCGACGACCAGCCGCCGGCCGGACCACCACCGGAGCACCGACCGTTCGCCGGACCACCGCCGCGCCGCCCGCCGGAGCCACCATGAGCCGCCGGAATCTTCGCCGGAGACCGCCGATCGCCGCCGCTTCCAATCCCGCACCCCGAGTCGCCGTCTTCTCGATTCATTTGAGTGCAGAGCCCTCCGATCCTCTCGTTCCTAAGGTGAGATTCCCGGATTCTCAGATCTGCTTCGTTTTCTTCCTCCAAACTCCAGATCTGCTTCAGATCTATGCTTCTAGATCAGATCTGATCCGTAGAAGTCATAGATCTGAACCGTATCACTCTTCTCGTCTCTCTGGCTCAGATCTGTTCAGATATATGCTTCTGATGGATAGAAGTTGTAGATCTGAACTTTATCTTCTTCGTTTGCTCAGATCTGTTTCAGATCTATGCTTCCGATGGATAGAAGTTGTAGATCTGAACCGTATCTTCTTCATTTGTCCAGATCGGTTGGCCGAAAACCCTAGATCCGTTCTCTTTCTTTAGATATGTCGTCTAAAACCCTATATCTGTGTGTGCGCAGGATCACCAGATCTGTAGCCGAATTCGCCTGATCTTCTTTCTTCTTCAGTTGAGACTAAGGTGAGGACCGAATGTGATCTCTTCTCTATTCTAATTCAGAGTTGAGTTTCGAAGCTTCGTTTAATAGTGTCTTTCCTAAGTAGTGTAGTTCTAGTTGTTGAAATTGCGTTGATGTGATTGATAAGAACCTAGATCATAGGATATCACTTAAATCCGAAAACGGCACCTAGCTTTAGGTTATCATTTGAACCGAAAATGTTGATTGTGCTTGAAGTACTTGAAGGGATAGAACTGTCTAGGTCCCTCGAAAGGGTGTTTGGTGACGGCTTGCGTATAACGAGTTTTGGTACGCAACCCTTGAATCGTCGTAAGGGGGGTTTCGGTGAGCTCCCCGAGTGTGAGTTGGAGTTGGAGTTGGAGTTGGGCACCGGGGCCAATAGCGGGCTCCGGGGCTATTATCTTTCCCCCCCGTCCATTCTTCTGCTTCTTCCTCTTCTTCTTCTTCTTCTTCTTCGGTGTAGCGTAGTTGATTGTGTTGTTTGTGCCTTCGGGCGTTGGGTGCAAGGTGTTATTAACCGTGGACTCGTGTTTGATGTTGTGTTAGTTTAAAGTAGAGATAGCGGTATTCCTAGAATCCGCCCTCACTGGGTATTGGTGTAAACCAATTACTCAGGCCTCCATCGTTGTTTGTTTTGCAGGTAACCCTGGAGCGTTGCAGGGTTAGATGGACGTGTGGGGTGCTATGTTTTGGGAATAGGGTTTCCTTCTCATCTTTTTCGTTCTTCGATTCCTTTCATTTCACGTTTGAGCTATTTCAATAAGTTTGGTTTTCATGTAAGACTCGGTTTTCTATTACAATAAAGTAAAACTTTTTCAATTATTAAGTGTCGGTTCCAGTATATGGCTTGGTTCTCTATTGTGGACTATGACTCGTGGAGTCAAAGAGTCGTTGACTTGGATCCGATGGGACCGGTGTTACAGAAAGCATCTTCCCGAACCTGACCAAGCTTGAAGCTTTTTATTACGCAGAATTTGAAAGCAGAAAATAGACACCAATCCATAAATCATTAATCAGTAGATGTAAGAGACTTGCCCTAGCCAATCTTCGGAATCTCATGTCCTTACCCTCATCACATGAATCCTTGTTTTTCTGTTCTAATCCCTTCAGTGTTGTCCATCCTTTTCTTTGAGGTTCTTCTTATCAAAGACAGGCCCCCATTGAGAGTCTTCTTCTTTACCATGTATTTCTTCTGCCCATCCTCCTTTTGTTGGGAAAATACGAAACGCGATAACGGGGCAGCGGAATTTAGTTTTCCGCACTTGTGTGAGTCTTTGAGAAAAATATGAATGATGGCAGAAACAATCTAAAAACGCAATGAAACGAGACCGGCAATATTTTACGTGGAAAACCTTCTCGATGTGAGAAGGAAAAACCACGGGACCGTAGTCCACTCCAAATCCACTATATCAATTAGATTGAGTTCAAAACACGTCCTCTATGTTCCACAGAACAATACCAAAGAGTAAGGCTCAACAAAGAGCAATCTCCAACACAACGAATCAACAAGAGAGCTATACAAAGCTCAGAAATCCGCAGCCTTAAACGACTCTAAGTTCACTAGGATTCCGGTCACTAAATCCAAACTCCACCTTTCAAATCCTAGATACACAAGTCAAGAACACCTCTGCACAGTTTCAGCTCAAGAAGAGAAGATCCTACCGTTGGATTTTCAAAACACCCAACACTGGTCTCAGCCGCTTCAAAGCAGAACAGCTCCACTAAAACTCCGATCTACAACAAACCAACCGTTGAAATTCAAAACCCACCGTTGAATCTAACGATCACTGAGTTATGAAGCTTTCTCCAAAATTTCAACCATATCAGAAAAATTTTGATAGCCTGATCGAAGCCCTGAATCAGACTGACGAACTCTATTTTTCTTCTTCTCTTCTCCCTCTCTTCTCTCTCTCTTCTTCCTTTTTTTTTCTTTTTCTTTATCGTGTGTGTACTGTCTGACACTCAGTGACAATCAAACATATGATACAATTTATAAATAATATATTTACATATTTTATTCCTTCCTCCAATAGGAGGATGCCGACAAACTCCCCCTCCGATTAGTTGGAGGAAATAACCATACTGGCTATCTTTCGGCAAACTTTAAGCTTCCATCTCGGCAATGACTTAGTCATCATATCAGCTCCATTATCATCCATATGAACTTTCAAAATCTCCACTTTCTTAGAAGCGACTACATCACGTATCCAATGATACCTCTGTGGATGTGTTTCGAACGCGAATGAAATGTCTAGTTCTTCCTGAGACAAATTGCGCTTTGACTATCACAAAGCAGATCATGTTTTTCTTGCCTGAAACCAATCTCATCAAGAAAATTCTTCATCCACAACAACTCCTTACAATCTTCCGTTGCGGCTATAAACTCAGCTTCAGTGGTACAAAGTGCAACGTACTTTTGTAACCTTGACTGCCATGCCACAGCTCCTCCAGCAAATGTTACCAAGTAACCCGAAGTAGACTTACTGGAATCAACATCCCCAACCATATCAGCATCTTTGTAACTAACAAGCAATGGCTTATCACCTCCAAAGGTAAGCCTCAAACTAGAATTCCCTCGAAGATATCTCAAAATCCACTTCACAGCATTCCAATGTTCTCTTCCTGGTTTCGAAAGAAAACGACTAACTGTTCCACTGCATGAGCTATATCTGGTCGTGTACATACCATAGCATACATTAAGCTACCAACTGCAGAAGCATATGGAACCCTCGCCATATCTTCCTTCTCTTCATTTGTACTCAGACTCTGTTGACCAGTTAATTTAAAGTGTGTAGCAAGATGAGTGCTTACAACTTTAGACTTGTCCATGTGAAACCTTTGAAGTAATTTCTTAATATATTTCTCCTGAGATAAGTGAATCAGCTTCTCACCTCTATCTCAAACAGTTCTTATACCAAGAATCTGCTTCGCTGGACCCAAATCTTTCATGGCAAAGAACTTGCTAAGCTGCTTCTTGAACTCTTGAATTATGCTCAAGTTCCTGCCCACAATCAACATGTTGTCAACATACAACAACAAGATGATAAAATCATCATCACCGAACACCTGCACAAATATAAAATGATCTGAAGTACTCTCCTTATAACCATGCTCCCCCATAACCGACTTAAACTTCATGTACCACTGCCTCGGTGCTTGCTTCAATCCGTAAAGTCTTTTTTCAGGCGACAAACTAACTCCTCTTTGCCCTTTTCCACAAAGCCTTCTGGTTGTACCATGTAAATCTCCTCCTCCAAATCACCATGAAGGAAAGCCGTCTTTACATCCATCTGCTCGACCTCTAGATCAAGGCTCGTTGCCAATCCAAGTACAACCCGAATGGATGACATCATCACAACAGGAGAAAAGATTTCATCATAATCAATCCCCTTCTTTTGTCTGAATCCTTTCAAAACCAATCTAGCCTTTTATCGAGGTATCAAACTGTTATCTTCATGCTTAATCCTATACACCCACTTATTAAGCAACACCTTTTTACCCTTAGGCAACTTCACCAACTCATATGTGTCGTTCTCATCAAATGAACCCATCGCATCTCCCATGGCTTCTAACCATTTATCTTTGTGTTCATCCTCCAAAGATTCACTAAAGCTTTCTGGTTCTCCCCCATCAGTAAGCAACACATACTCACTAGGATTATATCTTGTTGACGGCCTTGGAGCTCTCTCAGATCTTCTAACAGCAGGTTGGTTCTCGGTAGTTGGTGTCTCACCATGATCGTCACCATGATCACTAATACTGTCATCATCATGTGCGGGAGCATCATCTGCACCAGGTGTATCAACATGAACCTCACCCTCATTCTGACCATGGACTGATGTAGAAGGAAAAACCGCAGAATCAATCAAAACTTCATTTCTCTGAGCTGGTTTTTTCGGACTTCTCAATGTCCTTAATCGTTTGGTCTTCCATGAACACAACATCTCTGCTCCTTAAGAGCTTCTTTTCAACGGGATCATAAAATCTGTATCCAAACTCATCATGACCATAACCAATGAACACACATTGTCGCAACTTCATCTCAAGCTTCGACCTTTCGGTCTTTAGGAATGTGTACGAAAGCCTGCACCCAAAGAACCTTAAATGACCGTAAGAAACATCCTTGCCGGTCCAAACTCTCTCTGGAATGTCACCATCCAATGGAGCACTTGGTGACAAATTTAACACGTGAACAATTGAGCTCAAAGCTTCACCCCAGAAAGTCATCAGTAAGCCTGACTGCGAAATCAAACATTTGATCCTCTCGACAATCGTTCTGTTCATCCTCTCTGCCAACCCATTCAACTGTGGAGTCTTAGGCGGCGTGAATTGATGCCTAATACCATGTTCACTGCAATAAGCATCAAATGGTCCAGAATACTCACCACCATTATCAGCGCATATACACTTCAACTTCTTTCCCGTCTGTTGATAGGGTCTAAGTTTTTAATCCTATTCTACTGCAAGTGCACAGTTAAGTGATTGTAGTATATAGGGTATCGAATCCACAGAGACTCTGGTCTCGATAGAATAAGAACCGTAGAGATTAATACTAAGAAGAAAGCAGATGTGAAGTGAATTAAAAGCAAGGCAATAAAATAAATCAATAGCAAGATTGTTGTGAAAGCAGTTAACTAAAAGCGCTAAGTCTAGGGAATTCTCAGGAAATCAGACAAGCAAACAAGTTAATCAGTCAGGATCTAATTAAACACAGTTCTAGAACTCAAATCACGGAATTAGAATTAACCAAATCTCTTTGCAAAAATCCTCTAAGTCTAAGTGCAGTAATCCAAATCTCTTTGCAATTACTAACAGATTAAACCAACATTAATTTTAAGTTTGATATGTTCACAATTAAACTAAGCCAAATCTCTTTGCGAATAATTTAATTTCTCAACCTAAATAGTTCAGATTCTAAACCACACTCTCGTGTCGTATTTAGCAACCTAAGATCTAGATTTTAATTGATCAGGTTAGAACTAGCATTAAGCATAATTTAGATTGAAGAACATTCTATTCATGTGAATCCTTATGTGAATTAAACAAGTCTAGCAAGTCATCAAATCCTTAATGAGAAACCCTAAACCTAACTATGAATCTACTCATACATGATTAATGAAACCGAAATCATAGAATAAATAGATTGCGTATAAGAAATTAAATAGATAAAGGGGTTCGAAATCTTCTCCAAAATAGATGAAGTACAGGAATAGATCAGCCCCAAAAGCTCTAAAAATCTCTTAGCTCTAAGTATGAAAGCGTATGTAAAATAAACACCAAAATCCTAATTATATAGGCATAATCTCGGCTGGGGCTTCTTTGTAAATACTGGAAACTTCTGGGCCAAAGTGAAAAATCATGAATCTTCAATTAACCGCCGTAATCGGCCCATCTCGCTGCATGATCTCAAATCAGACAGTGAGCTCAATCTCTCGGCCAATCACTCCAAAAATCCCCAAAATGCTCCAATATCTCCAATTCCGCTCCAAACCTGATTATACCTGTAAAAGACTCTAAAAGAACACAAAAGAACACTAAAACACAATTATATCATGACATAAAACCGGTAAAAACCATGATATATCATCTGTCTCTCATCCAATGCCACAAAATGCTTGAAATATCCCAGAACCTGATCCTTCGTCCTCATAGTGAAAACCCACAACTTCCTCGAATGATCATCAATGAATGTGACAAAATATGATACACCACCAAGAGATTTCGTCTTCATTGGACCACATACATCTGAATGTACCATATCAAGTATCTCGGGTTTCCTCGAAGGTGCAGAAGACTTAAACGATACTCTGTGTTGTTTCCCAACAAAACAGTGCTCACACTTCTGTAAGTGCATACCGGAGATCCCTGGAATAACCTTCTTCTTTGACAACACAGACAATCCCTTCTCGCTCATGTGACCGAGTCTCGTATGCCATAACTCCATGGCATCATCATTCTCCACTGCATTAACAATGTCTTTGGAGACCTTAGCTTGCATTCAATAGAAACATGAAGACTTACCACCTCGAGCCATAACCATAGAGCCACGTGAGAGTTTTCATTTATCACCACCGAATTAACTGTAGAAACCCTCATCATCAAGTCTTCCTATAGAAATCAGATAAAACCGAATATCTGGGACATGCTTAACTCCCTTAAGCATAAGTCTTGTACCAAGACTAGTCTCCAAGCAAATATCACCAATGCCAAATGTTGGGATTATGTCCTGAAATCACATTGTACTTACTCTAAAGATAGTTGTATTGTCGAGATCGGACAATTCATGTGATACTGGGTAGTCATAATGTTTTGCTAGAAACCGCTTATGACAAATGAGTTGTAACTCATTTCTAGTATCGTGTGAACCTAAAGGGTCACACACCTAAGCAAGTTGGATACGCTTCTGTAGGGAATTGATCATTGGCATATGGTCCGATCAATGTGTATTAGATACACATTGAATTCGTGTTTTAAGAGGTGTGTCGATCGATATTGGTGCGTCGATCGATACAAGAGGTGTGTCGATCGTTGCCATTGGGTGCAACGATCGACACAAGGTCGATACCGTAATTGGTGTTACGGTTTGTAAACCGTGGGCCTATTTATAGGGGCCAGGTTACACGACCTAAATAGAGAGCCGTCGCAGACAGTTTTTCTTGACCGAAAAAACAGACCCTCTTCCTCGAGAAACGCGCAGAGAATCCCAGGAGATCCGATCACCGGTACTAGCATCCCGGCGGATTCCAGCTTGTGTGCGTGTGGACTACGATAGAGGCGCAGCGATTGAGGCGCTCCAGATCTCGTTTACATGCTCCAATTTCCGCTGCCAATCTCCAGGTAATCACGAGGTCAGTTCTTAGATTCAATCACCTAGACCCAAGATCCTAGGGAAT
This sequence comes from Orychophragmus violaceus, assembly GCA_030180135.1. Lineage (NCBI taxonomy): Eukaryota > Viridiplantae > Streptophyta > Magnoliopsida > Brassicales > Brassicaceae > Orychophragmus > Orychophragmus violaceus. Next base: position 16,237,564 of record CM058236.1, read on the forward strand.
CCAACAGTGGTATCAGAGCCATAGGGTTTAATCGATTGAATCAGTAGCCTAGAATTCGATTAAAATGGTATTTGATTGAATTGATGCTAGCTAGGATTCATTTTGATAATAAGAATCTCGGATTTGTTAACATCGAAAACGAAGAACTGTGTTTTCGCACAGTGTCGATCGACACAAGTTTGTGTCGATCGACACACCGCGAAAACGATGAAAATTTTTAGGGTTTTCGCACAGCATCGATCGATGCACTGGGTGTGTCGATCGATGCAGCGCGAAAATACAAAAGGATATTGTGTTTTCGCACAGCATCGATCGATGCATCACGAATTCGCCTATTAAAACATTGGGTTTCGATTTAGAAATCGCACTGTGTCGATCGACACACTGGGTGCATCGATCGACACAGGCTGTGCGAAAGGATAAATCGGTTTAATTGGATTGAACCGGTTATCTCGCATGGTAATGTCGGTTTAATTCGATTAAAATTCCTTGATACCCTACTGTATCGATCGACACAGGTTTAGTGTCGGTCGACACAGGCCTTGCGATTGGTTAATCGGTTCAATTGGATTGAACTGGTTATCATGCTTGGTTAAGGTAGATCAGATCGGTTTAAATAGGATGAATTGATTCAATTAGATTGAATTGGTTATCTCAATTGGAATAAACCGATTTGATTGGTTAAGATCAGTTTGATTGGATAAGTCGGTTCAATTAGATTGGACCGGTTATCGCAGTTGGTCTAAGACCGGTTATAGGGTTGGTAAAGGTTGCATATCAAATGTCGAGCAAGTGTGTCAGTCGATGCGCATGGTGATGATGCGAACCGTAATCGTTTGGTTTTGAACCAGATGATTGAAAAACCGAACCAAATGACCTAACCCACACAAATTAGAACAAGCAAAACTCAATTGAAATTGAAAGTAAAACATGTTCTAAATCTATCTGGTACACATTGGATGTGTATTAGATCAAAAGGTCAGTTTTCAATATGGTCAACTGTCAAGACTCATTTGGTTGTTGTGATAGTCTTGCCAAGAGCTTGGTGTCCACAATTACGTGAGTGAGGCGGGAAGTAGTATTGATGGTCTTGCAGTGCTTGACATCAACAATTACATGACCTAAGAGATTGAATTACTAACTTTTGAGTTCCGTTTCCTCAACTAAATATCAAGTGATCTTGATGTCTTTCCCGATCTTTTCTACTGTCAAGACTCGTGTCGTTGTTGGATAGTCTTGGAGTCCTTGGTATCCAACGCAACATGAATAAGACAGGTGGTCATTGATAGATTTGCAGTGCGACTGTCAGTGACAACAAGACAGAAAGAAGATTGGTTTTACTTGACTGGGCTATCAGAAGTTCTGAGCCCAAAGACATCAGAGTGGATTAGACATAGTTTGTCTCATCTACGACCAGGAGTTGTACTGAGTACAATTAGCAATGATTTGCTTACCTAGATTACTGAAATTTGGATGACGGCGAGTCGCCCACTCTAATTTTGGTGATCTGAGGATCTTGGCTCATTATATTCATAGAGGAAACATTGTTTAAATATAATGCGAGTTTTCTTATTAGATAAGATTTCTCATTTCCTGAACTTCATAACTAAAATTTTCTTTGCTTAAAATTTTCAGCCTATGTCTAAAACTACTTTCTCGTTACGACCCGTCCTTGAGAAGGACAAGTTAAATGGGTCAAATTTCCTGGAGTGGTATTGCAATTTGAGATTAATCCTCAAGCAGGAGAGTAAGGACTATGTCCTTGAGAAAGCTCTTCCAGAAAGGCTTGGGACCAATCGCTCGAATGCAGTATATGATGCTTGGAATAAGCATTATATTGATGTGGTAGATGTGCATGGTCTGATGTTGGCTACCATGGTATCTGACTTAAAGAGTCAATACGAGAACATGGAGTCGCCAATAGAGATGATCACCAGCCTGAAACTGAAGTTTCAGGATCAGGCACGAGTTGAGAGATTCCAGATAGTGAAGTCTCTCACTGGGTGCAAGCTACCAGAGGATGCGCCAGTGAGTCCTCATGTCATTAAAATGATGGGTTACGTTGATACCCTGGGGAAACTGGATTGTCCTGTCAGCTTAGAGTTGGCTACTGACATCATTCTGCAGTCACTGCCGTCTAGTTATGATAAGTTTGTCAAAAGCTATATCAAGAATAACTTGACGAGGACGTTGACTGAGCTGCATGGCATGATCAAAACAGCAGAGCAAGACATCATAAAGGGTAAAAGATTTTAGAAATCTTGTGTTGACAAGGGTAGAAGCAGGGCCGTCCAGATTTGGAATCAGGATAAGCATGTGTCATCTTATAAGCCCAAGTCCGGCCCATCTGGTGTTAGAAAGTGCTTCTACTGTGATGAGTCAGGGCATTGGAAGAGAGATTGCATTAAATTCTTGGAAGATTCACAAGAGATGAAGGAGATGTATGGTACTTCTTCTTCAGGTATTGTGTTATTACTTCAAGTTCTACATATGTATTGGATACTGGTTGTGGTACTGATATTTTGGAAATATGCAGGGCCTAAGCAACAGTAGAACGTTGAGGAAAGGATAAGTGGAACTGCGTGTCTGGTATGAAGCAATGGTTGCTACATAAGCCGTAGAGATTCTCCACTTGTAGGAGCCTTTCAAGCTTGGTTTTAAATTAAGTAATTGCTACTATGTACCTGCTTTATGCAGAGATGTCTTTCAATTTCTTGTAAGAATTTGAATGTTTTTCATTCTGATAAAAGACAAGTTTTGCTCTTTTGATCTTAATGAAATATTATATGGTAGCACCCCTTTTTGATAAATGGGTTTTATGTCTTAAACCAATATACTCTTGAATATAACATAAATACCAAACGGTTTAAGTCTGATGACTTGAACTCGATTTTTCCTTAGCACAGTCGTTTTGACCACATAGAGTGAAGCGGATTCAGAAGTTCCATGGTTATGGGTTTCAGGCTCATTTAATTGTAAATCATTTGAGACATGAATTCTGCTTGTTGGGCCAAATGACTGAGGCTTCTTTAGTAGAGCTAAAGAAAAGGGCCAGAGGCTTATTGGGCCTTACACGTACTGATGTATGTGGCCCGATGAGCATTAATGCCAAAGGAAATCTTCAGTACTTCATTAACTTATTGATGGCGGCAGTAAGTATGGCTGTGTTCTTATGATGAGACACGAGTAGGAATCTTTTGAGGAGTTCCAAAATGAAGTATAGAACCGATTTGACAGAAGTGTTGAGATCCTCGATTAGATCGCGGAGGAAAATACTTAAGTCAAGAATTGGATGATCATCTGCGTGAGTGTGAAGTCATACCACAGCTCTTTTCTCATGGAAAGCCTAATTAGTGTTTCTGAGAGAATGAATCGGATCTTATTGGATATGTTCCGATTAATGATGAGTCACATGAATCTTCCATTATCCTTTTAAAATACGCTCTAAAATGAATAAGTTTACGCAAATTATGTTTCTATCAGAATCAGTTGAAAGACACCACATTGGATGTGGACTGGGTGATTTCCAAGTATGTTTTACTGATTAATTGGGATTGCAAGGTTTGTGTAAGGCAGTTGTCAACAAACAAACTTGAATCCAAATCTGATAAGGGCTGCTTCGCCGGTTATCCTAAGGAAACCGAGGCTTAGTACTTTTGCAACCAATCCGAGAACAAAGTTTTGTTGTTCGGAACCATGTTTTTCCAAGAAAACAGTGGGAGTAAAAGTACAGCTCGAAGAAATTCGAGAAACACAGGAGGCTGTTAAACCTGTTGAGGAAGAGCAGCGGTTGGATCTACAGAGTGTTGTAGGATCTGAACCTGTGGAGCCAGAATTTCGCTGATCCTGATGGATCCGTCACTAAACCGAGGGTGATTCCTCATGACCGATTGCCGTGATCTGATGATCATTGAAAAGTGACGAGCATGCGAAATTCAAAGAAGCGATGGTGAGCCCCAACTCCGAAATTTTGCTAGGTATGCATGTTAGCTTCACTGATCTATTTATAGATTGAAGCAAACATCTTGGAGTTGGAATCTATGTTCTGTTAAAACGGTCAAAGGCTTTGACTCGATCAGGAACGAATAGAAACCGTGCGTTTACAAGTAAACAAGTGGGAGCGTAGTTGCAATTCTCAAAAATGTATGTTTATAACACACTTAATCTCATAAACGACGTTCCAACGCTGAAGTCTAGTCAAGGTTTGGGTCGGAAGTTAAATTCAATAATAGACATGGGAGAAGCCGCGAAATTTCTTGGAATATGGATCCATTGAGATGGATCAGAAGAGCTAATTGGATCGTGTCAGAATCCTTATGATTGTAAGGTACTGGACAGTTCAAATATGCATGACTCCAAGAACAGATTCATACCAAAGGTCTTATGGCATTAATCTTAGCAAGATGAAGTGTCTTGGACACTGGCTGAGCTAGTATCTATGAGTGTGATTCCTTATGCTTCAGCAATAGAATCCATAATAAATGCCATATTTAGCGCTCGTATAGATGCAGTTTACGCATATAGCATGACGAGAAGATACCAATATGTTCCAGTAAGAGTCACTGGACAGTTGTAAGGAATATCCCCAAGTGTTTGAGAAACACTAAGGATAGGTTCTTGTACAACTGAGGAAATGACGAATCTGTTAAGAGTAGTTAGACAGACAAAGATGATTCACGGTTCCTACCTGTTTATGTCTCTTTGTCTGTGTAGCGGGGCTATCTGTTGGAAAGGTCTCCAAGCAGTGGACCGCAGAATAGTGCTTATTAAAGAACAGCAGTGTGGTTTGTTGGAATGGCTCCAAGAAAGAACACCGCAGCATCTCTCACAACCTAAGCATGAGTTTCATGCTGTTGCTGTAGGTACTAGATATCTGAAGACATGGTCTAGATTCTAGTGGGAGTTATGTTAGTTATGATGTTCAGATAGACATGATGTAGTCATGATTATGAAAAACTGACATCAGCATTATTTGATCATTGGATGATTAAATAATGGTCCCAAGTATTTTATGTTCATGTTATAGGACATCAAGTTGAGGACTTGATCATGAAACCCTATAAGTAAAAAAGATGACATAAATTATGATTGTCCCTAGTCGAGATTGTCAAAGGGACACTGATAATCGCGAGAGACTAGCTTGTGAGGTGACTGTTGACTAAGTTTCATGGAGTCAATGATATGAGTATCACAGTCAGTCACATAGATATATGTTGGTGAACATATGATCGGACATGACCCACTAATGAGAACTATACAGGATAGTTATATCTGTGTCATGAGAGTTTCTCATTACGACTATAGAGTATAGTCCTTAGACCTGAGTTCATCATGCTTTCTAGTATATGAATTGGTGCACTTTGACCTTGTCAAACGTCGATCCGTAAATGGCGGCTATAAAGACATTGCTTAGGTGTATCATGAAGTATATGTAGAAACATGGATGGAACAAGAAGGGATTTGTCCCTCCTATATAACAGGGGATAAATATCTCAGAGCCCATCGAAGATTTGATACTGAAAAAATACATGGCCGTACTCAAACGAGGTGACTGTCAGTCGTTTGTTTTATCAGTATAGATCAAAAGTTCGATGAACATGATGTTGGCTATAATAAGGATGACACAGTTTCTTGCCTTATGCCATATCGAGATATAGAGACAAAGGGATTATGGGAATAGATGATTCCAGTACAAGTGGGAGATTGTTGGGATTATGTCCTGAAATCACATTGTACTTACTCTAAAGATAGTTGTATTGTCGAGATCGGACAATTCATGTGATACTGGGTAGTCATAATGTTTTGCTAGAAACCGCTTATGACAATTGAGTTGTAACTCATTTCTAGTATCGTGTGAACCTAAAGGGTCACACACCTAAGCAAGTTGGATACGCTTCTGTAGGGAATTGATCATTGGCATATGGTCCGATCAATTTGTATTGGATACACATTGAATTCGTGTTTTAAGAGGTGTGTCGATCGATGCCATTGGTGCGTCGATCGATACAAGAGGTGTGTCGATCGTTGCCATTGGGTGCAACGATCGACACAAGGTCGATATCGTAACTGATGTTACGGTTTGTAAACCGTGGGCCTATTTATACGGGCCAGGTTACACGACCTAAATAGAGAGCCGTCGCAGACAGTTTTTCTTGAAAGAAAAAACAGACACTCTTCCTCGAGAAACGCGCAGAGAATCCCAGGAGATCCGATCACCGGTACTAGCATCTTGACGGATTACAGCTTGTGTGCGTGTGGACTACGATAGAGGCGCAGCTATTGAGGCGCTCCAGATCTCGTTTACCTGCTCCAATTTCCGCTGCCAATCTCCAGGTAATCACGAGGTCAGTTCTAAGATTCAATCACCTAGACCCAGGAGCCTAGGGATTCCAACACCAAAAACCTGAGCCAAACCATCATTACCCATCTTATCTGAACCATATCTACCTGGAGTATAGGTAGTGAACAAATCTCGCTGCGATCTAGCATGAGTAGTAGCTCCACTATCAACAACCCAACTGGTATCTTGGCATGCAACATTAATGGCATAACCCTCAAGAAGAATAAGAAATTGATCCTCCGTGACAGTCACCCGATCTTCACCATCTCCATGACGATTTCCTTGCTTGCTGTCTTTTTTCAACTTCCACCAATCTGTCTTCATGTGCCCTTTTTTATGACAGTAGTGGCACTCAAATTCGCAAATCTATTAGATTTTCTTCTGCTCCTGTTCTTCTCCTTCTTAGGCTCATGATATGAACTCCTTCCCTTTGACTCAATAACAATGACATCTGAACGCGAGGAACTAGGATTCAACTGCCTTCTCGTTTCCTCATTCAAGACATTATTATTCACTAAGTGCATCGAAATAGCACCATTCGACGCGGAGTTACAAAGAGACATCGTAAAAACTTTCCAGGAATCTGGTAATGTACCAAGAAGCCACAAACCGTGAATCTCATCTTCAAACTGAATACCCATGTCTGACAGCTTATTGAGCAATCCCTGAAACGCATTCAAGTGATCCGTCATCGGAGTACCATCCTGATACCTCAAATTAATCAACTTCTTTATCATGAACTTCTTATTATTCCCGGTCTTCCGAGCATACAACTGCTCCAGTTTCAACCACAAAAAACGAGCATTAGTCTCTGTTTCAACATTATGAAGAACATTATCATCTATCCACTGTCTTATCGAACCACACACTTGACTTGCATCAACTTCCACTCAGCATCCGTTTTCTCATCGGGTTTCTTCTCCTGAAAAACCGGTACATAGAATTCTTTCACGGAAAGCAAATCTTTCATCTTGCCTTTCCATACATGATAATTAGGACCATTCAGACTTATCATTCTGCCCATATTTTCTATCTCTCACACAAGCAAAACCAATAACCAACGTTACCGAAATCCAAAGCTCACAACCTCAAGCTCTGATACCACTCTGTTGGGAAAACACGAAATGCTACAACGGCGCAGCGGAATATAGTTTCCCGTACTTTTGTGAGTCTGTGAGAAAATATGAATGATGGCAGAAACAATCTAAAAACGCAATGAAACGAGACCGACAATTTTTTACGTGGAAACCTCCTCGATGTGAGAAGGAAAAACTACCATTCCCATGACCACTTCGGAGTTACTAACTCATCCTCAGTTTATTATCTTTTTTTTTATGGAAGGGGAGAAGGGAACTAGATAGGACAGGTTTAAAGGCTGTGTCAGAACTAACAAGGGAATCTGACACAAAGTATACCAAGCCCTTAGGTGAGAAATCTAAGTCAGTATTAAGGTGAAGTCAGTAAAGGATCCTCTGATACCTGAAGTGATGTGGGTGTTCTCAGTAGGTTGATCCATGTCTGGGTTTTCTAATAGTCAGAGATAATCTGCAGCTTCATCCCAATGGTTACTTAAGTTCCTGCAAGTGCTGCTAATCTTCTCAAAAAGTCATTGTTTCTTACTTAAACAATTTTGACTCAATAAAACAAATATTGAAAAATTTAACTGACTCTAAGAAAACAAAAGAAAGAAGTTAGTAGAACCTCCCCCACACTTAAGACACACTGTCCCCAGTAGTGTCAAGCGAAGGATTGGCAAAAAGAAAAGAAAAATTTGTTTAAGGAATGGTTAAGTTCTGTCGGGTTTTACCTCTGTCGCTCAGGCATCGATCGTTGCACTAGGTGCATCGACCGTTGCTAGGCGATTGTTTCGTGTATAATCGATCGTTGCTCAGGACCGCAACGATCGCTGCAGTGCGATTTCGATCGTGTTGTGACGATCGACACAATAGTGTGTCGATCGACGCACTGCGTCTGTCGGATCAGTCAGCAAGTTAGCAGGTTAGTCCGTTGGTTTTCATCAATTTCGAATCCTGCAAGCTGAAAACACTAGAAACAGAGTAAAATCAAAGCAATAGATGTATCTAATCAAGTACAACCATCCAAACATAGTAGAGTACTAAAAATCAAAAGAAAATAGTGCAAGAAAAAGAGAAAGAAAATCAGAGTACAGAACCGAATGTCAAGAGATGGAGGCTACTCTCACTCGCTATCATCTATCCCACCATAGCGCTCAGTGTCACTGACGTCCGTAGGAGAACGTTGTCTGCGTCGAGTAGTAGGGACGGGCTGATGAACCGGTGGCTGTCTCCTGCAAGTGCAGCCACGCATCCACACCCAAATAGTCTTCCAGATCCCATCACTACGCTCTCTCCACTCAGCCTCAGACATATCACCGTAGGGTACTGTGATCTCAGGATAAGGGCCAATATCAACCGGGGCAGCAGCAGGCGGAGGTGCAGGGGCAGCAGAAGATGATGCTCGTGTGGAAGCTCGTGTGGAAGGCTCTCCCAGCGGATGAGCCATAGAAGGGACTCCACGCTGCGCGGTCTCAGGAGGCTGGAATCTCAGGGCCTCTAGTGTATCAATTTGTGTCAACGCAGGAGCAGGAAGCTCTATACCACACTTCCCAGAAGTCGGATCGTGGTAAACCCAAATGCGCCCCTCCTTAAGCCAGAGGGCGCTCTGCAAGTGGCTGAAATCTAGGAACTCCTTGGCTGTATCACACTCTGTGCCCTATAGAGGAATCCCGCAGTGTATGAAGATGGGAGTAAGCAGGCTCCCCACTGTCTCAGTACGGACTCCATCAAAAGGCTTCAGCTGCAGATCACATAAATGCTGAGTGAAAACAGCTCCCAAGTTGAGACCCTTAGTAGGATCTCTCACGCCTGAATCCTCAAACTGATCCCGCAGCCCGATGAACAACATCTCTATCTCATACTTGCGCATCTTGTTGGCCTCAAACTTGCACAACAAGCTCCAACACAAGATACGCGAGACATATCTCAGCACAGGATGTCTCAACTGCACTACCGGTGTAGTCCATGAGTTGTAACGACCACTGCCTATACACTCCCAAAATGATCGAGCCTCCTCTGGATCCTACTCAAGTGGCATGCCAATGCGCCTCGGCTCAGTGCTGAAACCGTAGATCCTGCAGATATCTAGTAAAGGAATCCGATACCTGACTCCCCAACTCATGAAGGTAAAGATACCTCCTGTAGCGCTCCTGCTGTCTGGAGACGGGTAGACCACCCTGCAAGTGGCTAGCAACTGTCTGACCAGCTCTGGATATAGATCATAAGGCCGCATAGGTATTGTCCCTAGACCAATGCCCTTGCATACTGCAAGTACCTTCTCATCAATCCCCAGACTCTTGCAGGTAGAGTAATCTGCAAACTTGGTTGGCTTGATCGTCATCCCGCACCAACCACTGTATAGCAGCGAGTCATACTCATCCCACTGGTTAAACAGTGGTCTCTCTGTAAAATCGGCAGACTTGAGGAACTCAGGAAGGTTCTGTGGCCACTGCCTGGCTGTCGAAATCTTTGTCGCGTCTGCTCGGGGCCAAGGCAGTGCTACTGCTGGACCAACTCTCACATATGGCTCAGGTGGCTGAGAGTCTCTATGAAACCACTCTGGTGGTGGAATGTACTGTCGTGTGGCTGTGGATGCTGTTGCTTGGCGCTTGCGGGGTTGTCTGCGAGATGTCATCTGCATTCAACAAGAAATTAAAACCAATTAGTCTCGGCAATCTCTCTGTGAAATCGCGAAGCATCGACCGTTGCACCTAAGGCATCGATCGTTGCAAGGCGATTTCATTTTATCGAACATTTCCCCAAAATCGCAAAGCAACGACCGTTGCACAAGTGCAACGACCGTTGCAAGGCGATTTTGGCCGTCAACAACAATCCCTAAAATTCGTTCTAAACACGTTCAAGCAACCACAAAAACAAGAATAATCCATCACTAAACAACCTAAATCATGTTCAATTAAGCACGCATTCATCAATTTCAATCCAAAATTCCCAATTTTTAAAACCCCAAAAATTGAATCCGAAAATCGAAAAATAGAGGTACATTACCTTGGATTCGTGATATATGGGCTAGAAGAATAGATTGAGAGTTTAAAAACGAGACTATAGCACTTGGAATCAAAGAAAATGATGGAGAAATGAGAGTTTGAGGTGAGGAAGTTCTCGGTGTACGGACGGCGAGAATTGGAGAAGAAAAGAGAAGAGAAGGGTTTAAGGCACTTACCTTGGTCGTGGGTGCAACGACCGTTGCTTAGTGGCAACGACCGTTGCTGGTCAAATCGAAATCGATTTCCGGTTTAGCGCGCATACCTTAATTTTTGCAATTGAACCAATTGCAACGACCGTTGCACAGGTCCGCAACGATCGTCACAATGCGATCACCTCTCCTCGTCGTAATCTCCTTGCAACGACCGGTGCACAAGTGCATCGGTCGTCGCACATCTCCAGACTCGAGTTCTATATCTGAAACTTAGCAAAAACAAAAACGAAAACGTGAAATCCTAAGAAAAACACCAAAAATAAGAAAGAAAAACAACTAAACCTAACAGTGGGTTGCCTCCCACTCAACGCTTGTTTAAGGTCATTAGCTTGACCGGACGAACAAGATCTTTCAGGCTCCACGAGGTCTTGACAGAGACTTTTTCTGTCTCTGTTCAAGTCTCATCATCCTGGGTGTTGAGTAGGCTGTTGCAGAATGCTTCAGTCCAAGAAAAGTAGGAGTGAAATGTGCTCCAGGATCTAGAATCACGGTATCATCCGTCTGCTCATCACCTGCATCCATGATGGTGAATGTCTGCCCATCTATCAATGGCTTGCGCAGCTTGTCCATCTCAAAATGCAGCGGCTCATCTCCCAGGTGGAGGTCTATTAGACTGTGTCTAACATCTATTTCTGCTCCCGCTGTAGCCAAGAATGGTCTTCCAAGTAGTAATGCATCATCAGGATCACTGTCATATTTCAGCACTAGGAAGTCTGTTGGAACCAAATAGTTTCCAACTCTCACCGGGACGTCCTCAAGGAGTCCTTCTGGAACTCGTATAGACTGATCAGCTAGGACAAGAGAGGTCCTAGTAGGAGTAAAATCCAGCATACCCAGCTTCTCTTCCACAGAATATGGCATAAGACTTCCAGCAGCTCCCAGATCACAAAGAGAGCGCCTAAAACTATCCTCGAAGATAGAACAACTTAGCACAAAAATCCCAGGATCAGGCAGCTTCTTGGGAACCTTGGTTAACAGCACATCACTTATCTGTTGAGGGACTATAATCACCCAATCTTTCAGCTCTTCATCCAAAGGCAACATCTTGTTCAAATACCTCTGCACACATGCGTGATAAGGTGGATCACAGATGATGGAATTTCTTCCAACTCTTCACCAATCTCCTCTAGCTGCTTAAGCTCTTCAATCTCCTGCTTAATCACTTCAGATACTGAGGGATATTGTCTAATTAATTGTCCATAAATCTCTTCCTGAGTAATCTCAGACACTCCAGGGAACAAGCGATTAAGCTCCAAATCTGCATCAATGCTGTCAACATTCGGCGAGTCTGTCTGTTCAAGACCTGCATCGACCGACACTAGGGGTGTGTCGATCGATGCAACACTGTTTTCACAGTTTTCACCCGAGAGATTTTCTCCAAAATCCGAAAATTCAACCTCTTCTACTAACTCATCCGTACTTAGCTCAAATCCTTCACCTAGGTGAGATCCATCATCAATGTACACAGACCAGGCCTTAATATGAGTGTCTGCTACTCCCTTTCCCTTCATAGAACTGGAAATATGATTCACCTGAGTATCCAACTGCTTCATATGAGTGTTCAAAGACTCAACCTTTCCATTGAGATCCTCATAGACAGCATCCAACTTCTTATTGCAGTCCACAGAAATCTTGGTCTGACTCTCTAGCAGCTGTTCCATCATTGCCTCCATCTTACTCTCATGAGCAGTGGCTGCAGGAGGAGTCTGATAAGATGAAGATCCATAGGTTCTCTGAGTACCTTGTCCAAAAGGCTTCTGAAAACCACTAGTCTGTCCAAAACCAGCTGAGTTCTGATTGCCTGCAAAGGCACTCTTCTGTCCTCCATTGAAGAATATGTTTCCCTGCTGATTACCAAATCTGTTACCTTGGAAACCAGATCCTCCAATGTAATTCACATCTTCTTCCTGAGTCTCCTCCTCAGTCTGAATTACCTCTACATCTTGGGCAAAGTGGACAGCCTTCTTACCAGCCAGGAGATTGCAAATGGTGTCCAGCTTATATCTAAATTCAGCCATCTCTGAATTCTCTACACTTCCACCAGATTTCTTCCTCCTATCATCCATAGTCTTGCAACTGTTGCTGCTTACTAAGTTCTCAATCAACTGCTTAGCTTGTGCAGGAGTCCTGGTGTTGAAGTTTGCATTACTGGAGTTATCCAGCGCAGACTGATATGGCAGATATATGCCTCTGAAGAAAATACCTAGCAATGTGACTTCAGTGAATCCATGGTGTGGGCAGTCACGCTGGTACTTCCTAAATCTCATCCAAGCAGTCTTAAGAGGCTCAGTAGGACCTTGGATAAATGTCAGAATGTCCTGTCTGGACTGATCGGAACGCGCATCATCATAGAAGTGACGCAGAAACTCACTCTTCAGGGCTGCCCAAGTAGTATACTGACCAGGTGCCAGTTGCTTCAGCCATGCAGCAGCGTCTCCAGCGAGACTGTATGGGAAGAGCTTGAGGAACAGATAATCCTGGCAGACTCCATCATACTTCATGCCATTGATTAGGTCCTCAAATGTATCAATGTGATCCATAGGCTGCTCCGTAGGATGACCATGGAAGGTATTCTGTCTCATCAGCGAGTAGTAGATGGTCTTGATCTCAAAATCATCCCTCTCAAAACCAGGAAGTACTAGAACTGGCCGGTTTGCATGAAACTCATCCGGTCTGTTGTAGTCAGCTAAAGTCCTCTCATGGACAACCATCTGTCTCCCTTGGGCCTGTCTTTGGCCTTGGTTCTGCTTCTGTTGCGGTTGCTCAGGAGGATCATGGATTACATTCCCTTCAGCATCAACCCGTTGCCCAGCAGCATTATACGGATTGTTATCTCGGTCCCTCAGGGTACCTTGAGCATCAGGCATAATGATTAGCTTTTGTACCACCATCCTTGCTCTTCTTTCTCTTCTGTTAGTTCTCTCTAGACGTCCAAGTTCTTCAAGTACGAGATTAACGAGGTTCAGGTTCTGATTACTTCGAGTTTCACGCGTCTGCATAAACTGTCTGTAATCGTCAAGCAACGATCGATGCTATCAGTGCAACGATCGATTCAATCTCAGAATCGCCTAGTGAAGATCGACACACAAGTGCAACGATCGACGCAAAGCGAAATCGGTACCTGCGACAGAGAGAAAACAGAGAGAAATTAGTAACTAATAAAAAAATAAAAATAAAACGAAAAAAATAAAGATCCTAGTAAAAACCCTAAGTTCGATCCTATCGAAGACTCTAAGAGTCCCCGGCAACGGCGCCAAAAACTTGATAGGGTCTAAGTTTTAATCCTATTCTACTGCAAGTGCACAGTTAAGTGATTGTAGTATATAGGGTATCGAATCCACAGAGACTCTGGTCTCGATAGAATAAGAACCGTAGAGATTAATACTAAGAAGAAAGCAGATGTGAAGTGAATTAAAAGCAAGGCAATAAAATAAATCAATAGCAAGATTGTTGTGAAAGCAGTTAACTAAAAGCGCTAAGTCTAGGGAATTCTCAGGAAATCAGACAAGCAGACAAGTTAATCAGTCAGGATCTAATTAAACACAGTTCTAGAACTCAAATCACGGAATTAGAATTAACCAAATCTCTTTGCGAAAATCCTCTAAGTCTAAGTGCAGTAATCCAAATCTCTTTGCAATTACTAACAGATTAAACCAGCATTAATTTCAAGTTCGATATGTTCACAATTAAACTAAGCAAAATCTCTTTGCGAATAATTTAATTGCTCAACCTAAATAGTTCAGATTCTAAACCACTCTCTCGTGTTGTATTTAGCAACCTAAGATCTAGATTCTAATTGATCAGATTAGAACTAGCATTAAGCATAATTTAGATTGAAGAACATTCTATTCATGTGAATCCTTAACTGAATTAAACAAGTCTAGCAAGTCATCAAATCCTTAATGAGAAACCCTAAACCTAGATATGAATCTACTCAGACATGATTAATGAAACATAAATCATAGAATAAATAGATTGCATATAAGAAATTAAATAGATAAAGGGGTTCGAAATCTTCTCCAAAATAGATGAAGTACAGGAATAGATCAGCCCCAAAAGCTCTAAAAATCTCTTAGCTCTAAGTATGAAAGCGTATGTAAAATAAACATCAAAATCCTAATTATATAGGCATAATCTCGGCTGGGGCTTCTTTGTAAATACTGAAAACTTCTGGGCCAAAGTGAAAAATCATGAATCTTCAATTAACCGCCGTAATCGGCCCATCTCGCTGCATGATCTCAAATCAGACAGTGAGCTCAATCTCTCGGCCAATCACTCCAAAAATCCCCAAAATGCTCCAATATCTCCAATTCCGCTCCAAACCTGATTATACTTGTAAAAGACTCTAAAAGAACACAAAAGAACACTAAAACACAATTATATCATGGCATAAAACCGGTAAAAACCATGATATATCATCTGTCTCTCATCCAATGCCACAAAATGCTTGAAATATCCCAGAACCTGATCCTTTGTCCTCATAGTGAAAACCCACAACTTCCTCGAATGATCATCAATGAATGTGACAAAATATGATACACCACCAAGAGATTTCGTCTTCATTGGACCACATACATCTGAAT
This sequence comes from Orychophragmus violaceus, assembly GCA_030180135.1. Lineage (NCBI taxonomy): Eukaryota > Viridiplantae > Streptophyta > Magnoliopsida > Brassicales > Brassicaceae > Orychophragmus > Orychophragmus violaceus. The sequence goes on from CM058236.1 coordinate 16,252,780, forward strand.
GTACCATATCAAGTATCTCGGGTTTCCTCGAAGGTGCAGAAGACTTAAACGATACTCTGTGTTGTTTCCCAACAAAACAGTGCTCACACTTCTGTAAGTGCATACCGGAGATCCCTGGAATAACCTTCTTCTTTGACAACACAGACAATCCCTTCTCGCTCATGTGACCGAGTCTCGTATGCCATAACTCCATGGCATCATCATTCTCCACTGCATTAACAATGTCTTTGGAGACCTTAGCTTGTATTCAATAGAAACATGAAGACTTACCACCTCGAGCCATAACCATAGAGCCACGTGAGAGTTTTCATTTATCACCACCGAATTAACTGTAGAAACCCTCATCATCAAGTCTTCCTATAGAAATCAGCTAAAACCGAATATCTGGGACATGCTTAACTCCCTTAAGCATAAGTCTTGTACCAAGACTAGTCTCCAAGCAAATATCACCAATGCCAAAAACCTGAGCCAAACCATCATTACCCATCTTATCTGAACCATAACTACCTGGAGTATAGGTAGTGAACAAATCCCGCTGTGATCTAGCATGAGTAGTAGCTCCACTATCAACAACCCAACTGGTGTCTTGGCATGCAACATTAATGGCATCACCCTCAAGAAGAATAAGAAACTGATCCTCCGTGACAGTCACTCGATCTTCACCATCTCCATGACGATTTCCTTGCTTGCTGTCTTTTTTCAACTTCCACCAATCTATCTTCATGTGCCCTTTTTAATGACAGTAGTGGCACTCAAATTCGCAAATCTATTAGATTTTCTTCTGCTCCTGTTCTTCTCCTTCTTAGGCTCACGATATGAACTCCTTCCCTTTGACTCAATAACAATGACATCTGAACGCGAAGAACTAGGATTCAACTGCCTTCTCGTTTCCTCATTCAAGACATTGTTCTTCACTAAGTGCATCGAAATAGCACCATTCGACGCGGAGTTACAAAGAGACATCGTAAAAACTTTCCAGGAATCTGGTAATGTACCAAGAAGCCACAAACCGTGAATCTCATCTTCAAACTGAATACCCATGTCTGACAGCTTATTGAGCAATCCCTGAAACAATTTCAAGTTATCCGTCATCGGAGTACCATCCTGATACCTCAAATTAATCAACTTCTTTATCATGAACTTCTTATTATTTCCGGTCTTCCGAGCATACAACTACTCAAGCTTCAACCACAAAAAAACGAGCATTAGTCTCTGTTTCAACATTATGAAGAACATTATCATCTATCCACTGTCTTATCGAACCACACACTTGACGTGCATCAACTTCCACTCAGCATCCTTTTTCTCATCGGGTTTCTTCTCCTGAAAAACCGGTACATAGAATTCTTTCACGGAAAGCAAATCTTTCATCTTGCCTTTCCATACATGATAATTAGCACCATTCAGACTTATCATTCTGCCCATATTTTCCATCTCTCACACAAGCAGAACCAATAACCAACGTTACCGAAATCCAAAGCTCACAACCTCAAGCTCTGATACCACTCTGTTGGAAAAAATACGAAATGCTACAACGGCGCAGCGGAATATAGTTTCCCGCACTTTTGTGAGTCTGTGAGAAAATATGAATGATGGCAGAAACAATCTAAAAACGCAATGAAACGAGACCGACAATATTTTACGTGGAAACATGCTCGATGTGAGAAGGAAAAACCACGGGACCATAGTCCACTCCAAATCCACTATATCAAATAGATTGAGTTACATCCACGTCCTCTCTGTTCCACAGAACAATACCAAAGAGTAAAGCTCAACAAAGAGAGCAATCTCCAACAAAACGAATCAACAAGATAGCTATACAAAGTCTGAAATCTGCAGCATGAAACGACTCTAAGTTCACTAGGATTTCGGTCAGTAAATCCAATCTCCACCTTTCAAATCCTAGATAAACATGTCAAGAACACTTCTGCAAAGTTTCAGCTCAAGAAGAGAAGATCTCACCGTTGGATTTTCCAAACACCCAACACCGGTCTCAGTCGCTTCAAAACAGAACAGCTCCACTAAAACTCCGATCTACAACAAACCAACCATTGAAACTAAAAACCACTGTTGAATCTGAAGATCACTGAGTCATAAAGCTTTCTCCAAAATTTTAGACAGATCAGAACAGTTTTGATAGCTCGATCGAAGCCCTGAATCAGATTGACGAACTCTATTTTTCTTCTTCTCTTCTCCCTCTCTTCTCCTCTCTTCTTCCTTTTTTTCTTTTTCTTTGTCGTGTGTGTACTGTCTGACACTCACAGCCAATCAAACAAATAATACAATATATAAATAACATAGTTACATATTTTATTCCTTCCTCCAATAGGAGGATGCCGACACCTTTCCCATATCACCCTTTCTAGTTTCAGTGACCTCCCTTCCCTTCTTTTCTTCCTGTACCAGAGGAATGGTATCTCCCAAGGCATAATCTGGCATTACGTCTTCCTCATTCCGAGCAGACTCGAGCACAATATTAGTTGTCACAGGGCTTGATATCATGTCCAGAATTTTGTCGGCTATACCTTGCTCCTGCTCAAATTCCTTCTTCTCATCTTCCTTTGTCTCTCCATTCCATTCATTCTCGTCTATGTAAACCATTGTTACCTCCTCTTCAAAAAACACAGTAGATATGAAATCATGAGAACCATCAAGTTCCGAAAAACCCTTACCAACTTTACCCGGAGACTTTGTCATGTCCGTGGACTCCTCCTCAAATTTCAATTCCTTTCTCACATTCTTTACCGTTTTTCCTTCCAAATATTTGTCTGCCATCCGCTCCTTCCCCTCTTCAAATGATTCCTAAGTTGAGTGTATTGTGGTTAGACATTCCAAAGAAGGTCCTTCCTGCCTTATCAAAGATTGATTGGCACCAGATGATTCAGGTATATCTTGACCTCTTGCAGCAGGTGCATACGGTTGTCTTTGCCGTCTTGATGAGTAGACACGAGAGGATCTGAGAGAGCGAGAGAAAAATTCATCATGTCTCTCATAACGTTGGGATACACTCCTAGATTCCTTCATGTTATTGTATTGCCGAGATAATTCCTTATCTTCATGTGCCTTTCCCTTTCCTTTATTTTGCACCTCTTGTCTTCTACCTGCATCCCTTGAGCTTTCCATAGCACCAGTACTCCTCCCATGTGACACAACCCCTTTTTAGCTTAATGCTCCTCTGCCTTCTTCTGAATCTTTAGATTCATCGTCATTTCTTCTTCGTTGGCTCGTCTCCATACTTTTAGATTCCTCAATTCCTAGGCACATGTCTTTGTCATGACACATGCTAAGACAAATCCGACTGAATCCAAACAAACGCTCATACTGTAAGGTAACAACAGTGATGGATTCCGAGCTAGGACATCAGATCAAGATAGCTCAGACGATGAGGAACCGCTTGGAACACAGCTGAAACAAGAAGAAACTGAGGTTCTTCCAACCGTCCGCAGTGACCGCACGGCCGTGTACCGTATCGACCCAACACGTCCGGGAATGGAGCTACATTTGGAACCACGACCAGATGATCGATTCACTCGACCGAGACGTTCTCTTTCTCGAACTAAATCCCATTCTAAGACTAATGGTCGTGACAGAAATGCGTTGGTCCGAGCTGAATCACCGGTGGGTCGGAACACTACTATTTCTATTGACCCATTCGACTTTTCTTCCGACCAAACTTCAAAGGAACGTGCCAATGGACTAAGGATGAAGATTGGACGTGAGCTTTCACTGATAGTCCGACCCAATCAAGAGTTATCCGAAGAAACGTCCGTGTGCATGATCCGGGCCGTACCATGTCCGCACCAGGGAAGGAAAAGCGGCCGAAGAGTCACTCTAAGGAATTCGCTGAATCCGAAGAGTTCTTTGACTTAATTTAATTTCAGTCTTTGGTCTTTGTTATGTTTTCTAGGAATTAAGTACCACAAAACTAGTCTCTTTACCTTCTTGTTGTCTTATAAGTACCAAACTCTTTTGATCATTTTTAATACATCGATTTTTATCTTCTTCTTTGCGAGTTCATCTCTTTGTTCTTGGTTGAACATTTTCGTTTCTTTGGCAAGGGTTACTTCCAAAGCAACAAACCTTCTTAGAGTTCGTTGTTAAGGGTTACTTCTTCGATCCTCTTTGAAGTCGGGGAATACCAAAGGCCATCCGCAACCTTTGACGGTCTCCTTCGATCCACCACTGACCCGTGATCAGATTATCCTTCGATCCATCAAAGAGTTTATCCTATCCGGGAATCTATCAAGTGGTATCAGAGCCACTCTTTGTTGGTATCTTCTATCTTTTCATCTTCTCATTTCATCTACACCATTTCTTAAACACTTCTTATCTTTCTATCTAGTATTTGGGATTTGGGCCAATTCATTTCATCTATCTTAAAAAAAAAAAAAAAAAAAAAAAAAGAGTTTGAACGATTTACAAAAAAAAAAGAGAGTGTTTTTAAGTTCTTAAAGGCTGAGGAGAAATCCAACCGGCTGAGGAGAAATCCAGCCTTGAATTGGTTAAAGCAAATCCCACCAAAAATCTTTCAACTTCCTATCTTCTTCTTCTTTTCCCCCTTGTTGCTTGGAGTACTTGTGGAATTGGCTTGAGTTTGTTTGCCGAGAACATTGAGAGAATACTCGGAGTGATCAGCAAAATACTTGTGTGGGCGAGTTTAAACACCTGAGAGTGAGAATGTTTTCTTTAATTCGTTTGTTTCAAAGTGTTTTCAGGGAACCATGGTAAGCAGTGAAGAAGAACGGGACGACAGTCCTAGGAGTGGATTGAATCGCGCTCAAATGAAAGCTCTTAACGACCAAATGGCGAGACTAGTGACTGAACGTATGGAGGAACTACACGTCCGGCGTGATAGAATCCAGGAGGATCAACAAGGACGTCCTCAACGATCCGCACGAAGGAACCGGACAGAGAGGAGGACCATCCGATCAGCCGATGACCAAGATGAAGAGGAATATGAGGAGGATCGGTCCATTGTCCGATCAAGGAGAGGCCGCGGTTACCAAGAGGATGAGAACCCATTTGGTAGAAGATCAAGTGACGGCCTTGGAAATCTTAAGCTCAAAATTCCATCCTTTCAAGGTAAGAACGATCCTGATGCATATTTGGAATGGGAAAGAAAAACTGAACTCGTCTTTGATTGTCAAAACCATTCCGAACTTAAGAAAGTAAGATTGGCCGCTTCTGAATTTAGTGGTTATGCTATCAATTGGTATGATAATATTGTGACTCTTAAGAGGAGAACGGGTGAAAGACCAATTGCTTCTTGGGATGAACTAACCACTCTTATGAGAAAGTGATTTGTGCCTAGACATTATCACAGGGATCTTCACCATAAGCTGAGACGGTTGGTCCAAGGAACCAAGAGTGTGGAAGACTATTTCTAGGAGATGGAGACCCTTATGCTTAAGGTGGACGTTGAAGAAGATTTGGATGCTATCTTGGCTCGATTTCTTGCAGGCTTAAACCGGGAGATACAAGACCGAATGGAGCTTCAGGACTTTGATAGTGTCGAGGACATGCTCCATAAAGCAATCTTGATTGAGCAACAAGTCAAGAGGAGGGGATTCTCTAAACCGGCTTACACTCCAAAACCTAGCTACCAAGACAAAGGTAAGACTCTTCCTCAAACAAATTATGGTTTTAAGACTAACGCTCCTTCTAGTTTGGACAAAGGCAAAGCCGTGGAATCCACGAGCAGAGCTAGAGATATCAGGTGCTTTAGATGTCATGGCCTAGGACACTATGCCAACAAATGTCCAAACCAAAAGATCATGATCTTGCTGGAGAATGGAGAGTATGAGTCCGAGGAAGAAAAGGAGGAACCAGAGGATACAGGGCCGATCTTTGATGAGGAATCCGAACCATATGATTATCCGGCTCAAGGGCAAATCCTCGTGACCCGCAGATCACTTAGCGTCCAGACCAAACAAGCCGATCTTGAACAAAGGGAGAATCTCTTTCATTCTCGTTGTTTTGTTAAAGATAAAGTTTGTTCTTTGATTATTGATGGTGGAAGTTGCACTAACGTGGCTAGTGATGTTCTTGTTAGGAAACTCGGACTGGAAGTGAGGCCGCATCCTCGACCATTCAAGTTGGAATGGCTAAACGAGGAAGGAGAACTACATGTCAAGTAACAAGTCACGGTTCCCATTACCATTGGCCGGTATGAGGATGAGGTCCTATGCAATGTGTTGCCCATGGATGCGAGTCATATCCTTTTGGGAAGACCTTGGCAGTTCGACAAGAAAGCCATTCATGATGGCCACACAAACCGCCACACTTTTGATCATAAGGGAAAGAAGATAACTCTTGTTCCTTTATCTCCAGCCGAAGTGCACCAAGATCAGCTCCAACTCAAGAAAAAACGAGAGCAAGATAAGCAACATGATGCTTCCAAAGAACCGGTCCGGAAATCCAACTTCTACATCAAGCCAAGTCAAGTAAGAAAAACTATGTTCTCTCAACAATCCTTTATCTTACTTGTGTTTAAAGAAACACTAATGGCTTCTAACCCAGCACCGGAGATTCCGAGTGAACATCAAGCTTTGATGAACAGGTTCAGTGACGTGTTCCCTGAAGAGACTCCTAGTGGTTTGCCACCCATCCGTGGGACTGAGCATCAAATCGACCTTGTGCCAGGAGCGCCTCTTCCAAACCGTCCTGCTTATCGAACCAATCCGGTTGAAACCAAGGAACTACAAAGACAAGTGAACGACCTGATGAAGAAAGGATACATCCGAGAGAGTTTAAGCCCGTGTGCTGTACCGGTCTTACTTGTTCCAAAGAAAGATGGCACTTGGAGAATGTGTGTGGACTGCCGAGCCATCAACAACATAACAGTTAAGTACCGCCATCCCATTCCTCGTCTTGATGATATGCTTGATGAATTGCATGGTTCCAAAGTCTTTTCTAAGATAGATCTTAAGAGTGGTTACCATCAAATTCGTATGAAAGAAGGGGATGAGTGGAAAACGGCTTTTAAAACTAAACATGGGTTGTATGAATGGTTAGTGATGCCGTTTGGGTTGAAAAATGCACCAAGTACTTTTATGAGATTGATGAACCACGTTCTTAGAACTTACATTGGTGAATTTGTTGTTGTGTACTTTGATGACATCCTTGTCTATAGCAAAAGTTTGAATGAACATGTTAGACATCAAGAGAAAGTCTTGGAAGTACTTAGAAAAGAAAGCTTGTATGCCAATGCTAAGAAATGCACTTTTGGAACGGATCACCTAGTTTTCTTGGGTTTTGTTGTAGGAGCAGATGGCATCCGAGTTGATGAGGAGAAGGTCAAGGCAATCCGAGAATGGCCAAGCCCCAAAACCATTGGCGAAGTCAGAAGCTTTCATGGTTTGGCCGGTTTTTATAGACGCTTTGTTCGGGACTTTAGTACTATTGCTGCTCCTCTCACTGAGGTAATCAAGAAGAACGTTGGGTTCAAATGGGAGCAAGCTCAGGAGGACACATTTCAGACTCTAAAAGGGAAGTTAACTCAAGCTCCATTACTTGTTCTTCCTGATTTTCTTAAAATCTTTGAAATTGAATGTGATGCCTTAGGAGTGGGTATTGGTGTTGTTCTTATGCAGGAAGGAAAGCCCATTGCCTTCTTCAGCGAGAAGTTAGGTGGTGCTACTCTCAACTATCCCACCTATGACAAGGAGCTTTATGCATTGGTTCGGGCGCTTCAAACATGGCATCATTACCTTTGGCCTAAGGAGTTCGTTATTCACACTGATCACCAATCTCTTCGACATCTCAAGGGCCAACAGAAGCTGAACAAAAGGCATGCACGTTGGGTGGAATTCATAGAAACCTTCCCATGTGTCATTAGGTACAAACAAGGTAAGGAGAACATAGTGGCCGACGCACTATCTCGAAAGTATGTACTCCTATCCACTCTTGGAACCAAACTCTTGGGATTTGAGTTTATAAAAGGCTTGTATGAAACCGATTCTGACTTTAGGGAACCATTCTTGGCTTGTCAAAAGCATGGCCACGGCAAGTACTTCATCTTAGAAGACTTTCTGTTCTTTGATAATCAGTTATGTGTACCTCACTGTTCTTTAAGGGAATTGTTCACCAGGGAAGCTCACGGAGGAGGTTTGATGGGACATTTTGGACCAGCCAAGACACTGAAGGTGCTTGAGGATCACTTCTATTGGCCGAGCCTAAAGAAGGATGTGGAAAGGATTTGCAGCCGGTGTATCACTTGCAAGGAAACTAAGTCCAAAAACACTTCTCAGGGTTTGTACTCTCCTCTTCCTATCCCATCTCATCCTTGGACTGATTTATCTATGGACTTAGTTCTTGGTTTGCCTAAGTCTAGGACTGGTAAGGATTCGATCTTTGTGGTTGTAGATAGGTTTTCGAAAATGGCTCATTTCATCCCTTGTTTGAAAACCAATGATGCATCTCACATTGCCGACTTGTTCTTTAAAGAGATAGTTAGACTTCATGGCATGCCTAAGACCATTGTCTCTTATCGTGATGCTAAATTCTTAATTTATTTCTGGAAAACATTGTGGACTAAGCTTGGTACAAAACTTTTGTTTTCAACTACTTGTCATCCTCAAACAGATGGACAAACGGAAGTAGTGAATAGGACACTTTCAGCCTTGCTTAGATCGCTTGTTAAGAAAAATCTTAGGACTTGGGAAGAGAATTTGCCACATGTTGAGTTTGCATATAACCATTCCATGCATTCTGCTACTAAGTACTCACCGTTTGAGATTGTCTATGGCTTTAATCCTTTATCTACACTTGATCTAATGCCTTTGCCCGTGAATGAAAGGATAAGTTTGGATGGAAAAAAGAAAGCCAAAATTGTCAAGCAGGTACATGAGAAGGTCCGAGCCAACATCAAGGCAAAGACAAAGCAATATGAGAAGTATGCTAACAAAACCCAACGACAAGTGATCTTTGAACCGGGCGATCTTGTTTGGATCCATCTAAGGAAGGAACGGTTTCCCGAGGAACGAAAGTCAAAACTTATGCCCCGGAAGGATGGTCCATTCACGGTTGTTAAGAGGATCCATGACAATGCCTATCAACTTGATCTTCAAGGTAAGTATGAAATTTCTCCTAGTTTCAACGTTGCTGATCTATCTCCTTTTCATGCAGATACTCCAGATTTGTGGTCAAATCCTTTTCAAGAGGAGGGGAATGATGGATTCCGAGCTAGGACATCAGATCAAGATAGCTCAGACGATGAGAAACCGCTTGGAATGCAGCTGAAACAAGGAGAAACTGAGGTTCTTCCAACCGTCCGCAGTGACCGCACGGCCGTGTACCGTATCGACCCAACACGTCCGGGAATGGAGCTACATTTGGAACCACGACCAGATGATCGATTCACTCGACCGAGACGTTCTCTTTCTCGACCTAAATCCCATTCTTAGACTAATGGTCATGACAGAAACGCGTTGGTCCGAGCTGAATCACCGGTGGGTCGGAACACTACTATTTCTATCGACCCATTCGACTTTTCTTCCGACCAAACTTCAAAGGAACGTGCCAATGGACTAAGGATGAATATTGGACGTGAGCTTTCACTGATAGTCCGACCCAATCAAGAGTTATCCGAAGAAACGCCCGTGTGCATGATCCGGGCCGTACCATGACCGCACCAGGGAAGGAAAAGCGGCCGAAGAGTCACTCTAAGGAATTCGCTAAATCCGAAGAGTTCTTTGACTTAATTTAATTTCAGTCTTTGGTCTTTGTTATGTTTTCTAGGAATTAATTACCACAAAACTAGTCTCTTTACCTTCTTATTGTCTTATAAGTACCAAACTCTTTTGATCATTTTTAATACATCGATTTTTATCTTCTTCTTTGAGAGTTCATCTCTTTGTTCTTGGTTGAACATTTTCGTTTCTTTGGCAAGGGTTACTTCCAAAGCAACAAACCTTCTTAGAGTTTGTTGTTAAGGGTTACTTCTTCGATCCTCTTTGAAGTCGGGGAATACCAAAGGCCATCCGCAACCTTTGACGGTCTCCTTCGATCCACCACTGATCCGTGATCAGATTATCCTTCGATCCATCAAAGAGTCTATCCTATCCGGGAATCTATCAAACAGTCTCTTCTCCACTGTCGAACTCCATGACGGTCTCAAACACCAACGGCTTAAAACCATCAACCACAACCCTTACTCTGCCACCATCCAAATCCACCTCTCCTTGTTTTCCGATTTCGTCACCAATACTTTTAAAGGTATGAGGTGCCCAGTAATAAAGTGGAATTACCATAACTCTGACCCAAAAGGTAATAGCCGTTGGGTAATTGATGTCGATGCCGGCTCCCATCTGGCGAAAGAAGCCATCCAATAGTCGAAATGATAAGGTTCCATACTCAGAACCTAAGCGATGTCCTCCTCCTTATCAAAGTCGAATTGAAACCGGCCCATGCCAAGATCCGCTCCTGCCACCCGATCCTCCATCTTCCAAATCCTTGGCATCATGTAAATGAGAGCCTTCATATCCTGCAGCCTTGGATTCATGCATTAACCAATTAAGGTCTTAGCATATCCCTTAATCAGAGAAGAATTATCAAAGCGTGGAACAGTAATCTTCAGCATCTGTAATGCTATTACCACCTTTTTTCCAGACACTTCGGACAAAATAACACTACTCTGCATCATTCTCTGTTTTGTTAGTACCCTCACAAAGATAAGTAAATAAGGACAAAAGAGTTGAAAGTGATGATGTAATCGAGACTGAACCCCCACGATATATATACCACCTCTTGAAATCATAATCTCTGGCCCCATATCCCATAAAAAAATGTTGTGGATCCTCTTTGATACCAAATTATGAGTCCCCTAATCATAGCAATCCTCAATCTCTGAGCAATCTCATTCCAATCACTTCAAAATACCAATCAAAGTCATCTATCATCCCTTAAACGAAGCGTAAATTTATATTTTCCCCAATCGCAAAAACTTACAATCATCGTTTTCCTTAAGCACACCCCCTAAACTGTGACGAATCAAAAAATTCAAATCCATGTCAATACTGATTAACCAATTTTAATTGATATTTAATTTTTTAATATTTATATTTTTAAATATATGATGTGTTAGATTACAGTTGATTTTTTTATAAACGCAGTTTTTGACAGATTTTTGAATCAAATTTCAAAATATTTAGACTATTAAAAAATGTGATGAAAGTAGATTAATTTATGGGAGATTTGCTCAAAATACCCGAAATTTGAGTATTAATACAAAATTGCACAATCAGTTCAAACAAATTGAAGGTATACACCAAATGGTATGCGAAATTACGAATGCCCCCGCAAGACCAAAAACAAAAAAAAACAAAAATCGCAATTACCATTATAACTTTCGTACTATCACAGACTTCTTGTGAAGTCTTTCAAAAAACTTCTGGAGGACTTCTGGACAAGTTTGAAAGTAATTAAATCTTAAATTTATATTTTAAAATGTAGAAAATAATTTTTATTAAATTTGTTTGATACATAAATTATATATAATCAAATTTGATGTATGAAAATTTACAATTCATACAAACAAGTCAAATTAAACCATGTAAGTTAAATTGGATTATATACCCCAAACATTTTGAAGGCTTCTTAAGAAATCTTCTGCAGAATAAAATCTTAAATTTAAATTAGAAAATTGAAAAAAAATAGTTTGAAAATATTTTTAATATGGATATTAAATATAGACAACTGTAAAGTTTATAAAATTAAATTTCTTAAAATTTAAACAAATTAAACAATATGAGTCAAGATAGGGTGTAAATCACAAATATGGGGTTTCTATAAAACATTTACATACATGTATATATATTTATGGTTAGATTTGAGGTTTTGAGAATTTTTAGTTGAAATATTAAACTTGCACATACTTGTTATATTTCAACTATTGTAAACAGTATTGATGTTTGTTATATAGTTTACTTCATAATTTTGTTTAAATAATGGTAATTAGTCCATTTAGAGTTTTGAAGAATTCTCGAGAACTCTTCTATCAAATAAAACATTAAATTTAAATTAGAAAATTAGAGAAAATATTTTTATTTTAATTTTTAATACATAAATTAAATATAGACAACTGTGAAGTTTGTAAATTATATTCATAAAATTTTAAAAAAATAAACCATATGAGTCAAGATGGGATGTAAACAACAAAGTTAAGGTTGCAATATTGAAGTTTAATTTTAGTTTTAAGTATTTTTCTTGAGTTTTATTATGTTTTAACTATATTAAAAAGTTTTGGTATATTTTATTAGTTTGGCTTCATAATTTTGTAGTTTAAGTAGTAATTAGTCATTTAGGAGACTTCAAAGTCTTTTACTAGTTTAGAGGACTTCATATCATATGAAGTCTGCCTTAGAAGTGTATGGAGAAAATCAATCTATAAAAACTAGACCTAATGAAATTGGCGGGATCAAAAATTATTTGGTGGGAATCAAAATAATTAAAATAAATGTGGAAGAAACCTAACCGAAGAATTTTTGAACGGAGATTTATTAACTTAACCAAAAAGTTGACTTACCTCTATATAAATGATTTACTATATGAAAACCCTAATTTTACACACAAACAAAAAAACTCAAGAATCAGATCCTATACATCACTGTTGTATCTCAAACGGTAAGTTCATCTCTCAAAACCAGCTCTCTTCTAGATTTTGAGTAGGAAAATAATTCTATTAATTTTTTTTTTTTTTTTGCAGATCTCGAAAGCTCTTCCTCCGGACGGATTCAAGTCTATAGATCCGACCATCGATCCACCCAAACACATGAAAAATACCCTTGTTGGATATGGGTTTAGCACCCCACCCATAAGCCCATTGAAATATGCCACCTCATCAAAAGCATTTTCGCCCAAAGACTAAAATCCGTAAAGGAGTCAATAGCCCAGCAAGAAGTCTGACCATTTTCAGTATAAATAGACCATTTACTATTCATTTCAGCGTTATCTTGTGATGCGGTCATCAGAACCAAACCAGGCCAGGCGCTCACTAACTCAACCACTACGTCAGTCACTTCGTCAGTCAGAACGCTGACTAACTCAACCGCTACGTCAGTCAGCGCAACCAGACCCGATGGAGACCAACAGTCAGAAAATGAAGCACTCCGACCAATCCAGGAGGAACCAATCAACAAGTACAATTGTTCTGGATTCTCAACTCATAAGAGGACCAAGGAGAATTGGATTCGAACCAAAAGGAGTAATGGTTTGAAAGATATTCAACTTCCAAATCAGGAGATGCTACACTTACCTTATTTGGAAGATCATGAGTTTATATATTGCCAAACTCAAACTTGGCGACCAGGAGACTTATTACTACTTCTAGAAGCACTCTACAACACCTTAGGAAGCACCAGCCCACACAGGATCAGACGGATCTTATTGGAACATAAGGAAACTCAACCGGAGCTATTTATGGAAGCTATGAAGACCAATTGGTTTACCACCTCTCAAACCAAGATTTGGCGACCAGGAGACATTTACCACAAGACAAAGAAGATAGAAGACGTCCTCAAACCAGCCAGAATGCACATAATTAATTGGAGGTTCACCTTGTTCAACTTTCCTTATTCAGACACAAGCACATTCAAGGAGAAGACCATCCAACGGCTCCTTTCCAAGAATGAAAGCTGCGAATTCTATGCCATTAAAGTTGTTCCATAGATCCTCACTTATCCCTTAAAGCCATTGATAGGTCTGTAAGTTTTAATCCTATTCTACTGCAAGTGCACAGTTAATGCAATTATAATATAAAAGGTATCGAATCCACAGAGACTCTAGACTCTTGCGATAGAATATAGAATTTCAGGTTAAGCTAGGTAGAAGCGGTAGAAAGTAGTAAGTCAAAATAGAAAGAAAGTAAACGGTTTGTAAATCAGAAGGCGAAGGCGTCAGGTCAAGGGAGTTCTCAGGAAATCAGGAAAACAGGCAATCAACCAATCGGGATCTAATTAAGAACTGTTCTAGAACTGGAATCACGGAAGTATAAGAAGCCAACTTTCGTTGCGAATGCTATCTATGTCTAACAACCTAGCAAGCCAACTTTCGTTGCGAATTCTAGAGTTCTAAACAAGCATTAATCTCAAGTTTTTTCGTTCACAATTCCTCTAAACCAAATTTCTTTGCGAGTAGATCAAATTGCTCATCTAGGTTCTTTCCAGCTAATTAACCACCTGTCGTTGCGGAAATCAACCTAACATCATAAATCTGGGTAGCTACTTCAGATCAAGCATTAAGAACAACCCTAGATGAAGAACTAACAGATATTAATCCCTACAGATTGATCAACCTATAATTCCATGAAATCCCTTGTGAGAATCCCTAAACCTAACTGGTAAACTACTCAGACATGATCATAGAAACAGAAGACATCATGAATAGAAAACCAAATAGCATAAAATAAAATAAAGAACTGGGGTTCAAAATCTCTTCTCTCTCGAGTACAAGATCGGCCCCTAACTCTCTCGAATTAAAATAAAGTGTAGCCTAAACAAGTGGCTAAAAACCCTAATATATAGTCTAAAACACGTCTGGGGCCTTTTTGCAAATCTGGGAAGTTTCAGGGAAAAATTGTAATTTCTGGATTTTTGTGCGCAGAACCCTGGAATCACCTTGCATCGACCGATGCAGGGCAATTTCGCAGCCAGTGAACTCTGTGAAACCTCTAAACAGTGCAGAAATGCTCCCAATGCTCCCAGAACGTCCAATTAGGCTCCAAATGTCCTTAAACCTGTAAAACACCTGAAAAGACTCCAAAACATACTAAAAGACTCGGTAATAAAGACATTTATCATGGTCGAAAGTCCTAAAATCCATGGTATATCAACTCCCCCACACTTAGCTTTTGCTTGCCCTCAAGCAAACAGAAGACCAAGATCAGGAGAAGAAGTTTGAAAACTTCAGAAACTCGTTTCATCATAGGAGCACCACACTCAGATTCGCCTTCGTAAGCCACATGAAAATGAACCTGTAGATATCAAGACCAACATATACTTCCCCCACACTTAGAAACTATCCTGAGTAAACTCCATAATCACATTCAGAGCATCCAAATTCACCATACTGACTTCTATAAGCTAGTAAGTGCGGTCTCACCTATGGGGTATCAATCAAAGAACACATGGACTCTTACTCTGTCAGCATCTGATCACTCAACTGTTGCTTCTGGTTCCTTTCTTCTCTTTTCCCTTCCTTAGCACTGATTTTTCCCCACTAGGTATCATTTTAATCCAATTCTACTGCAAATGCACAGTTAATGCAATTATAGTATAAAAGGTATCAAATCCACAGAGACTCTAGACTCTTGCGATAGATTATAGAATTTCAGGTTAAGCTAGGTAGAAGCGGTAGAAAGTAGTAAATCAAAATAGAAAGCAAGTAAACGGTTTGTAAATCAGAAGGCGAAGACGTCAGGTCAAGGGAGTTCTCAGGAAATCAGGAACACAGGCAATCAATCAATCGGGATCTAATTAAGAACTGTTCTAGAACTGGAATCACGGAAGTATAAGAAGCCAACTTTCGTTGCGAATCCTATCTATGTCTAACAACCTAGAAAGCCAACTTTCGTTGCGAATTCTAGAGTTCTAAACAAGCATTAATCTCAAGTTCTTTCGTTCACAATACCTCTAAACCAAATTTCTTTGCGAGTAGATCAAATTGCTCATATAGGTTCTTTCTAGCTAATTTACCACCTGTCGTTGCGGAAATCAACCTAAAATCATAAATCTGGGTAGCTACTTCAGATCAAGCATTAAGAACAACCCTAGATGAAGAACTAACATATATGAATCCCTACAGATTGATCAACCTATAATTCCATGAAATCCCTTGTGAGAATCCCTAAACCTAACTGGTAAACTACTCAGACATGATCATCGAAACATAAGACATCATGAATACAAAACCAAATAGCATATAATAAAATAAAGAACTGGGGTTCAAAATCTCTTCTCTCTCGAGTACAAGATCAGCCCCTAACTCTCTCAAAGTAAAATAAAGCGTAGCCTAAACAAGTGGCTAAAAACCCTAATATATAGTCTAAAACATGTCTGGGGCCTTTTTGCAAATCTGGGAAGTTTCTGGGCAAAAACTGTAATTTCTGGATTTTTGTGCGCAGAACCCTGGAATCACCTTTCATCGACCGATGCAGGGCGATTTCGCAGCCAGTGAACTCTGTGAATCCTCTAAACAGTGCAGAAATGCTCCCAATGCTCCCAGAACGTCCAATTAGGCTCCAAATGTCCTTAAACCTGTAAAACACCTGAAAAGACTCCAAAACATACTAAAAGACTCGGTAATAAAGACATATATCATGGTCGAAAGTCCTAAAATCCATGGTATATCAACTCCCCCACACTTAGCTTTTGCTTGCCTCAAGCAAACAGAAGACCAAGATCAGGAGAAGAAGTTTGAAAACTTCAGAAACTCGTTTCATCGTAGGAGCACCACACACAGATTCGCCTTAGTAAGCCACATGAAAATGAACCTGCAGATATCAAGACCAACATATACTTCCCCCACACTTAGCAACTATCCTGAGTAAACTCCATAATCACATTCAAAGCATCCAAATTCACCAAACTGACTTCTATAAGCTAGTAAGTGCGGTCTCACCTATGGGGTATCGATCAAAGAACACATGGAATCTTACTCTGTCAGCATCTGACCCTTAACTGTGGCTTCTGGTTCCTTTATTCTCTTTTCCCTTCCTTAGCACTGATTTTTCCCCACTGGGTATCATTTTATTTTTTCTATCAGTGCTCTTCCCTTATTGGGGTATACTTTGGACATGTTTCCATGGATGCACAGGAGGTAATAGGGGTCTCTACCACTCCCGCGATCACTTCGAAGCTACTAGCTTATCCTCAGTTTATCTTTTTTTTTTTTTTACTTTCAAGGAAGGAGAGAAGGGAACCATAATCAGACAGGTTTACAAGCTGTGCCAGAACCAACAGAGGAATCCGACTCAAAGTATACCAAGCCCATAGGAGAGAAAATTAAGTCAAGTTAAAGGTGAAGTCAAGTAATGGATTCTCTGAATACGTGAAGTGATATGGGTGTCCTCAATAGGCTAGTCTGTGTTGGGTTTTCTAATAGTCATTGATCATCTGCAACTCATCCAATGGTCACTTAAGTTCCTGCAAGTGTGGTAATCTCCTCAAAAAGTCCTTGTTTCCTACTCAATTTGAAATAAAATAAATTTTTGACTGACTCTAAGAAAACAAAAAGCGTGCGTCAGTAGCTACCTCCCCCACACTTGAAACACACTGTCCCCAGTAGTGTCAAGCCTAGGTTTGGTGAGAATAAGAAATAAATCCGAAATTCCGAAAGTTGCAGAATACTTACCTGTCGTCGGCCTGCGTCGATCGATGCCACTAGGGTGTCGACCGATGCAAGGCGAATTTTGCTCGCGGTTATGTAAATAACCGGTGTCTGAACCGCAATCAAATCGACTAACCATAAATCACATCTGCGTCGACCGATGCACTAGGTGTGTCGATCGATGCAATGCGATTTTGCATGTTTCTCACGCCTTTGAACACACCAAAACAGAAAAATAAAAAACCCCAAATCAAAACGAAAAATGAAAACAAAAACGAACCTAACAGCGGGTTGCCTCCCACTCAGCGCTTGTTTAAATTTAATAGCTTGACTATGGAAAGAAGATCAGACTTATGGAGGATTCAACAGAGACTTGGAGTGTCTCTGTGAATGTCTCTTCATCCAAGGTGGCGTATAAGCATTCGGATCATGAGATCTCCCAAGGAAAGAGCGAACAGAACCAGGGCGGGAGTGAAGCGTGGGTGGGATACTGCGTTTTCCTGCACTCAAAACTGGTGGATTAGGCGCTTTAAGTTTAGAGGCTTTATACATTTGCTTTGGTGGAAGTGAGATGTCTGGAGCTTTCTGCTTAATAGCAGTTGCAGGCTCTGAAGATGTTAGAGCAAGTTCAGAATGAACTGCCATCTTCTCCTCTCCAATAGGAATCTTTGATTCCACCTCAACACTGAAGCTTTGTCCATCAATGGTGGCTCTCTGCTTCCTGTCCATCTTGAACTGCAATGGCTTATCTCCCAGTTGGAGATCAATCAGACCACGTCTCACATCTATCACAGCTCCAGCAGTAGCTAAGAAAGATCTACCAAGTAGTAGAGGATCATCAGGTTCAATCTCATACTTCAGTACAACAAAGTTTGTCGGAATCAAGTAGTTCCCAACTCTGACATTAACATCCTCAAGAACTCCTTCTGGATACCTTTTTGATCGATCAGCTAGGATAAGAGAGATCCTAGTAGGCTGGAAATCCATCAGTCCTAATCTCACAGCCACAGAGTATGGCATGAGATTCACACAAGATCCTAAGTCACACAGAGAATGCTTGAATCTGTCCTTAGAGATGGAACAGTCTAGCACAAAGGCTCATGGGTCTGGTATCTTCTCTGCAATCTGAATCAGCTTCTTTTCCATCACTTGCATGCAGTTAGCCACTTCTAGCTCTTGTTTAGACAGTTTAGGAACCTTAGCATACGGCACAGAGGGCTTATAGACTCGTTCTAGCACTGTTGCAGGTTTCTAGTCCCATCTGAGATCTGTGTCGACCGATGCACGATGTGTGTCGATCGACACAAGGCGATTATGTTTAAATTCATCAGACGTATCGGGGATGCATCGATCGACATCGAGGTTGTGTCGATCGACGCATGTCTCAGACAGACAATATTCATCCAGAAAATCTGAGATTATGCTCTCTTCTTCTCCTAGCAAGTCAATCTCATCTCCTGTGATCACAGCATTGACGTATTGCCTCTGTTCAACTTTCCTAGCTTCATTTTGCCTTTGTATTGCTCCAGCTGTCTGTTGAACTTGGACATCTAGCTTCTTCACATGCGTTCTCAAAGATTCAAACTTCCCATTCAGATTTTCATACAATGCATCTATCTTTGAGTTGAACGACACAGTGATCTGTTGTTGTCCCTCAAGAAACTGCTCCATCATTGTTTCCAATCTGCTCTTGTATGTAGGTGCAGGCGGTGCTTGGTAAGAAGAAACACCATAGTTCCTTGAGAAGGAGTTACTCTGTTGTTGAAAGGGTTTCTGAAAATCAGATTCCTGATTGTAGAATCCAGTCCCTCCAACGTAGTTGATAGCTTCTTGCGCATACTTTCCAAGTATAAGACTATGCAGAGAGTCAACTTTGTTCTTCAGCCCAGCTATCTGCGAGCTGTCAATCTCTGAGCTGAAAAAACCATTCTGATACATCATCCTTACGGATCTCTTAGTCTTTTTATGCTTCCTCGAAAGGTGTCGATCGATGCAGGAAGAGCGTCGATCGATGCAATGCGAAAAGGTGTGACGATCGACACACAGGACCGTGTCGATCGATACAGAGCGATAACAGGCGTACGTGAAACGCAAGAAAAAGAAAAAAAAATTAGTAACCAAAAACAAAAACGAAAAACCTAGTCAAAACCCTAAGTTCAAATCTATCGAAGACTCAAAAGAGTCCCCGACAACGGCACCAAAAACTTGATAGGTCTGTAAGTTTTAATCCTATTCTACTGCAAGTGCACAGTTAATGCAATTATAGTATAAAAGTTATCAAATCCACAGAGACTCTAGACTCTTGCGATAAATTATAGAATTTCAGGTTAAGCTAGGTAGAAGCGGTAGAAAGTAGTAAATCAAAATAGAAAGCATGTAAACGGTTTGTAAATCAGAAGGCGAAGGCGTCAGGTCAAGGGAGTTCTCAGGAAATCAGGAACACAAGCAATCAATCAATCGGGATCTAATTAAGAACTGTTCTAGAACTGGAATCACAGAAGTATAAGAAGCCAAATTTCGTTGCGAATCCTATCTATGTCTAACAACCTAGCAAGCCATCTTTCGTTGCGAATTCTAGAGTTCTAAACAAGCATTAATTTCAAGTTCTTTCGTTCACAATTCCTCTAAACCAAATTTCTTTGTGAGTAGATCAAATTGCTCATCTAGGTTCTTTCTAGCTAATAACCACCTGTCGTTGCGAAAATCAACCTAACATCATAAATCTGGGTAGCCACTTCAGATCAAGCATTAAGAACAACCCTAGATGAAGAACTAATAGATATGAATCCCTACATATTGATCAACCTATAATTCCATGAAATCCCTTGTGAGAATCCCTAAACCTAACTGGTAAACTACTCATACATGATCATCGAAACAGAAGACATCATGAATAGAAAACCAAATAGCATATAATAAAATAAAGAACTGGGGTTCAAAATCTCTTCTCTCTCGAGTACAAGATCAGCCCCTAACTCTCTCAAAGTAAAATAAGGCGTAGCCTAAACAAATGGCTAAAAACCCTAATATATAGTCTAAAACACGTATGGGGCCTTTTTGCAAATTTGGGAAGTTTCTAGGCAAAAACTGTAATTTCTGGATTTTTGTGCGCAGAACCCTGGAATCACCTTGCATCGACCGATGCAGTGCGATTTTGCAGCCAGTGAACTATGTGAAACCTCTAAATAGTTCAGAAATGCTCCCAATGCTCCCAGAACGTCCAATTAGGCTCCAAATGTCCTTAAACCTGTAAAAAACCTGAAAAGACTCCAAAACATACTAAAAGACTCGGTAATAAAGACATATATCATGGTCGAAAGTCCTAAAATCCATGGTATATCAGCCATCCAGATACAAAGAAAGCAACAAGATCAAGGATCCTCACCATATTCAGCCTAACAGCTAGTTTTCATTAAGTGTCGATTTGTTTCTTGTTCAAGGTCAATATGACCGTTTGTAAAGAGCCTATAAAGGCATAGTTTAGCTCATTGTATTATTCACCCTTTTCAATCAATTAAGTTTATACAAAAGAATTTGTTTTCTTCTTTTCAAAGAGTGTCTTTGAAGTTTCTTGTCTTATGATTCATTTGTGTGATTCAAGTGTCTCCAAAGATTATTGGATTAGGATTGCTTGTGTGACTCAAGCAGAACTAGTTCACCACCGATTGAGAGAGTCAATCAACACCCACCGATTGAGAGAGTCAATCATCTTCCATCCATTCCACCCATCTCGGTCAAGTAAGAGAGCTCTTAAGCCATTGCTTGTCCTCCATCAATCCATCGCTCAAGCTTCCGCCTTGGGGCTGCATCATCTGGTATCAGAGCCGAAAAGTTCCTAATCAGGTGTATTTTATCCTTTATCCTTTCGGTTTTCATTTGCATCTAGATTATAGTTTTTGTTTTCATTGCATCTTCTATCAAAAACCCATAAAAATTGTTTGTTTCATCATATTGCTTAGTTCATATTCTCTGATTTTTTTTGTGTGCATCCTTAAAGAAAAAACCATACAAATCATTTGTCTTGCATTTGATTCATCTATTTCATCCTTTGCTTTGTTTTGCATTTTAAATAAAAAAAAAAAGTTTGATTTGTGTTTCTTTTGATTTCTATTTCTTTGTTCTTAGTTTCTTTCAAAAAGTTCAAAAAAAAAAAAGAAAAAAAAGTTTTCATTCCTTTGATTCAATTTCTTAAACCCAAAAGCAAAAAAAAAAGTGTTCTTTCCATATTAGTTTTGTGTCAATTCAAAAATTTTTTTTAAAAAAGTTTACATTTAAGTTTTTGTGCCATAGAAATTTATTTTCCATTTTTACACTTGCAATTCGAAATTTAAAAAAAAAAGGTTTCATTAAATTTTTGTGTCACAAATCTTGTTTCCATTTCTGTCTACATCATTAGTTTTTGTGATAGAATTTTTGCTTCCATTTTTGCACCAAATCGTTTAATCTCTCTAACTAAAGAAAGTTTGCAATTTTCTGAATTTTACTTCTTTATGTTAGAATCCATTGATACACTTTTAAGCTTATTGTTTCAGGTATTGAATCAGTGACATGGAGGATAGAGAAGATTCAGAAGCAAATATGTATGGAGAGTACCACCCACCTAGGCACAAGACTTCATTCAAAAACCATGGAGTCACTTCATACCATGTACCAGCTCAACGTCAGCTCACTGGTACAAGGAAAGCTACAGCCCAACAAGCAAGCACAAGGCCGCCAACCACCAGAACAAGAGGTTCCCTAATGTTTTCAGGAAAAAGCAGTAACCCTGTAGCATACTTGCAATGGGAAAACAACATGGAGGAGTGGTTACAAGTTAACGAAGTTCCAGAAGAAAGGAGGTTGGTACAAGCTGTCTCAGCCTTCACAGAAAAGGCTTATGAATGGTGGCTAAAGGAGAGCACACCAACCATCCTTAAGAAGCCAATACTGGATTGGAGAGATCTCAAGTCCAGGATGAAAAAGGAATTTGTGGAGAAGCTTCAAACCACAACCAAGAGAGTGAAGACTGCATCCAAAGCACAAGCTGCTCCCAAGCTCAAGTCTGTTTGCTATCCAGAAGCGAAGAAGACTCCTCAAGCAACGCAGGATCAGCAATGGCAAGAGATCATGGAGATCTTGTACCCAAAGAAGCAAGAGCAGAAGCAGAGCCACAAAGCATCACCCAATGCAACCGGACCCAGCTTTGATGCCTCACTCAAGTTGTTAGACATGCCAACACAAGGTAAGTGTTCTAACCTTGTAAATTCCAAAGAGCCAACATGTTATAGGTGCCATAGGAGAGGACATTTTTCTACCAATTGTCCATCTAGAAAGTTGATCAAAGATATAACATCAGAGTTGAAATTGAAAGTAACTGACACAAATGATAACTTTGTGCAATATGATATTTTAATTTCCAATTCAAGACTCATGCACTTGTCTTTGCCAAAGAGTTTTGATCCAGAAATAAGACAAGAAAAAGAGCACACAAGTCAAAAAGACATAAACCGTGAGGTGCAAGCAAACAAGGTTCATGAAAGTTTAGGTGACAAAGAAGAAGTGGAGCAACACCAATGTCATGAGCCACAAACAAGTAAAGGACAAGAGTACATTCAAGGTACCATCATGACTGTTGTACCAAGACATGAGCGAGACAAGGTAAGTCAATATCTTACTCAAAATGTTCATACTAATTCCAAGGATATGATAATGCATTTGTCTTGTCCAAAAGAACTTGAGAAAGATATAGGTATGAAAGTCAAGTTTAGGGCAGAACCATCAACACAAAGGAATCAAGATGAGAAATATCAGGGAGCTTCACCCAATGATGGACTAGAGCATAAAACCTCTAGTAGTACATGCACCAGGAGAGATGCGACTCTGAACCAGCTTGTCACATCCATAATGGTAAGCTCCAACCTTTTGCAACCTGTTTTTAAAGTCTCAACCTCAGATATAATCCACTTGCTCTTTCCCTTAAGAGTTGAATTAGGTACAAGTCTGATAAAGATCAAGAAGCCAAGGGCAGAAAGAGTCTTGAAGGAGAGACCAAAACCGAGCCATGTTTCCACACATGGTCCACAAGAAAATCAAAGGCTTGAATTATATCATGCTTCAACGAAACATGAGGTTATCTCTGAACTTAAAGTGCCTAACACTGATTGTCAAGCCACTAGTATGATGCACTTGTTTCTTGAGTCAAGTGTTGAGACAGGGATTAGATCTAAAGATAAAGCCAAATGGGAGATCAAGGAAAATCCACCAGACCAAAGCCAGCACACTACATCTATTAGCATGGTAAGTCTTTCTTTGATCCACTTCATTTCCCATGACTCAACAGCTGTGTTAAAGGATTTGTTAAGCTTACAAGAGGATGAGATATTAGTAGCACATGAAGATGGCTCTAAGGAAAATGATTCGAACCATTATTTATGTGATAAGAAGCCCATAATGCACTTGTTTCTTTGCCAAAGTGTTGAGAATATTTCAGGTCTTAAAGAGAGCAAAAGCAAGATAAGCAAAGGAGGCGTCACACCAACTCAAAGAAGAGGAGTATCGCTATCCTATCTACTCAAAGAAGAACCACCGGATTCTCAACCACTACATCAGAATCAAAATGATTCCCAAGGTAATTGATATTCATACATTTTCATGCATTTAGGCTTGTATATAGTTCTTGTTTTGATTTATTTTCTCCATCATTCTTACCATTTTGCCGAGTCATTGTCACATCTAGAGTCTAGAGTTGTTTAGGACTAGGATTAGGCATTCTAGGCTTGCATTTGGAGTGTTTCTTGTGTTTTGCAGGTGAATGGAGGCATCTAGGAGCATTGGTGAGCTTGGAAGTGGAGTCTTGAGCTCAGAAGACCAAGGAAGAGCCAAAGAAGGACCATATCAGTCTGAGTATCGGCCAGGCGGGCCGATACAGCCCCTCGTCAAAGTTTCGGAGAACAGTATCGGCCACCATATCGGTCCACCCGACCGATATGGACTCTCGGATTAATTTTCGAGGGTTCATATCGGTCCACATATCGGTCAGGTGGACCGATACGCTCGAACCCAGAAATAATCCGAGACTCGATATCGGTCTGCATATCGGTCCACCTGACCGATATCGACCCCAGAATTGCACTTGGATCCGGGTCAACACCCGGTTTGTTCCGGGTTGACCCGGCTCGCACCTTTTAGACTATTTAAGCCAAAAACCTATTTTATTTTGTTTCTTATGCAGTTTTTGATGTTCTAAACTCTTTTGTAAGAACACATAAAAATCCTTTGATCAATCTAGATTTCTATTACTATTCCATCAACAAATCTTTCAATCTCTCACTAATCTACCATGATCAACTCTATTTCTATGAGTTTTGTTGATCTAGTTATGATTTGTGAGTAGTTTTCCATAGGCTTGTGGGTTGGGTAGGATTAGGTTGATTAAGGGTGATCAATGGAATTCTAGTAGTTAATTGTCAAAATCTCATCTAGCAAAGTGCTCTTAATGCCTAGTTAATCTTGATCACATTGATTAGGATGTTTAGAATTTATTGTTCACAACCTGTTCGATGAAATTCCTGTACTTAGCTTTGTTAGAACTTTCATATTCTAGCACATGAAAATGTATGTCTAGAGTGATTGGTTGCTAATTGGAACCTGTTTGAATGCTCGTTGATTTTGATTCACAAATGATGATTTGTTCTTGAGTTAAGATTGAATGAAGAATTGGTGTTAAGAGATTAAGCCGATTTACATAGTGTGTTCCTTGATAGGATATTAGCTTTTAAAAGTTTGAATTAGGATTCCTTGATCATCCCGAGTCACATATCCGTTGACCCTAACCCTTGGGCCTTATTCTTCCTATTGATTGAATCGTTTGTTTATTTGCTTTTGTTTACTTCTATTTGATTTGCATTCGTTAGGATCGTTAGAAATTGAAAACCAAATTGTTAGATTTGACTCTGGAGGTTTAGTGTATACTTATTGGTTTTATCCGTCCCAGAATAGGTTCGATACCTCAAAGCTACTTCGATAAGCTTGAGGAATTGGTACCTCAAAGGATTGTAAAATCCTAGTTATCAATTTGGCGCCATTGCCATTTTGGGATTCTGGATATATCAATTCGTTTTCTATTCCTTTTTAGTTCAAGTTATTGTTACTAACTTGCTACTTTCTTTCTTATTGATGCTAGGTGTATGAACTTGCGCAGCAAAGGGACTACAAACTTAGTTGCAAGAGTTTACGACATCAAAGCACACGAGAGGAGACTAGCAAGGGAACGACGAGCACAGGAACGAGCTGTTTCAGTTGAAAGTGTTGAGCACACAGTTATGGATAACCACGAGGATGAGCAGCAGCAACAGCAGCAGCAACAGCAGCAACATCAGCCGGTTAGAGCTATTGGTGATGGAGATACACCTGACACAAATGCTAACCGGAGAGGAATCATTCCACCAGCGGTGAACAATAATAATTTTGAGATCCGCGCTATGGTGATGAACATGGTGCAGAACAATCAGTTCCATGGGTTAGCATCTGAGGACCCGCTACAGCACTTGGACACCTTTGACAAGATTTGTGCCACTACGAGGTTGAATGGTGTGACTGATGATGGGTTAAAAATGCGACTATTCGTTTTCTCTTTGGCGGACAGAGCCAAGGATTGGGAAAGCACTATCCCTCCAGGATCCATCACTACTTGGGGAGACCTGAAGAAAGCTTTCCTGAAGAAGTTCTTCTCACCTACTAGGACTGCCCGTTTTCGCAGTGAACTATCCGGGTTTGTGCAGCGCAACAATGAGAGCTTCGCTGAAGCTTGGGAGAGGTTCAACAAGCTCACCACTCAGTGCCCACACCATGGTTTTACCAAAGAAACACTACTCAGCAACCTCTACCGCGGAGTGCTTCCTAGAATGAGGGCAATGCTTGATTCATGCAGCAATGGACACTTCCTAGGCAAGGGAGTAGATGCAGCTATGGAGCTGATTGAAAATCTCGCGCAAAGTGATGGCAACTACAATGAGGATTATGAAAGGACTAATAGAGGTTCATCAACTTCAGATGAGAAGTATGAGAAAGAGATAAAGGCTTTGAATGAGAAGTTGGACAAGATGATCTCCATTGGCCAAAAGAACATCAGCTTTGTGGGACACCAGGAGGATTCTAAACCTCAATTTTATGATGATGATGAGGATTTAACTCAAGAGGAGATTAACTTCATTGCTGGCCAAGGTGGTTTCAACAAGGGCTTCAACCAAAACTATAGAAACCACCCAAACTTCTCATACCGCAGCAACAATGTAGCCAATCCTCAAGACCAAGTTTATCCTCAAGCTCCATCCCAAGGACAAGCTCAGCCACAAGGTCAACAAGGTTTTCAACAACCTCAACAGCAAAAGCCATATGTCAACTACAACAACCAACAAGGTTTTGTAAACAAGCCTCAGTTTCAAGGTCAACAAGGCTATGCTCCCAAGCAACAATACCCACCTGGTTTTGGTCAACAACAACAACAAACTTCTTCTAACTCGGGAGTTGACAATGAGCTGAAAAGCATGATGCAGCAACTCCTTCAAGGACAAGCCTCAGGGGCTATGGAAGTACGTGACCTCAAGAATGAGCTACAGAGTTTGACATCAAGAGTCACAAACATGGAAAACAAGAATGCCTCTACGTCCCGCACTCAAGGTACTTTACCCGGAAAATCTGAGCAAAACCCAAAGGAGTATATCAGCGCTATCACCCTGAGAAGTGGTAAAGAGTTGCAACAAAGTCAAGTACCCAAGCCTAAGCTGGCATCTTCACTCAATGAGGACATTGAAGTTCAAGAAGGGGAGGAGAATTCTGAAAATTCTGCTCTAAACAAAGAGAGTGATAGTGACATGGCTAAGAGGAAAGGAAAGGCTGTAGCTGAAGAAGTAGTGAATGATACACTCAAGAAGAAGGATGTGGTATTTGTGCCACCACCCTATGAGCCCAAGCTACCCTTTCCGGGCAGATTCAAGAAGAAGCTTCTAGAGAAGTACAAAGCTCTTTTTGACAAGCAGATGAAGAATGTTGAGCTGACCATGCCTTTGATTGATGCCTTCTTGCTAGTTCCTCAGTATAGCAAGTTTCTCAAGGATGCAATCAAGGAAAGAACCAAGGAAGTGCAAGGGATGGTTGTGTTGTCTCATGAGTGCAGTGCAATCATCCAAAGGGATATTGTCCCAAAGAAACTTGAAGACCCTGGCAGTTTTACTCTTCCATGCGCTATTGGTCCATACCGGTTTGAGGGTTGTTTGTGTGATCTTGGAGCGAGCGCAAGTCTGATGCCCTTCTCAGTAGCCAAGAGGCTGGGTTTCTCTACCTACAAAGCATATAGGATCTCCTTGGTTCTTGCAGATAGATCAGTGAGATACCCAATTGGTCTCCTAGAAGATCTTCCGGTGAAAGTAGGAGGATTTGAAGTGCCAACAGATTTTATTGTGCTGGAGATGGATGAAGAACCAAAGGATCCTCTAATTCTTGGGAGACCTTTCCTTGCCACAGCTGGTGCGATTATAGATGTCAGGAAAGGGAAGATAGACCTCAACCTTGGGAAAGACATAGTGCTCAAATTTGACATCAACAAGGTGATGAAGAAGCCAACCATTCAAGGTCAAATATTTTACATTGAGACTATGGATGAGCTAGCTGATGAACTCCTTGAAGAGTTGAACATGGAGGATCCTCTAGAGGTCACCTTGACCAAGGAATGTGGGGAGTATGGATATCTTCAAGAGGAGAGCTGGGCTTACATGAGAGCGCTTGATTCACACAAGCCTTTGTTAGAAGAGGTTGAGTTCATTGAGCTGGGATCAGATTCAGTGTGTGAGGAGCTGGAGGTGTTTGCTGTTGACATGGGTACCGATGGCGCCAAAGGAGTGGAGCTGTGCAAGGAGCAGCTTGTAGCTGACGATTGGAGCGAGCTTAAGGCGCCAAAGGTTGAGTTAAAGCCCCTTCCGCGGGGGCTTCGGTATGCATTTCTTGGCCCAAACTCTACATATCCTGTCATTGTGAATGAGTTGCTGAATGATGATGAATTGATTGCTTTGACCACTGAATTGAAAAAGTTTAGAAAGGCAATAGGATATTCACTTGATGACATAAAA
Organism: Orychophragmus violaceus; assembly: GCA_030180135.1. NCBI lineage: Eukaryota > Viridiplantae > Streptophyta > Magnoliopsida > Brassicales > Brassicaceae > Orychophragmus > Orychophragmus violaceus. The sequence goes on from CM058236.1 coordinate 16,281,204, forward strand.
GGATTGTCGCCTAGCTTGTGTACTCATAGGATCCACCTTGAAAATGAATCCATGTCTTCTATTGAGCACCAAAGGAGATTGAATCCTAACCTTAAAGAAGTAGTCAAGAAAGAGATTCTAAAGTTGCTTGATGCAGGGATAATCTACCCTATCTCGGACAGCACCTGGGTTTCACCCGTGCATTGTGTTCCAAAGAAAGGGGGGATTACTGTGGTTAAAAATGACAGCAATGAATTGATTCCAACTAGAACTATCACTGGGCATAGGATGTGTATTGACTATAGAAAGCTAAATGCCGCGTCTAGGAAGGATCATTTTCCATTACCGTTCATTGATCAAATGCTAGAACGCCTTGCTAATCATCCTTTCTATTGTTTTCTTGATGGATACAGTGGGTTCTTTCAGATTCCGATACATCCTAATGATCAGGAGAAAACGACATTCACTTGTCCCTATGGTACCTTTGCCTATCGAAGGATGCCATTTGGCTTGTGCAATGCACCGGCTACCTTTCAGCGGTGCATGATGTCTATTTTCTCAGATCTTATTGAGGACATTGTGGAAGTTTTCATGGATAATTTTTCTGTGTATGGTTCTTCTTTCTCCTCCTGTTTGCTGAACTTGTGCAGGGTCTTAAGGAGATGTGAAGAGACGAACCTCGTGCTGAATTGAGAGAAGTGCCACTTCATGGTAACAGAAGGGATTGTGTTGGGTCACAAGATCTCAGAGAATGGTATCGAAGTGGATAAGGCTAAGATAGAGGTGATGACAAGTCTTCAGCCACCAAACTCGGTGAAGGGGATCCGAAGCTTTTTGGGTCATGCAGGTTTCTACCGGCGGTTTATTAAGGACTTCTCAAAGATCGCTAGGCCACTTACACGTCTGCTGTGTAAGGAGACAGATTTTGTGTTTGATGATGAGTGTTTGGCAGCGTTCCACATGATCAAAGAGGCCTTGATCAGCGCCCCGATAGTCCAAGCTCCCGACTGGGAGTTGCCATTTGAGATCATGTGTGATGCAAGCGACTACGCAGTGGGAGCAGTCCTTGGGCAGAGGAAAGAAAAGAAACTTCATGTCATATACTATGCTAGTAGGACATTGGACGATGCTCAAGTGAGGTATGCAACAACTGAGAAAGAGCTTCTTGCTGTGGTATTTGCCTTCGAGAAGTTCAGGTCGTACTTGGTTGGATCTAAAGTTGTGGTGTACACGGACCATGCTGCGTTGAGGTATCTACTTGCCAAGAAGGATGCCAAGCCAAGGCTACTGAGGTGGATACTGTTGCTACAAGAGTTTGATTTGGAAATCAAGGACAAGAAGGGCATTGAGAATGGGGTAGCAGATCACTTGTCAAGACTGAGAATTGAGGATGCTGTTCCTCTAGACGACTCTCTCCCTGAGGAGCAGCTAATGGCTTGCAAGGCTGTTAAGGATGCTCATGATACAAGAATGAAGATCGAGGAAGTGAACTCTATTGAAGACAAGGAACCGTGGTATGCTGATATAGTCAATTTCATAGCTGTTGGGAAAGAACCACCGAGCCTCGATAGCTACCAAAGGAAGAAGTTCTTTAGAGATGTCAACAGGTACTATTGGGATGAGCCTTACCTCTACACTTTGTGAAAGGATCAGCTCTATAGAAGGTGCATAGCTGATGAAGAAGTGGGAGGCATTCTACTACATTGTCATGGGTCAGATTATGGTGGTCACTTTGCCACTTTCAAAACGGTTCAGAAGGCTCTACAAGCTGGGTTTTGGTGGCCTACAATGTTCAAGGATGCCCAAGAGTTCATTACTAAGTGTGATCCTTGTCAGAGAAAGGGGAATATCAGTAGAAGGAATGAGATGCCTCAAAACCCCATCCTTGAAGTTGAAGTGTTTGATGTGTGGGGCATTGATTTCATGGGACCCTTTCCATCTTCTTACGGGAATAGCTACATCTTGGTAGCTGTGGATTATGTTTCCAAGTGGGTAGAAGCAGTGGCAAGTCCAACTAATGACGCCAAGGTTGTGATAAAGCTGTTCAAGAGCATCATCTTCCCAAGATTTGGAATCCCGAGGATTGTGATCAGTGATGGAGGCTCACATTTCATCAACAGGCTATTCGAGAGCCTTTTGAAGAAGTATGGAGTGAAGCATAAGGTTGCAACACCATATCATCCTCAGACAAGTGGCCAAGTTGAAGTGTCCAATAGGCAGATCAAGGCCATTCTAGAGAAGACTGTTGGAGCTTCAAGGAAAGATTGGGCTAAGAGACTTGATGACGCACTGTGGGCATATAGGACTGCTTTCAAGACTCCATTAGGCACTACACCATTCACCATGCTGTATGGTAAGTCATGTCACTTACCGGTGGAGGTGGAATACAAGGCCATGTGGGCTGTCAAGTTGCTGAACTTTGACATCAAGACCGCGACCGAGAGGAGATTGATTCAGCTGAACGAACTTGACGAGATACGGCTTGAGGCTTTTGAAAACTCAAAGATCTATAAGGAGAGGACCAAGCTTTTTCATGATAAGCTGATCCAGAAGAAGGAGTTCAAAGTAGGAGATCTTGTGTTGCTTTTTAACTCCCGGTTGAAGCTGTTTCCCGGGAAGCTCAAGTCTAGATGGTCGGGACCGTTTAGAGTGAAGGAGGTGAGACCATATGGAGCAGTGGTACTTTTTGGAAAATCTGATGAAGAGTTCACGGTCAATGGCCAAAGACTCAAGCACTACTCCGTCTCAGAAGTAATAGATGAGGGAACTTCCATTCCACTCTCTAGCCCTCCCTCAGCCTGAGATCACGGTTTGCAAAGTCGAGCTTAACGACTTTAAATAAAAGCGCACTTGGGAGACATTCCCATGTTTATCCTTGTACATACGTCTTTTGCTTGTTATTTTTGATGTTTTGCTTTGAGTTTTGTCAGGTTTTGGCTTAAGGACGAGGTTGTAGATCAGTTGGAGTTGAGCAAAGACCGTGGAAATGAAGAAAAATGGTGCAGGAGCCGATATCGGGTTCCGTATCGGTTGGCCAGACCGATACGGTTCTGGTAAAAATAATCCGAGGCTCCATATCGGTCCCCGTATCGGTTGGCCAGACCGATACGGATTCCCCAGAAAATTCAATATCGGTCCCCGTATCGGTTGGCCAGACCGATACGGGTCTTCGGAGTGAGCAGATATCGGTCACCGTATCGGTTGGCCAGACCGATACGGGGTGCAGGAAATAAATCCGAGAGGTAATATCGGTCGGCGTATCGGCTGGCCAGACCGATACGCCCTTCGCCCAGGTAAGTCAATCTGACCCTAAACCGATTTCAAACCGGTTTTAACCGGATTTTAACCCAAAATCGATTTCTTCCCCTCTTTTCTTCTCCCCACACGCGTTTCTCTCTCTCTCTCTTGGCTCCTATTGCGATTTCAACAACAAATCCTCCAAGTTCTTCCAACTCACTTTTCTCTCTCAAATCTCCACCAAAATTCGATTTTTCGGTTGCTAAATCCAAGGTTTTCAAAGCTCTATCACTTGCATTCACTCTCAATCACCATCCTCCATCACAAACCAAGGTAGAACTCTCATCTTTCTCAAGATTTTCGGATTGAAAAACCCGGAAATTTTGAACTTGAATTTGTTTGGTTGTTGATGGTTGCTATGGTTTGAATTCCTTCCCAATATGTGTTTGAACCAACACCCATAACCAATTTCGCCCTAAGAATGAATGAATTTGATCTTTGGTGAATTAGGGTTCTTGAGAAATTTGGAATCCAAAAATATTGGGGGTTTTCTAATTGGATGGTTTCTAATGATGCATTGGATTGATAAAGGCTTGACTTTGTGATACTACTTGATTTGGATGAGTTTTGTTTCACAAAAGTTTCAAAAATGTGCATTAAGAACCTTTGGTTGATGAGGTTGTGAATTGCTCAAGAAAGTGATTGATTGTTGAGCTAGAAATGAGTTTGGTTAAGATGTTTAGGCTTGCTTGCTCCATTGAAACTGAAAAAGTATGCAATTGTTAAGCTCCCACAATTGTTGATCATGGATGTCTCAAGCTATTATTCATTGTGTGGTTGGATTGCGATCTGTGCTGATTCACTTTATGAGTTGTCTTTTGTAGGACAATGACGAGAAAGCGTGCCAACCCGAAACCAAAAGCACAAAAGCCGGTTGAAGATGTGGGAACCTCATCGAGAGGAAAAGGGGTAGCTGTTGAGGAAGAGGCACCCGAGGCTCCAGGGAAAGTAATTGAGAACCCACAAAAGTTCACCGCTTCTGAGATATGTGACAAGCTGGAGGGGATACCGTTCTTGTCAACCCGATACCCTCACACCCCGACACTGACTGCACTTGGGCTGCTAGATGACTACAACGAGATTGTAGAGAACATGGGTCTTAAGGAGGTCTTCAACCTTGCCAGTGACTCCTATCAGAGCTCGGCATGTCAGTTCCTCTCAACCATGCAGGCAACGGTCAATATGAGAAGAGCAGCTTTAACAGGGGAAGTGAGTAAGGGAAAGATTGATTTCCAAATGGGCAGGAAGAAGTTTAGCATGACGTATGAGGACATAGCTGCTGTCTTTGACTTTCCAGAGAATGGTGCTCAGCTGGGGACTTTTATCCCTATTGATAAGGACGACCTCGAGGGTGTTTGGCAGATGATAGCTGATGGGCCCTTTAAGCTAGGGGGTATGAAAGCTGCAAGGATCAGACATCCGGCTATTAGATATGTGCACAAGGCATTGGCACACACGTTCTTTGCTAGGAAGGAGGCCAACCAAGTCCACGAGCAGGAAATGAAGATGTTGTACATTGGGCTGCAGCCACTCCTGCTCACTTATCCCAACGGTCAGCCCATACCACCGGTTGAGCGCCTCCCGAGCTACACTTCCATTCTGATAGAGCAGTTTGTTGTCCACAGAGAGTGGGCTATGTCAGTAAGGGACTCTAACCCGAATTTCAGCATGGCTGGTGTGATCACACCGTTGCTTGTGAAAAAGAAGATAAAACTGGAAGGAAGCCTGAACGAGAAGACATTTGGGGAAACCACACCTGTTGCATGGATGGATATCCAATACCTTACCCAAACTCACTACCTTGCATCCAGGGCGCCTCCAGAGCGCCATCTCTACCGGATGTGCTCAGGCACTACCCATGAAGAAGGGTACCTCCTCCCAAACCCCGACATTACAAGCTTTGCCAACAGAGCTAATATCAGATTCTTACCGGGAGTGGAGCATGTGTTTGGACCTCACGGGTCACAGAGAGCAGCTGCAGCAGAGCATGATACTTCCGACGCACCTGCTGGGGTGTATGGGCTGCACAGGTACCTTATTGAGCCTCTAGATGATCCTATCGAGAACAGGACGATCAAGGCATTGAGGGACCAGAACCGGAGCCTCCAGAAGCAGAGCAAATGGCACGGTAGGAACATTAAGAAGATGGCCTCCTGTTTGAAGAAGGTGACCAAAGTGCTTAAGATGATTGTCAGAAAGAAGGACAAGAGTGGCGCTGCAGGACAGGCTTCCACATCCCGAGCAGCTCAGGCTGGTGCAGATGAGGAGATTCAGGCAGCCACCGAGGAGGTGATAGCTGAAGCTGATGTTCTGGTTGAGCAGGCTGAATTGGAGCAGGGCAGATACTCGGTTGCTGGACACGAGACATCAGGATCTGCACGCATGGCCCATGACTCCTACTATGAGGATCCTCACCGCCACTCTACCCGCGAGGACCGGAGGAAGAAGAGGAGAGCCATGAAGACACCTTCCTGCTCCTCCTCCAACCCGACCTACTCCATGGGGGATTCATCACCTCCTTTCCTCCATTACTAGCCAGGTAACACTCCACCATTGTACATATTTTTCTTCTCTTCTTTGTTTGCTTTTTGTTTGTGTGTTTTCGGTTTATCCTCCTTGCCTAGATCACACAAGGGACCGTGTGATTTAAGTTTGGGGGAGAGGCTACTTACTAATCTTGAGTCTCATGCATTCATCTAAGGCATAGAAAAACCAAAAAAATTTAAAAAAAATTTCGAAAATTTTCACAAAAATAAGCATGTAGGATCGAGTCTAGTTAGTGTTGTAGGATTCATGCATTTGGGAGCAATGATTGAATTTCCTTGTAAAGTTTAATTGGGTGAAAATGGTTTCGAATGCTAGCTTGTTTAGCTAATTGAGTGCACTAGGATTGTATCCCGAGTTAAGCATGAAAGCTAGAACGAACCTTGCTTGGAACGCTAACATTCAGCCTTGTTTTAAAACTGAAGCAAAATGTGAATTGAAGCTAGCTCTATTCAAAGTGAGAACCTTAACTTGACTTGCAATTATCCTACTCCTTCTTAGTGTTTTTAAACTCATGGATACCCCAAAATATTCAAGCATTCTTCTCCCTTTAACCACTCTTGTTTGCTTGAATAGATTTCGCACCCTTCACCACCTTTCCTTCAAACCCAAAAACACTCCAGTTGAGAGGTAGGCCTCTTGGAATGAGCTAAGTAAATGGTGTTGAGTTTGAGGCGACTAGTTGAAAATTTCCGTATAGATGCAAGCTTGACCACCTTTTGCTTGTATTAGGCTAGGAGTTTCATAATTTCCTTCTTAACCACTTCCTGTAGATTAGGATTAAGCCTCCTGTGAGGCTCAACAAATGTCTTAGACTCGTCCTCAAGATGTATCCGATGCATGCACAGCTCCGGAGAGATACCTGAAATGTCATCAAGAGAATAGCCAAGAGCTTTGCGATGCTTGCGCAACTTGCTTAGCAGTAAAGTGAGCTCTGCGTTGTTCAGACTAGTATTAACTATCACTGGATAAGTTGAATTAGGTCCAAGAAATGCGTACCTTAGCCCGGATGGAAGTTGTTTCAGCTCAATTTTCGGAGCTTTTTCCTCTGCCTAGTCTCTGTCGACTTGCAACGATCGATGCTTACCCTGTGTCGATCGATGCAAAGTCGCGTCAGACACTTCTAACTTCATCACTTGCTCAGCAGAATCCATCAGCCTCGCATAGCAGATTGCGGGCTCGTCTTGCAGGTGTTCCAGCTCCAATATAGAGCTCAGTAAAGCTCTCTCCAGTGGGTCCTCATCATGTGACTTGTGAAAGTACTTTGCAGCCAAATCACCGAGTGTGTCCACATAGAAGGTCTGTCCATCGATTGTTGGTCTCTTTACCAGTTTGTCCATATCAAAACTCATCTTCAGATCACCCACATTCAGAATTATGTTACCTCCTTGGCAGTCAATCAACGCACCAACAGTAGCTAAGAAAGGCCTACCCAAAATCAGTGGATCCTTTGGTTCCTCTCCATACTGCAGAACCACAAAATCAGTAGGAATCACACATTGGCCTAGCCCTGGGATATAAAACCGAACCGAAATTATCGAACCGAAACCGAACCGAATTTTAATGAACCGAAACCGAATCGAACCGAAGAAAAAAACCGATTGGTGGTTTTTTTTAAAAATAGAAAAAACCGAAAAACCGAACCGAAGAAGCGAAGTCCCTGACCTATTATTCATTATTGTAGACTTGTAATTGTCGATCGGTTTAGATTTTCATAAAAGTTTCAATCTTCCCATATATATATATATATATACTTTTGTCAGTTTGTATTTGTGTTTTCATATATATATATATACATATAGCTTTCACTACAAGAAATATGCGTATTGATAGCATATTGCGATAGCACGAATTCATAAACTGCTATTAAAAGTGCCGAGCAAAAATGTTAAATGTATTATAACTTTTAATCAATGCTATGCTGGGTTTAAAAAACAAAAAAAATCAACGGAGAAGCTAAAGTCCCAATTTATGTCTTAGTAACACTTTTTTTCTTCTTCCTAACACTTAGAGGCGCCAAATATTTCTTGAAAGAGATCATTTTGCCACCAAAAATTTTAGTTGTGGCATAAAAAATTTGTAAGTCTTTTTTTTTTTACTTTGAGAAATTCATTAAACCCGCCCAAATTAACACCAAAATCTCTTTCTCTTTCACATCTCTCTCGTTCGTCACAGCCTCCAACCCTAGAACTGTTTTCGTCGGCGATCCATCTCCGATGTCTGTCTTCCAGCGTGGTGAGTTGTGCCTTTTTTCCCCTTGGTCCTAGCATTATATCAAAGTTGGGAGCTCAGATCTTGAGAGGAAGCAGTGTTTGTCTTCTCAAACACGCTCTCAAATCCACACCGATCACTGGTTAAGGAAGAATCTCGTCGAGAAACAGAGTACATCTTTCAGTTTTCAAATCTATGCTCTTGGGTTTCAATTGATGAAAACGATGGTGATGGTGAGGACCCTCTCGTTCCATGGATCGAGTGAGTTCGTGGTCAACTGGTCAACCATGAAATGGTGGTTTCAATATTCGTGGACCCTTTTTAAGGTTTCCTGTTTCGCTTTTGTTCCTAAAAGTATTCTTCTCCAAGCGGAAGAAATTAGCGGCTTCGTGCGTGTCATCAGAACCTGGTAAGTCCTTCGTTCAGAGTGATAGACCATTAGTCGTAACCTAGTGGTTGAGTGATCGTGTGGAATGTAGCTCGCACGCATTTCTGCTGGATTGCTATTAATTTGAAATATTATCCTTGGTTTGAATTTTTTGTTTCTTTTCTTGTTCACTAGTTCCATGGTTTAGATCAAATCCTGGAGCGTGGATTTTGAAGCTGGACAGTCGATTTTGTAGCTTTAAGCATGTCCGAGAATTTAGACAAACCATTGCTGAATCCTGATACTTTCAACAGAGAAGGAATTGACTTGGTAAAGGATGTGTGGTTCCTTTAATATTTCAATCTAATACTTGGATTCATAGTGGCAAAAAGGGTTTGATGCTTGAGCTTGACAGGGTCTATTGCCATTGGAGGAGGATTTTGAGAACCTAAGAACATCTCCTGGGTCTTTTATCAGGAGATGCTGAACAAAGATTGAAGATATTTGGTCCTAACAGACTTGAAGAAAAACGGGTAATAAACAGCTTATCTACAAAGTGTCTCCAGTAGAGATTGTTTTGAGTTCTGAGATCTTATTCATTATTAACACTCTTATGTCTACACTGCCAGTATCTTCACTTTGATGCATATTTTTCATGAATTATCCTAAGGACATATTGTTGTTTCTGCAAAGTTGTGGTTTCTTACATTGACCCTAAGGTAATATGTGAGCGTTGTGTTAATGCCGTTTAAACTAATGATGCAGGAGAATAAATTCCTGAAATTTCTAGGTTTTATGTGGAATCCATTGTCATGGGTTATGGAAGCTGCAGCATTGATGGCCATTGCCCTCGCTAACAGTGAAGTAAGACAATCTGTTCTTTCTTCTTTACTATATATGAAGTACACCTTGAAACTCATGTTGAAAAATGATATTACAGAGGCAGGGTCCTGACTGGGAAGACTTTGTTGGAATCGTTTGCCTTTTACTGATCAATGCAACAATCAGCTTCTTTGAAGAAAACAATGCTGGAAATGCTGCAGCAGCTCTTATGGCTCGCTTAGCTCCAAAAACAAGAGTCTGCTTCTTCACCTTATGGATTTTAACTCTAATGAGCCAATATGGCAAAGCTAGCTGAACTGTCGTTTCCATAACATCTTATACCTGATCAATAGGTTCTTAGAGATGGCCAGTGGCAAGAGCAAGATGCGTCTATCATGGTACCTGGTGATATAATTAGCATAAAGCTTGGGTAAAACAAAACCTTTCTCGCTTTGCTGTATTATTGACACTACTACGAATTGGAATGAGAACTTGTCATTACATATTGTGTGGCAGGCGAAGTATTTTGCAGAAGACATCGGAGCTGGAGTTGGGAAATCGTTTCAAGGTCTGATGAATGGATTCTCTAGTAGTTTGAGTTGAGCATACACTATAATAATGATATTATTATGTATGACTTGAAGTGTATAAACTATTTATTTATCTTCTACTTTTGAAATAAACCATGGAGTCTGGAACACTAATGTGGATGACAATTGAACAGAAAAGAAAGTTGTGTAATCTTGGTTCAATTTATTTGGGAAGGGTGTTTATCGTTGAAACACAAATATAGTGACATAAAATTAAAATTGGTTCAAGTATAGCTTTATTTGGTTCAGATATTTCTTCTAAAAATTTATTGTTTTACTCTAGGAACATAAAATTAAAATTGGAAAATATAATAGAATGGAAAATATAACAGAAATGGAAAATATATATATTTTTTAAAGCAGTTTTGAAACATTTAATTTAGAGTTTAGGAAACTATGTTTAGGGTTTAAGGTATCGAAGTGTAAGAGTTGTTAATAAGTCTCACAAAGTATCCAATCCCTAAATTCTAAACTCCAAATAAATATCAAACCCCTAATTTATAAAACAAACAAAATAATTACTATTACATATCTAAAACTAAGATTCCAATACCCTAAACCCTAACCATATACTACAATGTCCTAAACCTACCCTAAACCCTAAACCTATATTCCAATACCCCAAATCCAACCAAACCTAATCATATCATAAATTATAAGAACAAAAAGATCATAAATTAAATTTTCACTCCCAAATATCAAAACTTAAGTCTAAACCCTAAATCCAAAGAACTTATAAAAGAATTATTATTTTTCAAATCTAATATTTTAAAACATTAAGTTCAAATTCAAGTCTAAACCATAAATCCTTAAATCCCTAAACCCTCAAATCTCTAAACCTTAAACCCTAAACTCTAAATAAATATTAAAATCCTAAATTATGAATCAAAATCTAATTACTATAACATACCTTAAACTAAAATTCAACATTTCTACAAGAATTATTGTTTTCAAAACCCTATATTTCAATATCTTATACCCTAAACATATAGTACAATGTCATAAACCATAAATCCTAATTAATTGTATTCTCTATCCACATTTATAAATATATATCACAATGTCATTAACCCTAAATCTATACTCAAGTACCCAAACCCTAAATTTGAAACTTATGCTACAATGTTCTAAACTCTAAATAAAATATTTCAAAACTTCTATGTTTGTAATGTTAGTTTGGTTTCTATGATATTCAATTATATAAAATCTAAATAGAGTTTGGTTTCTATGATATTCAATTATATCATGTTAGTTAAGGGTATTGAAGATTTTAATCTTAGTTCTTAACAATAAGCAAGACTAAGAATTTTCTAAACAAAAATTAAAGCTTTTTCGGCACTGCAATCAATAATTTCAGTGGGAACCCAAAATAATTCAGAGCCTAAGGAGGGTGAAGGGAAAAATTAAACTCATTTCACGAAGTGTTTAGAAAAAAAAACATTCACCTCTCTTTTTCTCTAGGGTTCTAGGGACTCCTCCGTCAATCCGCTTTCCAGAAACGACGAGCACACAGCTCACTTCTGCCGGCGATTCTGAAGGCTAATTCATCCGTGTAAGTCGAATGGAGGGGATGGCACAGAAACTGTCTGATTCGGGTTTATTCTCTCTTTGATTCTGTAAGGCTCTCATCAACAGTGAATTTGGGTATTCACTCTCTCTTTGATTCTGTCTGATTCGGGTTTATTCTCTTTCTCCGAGGTTGACGAGTATGTATGTTTTCGATTAAGATTTGTCTAAGGGAAATCCTCCGTGTTTCAATTCTTCCTTTTTTTTTGCCGAATTTTGATTACTTATTACAAAGTTTGATTACGTTTGAGAGATCTGTGATTATAGGGTTTGCTCCATCTTCCCAAAGCTCTTTGTTCCAGCAACAATACGTTCAGTCAGTAACTTATTTTCTGGCTATGTTTACTGATTTTGTTTTGGAATCGTTTGATTCATCTTTCATCATGAGGATATTTGTAGCTAGTTGTAAATTTGTGATCCTTTATGTTTCTTCCATGAATGGGTTTCAACTGTTCTTTATCTGTATCTATGACTATGTTCTCGTCGTGTTTCATATCTCGATTGTTTTGGCTGTTGATACTTTTGTTTCCAGTTGGTTGGGGTTGTCTTTTTTTTTTTTTAATTTTTGCTTATCGTGATTAAGTTCTGCCCAGTTGTTGGTAGTTTTGGTCCTTAGTTTCTCGGGAATGGCTGGTCAGATTGGGTTCTTAAGATACGGGTTAGAGTGAGCCTTGTCGTTTTGCTACAATATCGTTTGCTTATCTAAGTCTCCTGATTTTGCTTGTTCCAAGATTGTGAGCTACAAGATCGTTTGATTTGAACTTATGTTTAATACAGTGAATAAGATAACAATGTGTTTTAGTTTTCACTTTGATTATGATTTGTGCAAGAACTAGGAAACCTCTTCGTCACTTACTCTGCAACTTGTTTGAGAGAAAATCTGCTTCTGCCATTGTTGCCATCAATTGGATTCTCAAGGTTCACTTTCTTGTTATTTTCACTTTATCATTAGGAATTGAAACATCTAAAACGGGTTCCCATTTCTTCATTCAACGACACTTCACATTCATTGTGAGTGACCAACATTCCTCTGTCATTTTTAATGCTTTGTTCGTATTCAAATTTTGCATATACATTGGTGAATCTGGTATTATCTGCATTTTTCAGTATGTGACTGATTTGTCTGGACGGGAAACATTTGTTCGTATCACTGGTAAGCATCTTTCACAACTCTCTCTAGTCTTCTGGCTAATTGATCTAATCCATACTTAGAATCGGTTGTTTTCTTATAATATAGTCCTTGCATTATCTAGTGAATGTGAGATGAATTGTTTTTAGTCTCTTCACTCCTGATAACTTTGATGGATTCCTTGATATATTGCCGCTACATAGAACAGGCTTAGAGCCTTAGATGCAGTAGTGTGTTATATAGGAAGTTCCACTCCAATGGGTGTCTTTACTCTATGTTCTTTTGAGGCCTCTAAACTGGATTTTATCTTTTGTAGGTGGGATGAAGGTGAAACCAACAGAGATGAGTCCTCACCTTATGTTGCTATGCTTGCTGCACAAGATGTTGCTCAGCGATGCAAGGTAAATAGCCAAGTGAATATGCATTCCCAAGCTGACAGTTTTATAAACCAGTTCTGTACATCTGATATATATTTTTTTTTTTAATACAGGAACTTGGAATCACTGCCATGCATGTGAAGCTCCATGCCACTGGTGGTAACAAGACCAAGACCCCTGGTCCTGGTGCGCAGTCTGCACTCAGAGCCCTTGCCCGTTCTGACATCCTTCATCACAACCACCACCTCAGTTTGTATGTATACATGGTTGAATTTGTTTAGTCTTTTTTTTTAACAACTATTTAATGTGTTAGTCATCTTAACAATTGTTGCTATTTCAGAAAAAGCTAGCTCCTTCACGAGATGATAAAGAGAAGTGGAAGAAGTGAAGATCGGATGTTCACAAGTGGGTGAAAAACAAGTCACAAGGAAGTTAGAAATATGTTAGAAATTTGTAGAACTCTTAAGAAATGATAGGAACAATTAGAAATATGTTAGAAATTTCTTGATATGTATCTTTTATGTAAAACATGTTTTAAGTTATTAATAAAAAAATCAAATTTTGAATATAATTTTTTTTATTTAAATTTTATTCATTTTTAAATAATATTTTATAAAGAATTTAAAACAATATTATATAATAAATATGGCAAAAAATAAAAGTGTTCATAAGATATACAATAGCCATAAAGATTGGCCATTATAAATAATAATACAACAATTATAAAATGCTAATATAAAATATAATATAACCCTAAAATATTGCCACCACAATATTTATTATTGCACGAATAATATGCTACATTAATCTATAAAATGGCGATAAACCAATGCTACTAAAAACTATATAATCACATCAAAATTAGCGCTATCGTAGACAGATATATGATAGCATGTCAAATTAGTGCTATCGTAGATGGCTGACCTAAGATGGCAGCGGCAAACATAGCGTTTATGGAAACGCTATCATAGACATATGATAGCGTTTTCGTGGTGCTATCAATACCCATATTTCTTGTAGTGTTTGGAATATAAAATCGAACCGAAATTATCGAACCGAACCGAACCAAAATTTTATGAACCGAAACCGAACCGAACCGAAGAAAAAAACCGATCGGTAGATTTTTTAAAAACAAAAAAACCGAAAAACCGAATAACCGAACCGTAACCGAACCGAAGAACCGAAGTCCCAGGCCTACATTGGCCAATCATTATAGGCACATCCTCCTATAATCCTTCAGGAATTCTGATTGTTCTGTCTGCCAGAACCAGTGAGATCCTGGTAGGTAGGAAGTCAGTCATCCCGAGTCTCTTAGCAACAGAGAAGGGCATAAGGTTCACACTAGAACCAAGATCACATAAAGATCTTTCGAATATTTCCCTGTAGATGGCACAATCCAACACAAAGCTTCCCGGATCTTTCAACTTCTCAGGAATTCTGCCCTGAATTACTGCACTACATACCTCCGTGATCATCATTGCACTCTCCTCATCAGACCACTTCCCAGCAAGTAAGTCCTTAAGACATCTCCTCATCACAGGAGTAGTCTCCATAGAATCAATCAAAGGCACTTCGACCTTCACCTTTTTGATGATCTCCTTGCATTTGGTATACTGCTTATCGTTCTTAGCCTTCCTAGGATTTTTAGGATAAGGTACTTTAAGCTTGTAAACCCTTTCGTTTGACTGTTTCGGCTTTCCTGCGTCTGAACTCTCTGCAGTCGCCTTGCGTCGATCGTTGCTGGTGTTGCATCGATCGTTGCTGGGCGACTGTGTTACGACTTCTGCGTCGACCTTCGGTTCATCATCCTTGTTTTCGCTTTGCATCGACCGTTGCTGAGGTGCATCGATCGACGATTTCTTCAATTTCCACGATTTCTTCGACACTTAACTGCTTTTTCTGGGCAGGAAACAGCTCCTTACCACTTCTCAATGTCACTGCATTGCACTGATACTTAGGATTAGCATCAGTCCGTCCCGGAAGAGATCCATCTGGCCTCTTAACATATCCAGCAGTTCTTGAAACTTTAGCATCAAGCTCCTTTATATGTGTGCTCAAAGATTCAAATTTCCCATTCAGTTCTTCATAAACATCACCTATCTTCTTGTCGAGGTCTACAACATTCTTAGTCTGACCTTTCAGAAACTGCTCCATCATACTCTCCATCTTACTCTCATGAGTAGTAACAACAAGAGGTGCTTGGTAAGAGGACGATCCATAAGTCCTCTGATTACCTTGTTGATAAGGCTTCTGGAAACCAACATTCTGTCCATTGATCACTTCAACATCTTGAGCAAAATGGACAGCCTTCTTCCCAGCTAGAAGATTACAAACTGTGTCCAGCTTAGATCTAATATCAGTTATCTCCAAATTCTCTATCTTTCCACCAGACTTCTTCCTTCTCTCATTAGTAGTCTTGCAGCTATTACTGCTTACTAAGTTGTCTATCAACTGCTTAGCTTGCGCAGGAGTCCTAGTGTTGAAATTTGCATTGCTATAATTGTCCAATGCAGTCTGATATGGAAGATCTATACCTCTAAAGAAGATGCCCATCAATGTTACCTCAGTGAATCCATGATGCGGGCAGTCACGTTAGTACTTCTTAAACCTCATCCAGGCAGTCTTAAGAGGCTATGTCGGACCTTGAGTGAAGGTGAGAATATCCTGTCTTGACTGATCAGAGCGAGCATCATCATAGAAGTGTCGCAGAAACTCACTCTTCAAAGCATCCCATGTAACAAACTTCCCAGGTGGAAGTTGTTTCAGCCAAGCAGCAGCATCTCCAGCGAGAGAGTAGGGGAAGAGTTTGAGAAACAGATAGTCATAGTTCACTCCATCGTACTTCATCCCAGTGACTATGTCCTCAAACTCATCTATGTGATCCATTGGCTGCTCATTAGGATAGCCATGGAAGGCATTCTGCCTCAGAAGCGAGTAGTAGATGGTCTTGATTTCAAAATCATTCCTATCAAAATCAGGAGGTACAAGAGCTGACCGGTTAGCATGAAACTCATCCGGATGGTTATAGTCATCCAAAGTCCTCTCATGGACAACCATCTGTCTACCTTGGGCCTGTCCTTGGCCTTGGTTCTGCTCCTGGCGTGGTTGTTCAGGAGGATCAGGGATAACATTCCCTTCAGCATCAATCCGTTCCCCAGCTGTATTGTACGGATTGTTTTGTCGGTCCCTCAGGGTACCTTGAGCATCATGCATTATGATCACACGTTCAACAACCATCCCTGCTCTTTGAACTCTTCTGTTAGTCCTCTCTAGTCTAGCAAGTTCTTCAAGTTGGAGGTTAACGAGATTAGTGTTCGGATTACTTCTGGTATCACGCGTCTGCATAAACCGTCTGTAATCGTCAAGCAACGATCGATGCTAGCAGTGCAACGATCGATTCAACTCCAATCGCCTAGTAACGATCGACACAAGAGGTGCAACGATCGATGCTATGCGATTATGAAACCTGCGACAGAGAGAAACAGAGACAAAATCAGTAACTAAAACAAAAAATAAAAATCCTAGTAAAAACTCTAAGTTCGAATCTATCGAAGACTCCAAAGAGTCCCCGGCAACGGCGCCAAAAACTTGATAGGTGTAAGTTTTAACCCTATACTAACTGCAAGTGCACAGTAATATCAATGTAGTACTTAGGGATCGAATCCACGAGGACTCTAGGCAACGATAGAATTAGAACAGGAAAGATTTATACTAGGAGAAAGCAAATTGTATTGAGAAACTAAAAAGCAATGCGAGAAAGTAAACAAGTAGCAAGTTGTGGTTGTAAGCAATTAACTAAGGACGCTAAGTCTAGGGAGTTCTCAGGAAGTCAGACAAGCAGACAAATCAATTCAGTCAAGATCTAATTAAACACAGTTCTAGAACTCAAAACACATATATAGAATTAACCAACTTTCGTTGTGAGAATTCTCTAAGCCTAATTGCAGAAATTCAAATTTCTTTGTAATTCCTAACAGATTAAACCAACTTTAATGATCAAGTTCGATATGTTCACAATCTAATTAAACCAAATTTCTTTGCGAGTAATTA
Source organism: Orychophragmus violaceus (assembly GCA_030180135.1). Classification (NCBI taxonomy): domain Eukaryota; kingdom Viridiplantae; phylum Streptophyta; class Magnoliopsida; order Brassicales; family Brassicaceae; genus Orychophragmus; species Orychophragmus violaceus. Next base: position 16,298,136 of record CM058236.1, read on the forward strand.
TATTGCTCAACCTAAATAGTTCAGATTTTAAACCACACTTTCGTGTCAATTTAGCAACCTAAGATCTAGATTCTAAGTGATTAAGTTAGAACTAGCATTAAACACAATTTAGTTTGAAGAACATCTATTGATATGAATCCTTAACTGAATTAATTATATCTAGCGAGTGATAAAATCCCTATTGAGAATCCCTAAACCTAACTATGAATCTACTCAGACATAGATAATGTAAACATGATCAATGAATTAATAGATATCATAAAAGAGATTAAACAAGTAAAGGGGTTCGAAATCTTCTCCAAAAATAAGGTGTAGTACAGGATAAGATCAGCCCCAAATAGCTCTAAAAACTCTCTGCTCTAAAGTATGATCGCGTATCTAAAAACTGTGTAAATATCTGGAACTTCTGGGCAACTTTGCAATATCATCATTCTTCATTAAACCGCCGCGAGTCTGGCCCAACACGATGTGCATCGATCGATGCTGATGTGCGTCGATCGACAAACTCCTCTGTTTCGGACAGTGAGCACAAACTCTCGGGTCAAAACTCCAAAATGCTCCATTTAGCTCCACAATCTCCAAATCCACTCCAAACGTGTGTGTACCTAATAACACCTGTAAAAGACTCTAAAAGAACACCAACAGACTCTAAAACATACTTATATCATGGCATAAAACCGGTAAAAACCATGATATATCACTAACTAAACATGTCGTTTGAGAACAGTGAGGTATTTGGTATGCATAGGAGATTGCAGGAGGAATCCATTTGAAGGAGGTAGACCAAGCAATACCTCCGACGGCGAGATTGACGGTGAGGAGAAGCGTCCAGACATATTGGTACCTTCGAGCGAATGATTAATTCCTTCTGAGGCTGAGGAGGAGAAGGAATAGAACCACCACCCATGTTATAGGAAGCAGCCGCTGCTGCAGCCGTAGACGATGCTGATGATTGAGAAACAGTGGAGCCGTTGAAATTGGCTTCGACGTTCTTCATCTTAGCAATATTTTCTAAATCAAAACGAGTTCACAAGTCAATCATATATAAATCTAACCTTGAAAGATTCGTTGATTGAGATGGGGAAAAAAGCGACAAGACAAACACAAGAGCATTTTAATGTAAAATGTTTACACTTAAAATACCTCAATAAAGTCACACCAGCGGTTAAGTAACCTAAATCTCCCAGCCAAAACCAGTTTCTATGCAGTAATAGCTTTACCTACAGCTGCACAATATTTAGTGGAGTTTTAGTATTGTAAATTTGTAATGCGACATATTTTTTAGCAGAGTAACTAGATCAATGATTGAAAAGAACAAAGGTCTTACTTATACTCTTATGTCCATTCTCACGGCACATAAAGAAAACAAAATCATAAAAGCGGGTAAACTCAGAGAAGTCCACCTACAAACATGACAAATCAAAGGTTAGATCATAGTGCAGGAACTCAAGAAAAAAAGTTAAGGAACCGATTGTGTAGGAGACAAAAAAAACTTGCGATTAGGTCCAGCCGTGACATCAATTTGAAAAATTCATCAAAGATGGATTTTCTGCCATAGGATGCAAGGGAAAATAAGCAAACAGGTTAGCATAAGACAAGTACAATGTATGATAACCATATATATAATGAATTGGGCAAGATTGGGAAGAAAACCCCGCAGACCAATCACCTTACTTGAAACTTGTTCTTGACTAGACTTAAGAGCTGAGTTAATGCTTCTTTAGGATAGTTAGTTCTTTGTGATTCTTTGGGTTTATAAAAGTTACATAGAACTTGACTCGATCGAATGTCTGCAAAGGAAACCCATGAGCAAAGCTAGAAACTTTACACAATTCAGCTTCAATAAGAAAAGCAAGAAACTTCATATTGAAAAATAATGTATCATCAACCAAAACCCTAGTTAAGTGCCAAAACCATTGAGCTCAAAAGAATCCACTTTTCCATAGCAATGTCAGAGAACCAAAAGAAACAACAATTTAGGATTCAGAGATAAACCAAAGATCTTCAACCAATCGAGCTAAACTTAGAATAACAATATGTGTAAGATTAAGAAAATTCAAGGACAAGAATCAACAGATCGAGGAAGAAGACGAAATCGTAAAAAAGAAAAGAAAATTTCTTACCCTTCTACTTGGGTTTATTTGTGAAAGTTTGGGACCTTCTCCACTCATGGCGATTTTGATTCGTCCAAAGAGTTTTCTTACTTCTTCCAGCCGAGATGCTCACGGAAAACCCTAGATTGATTGAGATTTTTGACGGCGAATTCGAGGAAGAGGCATTTCTGGAGCAGGAGAGATTGTTGAGAGATATAGAAGGGAGAAGCAAAGAAGAAGCGGTTGTGGAGGAAGAGAGAGAACAACAAAATTTGGAGGAAATTTATGTTGTATGGTTCTAAGAGAAAAAGAGAAAAATGAAAGAGGGATCCTGATTTTTTTACTAAATATTTAGGGGCAAAAGCTAGTTTTAACTTTCCGCATAATGAAATTTTATCAGAGCGTTTATCTAATGCTATTATATAGTACGAAAATTTTAAACTCATCTACGATAACAATTCAATAAAATGTGCTATAACAATATGCTATCAATGTTGACTTTTTTGTAGTGGTCCTAGGGTAGGCGGATACTCTAGGTAAATGCGATCGGTACCACTCGTGGAGTGACTCCTTGTGTGAAAGGAGAAAGCTCAGACGGTACTTGGGTTGCTCCCTTGGCCGAGCAGCTCAGACGGTACTTGGGTCGCTCCCTTGGCCGAGCATCTTGCAGTGACACGAGCCCGAGGGATAAAGAGATCCTAGTAGTCGGGTGTGACGTTCGGTTTACGATCCTTCGTGGTGAGAATTCGCGGACGGTCACGAGAAAGAATGGGTGTCTAAACAAGAGACGTTGAATGCATGGTGGTAAGAGTATCTTGTCTAGAGAGTCTAAACAAGAGACGTTGAATGCATTCATGAACGGTTAATCATGTTTGCTCTTTTATTCATGCTTTTGCTTGCGTTGATGGATATCTTGAATTGGATGATTGTTGTTTCATAATTATTTGCTTGTGCTTCGGCTATGGGTTGGGCTGGGCACTAACATTCCAATTAGCGGGTCCTGGACTCACTGGGTAACCGTAGGTTGCTCATTAAACGACTTTTGTCTCGCAGGAAACCTTAGGGATGGGTTAGCTAGTAAGCAGGATTCGGACTTAGGAAGCCTGTGTAGCTTTCTTAGTTGGTTGTACACCCGAAGCTAAGTACGTAAATTAAAATATGATGTTTTCAATACTAAAGTCATTTTGGAAGTCCGGACATAGATTTTATATTGATTACATCTTATTTTGCTGCGAGGCATAACATATTTTCAAGAACAACCCTCTAGCGCGTGATGATACGTGACTTAGTCCAAGTTGACACAACTCTCGGCTTTGGTACGGGTTGGCAAGCCTTAGGCCGAGGACTTAACGGCCTAACCTTTGGACGGGCTGGAACGTTCACAGTATTCAACACTTGTGACATCTCCGGCGCGGATACTTTCTGTAGTCCGCGTCGGGGGTGTTACACGTACCAGGGTCCGTTTGTAGTGCTGGGAGCCCTTTGTTATTGGTCACCGAAATTTTGGATATGATGACCTTGAACCTATCGATGTACAATCCGATGGATTCCTTCGGCCCTTCGCTTACTTCCCAAAGGTCAGTACTTGAAGCTCCTTCTTGGATGAACATATAATACTGCTTGAGGAAAGTGGTTGATACCTGGTGATAGTTGTCAATGGAATGCGCCTCGAGGCGTGAGAACCATTTGAGGGCTGCATCGCTTAAAATTTCGACGAAGAGCTGACAGAAGCCGGCATCGCTCCCCTCGGGAGAGAATTGCGCTCGTCCCATTGCGATGCTGAAACTCTTAATTATTTTCGGGGAATTTTGCTTCCTTCATATGTTGTCATTTTGATATTTCATGGGTGTCGGAACGGCATGCCTGTTATCTTGCTTGTGTACGGCGTATGTTGTGTCTCCTTGAGGACTCGGTCGATTTCAGGAGCCGAATTGGTTACCTTGTGAACTTTTGTGGTCATATAATCTAGTTGCGCCTTCAGCAAATCGATCTCATTGTTTCTGCTCGCTTCTGTTTGTGTTCACATTGGTTGGTGGATGGTGTTTGGTTCGCTCCTGGTCTAATGGGTAATGATGCTAGAACTACAGGTGGTTGCCTGCTTGGATCGGTGATGAGAGTCGGTGATACCTCAAACATTGCCCTTTTAAGTCAAGGGGTAAAGTCTTCTATTCTTTGAGATGTTCGATGTCCGAGTTTATGAAAGTTGTTGATATATTCCCGTCATACTTTCTGACATTTGTGAGCTGGTCGAAGCGAGTGTTGTTGCCTCGAGTCAGCTCTTCGACTTGTGTCATCAGGATCTTTACGAGTGAAGATACGTCTTGATGGTTCAGAGTTTGAGTGCCCGGAATCTGATTTGCCAGCTCGACGTTTTCCTAGGTGTTGGTTGTTCTGGTCTGATCCACTGGAGTATCGGTTGCTGGTACCGGCGAGCCTAGTTTCGGTTTGGCGGTTGGCTTGATGACCTTGAGCTTTGAGAGAGTGAGCTCGGAGTCTGTTTTGATGACTCGGGGTTGTCACTGATTAAGTATGGTCATATCATTTTAACTTCGTTTAAAGTGTAGAAGAGTTTCTTGTCCCACAGTTGGCGCCAATTGTTCGATCAAGTCTAAGAGAGTCAGAGTTACGATCAAAAGGATCCGGATTAACAAAGAAAAAATAATTAAAAGTGGGGGAAGAAACTCTCTGTTATTAAAAATCAGGCCGGAGCCGAACAATGAACAAAATTACGAGATGGGAGGTCGTCGATAGATGATCTCCCTGAAGATTGATTGGGCTAATCGCTTTATAAGTGTAGCTCGGATCTTAGCAAGTTACAAGATGATGCAGCCCCAAGGCGGAAGCTTGAGCGATGGATTGATGGAGAACAAGCACTGGCTTAAGAGCTCTCTTACTTGACCGAGATGGGTGGAATGGATGAAAGATGATTGACTCTCTCAATCGGTTGGTGTTGATTGACTCTCTCAATCGGTGGTGAACTAGTTCTGCTTGAGTCACACAAGCAATCCTAATCCAATAATCTTTGGAGACACTTGAATCACACAAATGAATCCTAAGACAAGAAACTTCAAAGACACTCTTTGAAAAGAAGAAAAAAAATTCTTTTGTATAAACTTAATTGATTGAAAAGGGTGAATAATACAATGAGCTAAACTATGCCTTTATAGGCTCTTTACAAACGGTCATGTTGACCTTGAACAATGTTTCCTACTCAAACTGTTTTGACTCGATAAAACTGACACAAAGACACAACTGACTCTAAGAAAAGAAAAAGATTAATGTCAGTACACCCCCCCCCCCCCCCCCACACTTGAAAAACGCTGTCCCCAGTGGTGTCAAGCTTATGATTCTTAAAAGAAGAAAAATGTTAAGGGATGTGTTGGGTTCTGTCGATTTTACCTCTCTCGCACCTGCATCGATCGTTTCTCAAGACCGCGACGATCGTTGCAAGGCGATGGCAATTTGTGTCGATCGTCACTCAAGACTGTTACGATCGCTGCAATGGGATTTTCGATAAGAGACGATTCACACACAGGACCGTGTCGATCGTTTCACTGCGATTTCGTCGGATCAGTTAGCAGTCAGCAGTTAGTTCGTGAGAAAAATCTCATAACGCAATCCTGAAAGCTGTAAACATCACAAACAAGCAAAATCAAAGCAACAGATGGTCTAAATCAAGCACATCATCACAAACATAGGTACCAACAAGAAGCAAAAGAGAAGTCAAGAGAAAAGGTGAAAAAGATATAGAACCGATAGTCTGGAAATGGAACTCAAATCTCACTCGCTCTCATCATCAATACCAGCCATGGGATTAGAACTGCTCGAGGCAGCAGGAGTCGGAGAACGCTGGCGACGTCGATGGACAGGAATGGGCTGATGGACTTGTGGCTGTCTCCTGCAAGTGCAGCCACGCATCCACTCCCAAATGCTCTGCAACCTACTATCCAGATGCTCTCGCCAATCATCCTCAGACACCTCACGCACGTGCATCGATGGGGCTGGATAAGGACCAATATCAGCTGAAGCGGTAGCATCAGAAGTTGCAGGAGTAGAAGCAAAACACTGAGCAGATGGTCCCGGTGCAGATGAAGAATAAGCACCCAAAGGGTTGGCCATCGTAGGAACTCTGTGTCTCAGGTTCCTGGGAGGCTCAAAGCGCAAGGCCTCCAAGGAATCAACTCTCATAAGTTCAGAAGCAGGAAGCTGGACACACCACTCCTCTGAGTCTGCATCATGATAAACCCACAACATCTCTTCTTTCATTCATGTAGTGTTCTTCAAATGGCTATAATCCATCCACATCCTCTTGGTGATGCACTCTCTCCCAGTAGTAGGAATCCTGAAATGCTGGAAAATAGGAGAAATTAAACTCCCAACTGTCTCAACCTTCTTCCCAGAGAATGCCTTGTCTCTCAGCTCACATAGGTGGTCAGCAAAAAGTGCTCCCAAATTCAGTTGTGGAGCTGGGTCTTGCAATGGTGTCTCTGCAACCAAGATACTCACTCCAGTGTAGAGCAACTGCAACTCTAGCTTCCTATGCTTGTTCACCTCGGACTTGCAGAGTAGAATGTATCCCAGAAAGCGCCCAACATATCGTAGGACCGGATGGCGCAACTGTATCTGCTTCGAATTGCGTGAGTTATACACCCCAGCTCCAATATGGTCCTAGAAAAACTAACAACTCTCTGTATCCCACTCCTTAACCAAGGCACATCGAGTACGCTGATCATCAAAGCCATAAATCCTGCAGAGATCACAAATGCTGATCCGATACCTGAATCTATCGCACATAAATGTGAATATCCCTTCTCGCGATCTCCTACGAATAGGATCAGTGTAATAGACACTGCAAGTGGACAACAGCTATCGCACTAAGTTAGGATAGAGATCATTGCTCCTCATGGGCATAGTCCCTAGTCCGATCTCTCTCGAAGCCTCCAATACCTTATCAGTAATACCGAGCATCTGACAGGTCCGATAATCTGCAAATCGCGTGGGCTTGATAGTCATGTCATGCCACGAATTGTAGCATTGTAGAACAGAGTGTCATAATCATCCCAGACCTCAGAGACAGCTCTCTCTAAACACGCAGCACTCTTAGTCACTGTCTTAGTATCCTCAGTCCATTCTCTAGTCACAGGGATCTTGTCCCGCTCTGCCTTAGTCCAAGGGGGCAATACCGCTCCAGTCATGCCAATGTAAGGTGTAGGCATAGGTGAGGATCGCACGAACCAGTCAATAGGTGGTTCATGAGCAGCAGGCACATTCTTTCTCTTCCTCGGTGCCATTTGCGATCAAAGACATAAGAAGCAACTTGCATTTAATCCAAAACTCTAAGATCAACAAACGTAACCATATGAGTGCATATCATCTCAATCAACCATCAACAGCAGTGAAACCAATATCAAGTGTACCCAATTCGTCCTACAATTCGCCCTAAATCAGATTTTTCAAAGGCTTGTCATCGAATCGAAGATTCTCTGAAACCTTGCTAAATCTGTCAATGCATGTGCTAAGGCAGTACCAAATCGTCACTAGCAAGCCTAATTAAGCATCAATTACATCATAGGAACAACATATCGTGACAAAATTTAACTCTTATACCTTCTGGTCAAAATGAAAATGAAAAGAATCGGGACACATACCTCAAAATCGTCGCAAAGGAGTGATAGAAATGAATAGAGCGTGAGAAAACAAGTGGATTAGGCTTTGGAATCGTTAAAAACAAGTGAGAATCGAGGGAGATATTAAGAGAGGCGATTTAGGGTTCGTCGGATGTTCTGGCGAAATGAGGAAGAAAGAAAGAGAAGAAGGTCTCGGGTACTTACCTCGTGCCTGCGTGCATCGATCGTTGCAGACGCTGTGACGATCGATGCATATCGGTTTTGGTCGAACCAATACGGTCTTTGGTTTAGCTCACGTACCTTTGATTTCAATTTTAACCAGGTGCGTCGATCGCTGCATAGTGCCGCAACGATCGACACACTGCGATTTCATTTTCTCGTGCAATTCTCCATGCGACGATTGCTGCACAGGACCGCAACGATCGTCATAAAGCGATTTCCTTCGTCAAATATCCACTTGCTTCGATCGTTGCACAGGACCGCGACGATGGACGCAGTTCTCAGACTCGTAATCTGCAAACAAATACACCCAAAAATGAAAAAAAAAAGTAAAATCCTAACAAAAACACCAAAAGAAGTATGTACAAACGAACCAGTGGGTTGCCTCCCACTCATCGCTCCTTTAACGTCACTAGCTTGACGATTCAGCTGAATCAGGCAGAGGGTGCATCATCCAGACGTAGAATCTGACCTCTTGGAATCTCGGCCTTAGCCCAATAATGCTTGACCCTCTGTCCATTTACAGTGAATTCCTTACCTTCCTGGCTGATTAGAACATTAGCACCGTAGGGACGAACCTCCTTGATTGTGAAAGGACCAGACCACCTAGATCGCAGCTTATCTGGAAACAATTGCAAACGAGAGTTATACAAAAGTACATGATCATTGGGCTCAAATTGTCCAGAGACAATCTTCTTGTCATGGTAAGCCTTAGTCCTCTCCTTGTACAGCTTTGAGTTCTCATAAGCTTGATGCCTAATCTCTTCCAACTCATTAAGCTGCACCAATCTCCTCTTTGCTGAAGACTTAAGATCGAAATTCATCTGCTTCACAGCCCATGTTGTCTTGTGCTCAAGCTCAACTGGAAGGTGGAAAGATTTTCCATACAGCAGATGAAATGGGGTAGTCCCAAGTGGAAACTTGAACGCAGTCTTATAAGCCCATAATGCATCATCAACCTTTGCAGACCAATCATTCCTTGTCTTCCCAACTGTCTTCTCCAAGATCTCCTTGATCTGTCTGTTGGAGACCTCTACTTGCCCACTAGTCTGATAAGGAGTAGCAACTCGGTGATGAACTCCATGCTTCTGTAGCATCTTCTCAAAGACCTTATTAATGAAATGAGATCCTCCATCACTAATCACAATCCGAGGTACTCCAAACCTAGGGAATATGATGGTCTTAAACAGCTTAATAACCACCGAAGAGTCATTGGTTGGATTAGCTATTGCTTCCACCCACTTAGACACATAGTCCACAACAACCAAAATGAACTTATTCCCATAGGTTGAGTGAAAAGGACCCATGAAATCAATGCCCCAGCAATCGAAAACCTCAACCTCAAGAATGAAATTCTGAGGCATCTCATGCTTCTTACTGATTTTCCCTCTCCTCTGATAGGCATCACACTGAGAGACAAAAGAATGAGCGTCTCTAAACATCGTAGGCCACTAGAAACCTGCTTTCAGAACCTTAGACATAGTCTTAAAAGTAGCAAAGTGTCCAGCATAATATGATCCATGGCAGTGAAACAAAACATCTGGAACCTCTGATTCTGCAATGCATCTCCTGTAAAGTCCATCCGAACAGTGCTTATACAGATAAGGCTCATCCCAATAGTATCGTCTGAGCTCTCGGAAGAACTTCTTCGTAGCATACTCCTTCAACTCATCTTGTTCATTCTTTGCAGCCACATAATTAGCAATATCCACAAACCAGGGTCGATTGGTTGTCGAAACAGCATGAACATTGATGTTATAGTGTCCAATTTGAATCTGTAAAGATTCTGGGTTCGTAGGCGCATTGCAACAATTGCTGCACAGGTCTCGTTCTGATCAGCCAGGAAGGTAAGGAATTTACTGTGAATGGACAGAGAGTTAAGCATTATTGGGCTAAGGCCGAGATTCCAGGAGGTCAGATTTTGCCTCTGGATGTTGCACCCTCTGTCTGATTTAGCTAAAACGTCAAGTTATTGACGCTAAAAGAGCGCTGAGTGGAAGGCAACCCACTGTTTTGTTTTTGCTATTCATTTTTGGTGTTTTTGTTAGGATTTTACGTTTGTTTTTGTTTCTGGTGAGTTTTGTCTGCAGGTTTCGACAGAATCGCAGTGCGTCGATCGACACAACCTTGTGTCGATCATCACAACACGAGTAATTGCATTGCAGCGATCGTTGTGGTCCTGAGCAACGATCGACACATGACGAAAAATCGCCTAGCAACGGTCGTTACATTTATGTAACGATCGATGCATGTGCGACAGAGGTAAAAATCAGACAGAACTCAACACATCCATACCATTTTTGCTTTCTTTTACCAACCCTTAGCTTAACACTACTGGGGACAGTGTGTTTCAAGTGTGGGGGAGGTGCTACTGACTTCTATCTTTCTGTTTTCTTAGAGTCAGTCCGTTTTTCAAAAAAATTGTTTTATTGAGTCAAAACAATTTTAAGTAAGAAACAATGAATTTTGAAGAAGTTAACAACATCTTGCAGGAACTTAAGTAACCATTGGGATGAAGCTGAAAGATCAATCTATGACTATTAGAAAACCCAACACGGATCAACCTACTGAGGACACCCATATCAATTCAGGTATTCAGAGGATCCTTTTACTGGCTTCACCCTTAACTTGACTTTAATTTTCTCACCTAAGGGCTTGGTATACCTTGAGACGGAATCCTTTGTTAGTTCTGACACAACTTGTAAACCTGACCGAGTATGGTTTCCTTCTCCCCTTCCATAAAATAAAAAAGAGAGTAATAAACTGAGGATGAGTTAGTAACTCCGAAGTGGTCACATGAGTAGTAGCAAACACTATTACCTCCTGTGCTATCCATGGAATGTGTCCAAAGTACACCCCTTAACGGGAAGAGCACTGATAAAAAAAAAAAATGATACCCAATGGGGAAAAATCAGAATGCTAAGGAAGGGAAAAGAGAAGAAAAGGAACCAGAAAAAGATAGTATGGTGGTCTAGAGCTGACAAAGTAAGAATCCATGTGCCCTTTGATCGATAATCCTTAGGTGAGACCGCACCTAATATGCTTAAGAAGTCAGTAGGGTGAATTTGAATTACTTGGATTGATTGTGGAGTTTACTTAGGACAGTTGCTAAGTGTGGGGGAAGTACATGTTGGTCTTGATATCTTGCAGTTGATTCTTTCAGTGGTTTACTAAGGGGAATCTAAGTGTTGTTGCTTCTAGGACAAAAAGAGTTTCTGAAAGTTTTCAAACCTCTTCACCATGTTTTAGTTCTCTTTTTTGCTTGAGGGCAAGCAAAGGCTAAGTGTGGGGGAGTTGATATATCATGGTTTTTACCGGTTTTATGCCATGATATAAGTATGTTTTAGTGTCTTTTGGTGTTCTTTTATAGTCTTTTACAGGTGTTATTAGGTACACACACGTTTGGAGTTGATTTGGAGATTATGGAGCTAAATGGATCATTTTGGAGTTTTGACCCGAGAGTTTGTGCTCACTGTCCGAAACAGAGGAGTGTGTCGATCGACGCACATCAGTATCGATCGATGCACAGCGTGTTGGGCCAGACTCGCGGCGGTTTAATGAAGAATGATGATATTGCAAAGTTGCCCAGAAGTTCCAGATATTTACACAGAAGCCCCAAGACGTGATTTAGATATTTAATTAGGTTTTAACTTCAGTTTTTAGATACGTGATCATACTTTAGAGCAGAGAGTTTTTAGAGCTATTTGGGGCTTATCTGATCCTGTACTACACCTTATTTTTGGAGAAGATTTCGAACCCCTTTACTTGTTTAATCTCTTTTATGATATCTATTAATTCATTGATCATGTTTACATTATCTATGTCTGAGTAGATTCATAGTTAGGTTTAGGGATTCTCAATAGGGATTTTATGACTTGCTAGATATAATTAATTCAGTTAAGGATTCATATCAATAGATGTTCTTCAAACTAAATTGTGTTTAATGCTAGTTCTAACTTGATCACTTAGAATCTAGATCTTAGGTTGCTAGATTGACACGAAAGTGTTGTTTAGAATCTGAGCTATTTAGGCATGAGCAATATAATTACTCGCAAAGAAATTTGGCGTAATTAGATTGTGAACATATCGAACTTGATCATTAAAGCTGGTTTAATCTGTTAGGAATTACAAAGACATTTGGATTTCTGCAATTAGGCTTAGACAATTCTCACAACGAAAGTTGGTTAATTCTATATCTGTGTTTTGAGTTCTAGAACTGTGGTTAATTAGATCCTGACTGAATTGATTTGTCTGCTTGTCTGACTTCCTGAGAACTCCCTAGACTTAGCGCCCTTAGTTAATTGCTTACAACCACAACTTGCTACTTGTTTACTTTCTCGCATTGCTTTTTAGTTTCTCAATACAATTTGCTTTCTCCTAGTTTAAATCTTTCCTGTTCTAATTCTATCGTTGCCTAGAATCCTCGTGGATTCGATCCCTAAGTACTACATTGATATTATTGTGCACTTGCAGTTAGTATAGGGTTAAAACTTACACCTATCAGTTAGTACTCGAAAAATCAACAGTCATCATTCAGATTAAGCTGGTCTTGTTGAACTTTTTTTGCTGGGTTTTGTTCAGTTTCAATCTTAGCATTATATGGTGGCAAATGCCTTCACAGAGATTTACACGACACACTTTATTGGTGGTTCTTCGACTTATCTTTTGAAGGTTATCTTTTCTTAAAAAGGTTGCCATTTGTAGTTTTTAAGTTTGATTATGATTTTCTTTGCAAGTCTTTAAATAAGCTATAGAACTTGAGAAGGAGCTTAGGCAGATCATAAAAGAGAAGAATGAAGCTGTCCGGAGGTAGAACAGATGAAGACTTAGCGGAAGGTAATAACATAGGAAGAGCTAGATTCACACTTTAGAGCTTAGAGCTAGATAGGATCCTTGGGTGAGCTCATTAGCCTTTTGATGTTATTTGTATAATGTTAGTTTTACTGTTTACGACTTAACGGCATTTTAGTATATGTAACTATGTATGAATTGTTTTTGATTAATGTATTATTATTGTTATGTGTTGATTATTTATGAGATATAAAATTATGTAAATCAAGATATAAATATTTTCCAAAACAAAATTCAAATAAAAAATAATATATATATAATTAAATATATTTATATAGCGATAAAAATATGTTATAACATTAAATAAAATAGTACTAAACAGGTGTTATAAAAAAATATTAAAACAGTGCTATAATAGAAACGAATTATGATAGCTTGTCAAAAACGCTATTGTATGGGTAGCACCTACCATAGCTGCGGATGACATAGCATTTATGAAAACGCTATGTATGGCATACGATAGCATAATTTTCGCGCTAACAATGTACATTTTTGTTATAGTGGACGCACGTCTTAACCTGCATGATCACATACAACATGTAGTCAACACATCACAAAAGGCGTAGTGGTCATGCAAAGGATCCGAAGATCATGGCAGACACTACAGCCTTGTCATATCCGTAAGGTAGACTCGCGCGGATCAACGATCCCGCGGAGTTACCGCTTCCTCACCCCTCCGGACAACAACCTGTCTCATATCCACATGCATGATCTATACATACTCAAAGAAATCAACCAGCATTTCCAAGGAATCATGCAAAGAAACCATACACCAAAACGTTCATGCATGCAACATCCAATACTTATCGGTTATGAAATCATCAAGTAAACAAATCATCAACCATAAGCATGCATGCATCAAAATGTGAATCATATAAGCCAAGAAGGATATATACTCAAGGTATTTCAATCCTTAGGACCAAACCTGCACAGCAAGCGTTAGTCCTATCTACCAAGACTCACTTTGCTCTAACGCAGTTTTGGACTATCTTGGCTTCGGGTGGACGGATTAAGGCCTTCTGGTTAGAACGTGACTAGCTAACTTTCTGAGGTTATCCTCCACGTTCTTCCTCCTCTTAGGCTTCTCACTGGGTCAAACTTTTCCACGTAAATCACCCCAAACACCTCCCAGACTTCCCCTTGCTCACGCCCTCTTTTCTCTCTTTTTGCTCTCAGTTTCTCTCGCTAGTTCCTCACGACTTTCTATCACTAAGACAAGTTATGGACTCCACAGAAATGTTTAGAGGTGATCTGAGGGTGGGTTAGTATAGGCAGAAGGGTCAGGGGACAGCTTGGACAAGTGGAGGAAGGGATGGGACTTTCCATGCAATTTGGAGCCAAATGACACCATGTTGAATCTAATGATGCCAACTGTCCCAGCCATGCCTTCTCTGCCCCTGGTGCTGACATCTGAGCCATCTGGTCCTTCTGGTGTTGACTGTGGTAATTGGCACTATTCATGTTCTAAAGAATCTGATTATTCACATATTACGCGCGGGTAACGGGAAACAGTCCCGTGCAGTCCCAAACAAAATCCGTCTTGTCATCCGTCCATTCTATATTGTACCTCATGACACATTTTTCTTGTTACCTGAGTGTAAAATGGTCAGTATTGTGCCTTTAATGTATGTTAGACGGACTAAACAAGGCTACGGAACACTGTTGCACTATTCGGTTTTTATGGCAAAAACTGTCCCGTCACTGTTACTGTCCGCTTTCACTATTCTCGTACTGTTTAGAACCACATCAACAATCTCATTAATCCAAATTATTATCCTTCTTAATCAACCGTGATGATCCCAGCTTGCGACTGTACTGAAATACATTTTCTCGTCCCGACGCCTAAACCGTTCCGTGCGTCATATTTTGTATCTTTCATAACTTCCCTCTTGTTGATCCGTTTTAATTCTCGTTTCGTCCCAACTTCATATTTTAATTCCTCTATCACCTTATAGTGATTAATGAATATCCACTTCCCTAGTGTTGACGTTTGAAGTTTACCATTGATGTCCACTTCCCGACATTTCTTCATTCTTTCTTAAACATTTACCGGTTGTTCCCGTCTTGTTTGTTGATTCTGCCGGCCATGCTTATTGACTAGACGGGTTATTACATTCTCCCCCTCTTATTAGAATTATTCCCCGGATTCCATTTCGTATAAGCCACTCCATCTCCTTATGCTTTTGCTAAGAACAACTTCTGCGGCCGTCCAAGTAGCATTCCGCTGTATCCCCTCTTGATTACTGATTTGGTCCGGATTGATACTATTTGGTCTTCTTCCTTCTACTCCTATTTCTAATATTTTCCGATTGTGTCTTCTTCCTCTATACCGCTACTGCTTTGGGTTTCCTTCTTAGTTCTGGTACATTCTTCCTTCGTTCTCATCATTTTGTGTGAAGTTTCCCTTCCACTTTTGCTCCTTAGATGTCCTTCCCGTTCTTCATCCAACTTCTTCCTTAAATTCTTTATCGGCCTCTCTTCTTCCATCCATCACTTGGTCCGTCTTTGCTATATTATTCCCGGCTGCTACTGATTCCGATCTTATCTTGCTTCACGTTCCCTTTACTTAGCCCTAAAACTCCATCACAATCTTGTTCTCTGGCCAACCTCAATTCTCTCCTACTTTACTGAAAATTTCTTCCTCTTGATAACAAAGCGTCCCGCCTTTTCTTCTATCTCGGACTTGTGATCTCCTTATCACATTTCTGCTCAATCTGGTTTACTTTCCCGGTCTTCCTTACTGTCCCGTTCTCATGGTCAAACTGGTCTATCTTCCTCATTACCCAGATGTCCTTAGGTTTGGTCCCATCCGGCCCTTCCTTGCCAAAAGGTTTGGTTTTGGTTTCACAGTTTCAGGGTTGGTTTCCCTAAGGACTTCGGGATCACTCTTTCCCGGTTACCTAAGGATTCTCATAACCAACCAAAATGAGTTAAACATGCAATCTTTCACAAGATTTAATCAAAATAGTTCAACACAAATTAATCACACCAAACGTTTAACATTCATGCCAATATCTTACATTGGGCATTCACTCATACATTACATTCACACAAGGTTCCACAAGCATATACTCAATGTACCATGCCTTCATGCACACACAAGTGCTTATTCAACGCAAACCAAACCTAAACATGCATTATTCTATCTTACAGCATGCATTCATACACAACACACCTTTATACATAGGCACATGATAAGAGAAGTTAGTTAGCACCCTTTCATACCTTAGCCTTTGATCATGAAAAGTTCTGGCCTAACTAAACTAACTTCTAAAATCCTAAGGTTCTTAGGTTCGGTTCTCAGTTTCTTCTGCTTCGGTTTCACCTTCAGTTATGCTTCCGGACAACAAGCTGGATGGTTGGGACAAGGGAGAAGCTGGATCGATGAGTGGACAATCTGCAATCCGATGACTGTACATCCAGTATAATCCACATATTCTTGGGACACCCAAACCCACTCTGATGCCTGGACAAGCACTAGTAAAATTGCTGCGCCCTCCACACATTATGCAGGGTGGAGTTACCGCCTCCGGTGGCCTAAATGATTTCCTTGCTTGGGTTAGGATTCTTAGTTGTCGGTTCGGAAGTACCACAATCCGCCTATTTCCCGTTGATCCGCCCATCTAACTTCCGGTCTGTTTCTCACTACCTTTGCTAGACTCTCTAACTTCTTGGGTACATATCTCTTTTCACTTCCTCTGTGCAAGCCTTTGAGCTATGCTCTGCTCAGTTTCAGCTTCGTTACTCCTGTCTAGGTCTGGTCCTTGGTTTCCTTCTTGGTTTCCGCTTCATCCAGGTTTTATCTCTTCCGCCGTTAGTATATTCAGATTATCCCATCCCGGCAGCACGCCCCGTTGTAAGAGTTCCGTCAGTGTAGGCTTCCCCGCTGCTTCCCATTGTTCCCGGCCCAAAATTTGTTCTGCCATATGAGTGGGCGAAACTTGGTACATGTCCATGTACCGACGAATTTCTGCTTCGTAATCTGCCTGAAACGCATTCCCAGTCCATTCCCTTTCAGCCGTTTCTCCTTCGGAATGGATACTCATTGTTTCATGTTGGGGCTCCAGATATTCCTCTTCGACCGTCACTGGCTTGGTAGGCATGTGTTGATGGGTGCATCCAAGTGAAAATGAATAGGGAACAAAGGGAGCCGGTGGAACATCAGAATCCTCCGAGACGGACACTGAGCTATTGGACGTCTGATTGATTACCGGCGGTGGTGGAGGCTCGAATACCTCCATATCTGAGTCGTTGTTTGGGACCGCCCTGAAACCAGTACCCCAATACGTCTCTAGTGTTAAGGGTTCTTGCGCTGAATTCCCAAGTGATAAGTTATCAAAATAGTTCTGGTCCGTGATACTAGAGGCGTATCCGGAATTTTCCGAGTAGAACTCATCCGAAGTGTCAGAGTCGATATTGTACACTTCGTGTACGGAGCCTGAGTCAATACTGCTGTCATCGCTGCTATCATCCCCCATCACATAGATTTCCTCAAGAGAGTCCGAGCTATTTCCTGAACTGTCGAAATTATCCTATGAGTTGGTATCACTAGATCTGTAGTATCCCGCTACACTGTCCTCACTGTCCGACTGATTCCATCCCCCGTCTCCACCGTCTCGTCTATTAGCTGTAGACATCCTGCAATACTTGTTAATAGGGTGAGTCCTAAAGGTTTTCCCACCCCATTATCCTAATTGCATTCGGACGTCTGGATTCCTATCAGTTGGTTGTGACTCAATGGACTAGATAAAACCGTTTGAAAAATCTAACCCTTGAACATGTTCATAAATAATGCTCTGATACCACCATTTGTAACACCCCCTACGCAGACTACGGACAATAGCCACGCCGTCGATGTCACAAGTGTTGAACACTGTGAACGTTCCAGCCCGTTCGTAGGTTAGGCTGTTCTGTCCGCGATATCCAACCCCCTCCACTAAGGCCTAAGGCTTGTGATATATCATGGTTTTTAGGACTTTTGACCATGGTATATGTCTTTGTTATCGAGTCTTTTAGAGTCTTTTGGAGTCCTTTTATGTGTGTTTATAGGTCTAGGTACGTTTGGAGAGGATTTGGACATTATGGCGCATTCTGGAGCTAATTGGAGCATTTGTCCGAGAAGAAAAAGCGTCGATATTAGATGTTTTTGTCGATCGACACACTTGTGGCATCGATCGACACTTTAGCGAGTCAGACGTATCTTGGCGATTTAATGAAGAGTTTGGATATTTTCACTTGGCCCAAAAGTTCTCATAATTACAAAGAAGTCCCAGACATGTTTAGATCATTATATTAGGGGTTTTAAGCCATTGTTCAGGCTAAGCATTATTCTATCAGAGATTGAGAGAGTTGGGGCTGGTCTTGTACTCGAGAGAGAAGAGATTTCGAACTCCTGTTTCTCTATCCCTTTTATGATATTTGGCTTTCTATTCATTATGATTTATGTTTCATTGATCATGTCTGAGTAGTTTACCTATTAGGTTTAGGGATTCTCATAAGGGATTTCAAGGAATTATAGGTTAATCAATCTGTAGGGATTATACTTTCTAGTTCTTCATCTAGGGTTGTTTTTAATGCTTGATTTGAATTGGCCACTTAGATTATTGATGTTAGGTTGATTTCCACAACAACAATTGGTTAATTAACTAGAAAGAACCTATATGAGCAATTTGACTATCTGCAAAGAAATTTGGTTTAGAAGAATTGTGAACGAAAGAACTTGAGATTAATGCATGTTTAGGATCTCTAATACTCGCAAAGAAATTTGGTTTGCTAGGTTGCTAGACATAGATAATACTCGCAACGAAAGTTGGTTTCTTATGCTTCGTTGATTCTAGTTCTAGAACAGTACTTAATTATATCTCGATTGGTTGATTGCCTATATTCATGATTTCCTGAGAACTCCCTTGACCTGACGCTTCGCCTGATTGCTTACAAACCGTTTGATTTACTTTTCTGCTTTGATTTATTGCTTTCACTACCGCATACCTAGCTTAATTCGACATTCTATAGTCTATCGTAAGACACTTGAGTCTCTGTGGATTCGATAGCCTATATACTACTAGTCACGTCTGTGCACTTGCAGTGTAGCTCTAGGGATTAAAACTCGAGCATATCAAGTTTTTGGCGCCGTTTCCGGGGACTCTTTTGAGTCTTCGATAGATTTGAATTTAGAGTTTAGACTAGGTTTTTCGTTTTTTTTTTGTTACTAATTTTTGTTTTTCTTGCGTTTCAGGTATGCCTAGAATCGCACCGCATCGAGCGACACGGTCCTGAGTGTCGATCGACACAGCTTCGCGATTAGCATCGATCGACGCTCTCCCTGCATCGATCGACACACTTGCGTGAACGAGACAATTTATGCCTGATCGCGACTTGAAGAGTAATTCGGACAAGGAGCTCGTGAATCTTGAGCTTAAAGAGCTTGCAAAGCTAGAGAGAGAGAGAACAGGAAAGCTCGGAAGCTGGTTAAGATGGCTAAACCCAATCCTGTAATCTTAATTCGAGATGATGAAGGTTTTCTGAGAGATTTGCAGAACAATCCCTATAATGCTCAGGGATAGAGGATTGATGCTGGAGGAAATGTGATTCAACAGCAGATTGTTCAACCTGAGCAAGAAGCTCAAGGTGGAGGAGAAGGTGGACAAGGAAATCCTCATCCATAAGCACCTAGAGCACCAGAGCCTCCTGCTAGGAGGACACTTGCTGATTATAACAGACCTGACGAGTTCTATGCTAACATGTCTTCCATTGTACCTCCTGCATTCCCGCAGAATGAGTTTGAGCTTAAGACTTCCTATTACACACTTGTGGGACAGCACCTCTTTCATGGACTCCCACATGAGCATCCTATGAATCACATAGAGGATTTTGAGTCTTTAGTCACCAGGATGAAGCATAAAGGAGTGACCTATGACTACTTACACTGCAAGCTTTTTCCTCACTCTCTTGGAGGAGAGGCTGCTAATTGGCTGAAGCAGATTCCACTTGGGACTCTGACTACTTGGGATGCAGTGAAGAAGAAGTTTTTGCGACATTTCTATGATGATGCTAGATCCGATCAGCTTAGACAGGATATCTTGATCTTTAAGCAGGGATCTACAGAGCCTTTGAAGGCAGCTTGGTGAGATTCAGGATGTACCAGAGAGATTTCCCTCATCATGGTTTCTCTGTGGTTCAGCTGCTAGGCATTTTCTTCAAAGGAGTTGATTTGTGGTACCAGAAGGCTCTAGCTGCTGCAAGTAATGGGAACTTCAACACTAAGTCTCCAGAGGAAGCTAAGGAGCTCATTGAGAACTTGATAACTAGCAATAGTGTCAAGAATGCTGATATGGAGAGGCATAAATCTGGTGGGAAAGCTGATAGGTCACAGATAGCTGAGATGAGGAATAAAATTGATTATATCCATAGCATCTTACTTGGGAAGAAGCAAGTTGAACTTGCTGCAGATGCTGGTGAGTCTGAGGATGTGAATTAAATAGCTGGAACTGGTTATCAAGATCAGAGGTATGGAAATCAGCAGGGACAAATTTCAGGTTTCAGACATACGTCTGCATTTCAGAGACCTTTCTAGCAGAACAGCTCATTCTCCAAAGATTATGGTTCTTCATCATATCAGCCTATTCCTCCTCAAAATGAGCAGAATGATAAGATGATGGGTCTCTTGGAACAGCTCTTGGAAGGTCAGCAGAAGAGTACAGTGGACTTGAATGGAAAGATATATGCGTTGTACCTTGATTTGAATGGGAAAATTGAGTCTATGCGCACTCATGTAAAGAAGCTAGATGTTCAAGTTCAACAGACTGCTGGAACAATCCAGAGGCAAAATGAATCAGGAAGAGCTGAACAAAAGCAATTCGTCAATGCTGTGATTACAAGAGATGAAGTTGATCTGATGGATGAGGAAGAGGAAATCATTGCTGAATTTCTTGATGAGTTATGTCTGTCTGCGCCGAGCATCGATCGACACACTCCAAGTGTCGATCGACACAGTCCCGATACGTATGATGAAAGTGCTTATAATCGCCTTGTGTCGATCGACATGTCCTTTGCATCGATTGACACTGATCACAGACGAGACCAGAAACCTGCAATAGTCCCTGAGCGAGTTTACAAGCCTTCTGTACCCTATACTAAGGCTCCTACGGTGTCCAAACAAGAGCTAGATGAAGCTAAATGCATGAGAGTTATGGAAAAGAAGCTGATTCAGATCTCAGAGAAGCTTCCAGACCCAGGAGTCTTTAAGGTATCCCAGCTGATCGATCTAAGAGGTATCTAGAAGGAGTTCTTGAGGACATTCCTATCAGAGTTGGAGACTACTTGATTCCAATAGTCTTTGTGGTACTGAAGTATGCAGTTGAACCGGATGATCCTCTGCTGCTTAGAAGATCCTTCTTAGCTACTGCTGGAGTTGTGATTAATGTGAGACGCGGTCTGATTGATCTCCATCTGGGAGACAAGCTTTTGCAGTTCAAGATGGATAAGCTGCAGAGATCCACCATTGATGGACAGAGCTTTAGTGTTGAAGTGGAGCATGAGATAGAGAATGGAGAAAAGAAGATGGCAGTTCATTCTGAACCTGCTCTAACATCTTCAAAGCCTGCAACTGCTACTAAGAAGAAAGCTCTCGACATCTCATATCCACCAAAGCAAAGGTATAATGTCTCTAAACTTAAACCTCATAACCACATTGCTGTGACTGCAGGAAAACGCAGTATCCCACCCACGCTTCGCTCCCGTCCTGGTTCTCGTCACTCATTCCTTGGGAACTCTCATAATCCGAATGCCTATACACCACCTTGGATGAGGAGACATTCACAGAGACACTCCAAGTCTCTGTTGAATCCCACATAAGTCTGATCTCCTTTCCATAGTCAAGCTAATGACTAAAAACGAGCGCTGAGTGGGAGGCAACCCACTAGTAGGTTAGTTTTTCTTTTCTTTTTCGTTTTGATTTTGTGTGCTTTGATTTTTCTGTTTTGGTGCGTTCATAGAGTGAGAAACAGTCAGAATTTCCCTGCATCAATTGACACGGTTCTGTGGGTCGATCGACGCAGCGGTCTTCTATGGTTTAACTTTACCGTCTCAATTGTGGTTTAGACATCGGTTATTCTCATAACCACGAGCGCTCACGATCAGCATCGATCGATGCAATCCTGAGCATCGATCGACACAGGCCGACGACAGGTAAGTGTTCTGACCCTTTTCGGATTCTCTTCATTCCGATTTTTGTTCTCACCGATCCTAAGCTTGACACCAGTGGGGACAATGTGTTTCAAGTGTGGGGGAGGTAGCTACTGACTCACCGCTTTTTGTTTTCTTAGAGTCAGTCCAATCTGTTTTATTGAGTCAAATTGAGTAGGAAACAATGAATTTTTGAGGAGATTATCACACTTGCAGGAACTTAAGTGACTATTGGATGAGCTTGCAGATGATCTCTGACTATTAGAAAACTCCACAAAGATCAACCTACTCAGGACACCCATATCATTTCAGGTATTCAGTGAATCCATTACTGACTTCGCACTTAACTTGACTTGATTTTTCACACCTAGGGGCTTGGTATACTTTGAGTCGGATTCCTCTGTTAGTCCTGGCACAGCTTGTAAACCTATCTTATTTTGGTTCCCTTCTCCCCTGCCTTGGAAGTAAAAAATAGATCAACTGAGGATAAGCTGGTAGCTTCGAAGGGGTCACGGGAGTGGTAGAGACCCCTATTACCTCCTGTGCATCCATGGAAACATGTCCAAAGTAATACCCTGAAGAAAAAGGGAAGAGCACTGATAAAAAAAATAAAATGATACCCAGTGGGGAAAATTAGTGCTAAGGAAGGAAAAGGAGATGAAATGAACCAAAAACAACAGTATGGTGGTCAGGTGCTAACAGAGTAAGAGTTCATGTGTTCTTTGATCGATACTCCCTAGGTGAGACCGTACTTTTTAGATTACAGAAGTCAGTATGGTGTATTTGAAAGCTCTGAATGTGATTGTGGAGTTTACTCAGGAGAGTTGGTAAGTGTGGGGGAAGTACATGTTGGTCTTGATGTCTGCAGGTTCATTTTCATGTGGCCTACTAAGGGGAATCTGAGTGTGGTGCTCCTACGATGAAACGAATTTCTGAAGTTTTCAAACTTCTTCTCCTGATCATGGTTTTCTGTTTTCTTGAGGGCAAGCATGGCTAAGTGTGGGGGAGTTGATATATCATAGTTTTTAGGACTTTTGACCATGGTATATGTCTATGTTTACAGGTCTAGGTACGTTTGGAGGGATTTGGACATTATGGCGCATTCTGGAGCTATTCGGAGCATTTGTGCGAGAAGAAGAAGTTAGTGTCGATATCAGATGTTTGTGTCGATCGACACACTTTTCGCATCGATCAACAATTTAGCGAGTCAGACATATCTCGGCGATTTAATGAAGAGTTTGGATATTTGCACTTTGGCCCAGAAGTTCTCATAATTACAAAGAAATCCCAGACTTGTTTGGATCATTATATTAGGGTTTTAAGCAATTGTTTAGGCTAAGTATTATTCTATCAGATATTGAGAGATATGGTGTTGGTCTTGTACTCGAGAGAGAAGAGATTTTGAACCCCTGTTTTTTTAACCCTTTTATGATATTTGGCTTTCTATTCATTATGATTTCTGTTTCATTGATCATGTCTGAGTAGTGTACCTGTTAGGTTTAGGGATTCTCATAAGGGATTTCAAGGAATTATAGGTTAATCAATCTGTAGGGATTCATACTTTCTAGTTGTTCATCTAGGGTTGTTTGTAATGCTTGATCTGAAATGACCACTTAGATTATTGATATTAGGTTGATTTCCGCAACGACAGTTGGTTAATTAACTAGAAAGAACCTAGATGAGCAATTTGACTATCTGCCAAAAAATTTGGTTTAGAAGAATTGTGAACAAAAGAACTTGAGATTAATGCATGTTTAGGATCTCTAATACTCGCAACGAAAGTTGGTTTGCTAGGTTGCTTGACATAGATAATACTCGCAACGAAAGTTGGTTTCTTATGCTTCTGTCACTCTAGTTCTAGAATAGTACTTAATTAGATCACGATTGGTTGATTGCCTATATTCATGATTTTCTGAGAACTCCCTTGACCTGACGCTTCGCCTGATTGCTTACAAACCGTTTGATTTACTTTTCTGCTTTTATTTATTGCTTTCACAACCGCATACCTAGCTTAATTCGACATTCTATAGTCTATCGTAAGACACTTGAGTCTCTATGGATTTGATACCCTATATACTACTAGTCACGTCTGTGCACTTGCAGTGTAGATCTAGGGATTAAAACTCGAGGCTTGCCAACCCGTACCAAAGCCGAGAGTTGTGTTGACTCAGACTAAGTCACGTATCATCAAGCGCTAGAGGGTTGTTCTTGTAAATATGTTATGCCTCGCAGGAAAATAAGATGTAATCAATATAAAATATATGTCCGGACTTCCCAACTCAGAAAGCTACACCGGCTTCCTAAGTCCGAATCCTGCTTACTAGCTAACCCGTCCCTAAGTTTTCCTGCGAGACAAAAGTCGTTTAATGAGCAACCTACGGTTACCCAGTTAGTCCAGGACCCGCTAAAACAAATGTTAGTGCCCAGCCCAACCCATAGCCGAAGGACTAGCAAATAATTGTGAAACAACAATCATCCAATTCACGATATCCATCAACGCAAGAAAAAGCGTGAATAAACGAGCAAACATGATTAACCGTTCATGAATGCATTCAACGTCTCTTGTCTAGACTCTCTAGACACGACACTCTTACCACCATGCTTGGGCCCAAACTGCACTGGCCCCACCACCATTCTTTCTCGTGACCATCCGCGATTTCTCACAACGAAGGATCGTAAACCGAACGTCACACCCGACTACTGGGATCTCTCTATCCCTCGGGCTCGTGTCACCGCACGATGCTCGGCCAAGGGAGCGACCCAAGTACCGTCCGAGCTGCTCGGCCAAGGGAACGACCCAAGTACCGTCCGAGCTTTCTCCTTTCACACAAGGAGTCACATCACGAGTGGCGCTAATCACATTTACCTAGAGTATCCGCCTACCCTAGGAGGCACGTCTTAACTTGCATGATCACCCACAACATGCAGTCAACACATCACAAAAGGCGTAGTGGTCATGCAAAGGATCCGGAGATCACGGCAGCCACTACAGCCTTGTCATATACGGAAAGTAGACTCGCGCGGATCAATGATCATGCGGAGCTACCGGTTTCTCACCCCACGGGACAACATCCTGTCTCAGATCCACATGCATGATCAACCCATACTCAAAGAAATCAACCAGCATTTCCAATAGAATCATGCAAAGAAACCATACACCAAAACGTTCATGCATGCAACATCCAATACTTATCGGTTATGAAATCATCAAGTAAACAAATCATCAACCATATGCATGCATGCATCAAAATGTGAATCACACAAGACAAGAAGGATATATACTAAAGTTATTTCAATCCTCAGGACCAAACTGTAGGATTGTTTAGTGTTTATCCTGATTCAATTACTCATTGATTGATTCCTACTAAACAGATTGGATCTAGGTTCTCTTGCTGAATCATAAAGGATCTCAGTTAATACCTTGTTATGCAGCGAAAGAATCAGGTATGAGTCAGAGATCAGCAGAACCGCCAAGAGACAGCTCCTCCAAAGGTTCACACACGCACACTTCAGGAAGTTGGCTGCTAGACCAAGGAGATGGAGGCGCAGAGAGAGAGAGAGAGAGAGAGGCGCAGACTACTGAGAAAAATTAGAGAGCTAGGTCAAGTTTTATTCATTAAAACCCCTTTTAGTTCTCATGGGCTTTTGGGCCCAAGTCTCAGTCTGATTAAATCCCTTAGATTTAATCAGGCCCTTTAATCTCTCTAAGTACAGTAAATGCCTAGCACTTTTACCGTACTCCTGCTGAACCGTTCCTCCATATTTTCCTGTTAGCTTAGGCGTGTGACCCATATGGGATCATATAATAAAGGCAATAAGTCCAAGACTTATAGATCATGAGCGGACTCTAGCAAGCCATCATGACCCCCAGTATTATATGACTTATGTCTGATCATTGACATACTCTTACTTTCTAGAGACAGTACAGAGATTACTGGACATAATTCCAACAATCTCCCACTTGTACTGGAATCTCTGTATTCATAATCCTTTTGTCTTAATATCTCGATTAGTCATAAGGCAAGATGAGTGTCATCCTTATAAAGCCTAATCATGTTCATCGGACTCTGATTTGATACTGACAATCCAAACGACTCGGGACAGTCCGTTTGAGCATGGCCATGCATTTTCCAGTATTCAAATCTCCGATTGGCCTAGAGATATTCACTCCATTTATATTGGAGGGACAAATCCCGTCTTGTTCCATCACTGTAAACTACTCATTTCATAATACACCCAAACAGAGTCCTTATAACTATCGCTTAACGACAGTGTTAGACAATGATCAAAGTGCATCAGTTCATGTGCAGTCACATGCATGCGAACTCAGGTCTAAGGACTATACTCTATAGTCGTAGTAAGAATCTCTTATGACACAGATATAAATATCCTGAAGAGTTCTTATAAGCGGGTCTTGTCCGGTCGTATGTACCCCAACATACACCTATGTACTGACTTTGATGCCGTGCATCTATGACATCCTGAGACTTTGTCATAAGTCACATACCAATCTAGTCTCATGCGGTTGTTGGTGTTCCAATTTCAACAACCTTCGACTAGGGACAGGATGATATAAGCCATCTATCAAATATAGGGTCTCAAGATCAAGCTAAATGACTTTGATGACTCAAGATCAAGTCACTTACTTCGATGACCTATAAAATGGTTCATATCATTTTTGGAACGATTATTTCATCACAGTTAAAATAATCTTGAAATAATAATTTTATTTAAACATCTTAAAATGTTTTACTAGAACATATCAATAACTAAATAAAAGCCCTCAAACTCCCACTCAAATTTAGATTACATTTCAATGTCTCTAATGCCTACAGCTTCAGTCAGGAACTCGAGCTTAGGCCTTGGGAGTGGCTTTGTCAATGGATCAGCGACGTTATCATCTGTCTGAACTCGGCTGATCTTGACTTCCTTTCTATTAATGATGTCACGTATCAAGTGAAATCTTCTTAGTACATGCTTGGATTTCTGGTGTGATCTTGGTTCCTTTGCCTGAGCAATAGCACCATTGTTATCACAAAACAGTGCCAGAGGCTCAGCCGCATTTGGTATCACACCTAGTTCAATAATGAACTTTCGTATCCAAATAGCTTCCTTCGCTGCTTCTGAAGCGGCGATATATTCAGCTTCTGTAGTGGAATCAGCAACGGTGTCTTGCTTGGAGCTTCTCCAACTAACTGCACCGCCATTCAGACAAAAGATATAACCGGACTGTGACCGGAAATCATCTTGGTCTGTCTGGAAACTTGCGTCCGTGAATCCACTGACTTCAAGCACATTACTTCCGCCGTACACCAAGAACTTATCCTTAGTATGTCTCAGATATTTCAGGATATTCTTGACGGCAATCCAGTGGTTTTCACCTGGATTTGACTGGTATCTACTCGTCATGCTCAATGCATAAGCAACATCAGGACGAGTACAGATCATGGCATACATGACAGATCCTATTGCAGATGCATAAGGAATATTCTTCATGCGCTCAAGCTCAGCAGCCGTCGTTGGGCTCTGCTTCTTGCTTAGCGTTGTGCCATGTACCATTGGCGTGAAGCCCTTCTTGGAATCTGCCATGCTGAATCTATGCAGGACTTTGTCAATGTATGAATCTTGACACAAGCCTATCAGCCTTTTAGATCTATCCCGGTAGATCCGGATTCCAAGAACGTATGCGGCTTCACCCATGTCTTTCATGTAAAAACAACTTCCAAGCCAGTCCTTTACCGACCTCAGCATTGGTACGTCGTTTCCGAGAAGTAGTATGTCATCGACATACAGAATAAGAAATACTATCTTGCTCCCACTAGTCTTCTTATACACGCATTGTTCTTCTTCGTTTCTGATGAAGTCAAATTGCTTGATCGCTTCATCAAAACGAAGATTCCAGCTCCTCGATGCTTGCTTCAATCCATAAATGGATTTATGAAGCTTGCATACTTTCCCAGCATTCTTAGGATCTACGTAACCGTCAGGTTGTGTCATATACACATCCTCTTCCAGAATACCATTCAGGAAGGCGATTTTCACGTCCATCTGCCAAATTTCATAATCATGAAAAGCTGCAGTTGCTAGTAGAATCCGAATAGATTTCATCATAGCCACTGGGGAATAGGTTTCATCATAATCCACACCGTGAACTTGTCTGAAACCTTTTGCCACCAACCTGGCTTTATAAATCTGGACATTTCCATCCACGTCAATCTTCTTCTTGAAGATCCATTTGCACTCGATGGCTTTTACACCAGCGGGTAAGTCAACCAACGAAAACACTTGGTTGACTGACATGGAGTCCATTTCGGAATCAGTGGCCTTACGCCACTTAGAGGAATCTGGGCCCATCATGGCTTGATTGAAGTTCGATGGTTCATCACCATCAATGATCAGAAGATCATGACAGTCAGTCACGAGAAATCCTTGATATCTCTCGGGTTCGTGACGGATCCTCCCGGATCTTCGAACTTCAGGTACTACAGGTTCAGGCTCTACAATTTCTTGTAGGTCCTCCTGCTGCTCTTCCTCATTAGGTTGAGCAGTATCCTGTTCATCTTGAATTTCTTCAAGCAGTACCTTACTCCCACTGTTTTTCTTAGAGAGAAACTCCCTCTCAAGAAAATTACAATCCCGGGCGACAAAGATCTTGTTCTCGGATCGTAGGTAGAAGTAATAAGCCTTGGTCTCCTTCGGATAACCAATGAAGTAGCATTTATCAGACTTTGGTGTAAGCTTGTCAGAGATCAATCTCTTGACATAGGCTTCACAACCCCAAATTCTAAGATAAGACAGCACTGGAGCTTCCCCAGTCCATATTTCATATGGTGTCTTAGCTACTGCTTTTGATGGCGCTCTATTTAGAGTGAACACTGCTGTTAGCAGAGCATATCCCCAAAGGGATATTGGAAGGTCTGTGTGACTCATCATAGACCGAACCATATCCAATAAGGTCCGATTCCTCCTCTCAGACACACCATTCCATTGAGGTGTTCCAGGAGGAGTGAGTTGGGAAACTATCCCACACTCTCTTAGATGATCACTGAACTCTTGGCTCAAGTATTCTCCTCCTCGGTCGGACCGAAGAGCTTTAATGCTTTTGCCAAGTTGGTTCTGTACTTCATTTTGGAATTCTCTGAATCTCTCAAACGATTCAGACTTATGTTTCATTAAATAAACATATCCATACCTACTGAAATCATCAGTGAAGGTAATGAAGTACTGATAGTTTCCTCTTGCATTTGTGGACATTGGGCCACACACATCTGTGTGTATCAGGCCCAATAAGTCACTGGCCCTCTCGTTAGGTTTATTAAAGGGGGCCCGCGTCATTTTGCCCATCAGACAGGATTCGCATTTCTCACATGACTCAAAGTCAAATGAGCCAAGAAGTCCATTCGAATGGAGCCTCTTAATGCGTTTCTCACTGATGTGCCCTAAACGACAATTCCATAGAAACGTTCGGTTCTCCTCATTAGGTTTGAACCGTTTGGTATTAATGTTATAAATTGGCGCGGATTGATCAAGTATGTAAAGCCCATTCGTAAGAGGGGCACAACCATAGAACAAATTGTTGCGATTGAAGGAACATAATTTATTCTTAACTGAAAAATCATAACCTTCCAAATCCAACAATGAAATTGAAATAATATTTCTGCTTATCGCAGGTACAAAATAACAATTATTGAGTTCTAAAACCAATCCCGAAGGTAAAGACAACAAGTATGTGCCTACAGCTAGTGCAGGAACTTTCGCTCCATTCCCAACTCGTAGCTCCACTTGTCCTTGCTTCAGCCTCCTACTGTTGCTGAGTGCCTGCATATTAGTACAAATATGAGCCCCACAACCAGTATCCATAACCCATGAGGTATTATCAGAAGTAGTTGTATTAACTTCTATAACAAAAATACCTGATGAAGAAGTCTCCAGAGTCTTCTTCTTCAATTCCTTTAGACCTTCCAGGAATTTCTTACATTCTCTCCTCCAATGCCCTGGTTCTTTGCAGAACCTGCAGATGTCAGTAGGCCCAGCCTTGGACTTGGGCTTGGGCTTTGGCGTGTCCTTGTCTGAGACTTGAACAGCCTTAGCCTTTCCCTTGTCCTTGGCGGAGGATTTCTTAAAGCCCTTGCCCTTTTGCACCATAAGCACGTTGGGGTCCTTGGCTTTCCTCAAGTTGGGCTCTGCAGTCTTGAGCATTCCGTGAAGCTCAGGCAATGTCTTACTCAAGCCATGCATATTGAAGTTCAGGATGAACTGATCATAGCTTGCAGGTAAAGACTGCAGAACGATGTCGCAGGCAAGTTCCTGGCTGATAGGGCAGTCGAGTTTCTGAAGATGATCGAGATAACCCATCATCTTCAAGACATGAGGACTCACTGCCGCATTTGCAGCCATCTTACAGTCTAAGAGGTTCTTAACTGTCTGGAACCTCTCAGTCCTTGCCTGCTCCTGAAAAAGCGATTTCAGGCTTGCCATTATCTCGATGGGCGACAGCACACTCTCGAACTGCATTTGCAGCTCAGGAGTCATGGTCGCCACCATCAGACAATAGACATCATTTTCATCTGACGAATGCTTTTCCCAAGCATTATGCAGATTCCTGGCGGCATTGTTAGGAGGCCTCTCGGGGAGGGGATCACGAAGGACATATTCCTTCTTCTCCTGCTTGAGGACCAGCCTCAAGTTCCTTGACCACGTCAGGAAGTTCGTTCCAGTCAGCTTCTCCTTGTCGAGAACAGACCGGATTGAGAATGTGTTTTGTGTGCTTGTTGTAGTCATTGCTGAAATATTAGATAAAAGGATTTTAGTTAATATGTTCAATATGATTAATCTCGCATTATATTCAATAACATTAGTTACCCTCAAAAATATAATGATTCCAAGATCCACATATAACTAAGATCAAAGTGGGCCACTGGCCGTCACCCAACCTTAGCTTATATCGGTAAGCCCTATCTCGGCTAATTATATCCGTGATATAACTCTTGGTTGTGAATCTGGGCCCGAGGCCCAATCCACTCTGATGTCTCAAGGTCCGGGACTCCCGATGACCCAGTCAAGAAAACCAGACTATACAGTCATGTAATCACTAATGTCTGGGACTCCCAATGACATTAATGAATCACGAACTGTCTTACCCACGCAAAAGATAGACACCCTCACACTGTAAGGCCGTGTGTACAATTGAATGGGTTTCAACAGCTGACATAGACTGGACAAGACATCCAACGCTTGATATTATTTGAGGTTTATAGGTTTTCTAAAATTTCATCCCAAAATAGAAGATTACTATTTTTGGAAACTTTCCATTTTGGGAAACCTACTGATTTTGGAAACTTTTATAATTGGAAACTTTCTAACTATAGAAATTTCCTAAAATCCAAAACATGCAAATCTAGAAACTTCTGTTCTAAGAAACTTTCTAATTTAAGATTTTGGAAACTGATTAATTTAAAATCAAATTTTAATTATTAAATAAAATTTTAAATTAAATCTGAAGAAAAGACTCAAATAATTGGCCCAATTGTTTTAACTTCTTGGCCCAAGGCCCAAGAATTGGTCTATGTCCAAGACATAACCCAATTGCCCAATTAAATGACATAACCGGTCTGGTTCATTAAAATTGGTCTAACCAAGATTAATTACTACGATAACCACAATTGTTAACCGGTTATTTACTAAACCGGATTTTCTCAATTTATTTGGTCCAACCAAATCAAATTAGAAAACCACTGGTTTAGGCACTAAATCCAATTTTACGACTTTGGATTTCTTATCACGGTTTAACCAGACTTAATAAATATTATTAAGTCTGTAATTATTAAACCGTGACGATCAAGTTTTAAATCGAACCATAAACCAAACCGAACCGATTTGACGATCACGACAGCCCTAGGCGGGACGGGACACGATCCGCGATCGGTCCATCTCTCGATCACGATCGGGACGAGAGCGGTACGGGACGGGACGCGAGATCGGACGAGAGGCAACGGGACGGGACGCGATCGGTTAAGCTCGGGTCGATCCATGCGATCGTGCGATCGATCCATGCGATCCACTCGGCTGATCGGCCCACCGTGCGTCACACGATCCGGACATGGTGATCCTTTGGCGATCATCATTCCGACGCATACCGATTCATATAGATCGGATCATGCGATTTCTAGTTTAGGTTTTTAACTTTGTTTCTTAAGTGTTTTCTTATCATAGATTGATTCATACACTTCTAAACAACCTAAACATGATTCTAAACAAGAAATCCTAATAGAACCAATGGCTCTGATACCACTGTAGGATTGTTTAGTGTTTATCCTGATTCAATTACTCATTGATTGATTCCTACTAAACAGATTGGATCTAGGTTCTCTTGCTGAATCATAAAGGATCTCAGTTAATACCTTGTTATGCAGCGGAAGAATCAGGTATGAGTCAGAGATCAGCAGAACCGCCAAGAGACAGCTCCTCCAAAGGTTCACACACGCACACTTCAGGAAGTTGGCTGCTAGACCAAGGAGATGGAGGCGCAGAGAGAGAGAGAGAGAGGCGCAGACTACTGAGAAAAATTAGAGAGCTAGGTCAAGTTTTATTCATTAAAACCCCTTTTAGTTCTCATGGGCTTTTGGGCCCAAGTCTCAGTCTGATTAAATCCCTTAGATTTAATCAGGCCCTTTAATCTCTCTAAGTACAGTAAATGCCTAGCACTTTTACCGTACTCCTGCTGAACCGTTCCTCCATATTTTCCTGTTAGCTTAGGCGTGTGACCCATATGGGATCATATAATAAAGGCAATAAGTCCAAGACTTATAGATCATGAGCGGACTCTAGCAACCCATCATGACCCCCAGTATTATATGACTTATGTCTGATCATTGACATACTCTTACTTTCTAGAGACAGTACAGAGATTACTGGACATAATTCCAACACAAACATGCACATCAAACGTTAGTCCTATCTACCGGGCATCACTTTGCTCTAACGCGGTTTTGGACTATCTTGGCTTCGGGTGGACGGATTAAGGTCTTATGGTTATAACGTGAATAGATAAATTTCTGAGGTTATCCTCCACGTTCTTCCTCCTCTTAGTCTTCTGATTGTGCTTGATTAGTCCACGGAAATCACCCCGAACACCTCCCGGACTTCCCCTTGCTCACGCACTCTTTTTCTCTCTTTTTGCTCTCGGTTTCTCTCTCTAATTCCTCATGAATTTCTCTCACTAAAACGAGTTATGGACTCCACAAAAAATTTCAGAGGTGATCTGAGGATGGGTTTATATAGGCAGAAGGGTCAGGGGACAGCTTGGACAAGTGGAGGAAGGGATGGGACTTTCCATGCAATTTAGAGCCAAATGTCATCATGTTGAATCTAATGATGCCACCTGTCTCAGCCATGCCTTCTCTGCCCCTGGTGCTGAAAACTGAGCCCTCTGGTCCTCTGGTGTAGACTGTTGGCAGTTGTCACTATTCCTGGTCTAAAGAATCTGATTCTTCACATGTTGCGCGCGGGTAACGGAAAACAGTCTTGCGCAGTCACAAACAAAATCCGTCCCGTCGTCCGTCCATTCTATACTGTACCTCATGACACTTTTTGTTTCTTTTTACCTGAGTGTAATATGGTCAGTAAGGTGCCTTGCATGGATGTTAGATGGACTAAACAAGGCTACGGAACACTGTTGCACTATTTCGGTTTTTTTGGCAAAAATTGTCATGTCACTGTTACTGTCCACTTTCACTATTCTTGTACTGTTTTGAACCACATCAACCATTTCATTAATACCAATCATTATCCTTCTTAATCACCCTTTATGATGCCGGCTTTCGACTGTACTGAAATACATTTTCTCGTCCCGACGTCTAAACCGTTTCGTGCGTCAGATTTTGTATTTTTCATAACTTTCCGCTCGTTGATCCGTTTTAGTTCTTGTTTCGTCCCAACTTCATATTTTCATTCCTCTATCACCTTATAGTGATTTCTGAACATCTACACTTCCCTAGTGTTGACGTTTGAAGTTTACCATTGATGTCCACTCATTTCTTCATTCTTCCTTAAAATTTTACCAGCCGTTCCCGTCTTGTTTGTTGATTCGGCCAACCATGCCTATTGACTAGAAGGGTTATTACAGTACCAGTCACCCTTCCGAAACGAATTGGCCACAAACAAACCGCAAACTCTCAAAGAATCTCTCCATTTAGCAACCGTCTTTGTCAAAATAGAAGAAGAAAAAGAGCTGCTCGCTAAGAAGTTTGCCTCGAAAAGTCATCAACCGCGAAGGGAAATGAACCAACATCAAAATGTCCCAACGAGAAAGATAAGAAAGCTACTACATGTTACGTCGAAAAAAAGCAGCCAAATCGAAAAACAAATCAACAAGGGAGCAGTCAATCGAATAACCAACATAATCGAGCATGGAGAAAATACGTCCGTACTGGCGATCAAGAAACGTCTTTCTGCACCTTTCATTAGCAATCTAGACAAAACACCGCCGAGTGCTAGGTGAGTACTAGAAGGGAGTAACAAATATAACAAATCGAAATGCACCAGAAACTCATATTGGGAACCAAGAAATGCAATGACATCCCAAAACGAGGGAGAACGATTCAAGCTCGTGCAGGAGCAAAGAGAAAGGCAAGCCAGTCATCACAAAGTGGAGCAGAAGGATGCTGACATGGAGCCACCCAAGAGGACTCACGATGATGATAAAGAACAAACTCCCCTGCCATGGAGACGCATCAACATTATCATGGGAGGCTTCCAACCTACATGGACTTAGTATGGTCGATAACGACATATGGCCAGAAAGCCAACATACAACAGCAGTGGAACAAGAAAATTTCCAAAAAGATAAAAGATATAAATGAAATCACTTTTACCACAGAAGACGAAGAGGGGTTGATAAGCCGCACAACGACCCGCTCGTCTTTGAGCTCCAAATAGGCGATTGCGAAGTCACCAAAATCCTAATCGATATTGGAAGCTCGGTCGACATCTTCAAAAAGACTTTTCAAAGAATGGAGTTATGAGACTACAAGATGAAGCAATCAGAAAAGCCTTTCATTGGATTCGCTGGCAACATGTCCATCACAATTGGAACGATCAAACTTCTAGTGTATGTAGGACAGGTAACCAAAGTTATCAAATTCGTCGTCATAGATCGACTTGCGATCTACAATATGATATTGGGAACCCCTTGGATCCACTCAGTAAAATCAGTACCCTTGACCTACCACCAATGCATAAAGTTCCCGGCCTCAAGAGGAATATTCACACGCCGAGGAAGTCAGAAGATCTCACGAACATGCTTATGGAACGCAAGATGCGACAAGCATCATACCTCATAACCAAATAAACGGTGACTAATCCAATGCCAAAACAGGCGGCCAAAACTTACTCCATCACAGAAACACTACTCAGACGGTTTTGGCTCCACCCCCAAGTCTGGAACATAAGTAGACGCAACACCTAAAGAAAGGAGACTCGTCCTATGCGAAGTTCATCAAGGAACAAAAGAAAAGAATGCCAGCAAACTCAGTATACATTGGGAAGTACCTTACCAAATCACAAAGGTCGTCAAACCGGGGGTCTTTAATCTCTCCAAGTTAAATGGGACACCCGTCGATTTCTCATTTAACTCGATGCACCTTAAATGCTTCATATACTAGACCTTTCGGTCAAAAAAATCGCTCACCAAGCTATCGCTTATGTAAAACGAACTATGAATGGATTGATCCTGTTTTAACGGGGTACGTAGGCAGTCTTTACTGATTCAGCTATACCTTTAATAAAACTACTTCTTGCAAAAATATATGCCTTCTACGTCGGCATAACGCGCTCCTCTAGTGCCATGGTGAAATAGCCCACGCCTTCATCATATGTGTGAAAGTGCTAACTCTAGCTACATTGCTGAAAAGATAAGCCGAGATCGCCCCCGTTTGCTTGATTCTAGTCGCGACAAAAACACGGCCTGCCTCGCATAACCGACCTCAAACTAAGTGATAACTGTGGTAAAAAGTCGGCATTTACGTCCACTCTCATCACAAAAAGGGTACCGCAGCACACCTCGGAACCCCCCCCCCCCCCCCCCTCTTTCACAACAAAACAAAACCAACTCCACAAGTGTTGTCCACAAGAGGGTTACAATCTCGCTGATGTATAACCCGGTCCAAAATAACTTATAAAAGAAAGGAAATCAAAAACTTTCAGTTACGTTGACAAGTCTAATTTACACCAGCAAGATAAGAAGCCGCATCGGCATTTTACAAATCATGTAAGACGACTACACCGAGATCGCAAAAATAAAATTTACTTAAAATGGATTTATCAGATCGGCACAAGTCTACAAGAAGCAAAGACATTAGCCATCTTGTGAACAAAAACAAAAGGACAATATCTTTGTTTTACTTATCAAAGACAAGGACATGAGGCAAAGTGCGACAACAAAGGGATAAAGCGAAAAGAAAATTTCTTCGTTTTATTTATCTTCAAAAGAAATTATTACAATTCAAGCCACAAAAGAAAAGAAATCTAAACTAATTTCTTGGAAGACAGCTTCGTCGAAGCCGAAGCTCGCATTGAAGGATCGGTTTCTTTTCGCGAGAAACCGAACCGCTTTCTCGACAAGACTATTGCGTCGTCTTCTCCCAGCAAGGCCGCCGATAAGAAATAAAGCGTTATTAAATCAACACCAGAACCAATGTTCTCCTGAAAATAAAGGAACCCAAAGGAACCAATTTCAAACAGTCATCTCACCGCCAAGATACCATTCTTAGAAGACGATTTTGTTGCCTGTCTCATGCAAGGTTCATCCCTGATAGTCAGCTGCACAGATGGGAACCATGATGAAACCAAGGTCGGGCGGTGGATCTTCTTGGGGTAAAAATAATTCTGAAGCGCCGACCTAACCGTTCCAAAATGCCCATTTCGCCACCAACCAAGCTACGTTGAATGGATTGGTCAAAAGAGCAGTCCGCCCACGTCTCTTGGGACGGGTCCACTCCAGTGTACCATCAGTTTCTCTACCAAAAAAATTAACAGAATCAAGGCTCCAAGCTACGAACATTCAAAACAAAAATAAAGAGAAGGAAGTGACTTATGCGGAAAGCAACTGATCCCGGAAGGAGCAGACCAGAGCACATTACTGAAATTAACGACGCAGCAGATCGATCCAAACGAAGGACTGAGCACCGCCCTTTAGTTTGGAAGGGAAGTAACCATCATTATAAATCCATGTACCGAAGAGCTACCCTTTAGCAAAAAGAGCATAAGCTCATCGACGAGCTCAATCAGATGTAATTCTGGAGGACAGCACAAACCCGGACACTAGAGATACAAAAGGCTTATTATCACCTTTAAGGAAGAAACGAAGACGAAAGAGAGAGGAGTCAGAGATGTTTTTTCTTTATTTTTTGTTTTGGTTTTTGGTTGCTTTCATTTTTCTTCTTTTGTTGTTAAAGGCGTGAGAACAGGTCAGTATGAGCAGCATCGCTCGACGTGGTCCTGTGCGTCACCCGATGCATGGTCCAAAGGCGAATTGTGTGCAACAAGTCGTAAGCTCCTCGACCCCCAACAATCAGGCACAACCAGCCCGATATTCACAACCCTGAAATGCGACGACCGATGCAGTCATGTGCATTGGTCGATGCATGTCCACTACATGTATGTGTTCTGCATTTTCAGACTCTGTTCACTTTGATTATTGTTCTTCCGAGCCCAAGATTCTATGACACTAGGGACAGTGTTGTTTAAGTTAGGGGAATGTAGTTACTGACACACCGTTTTTTATTTTTATTAGAGTCAGTTGAGTCGTTTTATTGAGTCAAACCTTGAGTAAAAAACTATGACTTTTTGAGGAAATCACCACATTTGCAAGAATTTAAATGACTATTGGACACACTTGCAGCAAATCTATGACCATTAGAAAACCATACACAGATCAACCTACCAAGGACACCAATATCATTTTATGTACTTAGAGGATCAGTTACTGACTTCACTCCTAATTTGACTTAATTTTTAATGGTTCCCTTCTCCTTTCCCTTCAAGTAAAAAAAAGAGTAAAAAACTGCGGATAAGCTAGTAGCTTCAAAGTGATCACGGGAGTGGTATAGACCCTTATTCCCTCATGTGCTTCATGAAATGTATCCAAAGTAATATACCAATAAAAGGGAAGAGCAGCTGGTAAAAAAATGATACCCAAAGGGGAAAATCAGCTACTGAAGTGAGAAAAGGGAGAAGAAGGGAACCAGAAGTTGATAGTCTTATGATCAGCTACTGAAAGAGTAATAGTCCATGTAGCTTTTTATCGATACTCTCTTGGTGAGGCAGCATTTATTGATTATTGAAGTCAATATGGTGAGTTTGCGTGCTCTGAAATTGATTGTAGAGTTTACTTGGGACAGTTGCTAAGTGTGGGTGAAGTACGTTGTGGTCTTGATTCTTTGCAGGTTAATTTTCATGTGGCTTACTAAAGGGAATGTGAGTGTGGAGTTCCAAAGATGAAATGAGTTTCTGTAGTTTTCAAACTTCTTCTCCTGATCTTGGTTTTCTGTTTACTTGAGAGCAAGCAAATGTTATGTGTGAAGGAGTTGATATAGGTCTTTATATTGAGTTTTTAATGTGTTTTGGAGTCTTTTAGAGTCTTCTACGGGTTTATGTACATTTGAAGCTTAATTGGAGATTTTGGAAGCATTTGAAGCAATTATGCACTACATAGAAATTTTACAAGGTTCATTGGCTGTGTCTACCTAGTGGGTCGACCTTCGCAAGAAGTGCATCGGTCGATGCACTCCCTGTTCAAGAATTCTGCGCGTGAAAATCTTCATTTTTGAAAATCTTCACTTTTACCCAGAAGTTTTCCATATTTGTAAGAAAACCCAAATCGTGTTTTAACTTTATATTAGGGTTTTTAAGCCATTGTTTACGCTACACTTTATTTTAAACTCAAAAAGTTTTTGAGAGAAATTGTAAACTTTTTAAGACTGATAAGATACTCGACAGAGGGAAAACTTCGAACCTCTTTATTTATCCTATTGATCTCCTTATGCTTTATATTTTATACATGTCTATTATTAATAAAGTTTCATTGGACTATCTTGAATCGATTTCATCCATTGACCAAGCAAAGAGGGCCATATCTCTTGACAAAGCAAAGAGGCCGTACGACTTTTGCAATAACTCTCAGCTCATATTAGTGAGATTACATCATTGATTTTATGAGTTACCACAATTCAGTTGTTAGATAAACATACGGCTAGGCATTTTACCCTAAACTTGAATCCGAACGCGAATTCGATCCGAAAATTAAATCCTGATCCGAACTGATTTAAAAAAATATAACAGAATGAGGCTTAAATCAAAGTATTTCGGATAACAGGTAATATCCAAACCCGAACGGGTACCCGAAATAACCCGGAGTTTTATCTAATTTCGGTTAGTTCTGATACTTTCTAGTTTTTTTGGATAATTTGAGTAGTTTTGTTTTTATAATTTGGATAATATATATATATATATATATATATATATTTTTGAGTACTTTTGAATACTTTTAGGTAATTTGAATATATTTTTAACAGGATTCTCGGGTAATTCAAATATTTTTGAATATTTTCGAGTAATTGTTTTTTGATTTATAAATTTAATAGTAATTTCGGATACCCGAAACCGATAAGTCGCAAACCAAACCCGACTCGATATATAAAATATCCGAACGGATTCTTTAGCCTTAAATCCAAACCCAAAAACCTACCATAAACCCGAACTCTCAAATCTAGATAAACATTAAAAAAAATAGCGAAAACAACATGGAAAATATGATATAATATTTTTTACCACTTCGTCCACCAAAAAAAGAGATAGAACTTCAAATAAAAAGAAAAATTGTATGGTGTAAAATATAATGATCTAAAGGTAGTCTCACGTTTGGCGAATTTTGGATACTAAATAATATAATATTTTCTAAAATAATTACATTAAATTTAAAAAAAAAACAATCTTTGAAATGGCCACAATATTAAGTAATAGTCAACAAATGTTTTTGTTCATTTAAGTTAACAAAATAAAAACCAATTTTATATAATGCTAGGAAT
Organism: Orychophragmus violaceus; assembly: GCA_030180135.1. Lineage (NCBI taxonomy): Eukaryota > Viridiplantae > Streptophyta > Magnoliopsida > Brassicales > Brassicaceae > Orychophragmus > Orychophragmus violaceus. The sequence continues at coordinate 16,338,192 of CM058236.1, forward strand.
AGTTACATGCGTTGCGCGGATTAGAGATTAATATATATAAAATCAAAATATTTTATATGTAAATATATAATAAATATTTTTTCAATCAATGATTTATAGTTAAATCAATTATATTTTTTGCTAATTTATATATATATATATATATGTATATTTACTAAGATAAGTAAATATTTAAATAAAACAAAATATAATACTTTTAGTTTAAATATTTTAAAATATTTAATTATATGTTTTATGATTTTTTAAATAAATTTGACTTTAACTACTTGAATATTTCGAAAATTATCTTTAGTTTTGTATATTTGTGGAGTTAAACTTTTAAAGTAAAAAAGTTAACTTTTTGTTTTAAAGTGGAAACATAGAAATGTTTTAAAATATATTAATTCAGAATCACTCATCTTCTCTCGTTTTCTTTCCACTGACAAGTGGTTGCACCATTATCTCCCTTGATGGATTTGGTCTTGGTCTCCTTTGATGGTGATGTCTTCTTGTTATGATTAGGTTCAGGTGACAAGTTATCTTATGGTGGTGCTTTTACAAGGATTATATCCTTTTATAAGGACAACAGTACGACCGATCCAGATCAATTCGAGCAATTCCCGACGACAGGGATCGTACCACGAACCAGGTTAGGCTAAAGGAGGCCTACATAGACAATCAACCAAGCCATGGAGCATTTGATCACCAAGAGTAGCATAGAAGACATTACTAAGTATTTGTACTAATTTGATCGTGATCAGCTCGTCCTAAATCAGTTGCCCGAAAGATCCCCAAGAAGAACCTAATCGAAGCTACCGAGTTGACCAATCCAGATCAAGGACACACGTTCACACCATGACCATCCATTTGTACCATGATAAAGATCAAAGGCACATCAATGATCTTCACCATCATAGCCATTGATCCTTGGACCGTGTCATCCCAGTGGGCCAACGGTAATACTATTTTTTCCTTGCAAGGTTTTATTCCAAATGGATTTTCTTTGCAAGGTTTTTAACGAACTAATTCCAAGCCCGATCCATTAGACAAAGAGCACGGCCCATCCGACCTTAGTCTATTACACGGCCTATTTTTGCCTTTGTGCTTTTGTTATTTTTGTGTAAGGCCTTAAGGCCCATATCTTTAGTTTATTTCTTTTGGACCTAGGCTACAAAAGGCCATTCTATTACTTTATGTTAGGTTTTAATCAAAGAAAAACCCTAAGGTTTCTTAACCACTGACGGCCGCCGGTTCTTGTCCTGGTTGCGGTTTCCTCTTGCACTAAAGAATCGCCATTGTTACTTGTGTTTGTTCCTTGCTCGAGACCATTTATCCACCCCCCAGCCTGTGCAGAGAGCACCCTCAGGCCAGCTGCAAAGCCCCATCATCTGCCCACCTATCCGATGGCGCAAGGATAGAGCTTCTTTAGACTAGCAATTTGTGCCACCTAACCGGTCCTTGTGATCTTCAGCATGAGGCTTACATCATCCTACCTGAACTGATCTTAATTGTATGGACAAGAAACAGTGTATCATGGGTACTCTAGTGAATTCTTCAGTCCTAGTTATATTATCTTTTTACTAATTGCAATCTCAGGTTAAGAGTTATAGCTGTGAAATTATCACTTTCTTTCAAGCATAATAATATTTTCATCTCAACATTTCAATCTTTAGAAACTAACTTAGAGAAAGAATGACTTAACGCGAGGAACACACATTGCATTCCTAGCATTCAACTTGGTGGGCGCAAATTGATGCTTGATACGAGGGACTTTTCCTTGATGCCTCCTCTGTTCTTAAATATCTGAGATATTTGATGGTTCTCCTTGGTGTGATTTTTGCTTGTAATACTTATTAAGTGCAAGTACATCATATATGGATTTGAAATTATATAGTTAGGCATTGAAATATTCAAACTTACAAGGAGTTTGTTAGCTAATTGCAACATGTTCTATTTTTTTATTTCCTGAACTCCACGGTTACTATCATAGATGACTATAGCTTTTCGATGACTTCCAACAGTGTGTTAAGATTCTAAGATGCTGGATTGTGTGTAACAATAGAATTTACCTCATCTTAATCTGCCTTTGGTAACAATGCCTCAAATTTCTCATCATTTTCATCCTCAATCTCGTTTTGAAAATTATGGTGTTTAATATGCCTTCCTTCCTTTATGTTTGTGGGTCTTTCTTCTTGTCTTATTCCTGGATCAAAACTCTTTGGCAAAGAAAAATGCATTAGTCTAGAAGTGGGGATTAAAATATTAGACTGAACTGAGTATCACTTGTTTTAGCTACTTCTGATTTTTATTTTGGTGATGTAGCCTTAATCAATTTCCTAGATGGATAAGTAGTAAAAATACCCTCTCTTATGACACCTATAACATGTAGGATCTTTGGAATTCAAAAAAATTATAAGACTTACCTTGAGTAGGTGTGGCTTGCATCTTAGGTAAGGTGTTGGGATTGGATTTGGTTGCCTTGGTTGCAAATCATGGTTCTCATATGTTCATAGAAGAAGCTTTAAAGTTGTTTCAGATTTGTTTTCTTATCCTTTAGTTTAAGATCTCCTTTATACTTTTCCATTGTTTTTGAATGTTTGGCGGTTTTGGAGAGAGTTTGGAAGTTGGCATTTGCTGATCCTTCTTTGAATGAGAAGTTTGCTTAGCCCCTACTTGTTTTGATGTAAACTTCAGTGTCCTAGGTGTGGATTGAAGCTTCTCTACAAATCACTTATGTATTTGTAACTTAAGATCTCTCGAATTTAGGACTGGCTTCTTATATATGGTTGGAGTGCTCTCTTTTATCCACCATTCATAAGTTCTTTCTATGAATGTTGAGACAACTTGTGTTATCTTATGTTCCTTTGTGATTTTGCTGTTTTGTAACCACTTCTCCATGTTGCTTTCCCACTGCAAGTATATTTCAAGATCATTGCTAGCGTTTGAGAAGATTAGGGATCCTCTCCTTTTGTTGGCTGTTTTCCTTGTGCTAGTTGGTTGTGATTGATCATTCTTTGTGCCAGTGGTTTTCTAATAATCTAGTATTCTGTATGGAGTAACTCCATAGTTGAATAGCTTATCTGCTTTCTTGGAAGGATTGTATCTTTCATATGCTTCTACTTTTGATTCTATCTCTACTTATTCATGCTAGGTTCTGGTTTGGAATTCTTCATTCCATGAGTGCACCTCTTCTTCTTCATAATAATGTGTATGCTATCCTTCATGGTTTTCTTCCAACTCAAGTTTGGTTTGGTTATGTTCTGATTCCTCTTTATACCAGGAGTCATTGAAACAACTTCTATTGATGGAGTATAATTTGTGTCTCTAGCTCCATTTCTTGCTCATGTGGTTCTTCTTTAAAATTAGAATAATCTTCTGGCCATGGAGGCTTTTCATATTCAGTTTCAGACCAGTGCTCATCTTCATAGGTGTTTTCTTTTTCTAAAAAGGTTTGGTCTTCTTATTCCATGGTTATGTTCCTGAAATTTAAAATTTAAGGTGTATCAATGGTGTATTTCGAATTTTGTGCTTATTTTCACAGAAAAAAATGAATAAAATAAGTCCAAATTTGTGTTGGTACAGAATTGAAAAAAAAAGAAACAATTAACCTTTCTTTTTCTAAACAAAAAGGCACAAATAAATGGAAAATTATGTTTTGTGTTTATGATTTTTTTTTTTTGAAATTTTCGAATGAGAAAACTAAATAAGAAAGTAAAAGCTTGATAGAGAAATAATTTCTTTTATACTTTTGATTTTATGATGCATGAGATTAACACAAAAATGGGGGAATTGCTTAAAATGCCCCCAAAATTGATTTTAAATAAAAGTGTACCCTCGAAATTGAATCAAATGCAAAACTGCCCTTTCGGCCTTGTGAAATTACCGCGTTGTCCTTACGACCAATCAAAAAAATGTCAAACGCAATTACCATTATAACCTTCGACTATTTCAGACTTCTATGGATGTTTGAGACGTCAGACTCTAATAGAAGTGACACAGAATTAATTAGTAAATTTAAATTTTAAAATTATTAAAAAAATATTTTGTCAAAACTTTTATATACATAAATTATATATAAACAATTTAGTAGTATATAAATTAAAATTTGAAAAAATTGAGTCATATTAAACAATGTTAGTTAAGTATGCCTTAGAACATACTTTGTAATGAAACATAATGGAACATTTACATATAACTTACATATAACCTTAGGGTTAGTTAGATTCATGGTTTAGGAAATTCACATTTGAAAAAATTATATTTGCACATGTATGTTATAATGGTGATATAATTAACGAATTTGATTTGTCCTAGTGTTTTGTTTAAATATTTTTCAATGTTAAGTGATAAATACTAGATTTATGGTTTATCAGACTTCTATAGAAGTCTGAATTTTGGGTTTCGTAAATACTTTGAACCAAATATAGCTTAAATGGTTAAAATTGACTAAAGTTTATGTAATTTTAATTTACATATGTCCAAAAGTCCCATGTTTAATTTATGTATCCGAAATTTTCCTCAAAATATTTTTTAATAATTTTATAATTTAAATTTCCAACTTAATTATCTCTCAGATAATTAAAAAATTAAGTTGGAAATTTAAATTATAAAATTATTAAAAAATATTTTGAGGAAAATTTCGGATACATAAATTAAACATGGGACTTTTGGACATATGTAAATTAAAATTACATAAACTTTAGTCAATTTTAACCATTTAAGGTATATTTGGTTAAAAACACCATGTAGCTTGATTTATGCTTGACATATGAAGTTGGATATCATATTTTCATATGTAGGGTTAGACTGAGGGTTTGTGAATTTTCATCCATATTGTTACATTTGCATATACTGGTTAGGTTGTGACTATATTAAACGAGTTTGATATTTTTTATAAGTTTTCTATATAATATGATGGTATTTAAGTAGTAATTAGTAGATTTAGGGTATATCAGACTTCCATGTTAATCTGATTAACGTACATGATTTTTCAGACTACCGAAGAAGTCTGACTAAACTCGACCCTATACTAAACCCTACTTGGGAATTTACCTCATATATAAACGGAAGTTACCGACATTAGTTCGTAAAAGTCATTATCAAACTTCTCTCTCTAAAACGGAAACACATCCCTCTCTAAACACTCTCTAAATACTCCCTAATAACTCTCCGAGAACCCTCAGCCGCCACCGCCACCACCGTCGTCATCTTCTTCATTCTTGTAATTATATCTCCTTTTTTCGTCTCTCCTGACCAGTCCATACACCGCCGCCATCGTATTCTAAGCTCTTCGTTCTGCAAATGTTTGAGATCTATACGAAAGAAGTCATTTTTTCTTTGATCTTTGTCTAGATCTAAACAAAAAATTGGTTTTTATATATTTCTCGTATTAGATCCGTACGGTTTTGAGTTCGAGTCATCCCCTTTTTCATATGTACTTTGTACTTTGTCTAGATCTGAATAAAAATAGATAGATTTTTATATATTTCTCGTTTTAGATCAATGGGATCCATACGGTTTTGAGACCGAATCATCCCCTTTTTCACATGTCTTTTGTCTCGATCTGAACAAAAAATTGTTTTTTATATATTTCTCGTTTAGATCCATACGGTTTTGAGTCCCAATCATCCTCTTTTTCATATGTCTTTTGTCTAGATCTGAACAAAAATAGATAGGTTCTAGGGCCCCTTGGTTCTATGCTTGATTTAGACTCTATTAGAAGTCTGAAATTGGATTTGTTTTTGTTCAGACTGTTTTAGAAGTCTGACTTTTTACAATTAATTATGGTACACAGGATGGGGCGATTCAGTCAGGTTCCAACCTCGAGTAGAAGTAGTTCATTCTCAACTTCCACATTTCGACAACGATCCGGTTCATGCAATGGATTCCCCAAGAAATATTTCTTCGGTCTGGACCCTTTCATGCGAACATCCACTACTGCCGATAATCCGGGAAGAAGATTCTTTGGATGTCATAACTGGGATGTAATTGCCTTTCTCTTCTATTTTGTAGCCAGTTTTATTTTGTTTTGACTTATTCGAGCTTATATTCGGAATTCGAAGATGATTGCATATTTAAAATGTGGCTGTATAGGATGGTGGCTACCATATAATGAAGTGGTGGGATGAGGCTATGATGGAGGAGTTTCACGAGTCAAAGATGCGTGTGGACCAACATGGCGAACAAGTTGATTACATCTTCCTTTGTTATGCTGAAATTGACTGTGTTACCAACTTGCACGATGAGATCAAGAAAGCGCAGGCAGAGATAGCTCAACTAAAGGAGCTCTTGACTGATAAACCTTCTAGCCAGACAGTGCGTGGCGCCAAGTGTGAGTATATGATGGTTGTTGGTGTTGTTATTATCGTCCCGATTATCTTGAGGGCATTTGGTTTCTTGTAATATAAATCCTATGTATCCAAGTACAATTTTATGTATTATAAGACGAATTTCATCCAATTTCATTCATCATCCAATTTCAAATATGCGAATTGTCCTCATCTGAAGCTAATAAATACTATATTCTCAGACTTCATAAGAAGTCTGAGTAATAAATAATTTTCCTCAGACTTCGTATGGAGTCTGAATCTACAATAATTAGTTTTAAGACTTAAATGATTTTCCTCAGACTTCGTATGGAGTCTGAATCTACAATAATTAATATTCCTCAGACTTCGCGTGTACATGACGACATGTGGCCTCTTGCATGCCCGGGAAATTAATTTTTTTGTAAATTAAATGCGCGGGAGTTATGTAAAAAGGAGAAGAAAAAAGCGCGGCAGTTACGTCTGCAGTAAAACCGTCCGATAGTGGTAAAACCGTCTCGTTTTAACTGCCCCATATGAGACATATATAAATATGATTTTTTAACCTTTTTTTTTACAGTTTCGCAGGAAAGTAAAAAAAAACCTATTCTCTCTCAAAGCCTCTCAACCGACATCTTATACGTTTTCTGGGTATCGTTTCCAGATCTAGTTTCTCTCTGCTCCGCCGCTTAGATTCGACGGTAAGATTAATCTAGAACTTCTTTGGGGGAATTCTAAGTAAAACTCTTAGTAATCAAACGGCTAATGGTGTCTGATTGTAGATCTCAGACCACATATGGAGTCTGATTACATCCTCAGACTGCATGTGGAGTCTGAATATCTCTCATACTTGCGCTGAGCTTTTTGTTTTTTTCTAAATTTCAGATCTTGTTGGGCCCCGATCTTGTTTCACTCTTCTCCTCCGTCGTCTTCCTTCGACAGTAAGATTCCTCTACTCTTCTCCTCGTCTATATATTTACATAACTATAGTAGCCAGACGGCATAAGATGTCAGACTGTGTAAGGCTGACTGCAAATGGCTTATGGCTAGTAGTATTCAGATTGTATTTTTTGTGTGGCCCTTGTTGTTTCAGGTTTCCGTTATGGAAGATGTTGAATTCCCACAAAGGATGTTCACTGCCAGTTATGAACCGGTTCCGGATAAAAGCATACACTACTTTAGTGGAAGGAGAGATCTGATAATTGATGTTAAATTAGCGCTGTTACCGGATGAATGGCAACAACTCCTAGATTCTGAATTTGGGGTTTTTTTGAGATTCCATGAACTGAATTTCAAATGGTGTTCAAGGATGGTGCACTATATGCTCTGTCTGCAGTTAGACTTCAAGAAGAAGTATGAGTTATGGTCTCTTCTCGGCATTCAGCCAGTTAGGTTTTCCTTGAATGAGTTTCATGCCATAACCGGACTCAAGTGCGACTATATTGAGAACCTCGAGTACCCTGAAATTCATTATACCAATGAGATGAAAGCAATGTGGAAGCTTCTTATGGTGGATTTCGATTTAGGCCCAAGTTTTACGCAACTAATGGATGCTTGTACAAGATGTTCTAATTGGGAACCGCAACAAAGGATATGGCTGGGCTATCTAGCCATCTATGAAACCTTCATTGAGGCTCAACACTGGACAACCTCCACAAGGGGTGACATGGCCAAGCTTCTGCTGGTTCCAGGATCGATACAATCCTATCCATGGGGACGATTCGCCTTCAAGGTTCTGATAGATTCTGTTAAAGAGGCAAACAGAAAACTCGTGGATGGAAAAAATTATCAGATCGGAGGTTTTGCTGAGGTCCTGAACATCTGGATATACTGGGCATGTCCTGCTATGGCGACAACTTATGGAGAGCCCTTTCCGGATGCCCCAAACCTACCATTGCTGGCGTACCAGGGATCACGGAGTCGAAAGAAAGTCGACGAAACCTTACGCATACAGGTATTTCTTATACTTATGAACTCTGACTTTTTATATCAGACTTCATACAAAGTCTGACATTATGTGTCAGACTTCATAAGAAGTCTGAAACATAATGTTAGACTTCTTTTGAAGTCTGAAACATAATGTCGGACTTCTTATGAAGTCTGACATTATGTTTCAGACTTCCTGTGAAGTCTGATACATTTTTCCCAGTCTCGTATGATGTCTGACATTTTGATATTACAAATGCTTATATTTGTTTTGCTATGTGACTTGTAATTTTCAGACCCGCGTCAACAACTTTATTATCAAGGAATACGATGACATGTTTCCCGAGTGGGACAACCACCCTGATGAGGAGGACGACAAAGTTGAGAACATTGTGAAAGCAATATTTGGACAGCTAGGGACTGTGCATTGGAGGTGGGGTTCTAAACACTGGAAGAGTGAAGGTGTGTTCAAGACCAAAGCTGGAGGTCCTGTTAAGCTTGATATTAAGTCTGAGAAAGTTGCTGATGAGACTGGTGAGAAAAAGCGTAAGGTTGTGGGAGTCAAGAGGAAGTTGGTACAGGTTGTTTCTGATGATGAAGATGAGGAAGAAGAGGTTGAGGTAGTTAGTAAGAAACCTAGAGTAGGGAAGGCTGGTCCTACGAATGGGGATGTTGTTCAAATGATTGAGGGTTTGCAAAAATCATTTGAAACTTGGATTGGTGTATTGGTAGATGTTTTCAACGAGGGTTTTCGTCTGATGGGTATCAGAATTGATGATCTTGCTAAGAACGTCCAGAGTTTGAAGAAAGAAAGTGTTGGAGTTGAATAGAAGGAGAAAGACCAGAAGAAAGATTCTTCTGAACTGAAGGAAAATGAGAAGAAGAAAGCTGCTACTGGAGGGAAAGGAAGAGAGAAGAAGAAAGATGCAAGTGTAACTGCTGCTTCTGCTGCTGATGAGATGAAGAAGGCTGGAGTTGGTGAGGATGAAGAAGATCCAGCTGAAGATCTTCAGGATCAAGATAAAGTAAAAGCTGTTGCGGTTGATGAAGAGGGAGGAAGAAAGAAAAAGGAAAGGCCTCAGAGGAACCTGAGGAAAGTTGTACTGAAGGTATCCGAACCTGAACATGCAGGGAAAGCGAAGCCTAAGAAAGCAGCAGACAAATCTGCCAATCTCTCTAAGGCCACCAAACCGACTGCGACTGGTGATGGGGTTAGTCTCCAAAACCCTCAATCTCTGGATACAAATAAGGAAAAGAACGATGGGCCTAAGAGAAGTAGCAGACTTATGAAGAAATCACTTGAGGGGAAGTAGCCTTCTCTTGCTTTATGAACATCCTTGATTGTAAACACATAAGCATAATCGTATTTGTATTTTTTCCCCTTGGTTCTTGTATTTGCTTTGAACATGGATTCCTGGCATTAGACTTATATTGCATTGGTTTACTTTGATTTTTAGTTGGCATTCAGCACATGTCAGACGTCTATGGAGGTCTGACATGTTATGTATTCTAGTTACCAGACGTCTAGTGAAGTCTGGTTCTTGTGTGAATTTTAGATCGAACATTATGTTTAACATGGGTTGTCAAATTGTCTATGTAGAGTATACCCGAGATCACAGATCCGAGTGTCTTGATCGTTGCACAGTCGGCTACGGGCATAGACTTCGATTCTACGCGGATGTTTAAACAGGACACTAGGCAGGCATCAGCTGAAGTGTACATGCAAGCGAAGGCAACCCAGGTTAAACAGAAGGCGAAGGTGAAGACTACAGTTATAACCTGTTGTCCAAGCACAGGTTACACCGAGATATGACCCTTGTGCTGCTATCACCAGGATGCAAGTGAAGGCACTTAATGATTACAACAAAAGACAGCCGTATGTGTTGATACTCTACTTAGATTGTAAGTATGTACACCTATTCTCTTAACTCGATTTCTAACAAGCGTATTGTTGTTTATAGGGGTTATCCGAATAGGAAAGTGAATACATCACTACAATGGTATTACGATCTTCGCACTCCAAAGGAATGGCTGCATGACACGGTCAGTATCACTCCAATGGTTATGAATTAAGAATTCCATTCCAATCTGGATGTATATCCAGACTTTCAAAGAAGTCTGGTTGTATATCCAGACTTCCATAGCTGTCTGGTTGTGTTTTATTTTTTTATATTAACACATGCTTGGCTTGATGCAGCAAATTGATGCGAGGATTGATCTGTTGAGGCTTCGCCAACAAAGCCATTCGGAATAGTTCAGGAGCGAGAGGCTGTGTTTCATTGACACACTCCTTCAAGCCTTGTGGCGTCAACACTATCCAACTTTTATTAGGAGTGGTGCAGGAGAGAATGAATCAGCCGCAACTAGAATGCTTCCTGCTGGTTGTTTTGATTACTTCACTGGTGACCTACCCCTATTCTGCAAATCACCGAAGGCTTGGGGGGTGGAAATTGATTATATTTACACCGCACTGCACATTGGCGGAAATCATTGGGTAGCAATTATGATTTCTATCCCGGATAGGCACGTAACAGTATGGGACAACATCATTAATCTGAGGACTGATGAGTTGGTCGGAGCGGCAGTGGCACCTATCTGTGAGATGTTTCCTTATGCGATGCACATCTTGAAAATAGCTGATGCTGATGGGTGGCCATACCCAATCGAACGTTATACCCACTCGATTGTTAGGAACGACGATCTTCCTCAAAACCACCAAACAGGTGACTGTGGAGTGCTCTGCTTGGAGTTCATCGAGTTCCATTCACTTGGAATGGAGTTTCCAAAGTATCTTTGTGATAAGAACATCAAGTCAATCAGGGACAGGCTAGCTTTTGACATAATGACTGAACTCAGGCGAACATGTGAAGAGCAACGTACCGAGTATGCTTTGCTAGACACCTACGCTGATAAATAGACCGCCTCTTTCTTTTGGATTCCTAAACTATGGATTACTTGCATATGAAATATCTATCTATTGTGGTTGTAAAAAAACACATGCATCTTTTGGCCTACTTTTGTGCTTGTTTTTAGTTATGTAACAAACTTAAGCACTAATCCTAGTTATGTGTATTACTACGCTTGTTGAAACAGAACCCAAACAATTGAGACAAGTTTAAATATCAGACTTCTGGAATACATTACTACGTCAGACTTCAGTGAACCCTAAAAAATATCAGACTTCTGTAAACCATAAAACTTATCAGACTTCACTGAACACGAACACATATCAGACTTCAGAAAACCCTAAATCATATCAGATTTCAACCATTTCTAGTCAGCCTCAGGTTGTGGACAATTAGGTTGTTTGTGGCCTGGTTGTTTGCAATTCGAACAACAATATTGCTTGTGTAGTTTCCGCGGTTTACTGCTCTTCTTTTTGGCGATTTCTAGCATAGATTGCCACCTCGACTTCTTTTGTCTTCCAGGCTTCCGCCTTTCTTCCGGCGGAAAGACACGCACGGTGTCATGATTAGCTTTGCCAGTAACATTCTTTGGTAAGATGTTGCACGAGTATGCAGCGTACAAGTAGTTTGTTTTGTAAGATGGACATACAAGGGTAGAAATGTGTAGCTCAAGTTCCGGTGCAGCGCATATGGCATGTGAGCAAGGTATCTTTTCGTAATCCCAAACACCACATTCACACTTCTGATGTTCCAAATCGACAACACAATCCCTATGTCCTCCCTTAACAACGAACTTATACGTATCTACGCGTTCTGCCGTCATCATATATGCATAATATTCACGAACAACCAGCAAATATTCAACTCCTCGGCTAAATGTTGTTGAGAGACTCATTGCATCTAGCCGCCTTTTACAAAACCACGTCTCTAGTTTCTCTTGTATAAACTCTAAAAGGAAAGATATGGGATATCCTTTTGCCTTCTTAACGGCTGAGTTTATCGACTCAGCAATGTTGCTCGTCTTTATGTTGTACTTGTATCCACGAATTTGAAAGAGGTTAACCCAAGTAAGAATTAGAAAGTATCATAAAACATTATGCTTTCAGACTTCTCCAGTCGTCTGGAAAAATAATCAGACAGAAAGAGAGGTCTGAGAATTGTATCAGACATCACTAGAAGTCTGATAACTATTGTCAGACCGACAAGTACCTGTCTCAGTTGAAATTCACGTGTGACCATAGACTCACATCCGCCTCCTCCAAGTAATCAGCAAGTTCATGATTTACCGCTCGTAAAGAAGCCATGTTTCGTTCAAAATCGTAAATCGTATATGCGTAAGCCGCGTTTTTCACCAAGTACAGAAGATGTTTTCCCCTGAACTTGGTAACTATGTTATTTTGTAGATGGTAATAGCATATCCCTCGATGTGCCCAAGGGAAAACTGCTTCACACGCATTCTTGATCGACTCGCATCTATCCGAGACTATGACCAAAGGATATTGGTCTGAAATGCATTCTTTCAGTTTGGTGAAAAACCATTCCCACGAGTCATCATTCTCAGATTCTACAATTTCGAAAGCCAACGGAAATATTTGAAAATTTATGTCTTGTGCGGACGCCACTAGCATAACACCGCCATAATTTCCATTAAGATGAGTACCATCCACCACAATGACTCTTCTAAGAAACGTAAACCCATGTATGGAAGCTCCAAATGCTATAAATAGATACTTAAATCTATTCTTCTCATCTAGCTCAAGAGAAGTTACTGTTCCCGGGTTGGTTTGCCTGATTCCATGCAAAAAAAGAAGGCAGTCTCTCGTACCCATCTTCCGCTGTTCCTCTCACAATCCTTTGAGCATGTAACAATGCTCTGTATGCAGTTGTGTAGCTCATCCTAATCCCAAACTGCTTCTTCATTGACACATTGACAAACCCCCTCAATCATACCAAAACATTCAGTAAACAACCAACCAATATAAAGTGGAGTATAACGTTTGCGCGTAGACATCCAGTCCGCCATCGAACATGAATGTGTTTTTGAATAGATCATCACCCAGTACTTGTTTGGTTCGCTCTTCACACACGCTCGAAGCATCCACTTGCATCCTTCCACGCGACATTTAGCCACAAAACGTGTCTTGTCAGACTTCTCTGTCCTAAATGCGACTTTCTTCATTATCGCCGTCAAACGTAGCTCTGATATTAGGTCTTTCTTGCTATCAAAACACTTATTGAGAATGATACCCTCAGATAAGTCCCTTTTGCGAACACTCTGATTACTCATACCCTCCAACTCATATTTCTTATAATCTTTATCTTCTTCCACATCTACATCTTCATGTTTCACTTTCCCATATAGGGTATAATTAGCATCGTCATGGTAAGCCTCAACGTGTTTCATGAAAACATTCTCAGGCACATCCAAGTTACCAACATCATCATTACCAACACCACCACAAACAGAATCCTCCGAGACTGAGTCCACATCTTCCTCATTCTAGTCTTCTTCTTTGTCATCTTCGTCTACATCTTCAGCTTCATATTTGTCATCATGATTCACAGCATCTTCATCATCCATACCGGATCGGCTCGAGACACATAGACGGATTAAATGCGTATTAGCTAACTCAACCATGCTTCTTACTTGCCTATCATTTGTGACATAAACCGGAGGGCTATCCGGATCCATTTGTTTCAAGAGTGCTTCCGGCAATGGATATGATAACTCCACCAGCTCGGTTTTCTTGTCCAGCATATAATCATCTTGTACCATCTCAACAAGTTCTTGATGTGTAGAGCCATCACGCAGAGTGGCCCTCCTTAGAGCTTATCAACCACAAAATGCCAAATCTGGTCTCTCACAACCCATTCACCAAAATTAACAGGTAACTGAACCATTATCTGTATAAACAAACACGTATAAACAACATTAGAGATCTTTTGGGAAAAGCCATACTTTTTTGTGAAGTCTAATGCTATTAGCTACATTGCCAATATTATTCAAAAATTTATTTAAAAATAATTACCATATATAAGAATGTAAAACTCACGCAGAAGGAACATAGAACACTAACACACATTTATAAAAATTAAAGTCAACGAAATTAATCACAAATATACAATAAAAATGCATTTGAAAAGTTTGAAATATTTCAGACGTCTATAAAAGTCTGATGTTAATGCAACCAGACGTCTATGGTAGTCTGAAAAATGAGGGTATTTTTGCAATTGATTTTGAAATGCCAGACAGCGGATGCAATCTGAAACCAATCAGACAGCAGCGTAGGCAGTCTGCTTTGGAATTTTTTAAATTTTTTGTCAGACAGCTCAAGAAGTCTGAAAAAGGGGGTAGTTTTGCAATTGATTTTCAAATGTCAGACTTCTCACAGAAGTCTGATAGTTATCAGACTTCTTCCGAAATCTGAAGAAAAAGTAGAGGGTAGTTTTGCAATTGATTTTGAAATGTCAGACTTCTTTCGAAAGTATGATATCTCTCAAACTTCTTCTGCTGTCTGACAAGTGTTTCAGACAGCGAGTGAAGTCTGATGAAAAACATCGCATTTTCGAGCGTTGACCAAAATTCAATTGTTCAGATGTCTATAGCCGTCTGGCAAAATTTTGGAATTTCAGATGTCTATAGCCGTCTGAAATTATTTTTCTTATTTTCAGACAAATTTACATGTCTGACAATTTTTTCGGTTATTCTGGTCAACATCTGAAAATTTGGGTCAATTGCAGTTTCTACCCCCATAATTTTCAGACAACGGATTCCGTCTGACAAAAAGTCAAGAATCGGTCAATTTCTTGCCAGACTACATCAGAAGTCTGACAAAAAAAAAATTTGAATCAATTGCAAAACTACCCTCTTCCCATTTGGACTTCTTAAAGATGTCTTTTTTCCAAAGGAATTTAACAGACTTCTATGGAGGTCTGGCAATTGAAAGTCAATTGCAAAACTACCCTCTCGTTGACCATATTGAAGCTTACGAAAAGATGCAGACTACAATTCGGATCTGAAAATCGACGATATGAAAATGTTCTTACCAATGTTCGATTTCAGTTTGTTTTTAGCCGCGTCGATTTTCCAGAACTTCTAATATCACCGAAAACCCCAAATCCGAGACGTGTTTTGCTGTTTTTATAAGATGATAAACGATTTCGCTACTTTTGAATCGAAAAATATCGAAAAATCCCCGAAAATCAAAGGGGAAAGGAGAAATCGGTGAGGAGAACGTCCGAGCTCAAATTCTTGAGCTTTAATTGAGCTTTAATGGTAAAAAAACGAGCTGGATTACACATTAACTCGTCGGCGATGGTGGGTGTCATGGTTGTTGAGCATTCATGGCGATGGCATTTTCGTGAATATCCAAAATAATTTTGGGTCCTTTTGTCTTTTGATTAAAATAAGTCTGACGATGGCATTCCTGTGAATACCCAAATTAATAAGGGGATATATTAGCGATGGAGAGGAAGGAGATGGCCGAGGGTATAATCAGGGTTGACTTCAATTTCGAGGGCATTTTTGCAAACAGCCCCAAAAAAATAGCAAAAACAGAATGCAAAATCAAGACACTTTCTTTTGGTTTTTCTTGTCTAATGATGCAGTAATGAAAAGATTAAGCAAATGATTTTTGTTTGTTAGTTGGTTTTTCTTATGCAAACTAAGAACTAATGTTATGCAATGAATCTAATAATAAAATAACTATGCTTTCTTTTTGATTTTCTATTTGGGAATGCTTAAACACTAACAACAGAATAAGAATAAAAAACTAAGAATCAAACAAGAACATGATCAAATATTTTTATGTGTTTTCAATTTTAATAAAACAAAATAGAAAGGATAGAAACAACCTGATAGTTATGAGATTTTAATGGTTTGATACCAAATAGTACATCCCTGGAATCACTCTAATGCTACGATCACTTGATGATCATATGATTCCTAAGCCAAACTTGCGGAAGATGGATTGAAGATAGAGGTCGTGGTGAAACTTGTGATTGACTCTCTCAATCTGGTTTGCTGATTAACTCTATCAATTTGTGGCAGAAATAGATTGCTTGAATCACACAAACAAACGAATTTGTAAGACTTAGTCGAATCAAGATGAATCACTCAACTTAAATCTAAAGAAGAAAGAAAAACTCAAAGAACACTCTTTGAAAGAAAAAAAGTTATGTATTATACTTTTGATTGATTGAAAGGGTTCTTTATAAAAATGGTCCAACTGAACTTATATAATGCCCTAACACGTCCAATAATGTTAAAAAATAAAAGAAATTGCAAAGATTAAGGAATATGGCTGTTGGTGCCATTAAGAATAAATATGCCAAATAATTCAAGGGGAGTTGAACTTGAGTTATGGCATCTTTGGCATGAATGTGTGGTGTCTTGGAACGTCCTTATTCAGTGAATGAGTCTCCAAATGCAGTAGTTGAGCAGAATTAGTCGTTGGTCACTTAAGGTTTCCAATGTGAAAGCATCCATATGCGGTAAGTTTGAAAACAATTAGATTTTCATGATCCTCTTGTAGGTGGTGTATGGGAATATGATATATGACTCTTATGTATGGCTATATGTTTCTCCTGAATGATTAGATGTCTCTCTTGGTCGCCAAATTCTTGTTTGTAAGTGATTAAACCTTTAGCCTCTAAATAAGGAAAGCCCGCAAACTATTGGTTTAGAACTTGGATAACCTCTATATCATAATTAAGATTGGCCTCACTCCAACTCTCATGGATTCCCTAATGAGCCAAAATTTCAGAACAAGTCACCCGTTGCTTGATTCATCCTGGTTGAGTTTCAATGCTTCATTTTGTAATTGTATGTCTCTATCATATCCATGAGAAATCTCTTGAACCAATTCCACTTCGTGATAAGTCTTTGATGAGTTTCTATAACAAGTTAATTTGTAGCTTAACTCCTCAGAGTTGGATAGATAATATGATCCAAGACATGCACATATATCTTTGGTGCAGTCAAGTTGCTTCTTTCCAAATGTCTTGGCTGGTTGATTTATGTCCTCATCATGCTCTTTGGTTGATGATGACTTAATCTCCTCATCTACCACTAATGAATCTAAAGAGCTAGTTAACCAGATTTGAAGTCTATATAGTTTTAATTCTATATGATGACATTATTGACTAGTGTTGCAGGGCTTTGGTGAGAATTTTCTAGACTGGGTTTTGATTGATGCATATACATTGTTATGGAGATAGCAATGTCCCACATCGAAAAATGAGATAAGAAACCCCTCTTCTCAAGAACCTATATAAGGACATGCACCCCTTGTTCTAAAATCATCACCTCTCATATTCACTATAAAAGTTTCTAAGTAGTTTTTAATTTTCTATCTAGTTTTTAGTCTTTAAGTAGTTTTTAGGAATTCAAGATCTCTGGCTCTTTGATTTGCCGAGTTAAAATCTGAAACCTTAAGCTACAAAATTAGTTTATTTCTTTATTTAATGGAAGTATTTATTATGGTTTTTCGTTTGGAAATCCGAGTAGTTATCTTGTTGGGTTTTTAGGAGAATATTTCGATAGGGTTAATCATGGGTAAAGCCCTTATGGCCAATTTATAGAATTAGGGTTCCTATTTAAATGGTTTTTCGATTATTGCCTTATGTTTAATGCATGAGTAGAGATTGATCTCCTTGAAGTTGGTCATATGATTGATAGATCTATGGAAGTATTGTAGCTATTAGCCTGATCTATGATAATCAAGCAGATGGGTTGTAAGCTGCGATAGTTGACTTACAAGGCATTATGAATGTGGATGAACAAGATATTAATGCATGATCTTTCTCGCAACAGCTGCGATAGTTGATTGGTCAAGTTGAAGAGATTAGGTGTTTAATGCTATGAGAATAGGGTATGCATAATTGTATGTTTCGAGTTCTATAACCACAATTACACTAATTCTTTGAAACATATGTATAATTCTAAATAGATGTCAAACCCATGATCCATTGAGAAATCCCCGACGACCCAACACTTCGATTATTTCTTACAACCCGCTACTTACCTTCGATTATTGCATCCGTAGCTATTTTCTTTACAAAGCCCTCAAACTCCCTTTTAGTCTAGCGAAAATTAGGTCTTGATAAGAATTCGCGACTTCATCATTTCCTTGTGGATTCGTTCCTTAATGCACTACTCTGACCTGTGCGCATTTGTAGTTGGTTTTAAGGATAAAACATGATACACATCAAAAACACGGTTGTATTTATGCAATAATCATTGTAAATCGCAAGATTGAGGAATGATGAATTTTGAAAATTAGATTGTTAGATCTTAATAGATAAAATTGGAGAGTGTAAAGCATTTAAACTGAATTTTGGTTGGTAGTGATGGTTGGGAAATATTAATGACAATGACATTTTCGTGATTACGTGATATTTTTATATTATTTTCTTTGAAATCCAGATATGAAATTTCGTAGTAAAGTCTCCATGAAATCATTCTATCTAATTCTATAATTGAGAAGTGAAAACGCACCACGTTCACTCTCACGAGGTTGTTTACGATGATACTCTTAATGAAATATTAATGAAATTGTCCCACATCGATAGTTGGAAGAATAATTCCCTAATATATATAGGGTAAGAGACCGAGAGAGAGAGAGACCGAGAGAGAGAGAGAGAGCGAGAGAGAGAGAGAGAGCGAGAGAGAGAGAGAGAGCGATAGAGAGAGAGACCGAGAGAGAGAGACCGAGAGAGAGAGACCGAGAGAGAGGGAGCGAGAGGGAGACCGAGAGGAGAGAGAGAGACCGAGAGAGAGAGAGCGAGAGGGAGACCGAGAGGAGAGAGAGAGACCGAGAGAGAGAGAGCAAGAGAGAGAGAGGGAGACCAAGAGAGAGAGAGAGACCGAGAGAGAGAGAGAGAGACCGAG
The DNA here is from genome assembly GCA_030180135.1 of Orychophragmus violaceus. Taxonomy (NCBI): domain Eukaryota; kingdom Viridiplantae; phylum Streptophyta; class Magnoliopsida; order Brassicales; family Brassicaceae; genus Orychophragmus; species Orychophragmus violaceus. The sequence continues at coordinate 16,357,199 of CM058236.1, forward strand.
AGAGAGAGAGCAAGAGAGAGAGAGAGAGAGAGAGAGACCGAGAGAGAGCAAGAGAGAGAGAGAGAAGAAATTATAATTTAATTTTTTTTTAGGTTTTTAAATTAGGGTTTAAGGATTAGGATTTAGGTTTTTGTTTTTAAGGTTTACATATTGAGTTTAGGGATTAGGGTTTAATTTTTATTTTTAATTTTTTGGTTTTCAAATTATGGTTTAGGGTTTAGAGGTTTAGAAATTAGGATTTAGGTTTTAGTTTTTTCATAAATTCGTTTTTTTTTTTAATTTTTTGTCTAAAATAAAACATTTTTTATTATCGTTTTTGTTTTTTAAATTAATTTTTTAATTGTTAATTATTTTTAATACTAAATTTTGTATAATTATTTAATTGGTAAAAAAAGAAAGGGTGAACAAATGAGTTCCAATAATTTTTCTAATTATCTCAATATAAAGTAATTCTCCATTATATTTAAAGGTCAACTTCCCAATATGATCATAATTTAAATTTAAAATACTTATCAAATATATAGTAGTTATTTTCTTTATATTTTGAGGAAATTTTCTAATTTTGATAATATTTGAATTTAATATATTTAATAATATTATAAAAGTAAATATTCTAAATGTATCTTCGAGAAAAAGTAGGATTTAACTAAAAAGTAAATATCTAGGAAAAAGTAAATATGTAAATTGGAGTTTATATGTAGGAAAAGTAAACTACGTAGTTTATATGAAGGAAAAGTAAACTACATAGTTAAATCCTATCTAGGAAAAGTAAACTACGTATGAAACTTAACATAATCAAAATTCACAATCAGTAGTTATCTTTCGAAAGAAGTATATATGTAAAATTCAAAGGAAAGAATGTATCTTCAAAAGAAAGAATGATTTATCTAAAAAGTAAATATGTAAGATTTATGCAAATTATTTTCCACAAATTAATCAAACTTAACATTATCAAATTTAACAAATAGTAGTTATCTTCCAATATACTTAACATAATAATCAAACTTAACAAATATCTATATGTATCTTCGGAAAAGGTAGGATTTATCTTAAAAGTAAATTTGTCGAAATTATCAAACTTATCTTCCACGAAAAAAGTTATGATTTGATAATATGATTTTAACAAAAACTATCGATATACTTCCATAAAGATATGATACTCAAAAATACACACAAATAAATAGAAAATAAACAAAAAAAGGAAAACTTAATTAACCTAATGACTATAATTACTTGTGTCATGTATATATATCAAAACATATGAATCGAAACTAAACACACAATCAAAACGTCTAGAGTTAACTAAAAAGTAAATATCTAGGAAAAAGTAAATATGTAAATTGGAGTTTATATGTAGGAAAAGTAAACTACGTAGTTTATATGAAGGAAAAATTAACTACATAGTTAAATCCTATCTAGGAAAAGTAAACTACGTATGAAACTTAACATAATCAAAATTCACAATCAGTAGTTATCTTTCGAAAGAAGTATATATGTAAGATTCGAAGGAAAGAATGTATCTTCAAAAGAACGAATGATTTATCTAAAAAGTAAATATGTAAGATTTATGCAAATTATTTTCCACAAATTAATCAAACTTAACATTATCAAAGTTAACAAATAGTAGTTATCTTCCAATATACTTAACATAATAATCAAACTTAACAAATATCTATATGTATCTTCGGAAAAGGTAGGATTTATCTTAAAAGTAAATTTGTCGGAATTATCAAACTTATCTTCCACGAAAAAGTTATGATTTGATAATATGATTTTAACAAAAACTATCGATATACTTCCATAAAGATATGATACTCAAAAATACACACAAATAAATAGAAAATAAACAAACAAAAAAAGAAAACTTAATTAACCTAATGACTATAATTACTTGTGTCATGTATATATATCAAAACATATGAATCGAAACTAAGCACACAATCAAAACGTCTAGAGTTTTTAGCAAAGTAGCTTCCTATATCAACGTGACTTCAAAATCTTCCGTGAGTTATGGCCGAGAACAAAAATCGCTATGATAATCCAGGTAGTTCTATTATCTACATGATTTACGATATCCAAGAACTTCTTCTTCTAGATACAATCTCATCGTTATACTCTAAATAATGGATCTTCTTCTTAAACTCTTTTACAGGTTGTGTCATCTTTGACGAATTAGACTATGAAAACTACATGAATGGTGGTCCAGACGATGATAGTAGTGGAACAAGTGACAGCGATGACACATCTGATAGTGAAATCGAGATTGAGGTTACACCAGGGGGAAAGAAATTACATCGAACAAAAGGACCAAGTGGATATACATACTGGTATGTAGTTCTTAAAGTCTATCAATTATTGTGTGACCAAATATATAAATCTCGAATATTAATACAAAGTTAACTGGTTTTTACAGGTATTCAGATGATTAAACGAATGATACCAAAGATGGTGACCAAGAGAATGATGAGCATTATAATAGCGATGATACATGTGATATTTCTGATACAGAGGATCCAGACTACAAGATTTCCTACAATGATCAATGATGAAGAAGAGGAAGAAGAGGAAGAAGAAACCAAAAAACAAGCAGCTATGGGATTCTAAAATTGGCTACAATTTTCTTTTTTTAGTTTCTATTATCACTGAATTTGTTTTAACATTCTTGGTTTTTTTTAAATATCTAATACCTAAATAAAATAAATTATATGATATCTATTATCTAATACTAATTGTTTAGTTTTAACATCATGGGCATGAATAATTTCTTACGATCTATTTATTTCTTTTGATTACTTGGTTTCTCTCATCTTTACCATCTAAGTGTATACATAAATCAAACCTATGTTTTGATTACTTGAATTTTGAAAACTCACTAACTTCGACCGTTGTTATTGATGAAAAATCAAAGTAATCAAACACTAAATTCAAGTGTATACATAGATCAAACTAAAATCAAAACATTTAACAGCTTCT